>QXEO01000734.1:8860704-9476620 GCA_007115705.1 Dactylis glomerata
AAACTAATTTTTTTGTATTTTTGATAAAATGATGCAAGCAAAAATAAAGTAAAGCAAAACAATAAACAAAGTAAAGGATGTGCGTGCGAAACTCCCCTTACAGAAGTCTTCTTCCTCCCCGGCAACGGCGCCAGAAAACAGCTTGATGGCACCAGTGGATATATAAATCACCGACCAGTTGGGAACCCCAAGCGGAAGGTATGATGAGCACAACAGCAGTTTTCCCTCAGTAAGAAACCAATGTTTTATCGTCCAGTAGGAGAAAGCCAAATTTAAGAAGGTGATGCTTGCTAGCTTAGTGACACTCCAACAAGGGCGCCGTTTACGATTCTTGTTAGCGCGTCTTCAACTAGTAGCAACGCGGAACCTGCACACAACACAACTAAATACTTTGCTCCCAACTTACGATGAGGTTATCAATCTCACCGATTTGCTGTAAACAAAGGTATGAGCGTATCGAGTGGAAAGCAATAGTAGTATGCGAGAAAGTAAATAGTGCGAGTAAAGTAAATAGGTGATAGCAATATAAAGGAAATTAGACCGGGGTCCACAGTTCACTACTGGTGTCTCTCCATAAAATAAATAACAACATGCTGGGTAAACAAATTACAGTTGGGCAATTGATAGAATAAAGATAACATGTATATGTCGCGAGGATCACTATGAGATTTACTTTGGGTATTACAACAAAATACATAGACCGCCATTCAACTTCATCTATGACTAATAATCCATCCACGGGGAATCATCCGAGGACCCCGTGAATATTAAGTTGCGAACAACAGATAACTGCATTAAGCAAAGTGTGTAATGTAAACAAAGCATATATCCTTGGACATAAGAATATTGTTTTCTCCCTTGTGGCAACAGCACATCTACAACCTTAGAGGTTTCTGTCACTCCCCCAGATTAAATAGAGGCATGAACCCAACTATCGAGCATAAATACCCCCTCTTGGAGTCACTAGTATCTACTTGGCCAAGATAGCTACTGACAACGGAGAACATACAAGATCATAAACAACATAGAGATAACATAAGATAATATTCAGCACATCAACTCAACATAACACCAATATTCATCGGATCCCAACAAACACAACATGTAGAATTACATAACGGTGATCTCGATCATGTAAGGCAGCTCACGAGATCTAAACATGAAGCACATGGTGGAGAAGACAACCATCTAGGTACTGCTATGGACCCATAGTCCAAGGTAGATTACTCACTCATCGCGCCGGAGGCAAGCATGGCGATGAAGAAGACCTCCGGTGGCGATTCCCCTCTCCGGCAGGGTGCCGGGAAGAGCTTCTGGACCCTCCCGATCTCGGGTCGACGATGACGGCAGATCGCGATGTGTTTCTGGAAAATTGATCGGGTACTTAGGTTTTTCCCGTCGGGGGGTCTTTATAGGCGAAGGGGCAGCGTCAGAGGTGGACCAGGATGGTCTCACCCATAGGGGGCGCGGGCCAGGGGCTGGCCGCGCCGCCCTATGGTGAGGCCAGCCTCTGGCTCGGCTCCGTCTCCTCTTTGGTCTTCTGGAAGCTTCGTTTAATATCTGGATGTTCGGCTTTTGTTTCGTCCAATTCCGAGAATATTTCCTGTGTAACTTTTCTGAAACAGAAAAATAGCAGAAAACAGGGAAGTGGCATCTTGTTAATAGGTTAGTTCCGGAAAATGCATAAAAACGCCATGAAGTGTAACGAAACACTAAGCAAATGGTGTAAAAACAAGCATGGAGCATCAAAAATTATAGATACGTTTGAGAGTATCATGCCGTTGTGTGGGTGAGGGTACCACGGGCGTTGAGGCCGGCGACCGTGCATCCGAGCTCTGCTATGTGGGGGACGGCTGCCACGAGCGTCGTGGCCGGTGGCGTCGACCATGCTCCCAAGCTTCTCTGGCCTGGGTACGGCAGCTACGGGCGTCATAGGAGTCGGCGTTGAGCACCTCACAAGCTCGCGGCGCTCAGGCGTGGAGTATTCCAGGCGGATATGGTCTGAGCTGTGAAGTGAGGGAAGAATCGGAGTGGACTACTCGAGGAAGATGAATGGATAAGCCGTCACGACTTGGTAAGCCAAACAAGAGTGGTCTATGTCAAGCTTCATGCACTAGCCAACGCAACCAAAAGTCCGAACTGATGGAAAGAGCTAGGCAATTCACTTATACACATCAACACCCCCACTCACGTGTGACGAATCAAGGGAGAAGAGCAGCTGCGGTCAGGACGGGAACCGGCGAAACAGAGGCCGGGGCAAACTAGCGGCGACGGTCACGGGAAAAGTCAACACGTGGACACAAAGGGGGGCAACAGCAATTTTTATAATAAATTGCGAAAACCAGGACTCGAACTCGAGACCCTGGGCTCTGATACCATGTCAAGCTCCATGCATTAGCCAACGCAACCAAAAGTCCGAACTGATGGAAAGAGCTAGGCAATTCACTTATACACATCAACAGTCTAAAACCAGTTTACGTATTTTCCTCAGCCAAACGTGGTTTCCCGTGTCCTCGTTCCTAACAGAAAATTTTAGTAGATCCGGTTTTCCAGAAGATATACCTAAAACTTATTTTGCTAAAACGTAGAGCTAATCCTCTCCAACCAAACAACCACTGCAAATGGATATGGAAGCCCTATTCCCAACAGAAACACAAGATATTTTTTTGGACTCTCATCCAAGACAATTTAAATACCAGAAACCTACTTCATAGGAAGAATTTCCTAAGGAGCTACAACTTCCCTGGTTTTGAGCACTTTATGTTCAACAGCCAGTCGCTATCGTGGGTCCCATTGCCTTTTAGTCGGTTGGTGACCGACTCTGTGTGCCGTGATTGCTCCTCGTGTGCCTCAAATCTGGTCGTGACATAGCCAACTCGCGCCACCGCCGCCGGCTCGATTCCCCCGCCCTGCTTTGCATCCCCGTGCACTCTCTTCTCCCTCAACGCCGAATCAGCCCCTACCCCCTTATCACAGATGATGTCCCGATCTCCACCGTGGACTAGGTCCTGGAGGCCATCGACCGGATCCTGCGCCGCCGTCCTAAACCGGTCCTACGCCGCGGTGTAGCCGTCTCTTCCTACCTCCAGCAGTCCAGCCTACCACTCTGCCGGTGAGGCCTACCTCTGACCACCAAAGACGCCCCTGCAAGGGAGTCCACCGCGCCGTTCCTGCATCCATCGGGTCCAGCGCCGCCTTGAATGACGCATCGTCAGGGATTTCACGAGACACTTGGCCGCGGAGTCCGCTCACGAGCTGAGCTCCTTGCTACTAGAGTCATGGGCGTGCGAGGTGCGACCATGCCGCGGGGGTGGGCAGCGAGGACGAGGACGAGGAAATGGGGATGGACGCCAGCGCACCTGCTTCGGATCCTCTCCTCTCGCGGTTGATGTCGTATTCATCCGCCTTGGCTTGACGGGATGTGGAGCTCCAGACCTCCGATACTCAATAGCCTCTGGCTGCCAGATCTGGCCAATTTTTTTTGCCCAGGTCGACCACCATTAGGCCCTGCCGCTGATGCATGCCTCCCCATTCCGCTCACATCCCGCCTTATCCCATCACCTCCAGGTATGGACATGCCATCCTTGCTTACACATTCAACCACACGTGATTCTACATGGATGATAAAAAAGACAGATCTGTGATGCAAAGCTTGATGTATACTATAAATAGGATTGTCCATCAACCGTACCTGTGACTCTGAGATTGATGTATGGGGGCGTAAAGGCTATGCGCATTAGAGGGGGCGCTGAATCGTAACTGCGGGAGAGAAGCAGTCCTGCGTGATGGGTTCTTTTACATCGCTGAGTCTAGCTTGATTGTTAATATTTCTTTCAGGTTAGAATTAAGGAGAGAGGCGTGTGATAAGAAAATACTCAAGATCTGATTCAAACTGTGGTGGCACAATGGTTCTCCAGATCATCTACTGTCGCCGGACATCTCACCTGTGTTTGCCCCTTTGGGGTCACAATCGATCCAAACTGCCTGCGTCCTTTACGTCACTCCCATCTCTCACAACTGCTTCTGTGAATTTTGGAGATACGGTAGTGTTATTTGATTGGTCCGTCTGTGCACAATGACAACAATCAACGAGGGAAGGGAATCAATGCGACAAGGACCGTATGGTCTCCTATGAGTCGGCTAGCCACTTCCTGTGTTCTTTCCCCCTCACAAAGCTCTAATTTTCCCGTCTTCTTTCTGTTATGATTTTCATTATCTTGTTTCTTTGCATCTGCCTGCAATAATTTGTTTCTGTGTCAGAAGGAATTAATTATTTTCCAAATGGGATCTCATGCTTATGATAAGTTGCCTGCATGTGAATTTAGTTTAGAAATCCCTATTTTATTGATCTTATTCTAATTCTAATAGTATTTGCAGAACAATGGAACAAATTACATTCACATGTTCATAACTGAGTAGTGAGTATATGTGGCATAATGGAATTTTAAGGAAACTGGAAGCAGTAATGATCTTACTCTTCGGTTTTGCAACCTCCTGAATTTGGTGAAGCAGATTGATAATTTGCGTGCGCATTATTTTCTTCTGCATTTAGTTTATTTGTGTTAATATTAGCCAATATTGTCGAAAACTGAAATAATGAGTGTTCTAATGTATTTTTACAGGTTCATTTACTGAAGAATAACATAGTTGCCCCACCTATCATCTTCACCGAACAAAGAAATTATAAATGATAGCCAAGGCAGTGAAGATTATATGGCTGATCCGTTTTCTATGAATGCTATGTAAGCTTCTTGAAATGTTATGCTTCCCTTAATAGTGTATTTTCCTGATATCATGTGCTCATTTGTATTTCTCTAAATAATAAATAGAGCTTTTGAATTTCTTATTGGTAAAGAAATGAATATTGTTGCATATGATTATATATATGAGCACTTGCCACCAACTGCCAGTACATTGTCAAAGGCAAATTAGTACCATCTGAGGAACTAATATTTAGCGGTGACCCGCGTAGCAGAATAGGGCAGTAGGTTCAGTGAAAAGCAGAGTCCTACATATGTTGGGTTTTACAAAAGTAACCATGAGAGATTGCCCTCTACAATTTGTTAGCTTTATTTGGCCAAGCAGTAATAGCAGTACTGATGATACCATATTGTTGTACATGTTAGATCATGTCGCCATGTGCATGAAGCTAAGTAACCATAAGTAGAACACAATTACATAAAATCAAAGTTAATTAATAATAAAATGTGGCAGGAATTTATGCAAAATTGTTGAGTCAGTATGCACCAACACTCATCCTAGAAAAAGCACGTGTTCTATTCACACAGGAAGACCCTATAGGTAAATACCAATAAAAATATAGTGAAAGATCTAGCCTTTCTGAAATCAATTTATGGTTTTGTACTGTCTCCGCTCACATCTTTATCATTATTACACACGCTATGTTCTGCAAGATGTGTCCAGGAGATTAATCAACCATTAATTTACTTTCCTCTGTTTTATTGAGCGGTCTCTAATATTTGTGTTGTTGAACTATGCTTCTTTTATATTTTCATGTGTGGTCTCCAAGCGGTGGCTCCCTCTCATAGGTTCTAGATGAACCATGGTACTCCCTCCGTTTAGAAATATAAGATGTTTTAGCTTTGTGAAGTGAGTGTATCTAGACATCTTTTAGTGTATAGATTCGAGCGAATCTATACACTAAAAGATGTCTAGATACACTCACTTCACAAAATTAAAACATCTTATATTTCCGAACGGAGGGAGTAGTTAATAATCCGGTGTTAATATTACTTACTTTAGTTGTCTGGATAAGCTAGAGTGTGTGTAGCTGATAGTTTGTTGCAACTATTTTTTCGTAAGGTGGCATGTTGTGGCATTTCTACCTGGAGCTAACACCTCATGCACTATCCATTTAGTATCGTTCTTCCAACTTCCACGTATTAGAAAAAGGAGAAGTCATGATTTATTATTTAAACAATATGTTCTACATTGGCTAAAGCAGGGTTATGAAAGATGATGTACCCTGGAGAAGAGATGGAGTGATTGCTGGACAAATTATCTATACCTACAACTGATATGGACTTTAAATTTAAGCTACTAGATTAAATTATCCATCGTGTTTCATTTATCTCAATGCTATCTTTGGGTAAGAATCACATTTGTTCCCACTGATTTAAATTGTAATATGCGAAATAATTTGCACTACATACATGAAGATTGACTTTCTTTGTAGAATTTCTTCTGCTAGCCTCATTTGCAAAAAAAATTAACGCAATTTATGTAGTACACAATTGCAAAATTTGGTGAAAAGCATGATCACATGCTCTTTGCACAAAAATGAGAAATCTTCACTCCATATAGTGTATTTTTCAGCATTTCAGGTTTGTACCAATTTGTTGTTTTGTTTGTGTAGGACATATGATTACAATGGTGTATCACTTTTTTACAAGTCGATGTATACTATCAAGATAAATATTCATGATTTTATTTGCTATTGTTTTACAATATTTTGAGTGGGCACATAGGAAATAGAATATAGAATTAGTGTGAAAAATCATGCATGCCAGATAAAATCAGGTCCATGGTTGGACAAGTTTTGCATTCATTGGTATAGTTGAATTTATTCTTGGAAGTAGAAGATATATTTTCAACATTCTTTTGAATGCAGCGGTGATCTACATAGTAAGTGGGCTAATATGGTGCAGTTGTTAAGTCGCAATGCATTAAATGTCGTTATGTCACGTTATTGTTAGACAACGGGTTCTCCATGTCAAATATTGTATAACTGAAGCACCACTAGCTGATGCGCCAGTGAGCTTCTTCCATGCTTTGGGTAGTTTCATGAATCTAAAGCACCCATGAGCTTCTTCTTATCGACTTCTCCATCCTCTTACGTTATGATTAAGTTATCTTATATATTGTGTATAATAGTGACATAATTTTCTTTGAGACTATGCGAGATTTAGGATCATGATTTAATGTTGCATTTCTAAACTAACTAATCCCTTGTTTTTGGAACAACGTATATGGAATTTAACACCGCACTGGAGAACAAGTCAACACTCAACACACTATCTATGTAGACTATACAATGCATAGCTACAACACATTTTACTATTCATATGTCCAGATCTATGGGTGTGGGCTTATCCATTTGTGTTGTATTGACCGCTTTGTCATCCTGGAAGATGTGGTCATTAGATTTCAATGGGATTTTTTTTTTGGAATCATCAAGGTGCGATAATTACTATGTGTGCTTCAGGGAAACAAGGGATACAAGTGTTGCCTCCTATAAAGCGAGCAAAACTTTTAAGGTAATCATGCTCTTGGTACCTTGTTCACATGTTTGACCTATTATGAATTACAAAACAAACACACCATTTGTCGTAACAACATATGTTGACCGAATAGTCTATCTACTCTTGGTTATTATGATGAGAAAATGGTTGCTTACTTGATGTGCTTTTACTTAGACTAAGAAAATATATGCTTAATTTTAATTATCTTGCCTTTGTTATACCATTGGTAACGACATGTGTGGATTCTCCTTTCATGCATGCACATTGTTGATGTTGAGAACAAATGCTTAACTTAGAGATATCCTTTGTTGATCCCTTCTTTATTGATTGTGCTCTTCGTTTCTCCTTTCTTGATGTTGCTCCCTACTTTGTTCTGTGTGTGTCCTCTGCTTTTGCGTAGGTGGTGTGAGTATGGGCTATTGGATCTGAGATAGGAGGGGGTTTATGTGAGCTGTTTGGTGATCAACGCCTTGCGTCGTGGAATAGCAATGGTGACGACAACACGCGTCTCAGTGAGTGGTGATAGAGGGGAGTCGGGTCTTACCAGATTAACATATACAATGGGCATTTTACCAGATCTTTCATCAAGGGGGCAGTCGTACATGTGATAAGGATGGTGAAAGCTAATATCTCAACCAGCCAGTCTGCCAGCTCAGGAAGTTAGTTTTGGTTAATTTGAGCTAAATGAAATGTATTCTACAAGTTACTATAGTCAGTCAGATTGGACTGAAGTCTTGTGTGAGTTGTTTGTAAAACCTTTGTCGCAATTTTATACCTCCAAAACTGTCCACTTGTTTGGATTGCATGTTCTCCTATGTACAAGCATAGAATTTTGAAATAAACAAAAATTTTGGTTTTATGAACATTTGCTCTTTTTGCATGTCAAGTTGATCATTCTGATATTATCTTAGAATCATGAACACATTATAGTGATACATGAATGGTAATGAGTTGCTTTCATTTGTACATTGCACTTGAATATATAAGAAGTGGACCCATGCCATGTACCAAAAACAAAAACACAAACCATAGGAAAAAAATTACATGTTATGGCCATCATAAGAAAATAACGCGCGCAGCAACGCGCGCGAGGTCCTTCTAGTATTATGTAGATAGCACCAACTGTATCTTATGTGAGGACAACACAACTGAGTTCTTCATTCATCTATTTTTTTAGATGTGATTTCAGTCAAACATTCTGGTTGCTGCTTGGTTTTGAATGGAACTCTGATCTTGACATTATCGAGATGCTACTTGATGGAAGGAGGTATTCTATCTCATGTTTCAAGGAAGTGCTCATTATAGGCAGTTGGGCCATATGGAATCATAGAAACAAACATATTTTTTATGGAGCTCCTATTAACCATCGAGAATGTTTTAGATTTTTTAGAGAGGATTTCATGATGATAATGCAGAAAGCAAAACCAAGTTTGAAGGAAGGGATGAAACAATGGCTTGATACCTTGTAATCATTTCATTATCTAGGCTTGGTGCCACTCCTGTAATTATTTGGACTTTGGACTTTAGTTTTCGGAATTTTTGGTTCCAAATTCTTGTAACTTTATTTTATAAATGAAAAACAACGCAGTAGGGATTTTTTCCCTACTGTTTTAACATCAAGAAAAATATAATATAAATTATAATATAATATTTATAACATGACAAAGTGGACGCGGCGTTTTGGCCTTGAGGTGCATATGCACTCTTTATTTTGAATTTAGTTTAAATATATTTGAAATAAAAAAATTCTGCATGGACTTCTTCACAACCTATAAGTGAACAAACTTGTTTCATGAAAAACCAAATTTTTGTGTGGGCTAGGTAAAAAGATAAAATTGGGTACTAAAATAAGAATTTACATGTGACATGTTTTTTTCTTGTTTACACGGAATAATAAAGTATATTGGTTTACCATGAACCTTTTTCATGCTCATATAGAATATCGAGATGTATGTATAAAAAAAATTCGATTTTTTCATATTTTAAAATGTGTTTTTGATAAAGGGAGCCCATGCATCCTCGATCAAATGTATATTTCCATTAAGTAGGACATCTAAAATTTTCAATAATATAATTTTTATAGTATAATTTATATATTATATTGATCAAATTAGCGATCTAAAAATACACATAGAACCTATAAATCAGTAAGGAGGTATCAAATGTGAGTTCCGTAGATTTTTCATAATAATAAAGTGAAAAACTGAAAGCGATGTAACCGATTTTGCGTGGTGGCCACAGGAGTACCAAAACAGACCCCAAGCGGTCGCCCCTTTGTTAAACCTTCCACGCCCATCTCCTCCCTTCCTGCTTGTACTCTTCCCCACTGGAAGGTCGCTCCAGAAATCGAGCTTGCAGATAAACCGAATCCAGTCTCCGCAAGGAGGAACCCGGAGCCGAAGATGAAGATCGTCCCCGTCGCTTGCCTGGAGGACAACTATGCCTACCTGTACGTATCCTGAATCCTCGTCCATCTCTTTATATACCACACGATGTCCAGTTACTTGGCTCTGTTCAGGGATCCGTTTATGATTCTGGGATCCTGTTTGTTCTCTTTTGCAGGATTATTGACGAGACCACCAAGGCGGCGGCAGCCGTCGACCCGGTGGAGCCGGAGAAGGTGCTGGCGGCGGCCAGCGAGGTGGGCGCCTACATCGACTGCGTCCTCACCACCCACCACCACTGGTACGCCTTCTCGTAGCCTTTATCCCGGCCTAGTAGTACACCGGCTTGCTTTCCTTGTTTGTTTAGGCGGTCCGGTACTTACTTCGGATGCTCTGATTTGTGCTTCTTGACTCTTTGAGCGTTGGGGGTTATTGATGGATGGAAGTATAATTGGAAATTGAAAGTGATTGGCATACGTGATTCAGTCATGTTACATGGTAAAACTCAAAACTGGAAATGGGGAGAGTGAGTTAGTGAGAGAGATAAAGCCTGAAGTTTGATGCTTTGAGGATAAGTATCATGTGAATAGAATAGAATTTGCTGATAAACCAACATATATCAGTGAACCATACAAAGTAGAATTACTAATATAAGAAATGGAGAAAGAGAAATATGGTAGTTGGCATTCCACTAATTATACAATGTATGTAATGGGAAAATGTCACTCATGCTACATGCAAAGTTTGTAATCTATACCTAATAATAAAATACGCAAGGGTTCCATGGTTTGGTTCTTCCGTCAGACGTTTTGCAAAAAAGCCCTCCATAATTCTGTGAATCAACCCGTAGTCCGGTGTTTAGTCAACCCTCGCTTGCCTGCTCTTCTTCCTCGCTTTTCCCGATGGAGACGAACGGCAGCACTCCCGCCCCTACCGCAGACCAGGAGCGCGTGCGGGCGGCCGGCGGCGTGCGGGAGCTTGGGCGGTGCCGTAGACCAGGAGCGCGTGTGGGTGGACGGTGGACGGCGGCGTACGGGACGTCGGGTGGTTCCAGGCGGGCGCGACGCGGCCGGCGGCGTGCGGACGCGAACGACGGCGTGGCTGGCGCTCGGGCAGCAGGGAGGTTCCATGTGGGCGCGGGCGGTTGTGCAGGTGCAGACGGGGCGCCCATCCCTTCCCCGCCGCAGACCAGTCGACTCCGGTGGCGAGTGGAGGGCGGCAGGGCGGTTCTAGGCGTGTGGTCGCGAACGGAGCGGGGCGTGGCCGTCGCCCCTCCATTCCCATCTCCTCCTTCATGTGCTGGGTCCGGCTTGTCGGAGTCTACTGTCGGCGTCCTGTGCCACGGTGCACTGAGCGCACCAAGGTCCTCCATCCTGCGGCGGCGGCGGCCAAGGTTGACGTCGTCCTCTGTAGTCCCCTGTGCGGCCGGTGATCGGGTCGTGCTGCCGGCATCCTGTTCCCGTGGCGCACTGAGTCCCCTGGTGCCGGAGCGCACCAAGTTCCTCCTCCCTGCGGCAGCGGCCAAGGTCGGCATCGTCCTCTGCAGTCCTGTACGCGGCCGGTGAACGGGCCGATGAGAACTCTACTCCTACCCGAAATCCGCTCAGAGCATGCGTCCATGGGGATCCCGACATGGATAGGAACTCTACACCCACCTGAATTTCGCTCAGAACATGGGGATCCTATTTGTAACCTTCCACTTCTGTTATTCAGAGGTGCGTTGTCGCGTGTCCAGGGTCAGTGTCGCCTCCATCACCCTCCTGGTGCTCGGTGTATTAGCGGGTGGTCGCCTGTCAGGTACATACTCGCCTGGTATGACTAACCCAAAGCATGGGGCCTACCTGATCCTATCTGTGTCATCACCGTCGTCCTGTTCACGCGCTTCCGCGTACTCTCCATGTCATTTGTATGTCATCTGCAGCCCGTCCAGCGTCCTCTCCGTGTCGTCCATGGTCGAGAGCCGCTAGCCTGAGCGCCGATCAAGTGTTGCGTGTCAAGAACGGGTGGGTTTGGCTTGGAGGAGTGGTATTGTGTTCAACATGGACCTGCTTCGGACCAGGGTGCCGAGGACGGCCGAGGATAGTGGTGGTGTCCAAGATAATCGTGTACATCGGGGACAGGGAGAGCGAGGATCAAGTGCTCTGATTCTCCATCAAAAGCTAGGTGTTCCTACGAGGCTAAGCAGTCGCCTCCTTGCGTTTTACATGACACAAGTTCTACTGCTGCCTCCTTCTGTTTCACCGCCATATGCTTTTGATGCACTGGTCAAGGAGATAGCTTCCAAATAACATCGTGAAGAAAATACGTTGGCAGGGTAGATGAATTAATCAGCTCTAGCTGTCCGGAGCGAACACGAAGGCAACGCCAGAATAAAAGGTTGCACACGAGAGCTGTCTTAGCAGTTTCTCGATACCTCTACACCAAGGCCGCTAGCGCTCGAAAACATGCACCCAGCTGGAGAATAACTTCCGCAGAGATGAGTGACGCATCCATGGAGGCAGCGGCAACACGAAGAGCGGACAGACGCGTCCACCGCCGTCGCTGAACGGGTGGCCCAGATGGCGTGCTCGCTAGAGAAGATACTTTTTTGCGAATGAAATTAGATTAATATAAAAAGTATAGTAAAAAGAGAAACATAATAACAATATACAATAGTACATTAGATAAAATCAAATTGAAATATAATTATAGAATTTTAAACTAATAGTATAAATCAACTAAAAATATAATAAAATAGATTGAATAACCATAATTGTAAATAAAATACAAGAAACAAATGGTTACATGAATTCAATGATTCTTCTTGTTAATTTTTAACGTTTTATAATCAATGAGCTCAGTTGGGCGACACCAAATGTAGATAGTATTCAATTTTTGCCCACCATCATAACGTGCAATTAAAATCTGGGGATGGAGCATGCATCAAACTAAAATTACAATGGGTGTGCCGACCGTCGTTATAAGTTTGCGCTATTGCAAGTCTATGAAGTCATGAATAGGAGGATGTGATCACATTCGTCGATGATGCCACAAACAAGAAGTGTCATCAAGGATGGTACGCTGAAGTTCCCGGTGCAACGCACGGGCATTTTTCCTAGTACAGAATAAAGACTGATGAAGGAAACATTTTAATGATCTGAAGATAGCTAGTATCAGGTGATAGGTAGAAGATGATTAATACTCCATACGTGCTATATTTGTCAGGTTTACCGCGATCATTTAGTGAGCTGATAATGGTGATTTGTGCTTGTAGGGATCATGCTGGTGGAAATGAGAAGATGAGGCTGTTGGTGCCAGGGATTAAGGTGTATGGGGGATCCTTGGACAATGTCAAAGGCTGCACTGATCAAGTGGAGAATGGGACCAAGTTGTCCGTGGGAAAGGAAATTGAGATACTTTGCCTACATACGCCATGGTATGCTTTATTACTTTCTTGCCCTGCAACATAGGTCTCACCTCCTAATTTGATGTACTTTTCCGAAAAACGCCTCCTCATTTACTGTATCCCATATGATTGCTGTGATATCTCTTTCTGGATCACGTAAGCGTGGAAGATAAGAATTTGAACCCTTTTGCGTATAGTGATGCTGAATTGTTCACAGATGTGCATTTGCTCAAATAAATCATGTTATAACATAACTACTTGAGGAATTTTACAAGAATTATTGATTTGGATAGTGTTGGCATCCTTTTGTATGTTGTTGTGTTAATGATCAAGTTTGTATTTATTTTTTGTTGCTGGTCCTTACCATTTTTATTCTTCTAACAGTCATACAAAAGGTCATATTAGCTACTACGTTTCTGCTAAAGAAGAGGAAGACCCAGCAGTATTTACTGGAGACACCTTGGTTAGTATATACATCATATAACAATTGCTCTTCATTTTAA
Organism: Dactylis glomerata; assembly: GCA_007115705.1. Classification (NCBI taxonomy): domain Eukaryota; kingdom Viridiplantae; phylum Streptophyta; class Magnoliopsida; order Poales; family Poaceae; genus Dactylis; species Dactylis glomerata. The sequence goes on from QXEO01000734.1 coordinate 8,874,239, forward strand.
ATGCCTGACCGTTTCTTTGAATCACAGTTCATTGCTGGTTGTGGGAGGTTTTTTGAGGGCACTGCAGAGCAAATGTATCAGTCCCTTTGTGTTACACTGGGCTCGCTGCCTAAGTCAACTCGCGTTTACTGCGGCCATGAGGTAAGTTTTTTAGCGCTTTCTAGAATAATAGGCCTACATTTTTTGATAAATTAAAAAAATGATGATATTTGTATAGTCAAAACTGTATTCCTTAGTTAGTTTATTGGTTCTGTATGTTTCTATTTCATGTGTTCAATCTTGATCAGTGTAATTCTGCTTTTGTGTCACTGCATCTTTGTATGTAATTTTCTGTCGTGTCACTCTACATCTTGTAGATGATGATGTATGCTATTAAGATTCTGGAGCACATGTGAAAACATGAATTCTGAATGTCCTTAAATAAAAGATAATATCTAATGTATTTTCTGCCTGGCACATTGTTGTCATCAGTATCTCTATGTTACTAAAACAGGTGTTCATGATTTTTGAAAATTGCTGGAAACACCTTTGCCATCAGTGTCCAGCCAACAATGATTTGAATTATGTGTCTTGGTAATATTATCTTTTTAACAGATAAGTGATGTATATCCTGCTTTTTTTATTTCATGGTGACCCACAGTACACTGTAAAGAACTTGCAATTCATCCTGACAGTCGAGCCAGAGAATGAAAAAACGAAGCAGAAACTGGAATGGGCTCAAAAGCAGCGTGAAGCAAATCAGCCGACAGTTCCCTCAACTATCGGAGACGAGTTTGAGATAAACACCTTCATGCGTGTTGATCTGCCTGAAATACAGGTCCGTAATCCACACCCACACCAGCTAGTCAAATACGGTTCTACGTGATACCAGCTGCTGTAATCCATAGCACGACTAGAATAGTAACTTGTCGCCTCATGAATAAGAACTAGCGCATCAGCAGTCTTAATTTCAAGCTGGTTTCTTTTGTCAATGATGGTTACTTTGATTGTATCATTGATCTCGCAGGCAAAATTTGGTGCCAAGTCGCCAGTTGAAGCACTGAGGACGGTCAGGAATACCAAGGATACCTGGAAAGGTTGATAAACGCAGCTGCTACTCATGCTGTAGGTCCGGCTTCTTCTTCTTTGTGAAGTTGGTCAGGTCCCTTAATGTTGGCTAACGCCAAAATCTTTACCCTGTAGGAGGGATTCACTTTCGTGCAACGCTTTGAGAGTGGCATTAAGGAATGCTATATCATGTATGTGCTAGTAAGAATCTAATAAGCTAGCTTTTCATTCCAAAGAACACAAAGGGAAAGGGGTCCAATATGCTAATATGCTTTGGTACTGTAACAATCAGACATCAACATGTGTGTCACGCTAATAATTATGTTCTTATCTCCGCAAAACGAAAATTATGTTGGTCTATGACAAAATGTCTCAAGTATATCTGAAGTCTGTGATGGTTACTTGAATACATCCATTCTTTCCCCGCTTAGTGGGAATCAGGCCACGACACAAAATGGAGGAAATGGACTTGCTGGAGCTGCTCCGGCGTTTATTCTCGTTTCTTCTGTGTTGTGGGCTTCAGCTTGAACGGTGGGGCAGAAGAGCCGGCGAACTGGCCAAAGCCCAGACGACCGGGTGCCAACTTAGGCGGAGCGAAGGGACCGAAGTTGATTGCCGAGGCCGACTGGCATGCGCCATTAGTCTGTGCGGGTACAGGTGTGGGCGCCGTCGCTTCTGTGACTCGTCCCCCCTTCGAGCTTCCCTCGCTGTGCTTGTCATGGAACATTTGCTTGGCCCTCTCCAAGAATTCTGGCGTACCTCTCTCCAAGAAGTCTGCCGCGGCCATGGGTGCGACGAGCGTGAGCAGGCCCTCCATCTCCAGCTTGCACTCTGGTACCGACGCCTGCTTACCAATGGCACCACCCGACGGCGGTGTCTGAAGCGCCGTGCTCGAGGGAGACGGCGGGAAGTAGCTGCCACCACCCGTGGCGAAGCCATTCCAGTATGACGCCGGGGAGGGGATCTGCCTGGCCCGGTTCTCGCACTCGTGGCTCTTGAACTCGGCGGCCAGGCGAGCCATGGGCCCTGCGTGCCGCACAAATCGCCGAAGACTGTCAGGGTAAGTGTGCCCCTGCACCTGTGGATGCTGCACCAAACTGGTGTGCCGGTCCCCAAAGGCAGGCAGCGTCAGCGGCGGTGGCATCATCATCTTCCTCCCCCAACTGCGATCAGCGTTGTCTCTGTAAGTGAGCCTCCTCTTCCACACCCTAGCGCCACCAGGTTCAGGCGCTGCCGTTGCCGCCGCTGGCGAACCCAGTAGCCAGAGCCATCACATCAGCATTCATTCAGCAATGCATTTCGATTTTACTATATATGTGCGTCGGTTGATAGCATAATTGCCTCAATTTCTTACCTTTTCTTGCTCTCTTTACCGGCGATGGCGTGCTCTTGCCGTTCCTCACCCCTTTTTGCAGCCTCGCCTTACCATTATCTGCAGAGACGTTGCCGGCTTTCTTCCCAGGGTTGATCTGCCGTCTCTGCTTGCTCACGGCGCTGGCATCCTTCCTCTTCACCGGCGTGCTGCTACCCCCCTGCTGTGCAGGTGCATGAGCAATGTCGCGTGAGCCACCGCCGTCATTGCCGTCTCCTCGATCTCTCGCCGAATTGTTCTTCCCGACATCCGGTTCCTTCTGACGCAATGCCAGGAGGTCCGACTCGGAGTACATTCGGTGGCTCTTCAGCGACAGGAACACCTGCTTGGCTTGATCCATCAGTGACATCGCCTGCACGAAGAGAAGGAATCATTTGATCATGCAACCTTAGTAAGAGCATGGATAATTTGGTTTGGTTTATTGAGCAACTAACCTCTCTATAAGGTATGGTGTCCGGGCTGTTTATGGAAATTGCTTTCTGGAAAACCATGTAGACATCGTTCTGCAGTTACATATGAAGATGGTTAATTTCTCAAAAGGTGGAGAAGGAAAGAGAGGCGAATGCGCAATGAGATGGATGGACCTCGAATTGCTCTAGTGTCTGGTACATGCCATCTGTGTTCTTCTGCCTCAACGTCGCAAAGTCGCCCGGACTGTTTACCCGTTCTGCGTAATCACATACCTGTAGTGGCGCGTAAAAATGAGTACCCACCAATTCTCAGGCTCCGCATGAAACAGGAACAATGTAAATGTTTCCAATTATAAAATCGTGTCAAAACGAAAGTTTCATACGTTTGCTCATGCATGGCTTACCTGGATGTCATCTGGCATTGCAAACAACTCGAGCCTGTCTCTCCTGCAACGAAAGAAAGAACAAACATGTAAACGAAACTCCGAGGTTTGACTCAACAAACAAAAAGGAGATCGGTCTAGCTAGAGCATAGTTGACTGGTTTTTTGCTTAATTCTCTAGTCACTTTTTTTAGCCACATGATTTCCATCATTTCTCTATTCTATGGGTAACATGATTCCTCTCCAACGATTATGTTTCACATCTTTATTCGTCGAGCTCTGCCTCACCACACTTATCTCTCACCACTACCATCTCCTTCCTCGGCGACGCTTGCGGTCTCCACCTCGTGTGACCAAAGGGAAGGAAGAGGAAGCAAATGGGACTCCTCTAGCAACATCGAAAAGGCGTATCGTGAGAGCACACATTTTCCTTATTTATGTTAAACTCACACTCACTGTTTTAGCCGTGATTTCCATCCAACGGTTATGATTTCATCGTATTCACCCTAACCCTAACTTTCCTGATTTCTCCCTCATCCTCAAGCTCTCCCACCGCCGCCGCCATCCTCTCCTCCCCAACTTCCGACCAGTCTCTCACCACCACTGTCTTGCCCGCTCATGGACCCGCCCACTGCATGTCTCTGCTGCGGACATCCCTCTAGGTCCAGCTTGCACTTGGCCCCCACAACTCTCTCCACCGCTAATCCTTCCTCCTTGTGCCACCCGAGGGGAGGAAGAACAACCAAAGACAACTCACTTGTGCTCTAGCAAAAATGAAAAGAGATAACTACATAGCCAAAGCTTACATCTCCAGCGTATCTAGAATGTGCTCGATAATCTGCCCAGACGTCGATCCCTTGTCTGATATGTTACCTGAAACGAAATTGAGACAGATTCAAACATGCACATAAAGGCACCAGAGCAGCAGAACAGCAAGAAAGTGGCAGTGCTATCGTACCAGTATACGCCGCGTCGATCGCTTGGCTAGACGAAGCTTCTCCCTGCAACTTCTGGAGAAACTTGTACATGACCCAAACTTGTACATGACCCAGGAAGCCAGGATGTGTAAACACAGAGAAACAAAAAATCCAAAGCTCCTGATGATCAATTTTACCTGGATTTCGCCATTCCTTTTTCCCTTCCCACGCACAGCGCCGGAGATGGTGTTCCGGATGATCTGCAAGGGATCCAGGTGGCAGGCATCGACTTCGTCGTCGTTCTTCTGCTCCTCGAGCTTGAGCAATCTGGCGCTCCGCCTCTTCCCTTTTCCAGGCATGGACTCTGCACGCACCTTCTCTTCTTCCTCCCTGGTAGATGGATCCAACGAACAAGAGGAGAAATGCATGCTACGATGAATGGCAATTTCTGGGAGCCTGGGACACGCTAGAACTTATGTACCATGATGTCTTTTCCAGCTGGAAGCTCTCATGCGTGTATGTCCAAGTAAAATCGTGAATGCTCTTCTTGAAATGGAAATTTAAATTTATTGTTGGCGTTTTAAGTTTTGCTAATAGTATTTGACAGATTGCATATAGCAGTAATGCACTACAATAGTTGAGCCATTTTATACATAGCTGTAAAAGCTTTTGGTTGTGTGCTACTAACTTACCATTAGCGCCAGATTTTCTTCTTGTTTCCAATCTGGAAATCATTTTAGTATAGCATGCAAAGAATTCGAAGACCACTAATGGGTCTCAGGATCACATGCATGGTCCCTTTTCACAAAAAATAATTTTCATCCAGTAGAAAACAAAAAAATATCTCGCATGTAATGACTCAATATTGCTTTTAGATTTCAAGTTTTGTGAAAATTGCGACTAATTAATGAGTATGTAAAAAAGAAAGCTCAAACTTTTTCTCACATCTCCAGAAGTGGTCCTTAAAGTAGGCCCTAAACTGATTTTAAGGGCTGGGCCCAATCCCTCGGCCCTTCAAAACACGTGATAAAGCCTCGGGTCCGGATGGCTTCTTGAAAGCTTGTTGGAACATCATCAAGAGGGATGTTATGGCCGTAATCCATTAATTCTCAACTCTACATGTCAACAACCTCCATAGTTTCAACTTTGAAAATATTGGGCTTATTCCAAAGAAAGATGAGGCCGAAGATATTTCGGATTTTAGGCCATTTAGCCTCATACATGCCATTGCCAAACTTATCTCAAAGATATGGCCACTCGCCTTGCCCCACATATGTCAATCTTGATCTCCAACGCTCAAAGTGCATTCATAACGAAGATTCATGATCACTTCCTCTATGTGAGGAATTTGGCAGGGAAACTTCACAAATCAAAAAAGGTCACTCTTCTCTTCGAAATGACACCAAGAAAGCCTTTGACTCGGTACGATGGAATATTTAATGGATTTGCTTCAACACTTGGGCTTCCCAACACAATTTCGGGATTGGATTTTGGCACTTTTGACCACCTCTACCTCTGGAGTGCTTCTTAATGACAATGTTAGTGACCCAATCAAGCATGGGAGGGGGTTTAGGCGAGGTGACCCCCTCTAGCCTCTCCTCTTTGTGTTGGCCATTGACTCTTTGCACTACATATGGCTTTGGAATGAATGGTCGGATGATCACAAACCTTGGTTGGGGCTTGGAAACCCTTGCAAGTCTAATGACCGGGAATTTTGAGGTGGCTACATCGGTGATGCCGGGCAATGGGGAAAATACTCTATTTTGGGAATCCTCTTGGATTCAAGGTATGACATATGTGGCCAAAGGACATTGCTAAAAAGGAAGTTGCCAAGAAGAAGAAATGCACGGTTTGGGTGGCAAAATGGATTCTGGGTGGACCAAATAAACATTCAACAAGGCATTTCGGTGGAGCATATTAATGCAATTCTCAAAGCTTTTGGGAAATGATTGAAAATGTTCACCTTAGCCAAGACACAACAGACAAGATCATTTAGAAGTTTGGCAAAGATGGTATCTACTCGACATCTTCAGCATATAAAATGCAATTCTTGGGTCATACATCCTCTACGACGACGATGGTGGTTTGGAAACCATGGGAACCCCTAAAGTGCAAACAAAATTCCTCGGATGATTATTCAAAACCGTGTGTGGACGGAAGATAGGCTCGAGTGTCGAGGGTGTCAAAACGGTGGCAGGTGCAAGCTTTGCAACCAATTCCAAGAATCAGCAGTCCACCTTCTCTTCGAATCTCATTTCTCCACTCGCATTTGGTCTTCTATTCTGGAGTGGGCTGAGCTTTCTGATCTTCAACCGCAAGCGTGGAATACATTACATTCTGTCAAAGAGTTGGTGGAGCCAAGTGATACATATGAGGGGACCTTCAAGAAAGGCATTGGCTTCTCTTGTAATGCTTGTCTCGTGGGAAATCTGAAAGTAAAGAAATGAGAGAGTTTTTAGGAGCAAGACATCAACCGCGACCATGATTATAGCCAAAATCAAAGAGGAAGTGGCCCTATGGGGCCTTGCGCACTATAGAGTATATGGAGAGGTCATGCTAGATTTTAGCAATTTTCCTCACTATGGCGCTATTTGCAAAATAGCATGCTGATAGCTGCATAATCCAGCATCTATAACTCAAGTTTAAATCTCATATTTTTCATGAAAATGATAAAATATATCTCTACCCTTTGTCATTAATGCCTTATTACAACCAAGTGTGGAAATATTCTCTTTAAATGTTTGCTTTCAGGAATACACCTTTTTATGACGAAATCTGGGCGAATTAATGAAGAGTTATGAGTTTCCAAAACTCCCAAGTCAAAGGACTCGCGTAGCTGACCTCTTGAGAGTTTAATGGGCAGCCATACGGGTAGGACCTGCCCGTATCGGAGCCCGTATCGGTATCCACGGCCTTCGCCACGTCAAGCCTAGTGACTTTCTATATAAATCGACCCCTAGACGCCGCATACAGAGAGACAGAGCGGCAGAGGAGATATAGAGATCACCACACCATGTCAAGGAGAAGAAGTCCAGCCGCCACCGCCATCGCCATACATTTCTCCACCTCATAGCCATAGCCATGTTCTTGTAATCTCGATCTCCGCAATTGGCAATATTGTGAGGATATTTGATACTATTATTGAATCCATCTATATAATGTTTTCTATCTTTGATCTCGTTATAAGTGAGTAGTCCTCACGGGCTGCGGGCTTGGTGAAGCCTCGCAGCGATTATGTGCATGATCTAATCTATATGAGGATATTGTGTTGAGTATGAATGTGCTATTTCACTTGTTTATCATCTTGTTGGCTCGATCCAAAGACTTGACAGGTACCCAAGATCCGAGGATTGATCAAGGTAATGAGGAGGTACGAGTGGTGCTTCACCCTCTAGATTGAATCCCAGTGACAGAAGGGGTAGTAGATTAGAGGATCTGAGATCCACTTGGGATCATGCCAATGTCACAAATCTTAATGCTTTAGTCTTTTACTGCTATCTCTGCGGGATAGTAGTAGGACTAGATAGTCTACTGGCGGATGTAGCTCACTAAAACTAGTAGATTATATGCATGTGTCGCCCATAATATTTAACACTATTCATAGTCTTGATACATGTTATGTTTATTATTATCTTTACCCCCTTTATGCATGCACAGTTGCAGGTGGATCCTATGCCCATGGCCTACTCTCCATCCATCGACATACAAAACAATATAGTAACGGTCTGGAAACATAGAGACGATCAACCTAACAAGTGCTTGCAAAATAACATAATCTTTAGCACCAAGCAATAGCTTCCCTAAGTTTGATATACGTAGGTCTACTAGGGAAATAGTGCCGCTATCCTACATCCTAAAACCGGATCGAAGGTATCAACCATTTTTCTGACGCCGTTAACGGGGAAGCAAATTATTGCTATCCTAGTGAGGTTACTAGAGACCTTGTTTGTTAGTTTTATTTCTGTTTTAGTTTACTTATTGTTTTAGTTTTTTTGTTATCTATTAGAAATCCAAAAATATTTTTAGTTGTTCTTGTTAATTATCTTTTACTTTGTTATTTTTTATCTCAAAAATTCTAAAAAAATAAACATGGCACAAAAGAAGCTTGGGGAATATGCAACCCCCAACGAGGATTATATTTGTGCACCTTTTACTCAGCCCGCTATTGAGGTGGAAAATTATGAAATCAAGCCTAACTATTTGAGTCTTGTTTAGCAGAACCAATTTGGAGGCTCAACTTTTGAGGATGCAGGTTTGCACTTAAACACCTTCACTGAAATTTGCGACATGATGCACATTAAAGATGTTAATTCTGATGCTGTAAGGCTACGCCTATTTCCTTTCTCACTTAGTGGGAAAGCTAAAGACTGGTTGTTATCATTACCAAAGGGCACGATTACTTCATGGAATGCATGCACTAGTGCTTTCATGACTAAATTTTTCCCTCTAGCAAAAACTATGTAATTATGGTCTACATTACAGGTTGTGGGCAAGAAGACCATGAGCCACTAACGCTTGCATGGGAGAGGATGAAGGAGTCCGTAAGGAATTGTCCCAATCATGGGATGGAAAGTGGTTAATTCTCCACTTATTTTATAATGCCCTTAATCCTGTATCCAAGTCTATGCTTGACACTGCAGCCGGAGGCACATTCATGGGCAAAGGAGTTGAAGAAGGGACAAAGCTTCTTGATGACATGCAAAACAACCATTCCCAATGGCATGTGGAGATGTCCTCAAGAAAGGTGAACTCCATTACTAAAATCGAGAATGAAGAACTGATCGCAAGGGTGAATGAGCTACTAGGTATAGTCAAAGGTAAAGAAACTCATGTTAATGCCATCACCAATGCTAATGTTAAAGATGTAGACTTCATCGCTCGTAATCTTTATATGCCTGCTTGGATGAGTCAAAATTATGGCTCTAACTTCCAAAAGAATTATTCTAATCCTGCAGGCAATCCAAATCCAAATAATAACAACAATAATAGAGTTGGTAGTAGCAACCTTGATGCGTTAGAAATCTCATTAAAATATTTTATGAATTCTCAAAATGAGCAAAACAAGGTGCTAATGAAAATCACTGAAAACCATGATACTCTTATTGCTAAATTATCTAACCAAGCTGTGAGTATGAAAAGTGATATGCAGGATATCCAAGAGAGAACCAAGACCGTGGAGGCACAACTGGGCAAAATAGCCGAGAGTCAAACTCTCATACTAGCGATTTGCAGGAAAGCCTGAGCCTAACCCGGTAGAAGGACTCAAGATGATGAGAATCGATGATGAAGACTCCAAAGAACTTGACTACAGTAATGCTCATACACCGGACTACACCGTGGAGGACCTTGTCAAGATCATCACTCTCAAGAATCCTACCATTGAGGGAGGAAATGAAGCCCTGTACCAACAATTTATAAATCAGTTGCAATAAAGGTACGTGAGCTAGAAGAAGAGTATAAAAAGCTAGCTGAAAAAATCCCTGCTAAGCAAGAAGATATATTTGAGCCAACTATTAGAATTAAAATAGGAGTTAATGAAATTGCTGCACTATGTGATCTAAGTGCTAGTGTTTCAACTATTCCAAAAAGTTTATTTGATATACTGAATCTTGGCTCATTTAAGTTAACTTAACTTAAATTGCACATAGCAGATTCTACTTACACGCAAGTTGTAGGCATCAAAGAAAATATTATTGTTAATGTTAAAGGATGCCCAACCCTTATCGATCTAGTTGTAGTTGATATGACTGAAGATGCCAACGCTCCTATCATTCTAGGTAGTCCATTTTTAAGAACTATAACGGCTTTGATTAACCTTCATGAAGGGAACGTGAGGATTGATCTACCCTCGCGAGAACCTTTTGTTGTTCATTTTCCCAGGAAAAAGAAGGCAAGGAAGAATGATGATGGAATCATCACCTTGAAGGCCAACTACTTCGGAGTGGGAACTCCACTCAAAAAGCCCAAATGAGCATAAACGATGGTCAAGCTAAATGACCAAAACTAGAAGTGTTTCATGGGAGGCAACCCATGTTAGATAAATTTTAGTAAGTTTTATTTTTTAGTTATTTGTTTTAGTTTTAGTTTAATCTTAGTTAAATAAAAGTGTTCAAAAGATTCTTAGGAAAAGAATAGAAGAATGTTTAAATTATGCCAAATCATTGGTGTCATTATCGTTGCTCTATTTTACTATAATTATGCTACTATTTTCTACGCCTCGATTAATCTTTCAGACTTATAAGAAATTCCAGAGAAAAACTTCAGAAATCAAGTTAATAGAAACTTTAACGAGCATCCATACGGGCATATGTCCCCCGTATCGATTCCCGTATCGTCCCTAGCAACTCGGTGACCAAAAGAATACAGAAAACAGAGAGTTTAACGAGAGACCATATGGGCAGGACCTGCCTGTATCGGTCCCCATATTGAACTCAGAGGCAAAAAAGTCAGAAATCATCGAAGCCATCACAGAGACTTTAACAAGCAGCCATACGGGCAGACGTGCCCATATCGGTGCCCATATCGCAACGGTGAAATTGGCGACGAAGTTACTTAAAGGTTAACGATCAACCATACGGACGCGATATGACCGTATCGCCGCCGGTATTGGAGCGTATCGACACTGACTTCCAGGTTCGAAACCCTAACTCAGAGCAATAGGGAACAATACGGGCAGAACCCGCCTGTATCGCTGCCCGTATCACCACCACGACCATGATATCCAGCCGCCGAGGGAGGTAACACATCACAAATTCTTCACACCTTTTATTTTCTCCTCCTCCAAACATTCAAACCTTCTCCAAAGATCTTCACCTCTACTCGTTTTTTTATTCGATTCCTCGCACCTCAACGATCTAAGATATGTTTCTCCTTCAATCCCCCATTTATTTTGATCAAATCCATGCTTCATCTCTTGTCATTATCAATCTAGACCTAGCACTTCCATGAAACGATTTTAGTGATGAGCATGTTTTGTAATCAACTTCTAGAGGAGATTCCTTTGTATAATGTGTAGAGGATACATCATTGTTTAATTTTTATTGGATCAAAAAAATTATTTTGTAATTTTATTTTAGATTTTTACAAGAAGTCATGCACGCGTGCAAGCCACCAAGGCATCGATGTCAAGTTCACCTCCACCGACGAATAACCGGATGGACATCCAGCTCACCAGGGAGAGACCCATTGCCCGGTTCAATGTTCTTATCGACTGGGAGATCAAGAGCACCAAGTGGGCTTGTCCCACTATCATTAACCATCTCTGTATAACTAATGATTTCAATTTTATTTGCAATCGAGTTGGCTTGTCTCCATTTGTATTTCAGGGTGTTCCAACATACCGCTGGCTCACTCTTGAGCTACTAAGCACTTTGACGCACAACGTGAACTCCATGCCTCCATGGAATGAGGTACAAGGGACCGAGAGGGTGAAATTCGATCTCATGAACCACGACTTTGACTTGAGCTTTACCCAGTGGTACAATTGCTTCGGGTTCGTCAACAATGACACCTACATCCATTGGGCCAACGGTTTGCTAACTCCATCTCCTCTTGAGCATTTCCATTCCATGGCTCTTTATAATAATGTCCCCAAAGGGGGAGATATCGAGTGCCCTGCTATTCGCTTTTTGTACTATGTTATCGCTAACACCTTGCAGGCACGCGACAAGTTCACAAGAGTGAACGAAGAGGACATGCTAGTCCTCGCTAAGGCTACCATCACAAAATGCAATATGACGCTAAACTTGGGCGCCATCCTCTTGTTCTATTTGGACCGTCAAGCCGTCCAAACCCATGGACCCATTGTTTGCGGTGGAGTCGCCACTGTCCTCACCAATGCTCTTAATGTACCTTTAGGTAATCTTCGCCCATTGGCAGGTGAGCACTTACTTGGATTCCGAACTCTTAGATCTCGTCATATGGTTTCTAAGGTCAATGGTCGATATGTTGTTCATATCCTTGGAGCGGAATGCACCTACCCCGCTCTTGTACCTCACTATCTATTCTCTATCGAGGATGGACGTCTGCATTATGATGCGCAGGTTGAACAAGACCACCCCAAGGAACAAGTTGGATGGAGAAGAAGCACCGGAGCATGATGATGAAGTAGAATAAGAAGAAGAAGTCCCGGAACAAGAAGAGCATCCCACTATACCACGTACAATGGCATATTTGAGCTTGAAGGTAACATCATCAACATGAACAACCTCGCCAACAACCTTCGAGACACCGCCTACAACTTGTCACAACAATTCGCCTTGTGGAACCGCCATGGGCACGATGGTACGCACTATCCACCACCACAATGATTCAACAAAGAGGGCTTGCAAAATCCCAAGCTTGGGGATGTCTCTTCAATAATTGAGAGTGGTGTTTTATCTTTTTATTTTTATTGTTATTTGAGGTTGTGCTCCACTTGGAGCTTGAATCACTTGTGTTGGCTTTGTTCCAGCACTTTATTTGTTTTTTCCTTTCGTTTGTTTTGTTTGAAGTTTTAGTAACTTTGCTTTATTGCCAATTTTCTTTTCTTTATATCCCAATCCTCAAAAATGTCAAAAAGATTTTTCCTTTTATCATTTGGTTTTAAGAGACTCCAATGCCTCCAAATGATTTATTTGAAAGAGAGGATCTTCTTGAGTTTTCAAAAAAAAAATCATACGGAAGTGGAATGTGAATCTCTACATGAGAGGTATGTCTTATGTCTCCCACTTTTAATATATGGATGTCTATTATAGCTAGTAGTGTTGTTGAGACTATTATGCTAGTGGGAGTAATTCTTGATAGTTAGATTAAAGCTTTTATATGCATGAGTACTTTGGTTAAGTAAGCTTTTACTCTAGTTCTTTTAGCTAACCGAGTTTTGCCTTGGAAATAATATTGCCAAACAACATGAATAAGAAAAAGTCTGAAAATTAAGACTTGAGTGAGTTTAACTGTCTAGGAAGTATGACCCTTGAATTTGTTCAACACCATAGTTGTTTTGATTGACTTGATAGCACTCTTCAAATTGACTTGTTGAAAAATATAATTACTAGAGGTGATAGAGAGCATGCCTAAAATCTTGACTTATTGGTTAAAGTATGATATTGCTTTACGCGTGTCTGCAACACTGTTGCCCTCCATGGTGTACCGACTACTCCTCTGGCTTATGAACGATCCGAAGGAGGAAACTCTTGGATTTCAGCTATGAGTTGCATGACATCTGTAGCAAGCAATTTCTAATGATAAAAATATTGGCTATTATGGGTCTACGTTCAAAGTGTTAGGTGCTATGCTCCTCTGTAAAATGTGCAATCAGTGTGCGCCCAACATCTGCACAGTCTCATCAAACTCACTAAAATTGTGGGCATGTTCTCGTAACTAAAAGACTAAAAATTCTATAGGCAAGCATAAAAAATAAGTGTTAGAAAAGCCATGATTTACTAATGTGTTTGTAATGAACTTTGTTTGGCTATATTGCTCTTGACATGATCTCTCACTCATAAATTGACTTAAGTTGAAACCATTCCTCGTTCCTTTGCAAAATTGAGAGTTCCCTAGAAGAATTGGAATATAACTTGCTAATCATATTATTCCTGCTTATAATTTCTTTATTGTGATTGTCTTGACTTATTGAAACATGCATTGTATTCTTGCCATCACTCTACCTATACTAGCTTTCAGATTGATGAAGTGATGATGCATGAGACTACCAATTGTAAGTGATCTTGCTTTCTCGTTATTTTAATTGAAACATCGAGTTCCTTACGATCTTTGGTTTCTTGATCAAGGTTTAAGCTTGGGGATGTTGATAGTTGCATAATCCATCATAACTCAAGATTAAATATCATATTTGTCATGAAAATGATAAAATATCTCTCTACCATTTGCCATTAATGCCTAATTACCACCAAGTGTGGAAATCTTCTCTTTAAATATTTGCTTTCAGGAATACACCTTTTTATAATGAAATCTGGGCGAATTAAAAAAGAATTGTGAGTTTTCAAAACTCCCAAGTCAAAGGGCTCGCGTAGCTGTCCTCCAGAGAGTTTAACAGGCAGCCATACGGCCAGGACCTGCCTGTATCGGTGCCTGTATCGGTGTCCACCGCCTTCGCCATGTCAAACCGAGCGACTTTTGTGAAGGAGCCTCTATATAAATCGACCCCCAGGTGCCGCAAACAGAGAGACGGAGCGGCAGAGGAGATATAGAGATCCCCACACCACGTCAAGGAGAAGGAGTCTAGCCGCCATCGCCATCCATTTCTCCACCTCATAGCCATAGCCATCTACTTGTAATCTCGATCTCCGCGATTGATAATATTGTGAGGATATTTGATACTATTATTGAATCCATCTATACAATGTTTTATATCTTTGATCTTGTTATAAGTGAGTAGCCTCACGGGATACGGGCTCGGTGAAGCCTCGCAGAGATTATGTGCATGATATAATCTATATGGGGATATTGTGTTAAGTATGAATGTGCTATTTCACTTGTTTATCATCTCGTTGCCTCGATCCAAAGACTTGACAGGTACCCAAGATCTGAGGATTTATCAAGGTAATGAGGAGGTACGGGTGGTGCTTCACCCTCTAGATCGAATCCCAGTGACAGAAGGGGTAGTAGATTAGAGGATCTGAGATCCACTTGGGATCACGCCAATGTCACAAATCTTAATGCTTTAGTCTTTTACTGCTATCTTAGACAGGGATGCTACAGGATAGTAGTAGGACTAGATAGTCTACTGGCAGATGTAGCTCACTAAAACTAGTAGATTATATGGATGTGCTTATTACTCCCTCCGGTCGGAAATAATTGTTGGTGATTTTGTACTAACTTAGTACAAAGTTTATACTAAGTCCCCGACAGTTATTTCCGATCGGAGGAAATATTATCTTTATCCCCTTTTATGCATGCACAGGTGCAGGTGGATCATATGCCCATGACCTACTCTCCATCCATCGACACACAAAACAATATAGTAACAGTTTGGGAACAGACAGACGACCAAACTAACAAGTGCTTGCAAAATAACATAATCTTTAGCACCAAGCAATAGCTTCCCCAAGTTTGATATACCTAGGTCTACTAGGGAAAAATTGCCGCTTTCCTACATCTTGAAACTGGATCGAAGGTATCACGTGCTATATCGTGCTAAAGCATCATAGTGTTAATGCTATTCAAAACATCTTTGTTATTTTTTTTCTTGGACTGGTGAAAGGACATGCTCCGAGTTTCTATTTTGGGTGTTTGATAACTACACAAGACGTTTTAATCTTATGTTAAGTGCTGCAGGGATTCTTCAGGTTTTGCACAAGACGGGGAATAATGAGAGTTGTGAAAAAGGTATGTGTTGGCTAAAATCCTCTCGTTTGTGTCCAAATTTAATGCCAGAATTTTGCATCCAGGGCCGGAAATTCCGCCCCTAAGCTAGAATTTTTGTCCTGGAACAAAATTCTGGGAGGGGAGGGGAATTACTAGAATTTCTGCCCCCACAAAATTTATGATAAGTCCCTTAACTTTCTTGGTGGTTCAAGCGCCATTAATGGGACCAGAAATTTGGGGCCAGAAATCCAGGGCCAAAATTTCTGTCCCTAGCCAAATTTCTGGGGCAAGAAATTCCTAGGAATTTTGCGAAAAATTTGGCTAAATTCTTCTCGGGGGCACTTGATGCTCTTTGTAGTAAGGGGCTGGAAATTTTGGAGTAGCAGAATTTCTAGGGGATGGAAATTTTCATAATTTCCGGCCATGTGAAATTTTGCTAAGTCTTTTACTTTGGGTTGTGGTGCAACCCGCGGTAAAGGGGCCGGTAACTCCATGCACAAAATTTCTAGGGTCCCGCCCCTGGATAGAATTTACAGGCTAAGTTACCTCGGAATTTCTGCCCCCGGCTAGAATTTTTGGGGTAAGTTACTATTGGAATATGCGCTATAAGCAATAATAAATAAAGTTATTATTATAATTCGTGTTCATGATAATGTTTATATCCATGCTAGAATTGTATTAAGCAAAAAACATTAATACTTGTGTGGTTTATGAACAACACTTTGTCCCTAGTATGTCTCTATAGACTAGCTCTTTAATTAATGATGGTTAAGCTTTCCTAACCATGGACATGAGTTATCAATTAATAATGAGATAATGTCATTAGGAGAATGACGTGATGAACAGACCCAATTTAGCACATCAATTAGTGGTGGATCAAGGGATTTTGCTTTTGGGGACTTGCTCGAGGAGCTCGCATTGTTCGTCTGGAGGAGAAAGACAAAGTGGGAATGAATGGGAACGAATGGAGAAGAAACTTACTAGGGCTTACTTTTTTATACTAGCGCCCTGAGATGTGAGAAAGTGGCATCTTGCAGTGCATTTAATGTCACACATCAAAGGAAGGTGGGTAGTAATTTTGGCCATGTTGCCTGTATACTGTGTTGTCAATTCGTATTCAGTGTGCGGCACCATTACTATGACTATGATAATTTCCCTGTGTCTCGAGACATGTGTGGGCCCTTTGCGGGGAGTTGTCACGTCTACTAGACATGTGTGTGCCTTTTGTGGGGAGTTGTCATGTCTACTGCTGACATATCGACAAAATGGAAAGATTCTTAATGATGTCATCATGGCCATTTTCTAGCGTACGCATGGTTCTTCAGGGGCAACAATTTGAATATTATCCGACTGGCATTTGCTCGACTAGATTTTTGTTTTTAATTATTTTAGGAACCTTTCAAGATTCTTCGGTCGCCTCACCAATTTACGTAAGGCAGATAACCTCAAAAACATTTTGCTAAGCTGGCGGAACGTTCCAGGGTCTAATGTTGGAAGTGTACTAAATAGTCTATGACACGACATAGACTCATCCTAGCAAGCCGAGTGACCCAATTGTGGTATAGCCGGCTGGCATATAGGGGGCTAGTTGCTAAGTATAAGATGGATGCTCATCCAGACTAGAGGAAGGCGAGGAGGAGTCTGCCTAAGCCTAGAAACAATACGCCTTGGAGTACAAGATGCTACCTTGGCTGGATAGCTCCCATAACTGTAATGAAGTCAGACGAAACAACGCTATACGGATCGAGGTCCGTGATTGAAATAATTGAGCACTACATTTAGCTGCCTGCCAGCGTGATGCACCAGCGGAAACAATTAAATATTTACTAGGATTGTTCCACGTGCCAAAAAGTTGTTACATTGACATGGACATATGCCAGGATTGTTACACATTTCTATAGGAAAATTTTGCCTCTTAGCTCTCTTGAAAATGGAAGAACTTTCCGCTCAACTGTAAATTTCTGTTCCATCATATCTAAAATCTTAAGGACTCCATTTACAAAGGCAGATCAAGAGAAAATAACTTCCATTCTAATATGGCTGTATATTTTCCACTGGAAAGGGGAAAACGTATGGGGGGTCTATCAAACTTCTAAGCTAACAGCAGAAACATCGCTGGCTTCACTATTGTTCTGCTGTGACCACAGTTCAGCATATCGGCCGCCCTTTGCCAGAAGAAAATCATGCGGTCCTTGTTCCACTACTGTTCCATTCTCCAAGACGACGATCTGAAAATCAATTGAAATGATTTAAGTCCGAATAACAGAAGTGGTGATTTTCAATATATGAATTCAAAGCATATGGGGGTTTAGCCCATAACAGTAAGTAAATCAATTTCATGAGCAGTTGCAACAGCATCCTCTGGCTTGTCATTGAGATATCTATGCAGTTGTATGAGCACAAATGTGAATACCTCATCGCATAGCGATGCAGTTGTGAGTCGGTGAGCGATAAAAATTGAGGTTCGGTCGACGGATAAAGACATCAGAGAATTCAAAATCGATGCTTCAGTAGTGCTATCGAGTGCACTTGTAGCTTCATCACACAATCTGGTAAACATCAGATAATAAGAATATTAAGTCAACAAGGGGAAGGGGAACTGGATAAGCCCATTATTTGCACACACACACACACACACACACACAATGACACAAGATCGTTTGATAACATCTGAAACTAGTTCAAACTTCAAAACTATTTGGCAGGCCTAACTTTGACTCATATTAGCTGCAATAGAGGCGATTTGTACCCATGGTGGTGCATACGCACACGGTGGCTGCCGTGCAATTTGCTTTGGGATGCTAACTTAGCTAGTGATGCTGTTTGACCTGTAGTGTTGTGGGGTGTATATGAGGCCACTGACGTGTAAATTCTTGCCGCCAGCAGTTAAATCAGGCAGGAAAAGAGTATGCGCCAGCTTATGCGAAGGGCCAACCTTTCCGCGAAAGCCCGCAAGTGTACTGTTACCTGCCACACCACCCACCTTACGAACAGCTCCCCTCCACCTATCCTTATCCCCTTGTTCCCCTCATCTTGCACAGACAACACCAGTCCTCCACCACACACACACCAAGCCCAAGCTCGTGTGCCATGCCTCCATCAGACGAGGAGCTCTTCTGGAACAGCTACCTGCCGCCTAGGCCCAGTACTTGAACACTGTCGGAGACTTTGCCCCTGGCCTCCCGGAGCCCCGCGTCAAGCCAGACTGGGGTGGGTCAAGCCCATGGCCGGTTAATTGCGACATCATCGCGTCTATCATGGCCATGAAGGCGCCGGCACCGCTCGCCGGCACGCGGCTGCTCGTGCGATGTGTCAGCAAGGAGCACGCTGACGACTTCGCCTAAATTTGAGGGTGCTATGGACTGACGCTTTTCTCTATGCGTGTTAACTTTCTGCTGTCCATTTTTTCTTCACGTGAGTACTGGAGGAGTAAATCAAAAGGCCACTTCATTGTTATAATGATTGGAGTGATGCGAGTGAAGGCTGCCCCTTCGTTATCATGTTGGGCCAGTACTACTCAATATTAGACTAGAACAAAACAAGATACTTCGATGGCTGTGAATGGATGCTACTTTTTGAACTCAAAAGTCTCTGTACATGTACAACATGTGTCAGTCTAGCGTTAAGCAGCCTCAGGTTGGGGTAATCTGCTTTGACCAGCAGGGGCAGGTGTCAGCCAAGCGACGGGTGCGCACGCACCCACCTGGGTACCAAGTTGTTTTTGTTAGCTTTAATAAAGTTTAGGAACAATAAGGCATGATTGTCAGTACTGTGATATGGAGCGTGGTATCCTGCAATATTACGACTCTGCTTGACCGGAACAGATTGTAAGATGGATTGCACGCTGGTAGGATCGCAGTGTGATCTCGCATGATCCATTTTAGGTATTCTATGATACGCAAAGTAATTGTGCTTACAAAATGAAAATAAGCCCTATACTATTGTGATGCTTCAGTCCGATGTTGCAACCTGATACGGCTGACAAAAAAATGCTACCAGTACTACATAGTATCTCCATACCGACAACCGTCAATATATATGCATCGAGACGCAAAGCCTTTTTGTTTTCTCGAAAAATACTGACAATATCCAATAAGTCAAGTTCTCAGGAAAAACTGAAATACAAATGTGTGGAGAAACTCACAGAATGGAAGGCTCCTTCAAGAATACACGAGCAATCGACACTCGTTGTTTCTCACCACCACTTAACTGCAGAAACGCCCAAACCAAAGTTTTTCAGATATGCTGAACTGTTGTGTATAGAACAACGACCTGATTTTGCACAAAACAAGACCTTGTCTTACCTTCAATCCACGCTCTCCCACAACTGTGTCATACTTATCAGGAAATTTCATAATTGTATCATGGATAGAAGCACGTCGAGCAGCATCGTAGACCTGTATGGAAAATGGACAAAAGAGAACATTAACTTTCACAAGAAGACTGCTATAACTCCCCTATGCATTGGAAGAACACCTTACCTCTTCATCACTTGCTGATAACCGCCCATATTGTATATTATGCTTAATTGTGTCATTGAAAAGTACCTGCAATGGTAATTAATGTGTAAGCTTGGTTCTGTTTGAAACGGTTCCAACAACAGAATAACTTTAATCTACTACAAGATTTTATGACGGCGAAGAAAGTTAGCATATAGGGGCACCATATTTGTTGTGATCATCTATTAGAACTTTTCTTGTGTAAAATAAATTCCTTATCACACATGTAATGATACTTTAACATGTGTTTCACTAAGAAATCACATTTGGGTACTGGGCAAGTAATCAGAAGATATCCGCGACTTGTCCATTATGCCACAGTAGCTAGCAGAAGTTCTTAGACCCTGCCTGTGTGCATTGTGGCACGGCTTTATGTTTGTAGGAGGCTTTTACATGGAAAGCTGGATTTCTAAAACAGTACTCCCTCCGTTCACTATTATAACTAAAAAGATGTTTTAGATATTTCAATGTGGACTAGATACAGGCTGGAATGAGTGAGCCTACAGTCCTACACACTAAAACCTGTCTAGATACATGCATTGTCGAAAAGACCTAAAAATCTTATAATAGTGAATGGAGGGAGTAACGCGGACTTTTGGCTCATGGGTGCCACACCCACCCATACATCCACCGTTCAGATTTGCTTTTAGATGGTCCGACCAGAAGTTAATGAAACTCCTTTCGCATATCATCTATTTCAAATACAGTTGTATATGTCCAAGGATACCTGACATTATGTCTGCCACGGACCCGCAACACTTATTGCGGGAAGAATAGAAACCCCGTAAAGCAACCAAACAGGTCAGAACAGGAAGCTCCATTCGTAAATGAAGATGATACATCCCACCAACTCCTCCATTATCGATGTGCAGTAGCATTCTTCTCTTCCCGGAGTAACACCGGCGAGACAATATCGTAGCTTTAATCAAATTTTCTCACCCTTCTTGTTCATAAAGTGGTGGTTCTGCTCTAAGTTGTGGAAGCCGTCCGCAAGGAGGCAAGGTGAAAATTTATTCAATCAGAGATCTACGGGCCCCTGGATCTGTGTATGTCTATCATGTGATTCTTAATCTTTTGTTTCAAATGCTTTCCAGGATGGGGCATTGTTCTTCTGAAGATCTATGCATGTTCGCAAATTCATCGATTTATCTCTCGGAGGACCTGATGAGTGGAAGTGGAGCACACTGAGCACGCCCTACATAGCTGATGAGTGGAAGTGGAGCACCTGATCAAGGGATCTGAGATGGCTCGCAATGAACAGGAAGAACGGCAAAGAGGGGGAAGACTAAAAACAGCAATGAAGATGACAGAGGAATAGTGCTCAGAGTTTGCGTGTAAGGAGTTGAAGGAGCAACGGTAAGATTGACTTAATTGCCCCCTTCTGACACCCACAACTGGACGTGTGGGCCTTGCTGTACGGACATGCGATATACAACATTCAAGGCTGAACAATACAGGAAAATATACTGAAGGTATACTGGGAGGAAAGGGTGGACCCGGGACAGATGTCAACAGAAAACATAGGGGAGTGTGGCACCCAGGAGCCCCAATGCAATTCTCATGGAGGGAGTACTTAATAAAATTTAGTATGTTCCTCTTTCTAAAGTAAAGCATATAGGAATGCATATACTACAGCACGATTTATTACATTCGGTAATTAGGGCAGCAGAATTATGGATACGTAAGTAATGACAGAGAATAGAGGATCAGAGCAGTAACCGTGTCCTGTGGTACAACACCAAGAGATTTCCGAAGACTATCCAGTGTGACACCCTGAATTTCTTGCCCATCTATTCGTATCTGCCAGGAAGCCAGAACAAAAGGTATCACAAGAACGGAAACATTTAAAGTACATCAGAAAGTTGAGAGACTAAACATGGGCATCAATTCATCAGTAACAGGTAAAAAGGGAGATCGATGATTCTCTGTTCTTACAGATCCCGAAGTTGAATCAAAAAATCTGAAGAGAAGTCTAAGTATGGTTGACTTTCCTGCAAAAGAAAGAACTAGTTAATGAACAATCACTTACCGAGAAGTAACAGCTCTTCATGGCTCATATCAAAGCAAGATTAAACAGCATGTGCTGTCAATCCAGTAGACAAGATTTGGACCGCATAAGACGCAGAGGCAAAGCTATACAAAGAATGATATGGAATAAGTCCACAAATATATTTGGGTAGATTTCAACTTTCGTCTTGTGAACCTTACAAGACACATAGTAGGTACCAAAAAAACATATTGGCTTCAGTACCATTTTGCTGTTGGCAAATGTCTACACTTTCGTTGTTGATATTAATATATGAAAACCTTACACTGAAAAGATAGTATTGCTGATGTCTGCCCTACTATCAGTTCAGTGTATTTAAAAGTCCAAAATCACTAAACGCTCTTGCTAATCACAGCTGAGACATTCACGCATTGCATGTCTAGAGAAGCATTGTAGAACTAGACAATCCAACTCTAAACAGAAGTTATGCTGATAGTAGCAGCTAATGAGTATCAACTATCAACTCGTATATACAGTGTACAGGTGTATAAGGGGAGCTTATAATTCCAAGAACTTCCATAGATTCACGTACTGATCTCTATTATTCAAAAGTGGCCAAATTATTATGGTATCCAACAGAAAAGAGCTACAGCTCTACAAAAATGAAATGCTGACAATTTTACATGACACCACAAAACCCATGAGGTCCATGACATCGAATGATATATTTTGGTAGAACAACGGATATAAGAAGATTAATTTTACCACTGCCACTAGTTCCAACAATTGCCACACTTTTTCCTGCCGGTACAGTGAAAGAGACGCCATCAAGAATCTTCCTTTCTGGTACATACCTGGAAGAAATCAAATCTCTGAGCTACTAATAATTATGGCCTTAATGAGATTGTTCTACAGCCCATAGTGCATCCCAGAGGTGATTTACATAAATCTACTCACAGCCTTTGTTGATTTCTTAATAACATCTTGGATCAATTTGTGTTTGCTAGGGTACATCCTAGTATAAACATTACCTATTTTTCAGAATTTAAATATTAAGGACGTTAAAATTATTACAAGGCTTAGCGGTGTATGTGCCAAACCCTAATAAATCAGAATCTGAACAGGAAATTTTATCCAGATTATACGAAACAAGAGTTATCTGTCAGATATTCAAGTTGTTAATATTCTCCATGTTGATCTTTGGAGATGACAGCTGAGGTGGCTAGAGGTATTCAAATATTGCCAGGAGATCATAGACAAAGGAACTCACTAAACTTAGATGGCCTAGGACACTTCATTGCTATATATTCACTGCTGAAAGAAGCTTAAGGAAAGGAAAAATCACTCTATGGAAAAAATCTGAGAGGAGTAATCTCACAATTTTCCAAAGGAAACAAAATATACTAGAAAAAACAGTACAGGATAATTGGCTATCAATGGTAAAAAAAAGCTCACTGGTGCTCAGCTGCTTTGAAACTTGTTGTTGGTTTCCTTTTGGAAAATGATATAAGCTCTTAGCGGCACTTGACAAGCTAACATAGGACAAAACTTACCCAAAATGGATGTTCTCAAATTCAATGCACCCTCCCTTGAACTGCAAAGGTTTTGCATGAGGCTCATCCTTTATTCCAGGTTTTTCCTAAAAAGACGCAAAGAAGAGTTACGAAACTTCCAAGACCATCATTTAACGATAAATAACAACTGCATGCCATTGCGCACTAGGCAGTATGAGTCTATGACTACAAAAAAGTTTTTACCTCAAGCAATTGAAACATAGACTTCATGTCAATAAGGCTTTGCCTAGATTCTCTATAGACACTCCCAAGGAAGTTCAGAGGCAGTGAGAGCTGGAATAGAAGTCCATTAACCATGACCTGTACGCCAAGATTTCAAAACATTAATGAAAAGGCAACTGAAAGAACAAGAAAAGTATAAAACCACAAATAACTGAAGGTTCATATCAAGTCATTGTTAAATGAATTTTACTTTCCAGTTACACCTTTTCAATGTGATCTAAGAAATGAAACGGCACAGTATAAAAACGCAAAGGGTTGGCATGAAGAATTACCAAATCACCGACAGTCAGAGCACCACTCATCACACCATATGAGCTCAAAACCATTGCTGTGGATAATGCTGAGCTAAATATAACAGTTTGCCCAAAGTTCAGGTAAGCGAGGCTACTTTGGGTTTTCCGTGCAGCATCCTCGTAGCCTGAACACATTGTAGAAACAGTATTTAGTAATCAAACAATCTAATAAAATTAACTTAAGGTGTATGCCAATGTTAATAGCCATTTTAGGTTCAACTGATATTGGAGCATAACTTAATGTTTTGTTTGACACTTTTATGGTATTAATCTTATTTAGTTTTCTTTTGGAAACCACAGATGTCAACATACACTGATGCAAAGAATAGACATCACAAATTGTCCATATGTATCGAACTGTAATTTTCAGTTTAGTTTTTTTTAAAGGTGACCACATATTTAACGCCAGGTTGTCAAATCGTTGAGCAAGGAACATATATAGCTGTAAATTTCCAGTCTATGATGACAAGGATGAATCGGCATATGAACTCACGCTTCAAATATTTGTCATACTTCTGAACTTCAAATCGCTCATTGTTGAAGTATTTGACAGTCTGTACACATCCAAATTAAGATTGGTAAGAAGATGCTAGAATTACAATGCGGATGGCTAAAAAAGTGGACCAGACACCAAAGTAATGAACAACCATGGGATGACCTCATAATTCAAAAGGGAGTCAACTGCCACTGTACTAGAAGCATTATCTGCTTTATTCATGGCTTGCCTGAACTGAGTCCGCCACTGTCATAACGAAAACAGGCAGCAATGAGGAATCCGAGTAATGCATCATAGGAAAGATACCATTGCATAGATCGAGCATATATGAAAGCATCCTAAGACTACAGATGTGATGACAGAGTACAGCTTCGCACCTGTGTTACAGCCAAAGTGAAAGCAATATAAGCAGCAACTGAAACTGAAGTAATCCAAGCAAAAGTGGAACCATAATTGTAGGCAAGTATACTTGACACCATTCCAATCTGTAAATAAGAAGCAAAAGCACAGGGTTAACAGAGCGCACACAAAGTCCCAGAGAATAAGTGACATAAATTACCAAAAGCAACCAACACCAATATCATACGCAATATGCACAACTGATGAATGGAACAGTTAGAGGCAGTAATTGTGAGCACCTCTAGTATTGTGGGAACAACATTGAACACCATCACTGTAAGAATGTAATTTATTGCGCGGCTGCCTCGGTCAATTATGCGATTTAGAGCTCCAGTTTGCCGGCTGAAACACATAACAGGCAAGGAAACATAATAAAATTTCAAATATTCTAGCCCAACAACTACATAACAACTACAAATGTTGAATAACTTGTTATTGGCACTGATTTATAGGATGCAATACAAGCAGCTGTTAGACCTTACGGCCGATTAATAGTTGGCAGGGAGGCACCTTACTGGCATGGGCACGTGGGTAACCAGGAAAGATAACATGGGTATGGATAGAGAAGGGTTATAGAGGATAGAGCACACTTATACAAGACAAGGCAGGATTTACAAGGGAATCTAATCTGCTTAAACTAATTTGGAATGAAATGGGGGATCCTGGCCCACGGCTTATATGGAAGTCCCCGTATAACAGTACCACTTAGCCGATGGCTCTGAGAAGAGTACATTCCTAAGAGTCTCATCATCCCATACATGTACAAAGTATATACCAAGTCAAAGCAGTCAAGCCATCTAATGCCTTGTTTAACCATCTACATTACTTGTGATGCTTTTGCCATAAAATTGTATTGTGTGTCAGCAACACAGGTAATGTAGTCAATCAATGAAACAGAGAAAACGTCGAAACAAGCATGATGGCATGAACAAGAGCATTTCCAAAGTACCTTAGATGATAACGCAGATCAAGCTCGTGCAAGTGAAAAAATACCTGCAACGTAAGTTTTAAGAAACTAAGTTAATATTTGAAGTGTCTGCAGATTAACATCAAAACAGTTTGCATAGCACCAGTCAACCAACAACTGGAAGTGATGCACATGTCCAGATGCTCCTTATCGTAACCTTTTTTTTCCTATTATTGGACATAAAGATATATGGTGCCTAGACACCATACCCCAAATACGTACGTTTTGCTTACAATTATGCATTCCCAAGATACGTATACCCAACTCATACATACCCAAGATATGCATACCCAAGTAACATATACCCGAGATACGGATACCCAATATATACATACCCAGATTACGTATATATGAGTGTGGATTTTCTGAAAAGGGTGGTAGCTACCGATAGCATAGTAGCCGTTGGATTCTATGGATCTCAAACAGCAAGCTAACGGCAACATGACGGTCTTGAGTCAGGCCTTCTAAGAAAAAGCAAGAGGGTCTGCAACTCTGCATGCTGCTATCCGTGTCAGAATGCTATCCATGTCAGTAATTCGAACACGCCGACTAGTGCTCCTTTTGCGGAATCAAAGCTGATTAGTACTCCTAGTTCTAGAGCAAGTCAGTTCGTAACTTCGTATTCTGTGCTAGCGTTTTCTGTCAAAAAAGGTTGACACACTATATAAGTCTAGCTGTGCTAAATTCACTCCAGCCGTTTAGCTCACTTAGCAGGACCCTCAATCAGCTTTTTTTTCTAACAACGTCTGTACCATTTGTGTCAAGACTCGCTAGGAGGATGACAGTGGGTCCTCACACTTTTTATTTCCTTGGACACGACTAGTACTAGACTGAACTCCAAGAGTTGTTTAGCTAGACTCGAAATTTCCTTGGCAGACACTTTTGACACGAAGTACTAGACAGCTCCAAACGTATTGTTTCCTTGAACAGGATTAGTACTAGACTATGATCTAAGAATTTTATAGGCGCACATGCTGACCTGACGTAGCATGTTACTTTATCTTGAACATATGTCGTTGGTCCCTTTGATGACAACGTAAAGCTGTTTCTGCGCGCCATCTACAGTAGCGCGGTTGTGATCGAAATCTAAACTTAGCATGCCAGCGCACTTCACTGGAATATGGGAGAGAAAGAGAAA
Source organism: Dactylis glomerata (assembly GCA_007115705.1). NCBI lineage: Eukaryota > Viridiplantae > Streptophyta > Magnoliopsida > Poales > Poaceae > Dactylis > Dactylis glomerata. The sequence continues at coordinate 8,901,249 of QXEO01000734.1, forward strand.
TGGCCCAGGCCTGTATCGTGTCAGGCTAAAAAAATATTATCCAGTCAGGAGAGGGAGAAAAAGATGAGAGAGAGAGAGAGAGAGCGCCCGATGTTTGGTCACAAAAAAGAGAAGAATGTGTCAGAGAAACAGAAAAGGATAGTAGGAATTTCAAGTGACCTTGGGCCATTAACGGCAGTACTAGACGGTGTTACACACGTGTCAACTTTTGGAGGGGTGTGTAGCGACCACCCATTTTAGCTAGTAATTTTCGACGTATATATACGTACTTTTTACATACCCTAGGTATACATGCCAAAAAAAATACCATACTCAGGGTATACGTACCCCATTCATGTCTATTAGGTATGTACAAGTCACACATACCTTCGGGGTATGTACAATTCATCACATATTTTGTACGTGACTCCTCTTATATACTCCTGGGTGTACGTACTCCCACATTCAATATACCTCATATACGAGGGTATTATACCTCTTCATCATTCTCAATATACCTCATATTAATTATTCTAATATACCACAATACAAGTAGTACTTAAAAAATTCATCGGAACTGTTAGTTTTTTTAATATACCACTTTTACGTACAAAATGCAGTATATATGTAAATAATACAAGGTATATAGACTCAAATGAAATTTTTCATAAAACTCACTTTGGGGTATCTAGTATTTAGTAATCAGGAAATTAAAAATTATAAATAGATATAATTGACTCATCTATGTGGTATATTGAACGCGGGAGTCGTACACCCAGTGATACCATCTCAATTTCCTATACATATATCAGAACAACAGCATCGCATCGCAAGAAAAAACAATACTTCATTCAACATATATCTATACTGTGTTGAAAGTTGAAACAACTAAAATTGTAGATAGCTTCAAACAGAAAATAACCAAACAACTTCACGACAAACTGGTATGATGGAAATGAAAAGGTCCAACATTTACCGTTCTGGAGACTGAACGGATGGCTCTCAAGGTCACTTTAGAAAACAAAGCGTTGCGCAGTTCTGGAAACAGAGAATTCACCATGATGAATAAATCAGAGTTGTATATGTTTTAACAGCAGAGCTGAAAGAGATAATCTTGAAAATGCCTGTGCTTGTGCTCACCAAAGAGAATTTCTTTCAGCAGTTTTTAGGCATAATAGAACATTGATATGCAACTTTTATAACAAAATTTACCTGTACAAGCTGAGACTCCTGACCGTGCAATACCATATCCAATCAGAACTGCTGCTGGACTTGCAAAGAGAGCCAACAGGGTTGCATTAGCATCTGTAAATGATGCCAGTGAGGCTTCAGCGCCGCCAAAGGCTGCAAGCCAATCGACAGCAAGCTTAAACAAGAAAGGGACTTGAACATTTATAACCTGGTGTTCATTACAAATGGTTAGGTGAAGAAGTTGAAAGCTTCATGTAATTATGGCATGTATCATAATTCCAAGGGTAACGCTGTTTTTTTTAATTTCAGAATAATGATTGTTGACTGTTTGAGGCCTTGTTAGCTATTAAACGAGAAGAACTTTCTTGTTTTTCTTTAGAAAGAAATACACATCCAACAAATATAATCTGAAATAGACCAAAAGAGTCATTTGTGTAAAGAAAACAGGAGAATAACAGTGGACCATGGGCAATGCAGATGCACTGCATTCCAATGAAGCGAGGTAAGGAGACTATCAATCTCGAGCCTACAGCATGATGGACAATGGTAGCTTCAATGGAAAAGCTTTCGCATAGGTATGCAAACATACTGCAGATTGCTAGACATCGATGGGTACATCAGCAAACAAAAGCTTCGGCCAACAAAAGTGGGTTGCATGATCTTTCTTAGTTCGAATTGTACTTCTATATATAGGTTATAATTTTCACGAGTAGCATTTACCTTTGCGCCAACTAAGAGGCCCAATGACATCACAAGCCTGAAGCGGAAATCAGGGCTATCATTCAGCATTAAGTACTTCCAAAGGTTTTTAAGGATCTGTGTATCTGCTATCTGATCGTCGATGTCCTTTTTGTCATCACCCGGCTTCCCAACTGTCACAGCATTGGCAGAAGTGGAGAATGCATGGCCCCTCTACAAACATAGTAAGAATCAAAAACCATATTTGACAAACAAATGGTACATCTATTAAGAAAAATAACAGAGCAAATGCATCAAACTTTTTGTTATTGTTTTGGAACACTGACGGCATGAACCAACCACAAAACAAATACCTGAATAACCATATTTCAGATGGAACTAAAAAGTGCAGAGTAAATAAAGTTACACTTTCACAGAAAGATCAGAATAGGAAGAGAAAGGAGACCATACTACCATGTTTACCACACCTGTACTTCATTTTGTGCTTTGATAGATTAAGACAGAAATCAAGTACTCCCTCCGACTCATATTACTCTTCGCTAATATGGATGTATCTAGCTCTAAAATGTGTCTAGATACATCCATACTAGCGAGGAGTAATATAGGTCGGAGGGAGTATCAGAAAGTAGCACACTACAAACTTCAACGCATGTATCTCAAGTATATTTCGATTTAAGGAGTGTAGCTCCCGGTTTCATTAACGGAATCAACAGAACAACACAATATAAATCAGGCTACACTTGAGTTCCTAAGTTCTTCACTGTGCAACCACTAGGCCACAAAACTGAAGCCCAATCAATAGCTCCCACTAATTATATCACCTGTGGTTCATATATTTTTTTGTGCTTCATTTTTTTTATGTGTTGAAGCAGTAAAGCTATTGACGAATTAACCAGACTTATGTACTAGGAATTCTCACTTGTTTCAGTAAAACAAGTGATATCGCAGAAAGTAAGACAATCGCATCCATAACCTTACGTATTCATCTCAGCATCGAAACTAACACGATTGAGGTGAGCGCACGTTACCAGGTCGCGGGGAGGCCGCGGCGGGCAGGTGGAGTCCGGAAGCAAGCAGTTGAGGCGTCCAAAGGAGGCGCCTCTCCCAGGAATACAGTTTGGTCCGAGGCCTCCGATGTGAGGACTACTGAGAGGCTTCGGCACGGGCGGCCCGTTGGTTCCGTCGAGCCGCCGGAGTAGAGAAGAGGCGGCGACCGCTGTGGAGGGTTGGATGCGGGAGCCGCGCAGGAGGTGCCTCGCGGCGAGTATGCGGGAGGAAGGCCGCATGGCGCTCACCGGCGACGCTTACGGATGGAGGGGGAGGGGCGGCCAAGCGTGGAGGCGGGGTTGGACTCCCTGACCCCTGTGGAGAAGAAAGAGGGAGAGAAGGGTCTTTTTCCCCTTTCCTTGAGATTTTTATTCCTTTTCTCTCTTGTTTTTTTTTTGACAAATCCTTTTCTCTCTTGTTTGTTTGACCCTTTTAATCTCATCGTTTCGCTCCTCTGTCCGGGTGTGTGCCCAGACCCCAGAGAGTGTTAAAACCTCGAAATGCCATGGTTCAATGCACCTGGACGACTACATTCGTCTTGCACAACATATGTGTTTCCTCGCTCCTAAACTAAGCGCTTCTTTGATTTATAGAATAGAAAAATTATATGAATAGAAAGATATAGGATAGGATTGTCATGCCTACTTAAATTATATAGGAAGATTGAGTGACTTTGATTGTAGCAAAGGAATTTTTTCACAAGGTATAACCTAATGTTTTTCCAATAGAATTTACACTACTATATTTCTATAGGATTATTTCCTATAGGATATATTTCTATGAATCAAACATGTGTGTAAAAAAATTTCCCATAGAATTCAACTCCTATGCAAATTCTATGAGTCAAAGGAGGCCTAAAGCATTTTAATTTGAATACATCTATTACAATCTGTAGCAGCGAAGCAAATGCCGCGATGTGGTTGATCCGCGAGTTTTCTAGGAATGGGGCCCACCTGTGAGTAAAATGGTTGTGAGCTGGCATACCAAGGCACGTGGCATGGCCTGGTGTTGGTTTTACATGTACATTCTGTTGTGAAATCGGGTAAAGAGCAGGCGGGTCAGTTTGGTCGGCTCTGTTTCTTTTCCTTCGCTCGATGGTGGCGATGGTGGGATTTCAGCGGAGGAGACAGCGGTGGGCCTGCGGCTGCCAGACAAGAGTCTGTCGAGGACGTCGCTGTTGGGAGGCGTAGACAATGCCGTTGAGGCTGTCTGTACCAAGCGGGCGAACTGTGGCCATATGCGACCTGTGGCGAACTAGGAGTGATGGGGTCATCACGACCTCCATCACCGCATCAGCAGTGTGGAGATCCCCCAATCTGGAGCAGGCAGAGCAGCATTAGTGGCCGTGCCGTCCTGCCAGATATCGCATGTATTGTCCTCAGTGTACACCTGTAATCCACATCGTCGGTGCTCGTTCAGGAGCATTCTCGCCTGGCGTTGTTTGGGAGGGGTGGACATGGCGATATGCAGCTCGAATGAGGCGGAGCAAAGAAGGGGCAACCTTGATGGGGCTCGAGCGATTCTGGAAGGAGAGGAGGCCGCCGCCATCCAGGTCCCGTTCTATGCCTATCTAAACGCACGCCCAGATTTCTAATTGTTCACGGAGACTAATCAATCCGAGCTAGGAGGAGGCGTAGAGGTATGGCAGCGTAGGGGTGGCACTCGCCGGGTTCGGGGCTAGGTTCGGCCCCTCCATACCCACCCCATTTAGCTTGTCGGGTCTCATTTTTACCAGACCCGTGACCCCGTCGGGTTTGGGGCCCCAGCGGGTACCCGCCTCGTCCCCATGTCCTGTGTGTGACGGTGTGATGTCTCCAGGACTCCATATTCCATCGCATGCATGTGTTATATGTTCTGTGTGTGTGGCCGCGTGGGCTGTGTGGTTAATAGCTCGTGGACGTGTGGTTACTACTTAGGCATAGGATTATTAGGTGTAGGATTAGGGCTTAGAGCGGGTTGGGTTTGTGGGTCTACGGGTGCGGGTTTGCCACCCCCAAACCCGCCCCATTAGATCTAGTGGGTCCAACTTTTTTACCAAATCCTCCCCATTTAAGGCGGGTACCCATCGGGTTTGCGGGTTTCGGGGCCCAATTGCCATCCAAATCTGGGACACACTGGACACAAAGTTTGGTGTTGCAGACACTGGCAGTGAACTGTACATCATGGAGAGCTTTCATGATTTTAAGATGACTAAGGACCTTCCTGTGGTTCAACAAGCTCATGAGATACAGTGCATTACCAAAGAGCTTGAACTCCTTAATTGTGCCTTACCTGACAAGTTTGTGGCGGGTTGCATTATTGCTAAGTTGCCCCCTTCATGGACAAACTTAGCCATAGATCTAAAATACAATAGATAGGAGACATCAGTTGAAAATCTAATAGCATCCCTTGATGTTGAGGAGAAGGCTCGGGCTAAGGACACTACTGAGAAAGGAGAGGGTCATGCTAGTGCTAACTTTGTGCAGAAAGGTAAACCTGAAGGGAATATGCCCGAGAGGCAATAATAAAGTGGTTATTATCATATTCCATGTTTATGATAAATGTTTATTTCTCATACTAGAATTGTATTAATCGGAAATATTAATACTTGTGTGATTAATAAACTAAAAGGTTCCTAGTAAAGCCTCTCTTTTATACTAGCTCATTGATTAACTAATGATCAAGGTTTCCTGATCATGAACATTGGATGTTGTTAATAACTGGGTCATATCATTAGAAGAATGATGTGATGAACACTCACACCCATAGTACGAATAGCAATACGATCAAGTCATCAAGTTTCATTGCTATATCAAACTCATACGAAGTAGTTCTAATCCTTAGACCATGAGATCATGTTAATCACTGATACCGAAAGGGTACTTTGATGATATCAAACGTCACACCATAACAGGGTGATTATAAAGGTTGATTTGGGTACTCTGAAAGTATTAGTTGAGGCTCATGGATCAAGAGTGGGATTTGTCCATCCGGATGACGGAAAGATATTCTCTGGGCCCTTCTCGGTGATATTGCATTGAAATCGCTTGCAAGCATGTGACTAGGTCACGGGAATGCATTATCACGGAACGAGTAAAGAGACTTGTCGGAAACAAGATCGAACTAGGTATGGTTGATACCAAATGATCGGATCTCGGACAAGTAATAATATCGCGAGACAAAAGGAATTAACTATGTTCGTTAATGGTTCACACGATCACTAGATCATCGTCGAGTAAGTGGGAGTCATCATGGATTTCCAGATCCCGCTGATGATTATTGATCGGAGAGGAGTCTCCATTATGTCCACGTTATTCACGAACCGTAGGGTGACACACTTAAGGTTCGCCGTCATTTTTGAGTGGATACGATACTCCAATCGAATTACAGGACAGCATGAGGGTTGTTTTAGAAAAGCGCCGAAACTATTTCGGTATATCGAAATAACTCAAGGGGGTATTTGTTAATGTTTGTTAATTGATTGAATTAACAAATATTAAAGAAATAAAAATGTTTTATTAATTCAATTAGTGTGAATTTTAATTAGCATGAATGTCATGCAAAATTAAATGGGGGTTACCTCATGTTGATGAGGGGGTTACCACCATGAAGAGGGGGTTACCACAATGAAGAGGACCATGAAGAGGAGGAGAGGCTCTCCTTGGCCGGCCACCCCCCCTAGGGGGCTGCCCCCTTCCTCTTCTATAAAAGGACTCCTCTTCTCCCTCTTCACACACTTCTTGATCCCTCCCTTCCTCCCATAGTTGCTACTCCACCGTCGACATTGCTTAGCGAAGCTCTGCCGAAATTATAGTTCGATATCATACACTTAGTTGAAGTGCTGTTGGAGTGTCCGGCGGATCCCTTCTTCCGCTGCCCCGCTGGACCGAGGGCGTGGAGGAGATGACGACAAGCCGTACGTGTGACCGAGTACGGAGGCGCCGCTGGTTGTGGCGCCATGTATACGATCTCGAGATCGTCAAGTGAACCACTACGTCGACTACGTCAAGTGAACGACTATGTCGACTACGTGCATCTTCGTCGAGTCTCCATCGGCAACGTTTGTGCGGGAACGTAATCCCCGCTACCGGTCTTCGAGGGTTAGTCTATGTTGCTACCATCTTGTAGATGTTCTTGGCTAGTTTTGTGTTCATGCGTAGGAAATTTTTTTGTTTTCTATGCTACGAACCCATCAGTGGTATCAAAGCCATCTCTATGCGTAGTTGGTATGCACGTTTAGAACACATGGAGATGTGGGCGTTGATGATCATGTTATTGCTATTTTTTATATTTTGGATCATAGTGACATAGTGGGATTGAAGCTACCCGAGACTAACATTACGTGACCGCGTTCACGAGACTTATCCCACACTTGACATGCTTCGGTATATGTGGCTTTGCGGGTGCACGTTTCTCCCACTATAGTTATGATCTATTTTACAAAGAGTCGTTAATAATATTTTTATCACCGTTGTGGTTACATGTTCGTATGTAAGAACGGTTCTTCCTAGAAAGCCCCAAACCACGTAAAATATGCAAGACAAATTAGAAGCGTCTAACTTGTTTTTGCAGGGCATGTGATGTGATATGGTTAAATTATTTATGTTACAAATTGTATGCAATGATCCTTTTTGTAAGTTATAAATAACCGGCAGGAGCCATATGGTTGTCTTTTCATTTTATGGCCTGCGTGCCAAATATATATATATCCAAGTGATATATTGTAATGGAGGAAGACAACCAAGGTGGCGCGCCGTGGACCTTGGTGCTACGCCGGTGGAATGATGGAGATCATGCCATGACGCACAAGATGGAGATCAAATGCGTGAAGGACCATATCATATCACATTATATATATGCATGTGATGTTTATCCTTTTATGCATTTTATTTTGCTTAGATTTGATCGCGTGGTAGCATTATAAAATGATCTCTCTCACATAAATATCAAGATAAAAATATGTTCTTCCATAGTATGCACCGTCAAGAAAGTTCATCGTTTCGAGACACCACGTGATGATCGGGTGTGACAGACTCTACGTTCACATACGACGGGTGTAAGACAGTTTTACACACGCAAGTGCTATGGTTCTACTTGGCGAGCCTAGCATATACAGACATGGCCTCGAAACACGAATCAAAAGGTTAAGCATGAGTCATATGGTTGATATGATAAACATGGTGATGTTCGCCTTTGAAACTATGCCGTTGCACGTGATGATTGGTTGCGGTATAATGAATTTGGTTCGTGTAATCACTTAAGAAAACTAAGAGGGATGTTGTTTTTAAGTAGGAGTTCACTTAGTAATTTTGAATTATAGAACTCAATTTATCATGAACTAAATTAAAGTGAATTTGCATAGTTTGTTGTAGGCATTGGCATCCGTTTACTACCTTGCGATTAGCTATAATTAAGATAATAGACCTATAGAATTCTGGATGTTAACTTTACGAACTGGTATCGTATTGTTTGAATGTCAATCTAAAGTTCAAAGTCCTATTGCAAACTTTTAGCAAACCTTGGTTACTCGATAAAATTTAATAAGTAGTATTGAATCAAGAGTAACAATTCCAGTGTTAGTATCTAAGTATCACACTTGCCTCCATGATCCTTGATATTCAAAAGTTGTTTTTAGTATCAAGGTTATCTAGGAGCTGAAAGGATTGTTTCATAAACTATCATGTGTGGAAGATATTGTGATATCTGAAACAATGTTTGGTTGCAAAGTGATAGAGTATAATTTAGTAAGACACATATTCTCATATTGTATGAGAATTTGCGAAGATTGGAGACGCTAGGCGTCCAGATCTCCTAAAAGGTTTAGGAACTAACATTATAATCACAATTCGTCCTCATGAGCTATAGTAGCTTGATCATGAAAGTTGTCATGATAGGATGAATAGAAGATATAGGTAAAATGTTTACTACACTAAAAGATTACTAAAGAATGGAATTTGGAAGAACGCCAAATATTTGATAATGGTGATCTACTTCAAAGTGCGAGTCCAAGGGTATTAGTGTTTGACTAATCATGCCTTGAACTGTGTGCCATGTGTATGGCACCACTATTGATGTTGATAGATTCTTCTAGACGAAAAAGAATTGCTAAAAGAGAATTCGAAATTTATTCTAGCGGAAAAGAAAAGACTGGAAATGTCCAGCTCAGATATATAGAAGATATACATGTTATGGGTGTATTTGTTGCTTGTTAAAACAATGTGGTTCTTGGGTATTTGATACTAAATTGGTTGGTATGAACTGTCATACAGAACAACGCAATACAAGAACTATAATGGCCTAATTAACTAGCAAATGAATATGGGATGATTCTCATCGAAAACAAATAAAGTGTTATTGTGTTTCGTTGGAATTAAACCTAGCCTTCAAGATTTGTTTTAATAATTGTTATTTTGTTATGGTATTATGAGAACAATGGTTGTTCAAATTGTTACTGCATTCATAAAAGATGAATAAACGCTTATCTTGTTGAAGAAATCACATCCATAACACTGATGCTAAAAAGTCTTAAGACAAATGATTAGAAGATCACTTATGAGTGACACCACCATTTAAATCATATTGGAAAGTGAACATGAAGAAACTCCATGTTGATAGAATTTTGGAGTCATTTTGATTTTGAATCAATTGACACTTGTGAAAATTTCCTAGAGATGATTAAAACTCCGTTTGTAGGCCAAAGAAGAACGGATGACTAACTTATTGGATATTGTACATGTTGATGTATATAGTCCATTATGTGTAGCTGTGTGTGGTGAATTCTTGAACTTCATTTACTTTAACCGATGATTTGAGTAGATATATGTGTATATTTACTTGATAAGGAAGAAGCATGAAATATTTGAATATTGTTCAAAGTATTTCTAGATGAAGTTTAAAATCATTGTAACAAGAGAATAAATAATTTATGATTTGATCATAAAGGAATATATTTGAGTTACAAGTTTAGCAAACACCTAAAAGTTGATGAATCGTTCTATAGACTTGTTTTTCACGAAATACCATAGGAGTATGGAGTGTTCGAGAGATGAAATCAAACTTTGTTTGACATCGTTGGATCAAAGGTGTCGTCTATAAAACTGCCATTATATTTTAAGAATAAAGCTTTAGAGACTACCGCTTTTACACTGAAAAGAGCGCCATCATGATCCGTTGAAATGACACCATATGAGTTATGGCATGGGATAAAACCCAAGTTATCTTTTCTAAAATTTTGGTATGCTAGGCATATGTAAAATGTTTACAACCAAAGTCGGATAAATATGTCTTTGTAGGTTATCCCAAAGTAACTGTTGGGTATTCCTCCAGAACACCGAAGACAAAAGTATTTGTCGCTAAAAATGTCAAGTTTCTTGAGAAGGAATTTTTTCGCGAAAAGTTAAGTGGGAGGACAATAGAACTTTGATTGGGTTATTGAACCTAAGCTATATGTGATGAGTAGCGCAACGCTGGGAAGTGTCCCGGAGGCGGCCATAATGCGCATGGCTGTCGTACCTCAAAGGTTGTGGTCACATAGATCTAAGTTTCGATTGAACCGCGTGAGTCGGGTAACAATCAAATAGTTAGATTTGAGAACAGATCATTATTGTTTGACAATGATGAACCGACTACATGCAAAGAAGCAATGATGGACCCTGACTCTGTCAAATGGCTAGAAGCCATAAACTTCCGTGGTAGTTCCATACACGACAAACCAAGTTTCTGAACTTAGAAGACCCTCAAAAAGGCATGAAGCCTAATAAACGTATTTGGATCTATAAACAGACACAGATGTTTTCACATCTATGAAATAGTCGACATATCGTTAAACTGTTTACGATTATGTTCAAGGAGTTGACTGTGACAAGATTTGATCTTTCATAGTGATATTTTATCAGGACGGATTACTGTAGCAACTACTACATATGCCAAGTTTGGTATATGTTAGTTGAACAAACAAGACAACATTCTTCTAATAGAATGATTATCTAGGACATGTACATGACATGGTCCAATGGGTTTTGTAAATTCAAAGGATGCTAAAAAGGCATGCAAACTTCAATGGTTGAAGAAAGCATCGCGGAGTTGGAATATTCACCGTGATGAAATAATTAAAAGGTTTAGTTTCATCAGATACGATGAATATGCTTGCATTTGCAAGAAATTAAGTGGGAGCGTTGAGACATATTTTCAGTACATTATGTAGAAGACATATTGTTAATTGGAAATGATATATATTTTATTGACATAGGTTAAGAATTTCATTAAAATTAGATTTCAATGAAAGACTTAGACAAAACCAAAATATTGGGTACCGATGTCTATGTAGATAGATTGAGGTACCAATATGGTTGTGCCAAAGTACATAGATAAAATATTGAATGAAGTTCAATATGGAAACGACAAGAAAAGTTCTTGTCGCATGGAAGAGGTTGAAACAAGATTCGGGTATTTTTAACACTTGATGAGTGAAGCCACATGAATGATTTGATCGATCATGTATACCATGATATGTACATATCCAGACATGTCATATGCTCTAAATGTTATGAGTATATACCAGAGTGATAAATGTCATAAGATGATCACTGGACAATAGTAAGAATATCCTTATGTGCTTTGGAAGGTCTAAAGATATATATTATGTATGACGAAGTGACACAAAGTTCATTGTAAAGTGTTACATTGATACTAAGTTTGTCACAAGATATAAATTAAGTTTATCTCAATTTTAGCTATATGTTTAGGCGGCACAATGTAATGGAAGGAAGTTCCATAATGGATTTGGATGAGTTCCAAAGTTAAGATATTGTGACGGATTCTACAACAAAGGTTGAGTATATGGCTACTTTAGAATTAGCGAAAGAGGGCATTTGTGTCAAGAAGTTTGTTATCAAACTAGGTGTAGTTCCAAGCTAGCTATTACTATGAAGATCTATTGTGCGACAATAGTGACAACATGATTTTAGCTAAAAGGAACTAAGGTCTCACCTAAGGACCAAATTTATACCCAACTATCTCATTTCAGAATGAGTAATGCGTAGAGATGCAAAGACATGCAAATACACACAGAACTGAAAGTGTCAGATCTGGAGATCAGATTAACCACATGCAACGCGTATGGATAACACGTGAATGCCATAAGTGTTATATACGCAAGTATCAACTAGATTATTGACTCTAGTGCAAGTGGGAGACTGAAGGGAATATGCCCGAGAGGCAATAATAAAGTGGTTATTATCATATTCCATGTTTATGATAAATGTTTATTTCTCATGCTAGAATTGTATTAATTGGAAACATTAATACTTGTGTGATTAATAAACTAAAAGGTTCCTAGTAAAGCCTCTCTTTTATACTAGCTCGTTGATTAACCGATGATCAAGGTTTCCTGATCATGAACATTGGATGTTGTTAATAACGGGGTCATATCATTAGAAGAATGATGTGATGAACACTCACACCCATAGTACGAATAGTAATACGATCAAGTCATCAAGTTTCATTGCTATATCAAACTCATACGAAGTGGTTCTAATCCTTAGACCATGAGATCATGTTAATCACTGATACCAGAAGGGTACTTTGATGATATCAAACGTCACACCATAACAGGATGATTATAAAGGTTGATTTGGGTACTCTAAAAGTATTAGTTGAGGCTCATGGATCAAGAGTGGGATTTGTCCATCCGGATGACGGAAAGATATTCTCTAGGCCCTTCTCGGTGATATTGCATTGAAATCGCTTGCAAGCATGTGACTAGGTCACGGGAATGCATTATCACGGAATGAGTAAAGAGACTTGTCGGAAATGAGATCGAACTAGGTATGGTTGATACCAAATGATCGGATCTCGGACAAGTAATAATATCGCGAGACAAAAGGAATTACCTATGTTCATTAATGGTTCACACGATCACTAGATCATCGTCGAGTAAGTGGGAGTCATCATGGATTTCCAGATCCCGCTGATGATTATTGACCGGAGAGGAGTCTCAATCATGTCCACGTTATTCACGAACCGTAGGGTGACACACTTAAGGTTCGCCATCGTTTTTGAGTGGATACGATACTCCAATCGAATTATAGGACAGCATGAGGGTTGTTTTAGAAAAGCGCCGAAACTATTTCGGTATATCGAAATATCTCAAGGGGGTATTTGTTAATGTTTGTTAATTGATTGAATTAACAAATATTAAAGAAATAAAAATGTTTTATTAATTCAATTAGTGTGAATTTTAATTAGCATGAATGTCATGCAAAATTAAATGGGGGTTACCTCATGTTGATGAGGGGGTTACCACCATGAAGAGGGGGTTACCACAATGAAGAGGATCATGAAGAGGAGGAGAGGTTCTCCTTGGCCGGCCACCCCCCTAGGGGGCTGTCCCCTTCCTCTTCTATAAAAGGACCCCTCTTCTCCCTCTTCACACACTTCTTGATCCCCCCCTTCCTCCCATAGTTGCTGCTCCACCGTTGACATTGCTTAGCGAAGCTCTGCCGAAATTATAGTTCGATATCATACACTTAGTTGAAGTGGTGTTGGAGTGGCGTGGAGGAGACGACGACAAGCCGTACGTGTGACTAAGTACGGAGGCGCCGCCGGTTGTGGCGCTGTGTACACAATCTCGAGATCGTCAAGTGAACCACTGATACGTCTTAAACGTATCTATAATTTTTGATGCTCCATGCTTGTTTTTACACCATTTGCCTTGAGTTTCGTTACACTTTGTGGCATTTTATTCGATTTCCGGAACTAACCTATTGACAAGATGCCACAGTGCCAGTTCCCTGTTTTCTGCTGTTTTTGTGTTTCAGAAAAGCTACACAAGAAATTTTCTCAGAATTGGACGAAACAAGTTCGGAAACTCCTATTTTTCCCGGACGAAGGACGAGGACCAAACGGGAGCCGGAGGGGGCCAGAGGCTGCCCACACCACAGGGGGGGCGCGGCCCAGCCCCTGGTCGCGCCCACCCATGGTGAGGCCATCCTGGTCCACCTCTGACGACGCCCCTTCGCCTATAAGAAGCCTCCCGACGGAAAACCCTAAATCAATCAGCAAATTTCCAGAAAGAGTTCCGCAGCTCCGCCACCGCCGCCGACGAATTTTGGGGGACATAAGTCTCTATTCCGGCACCCTGCCGGGACGGGGAAGTGCCCCCGGAGCCATCTCCATCGGTCTCCATCACCGTCTCCGCCGTCTCCATCGACCTCACCGCCATCTTCATCAACCTTGCTGTCTCCTATGATGAGAAGGGAGTTGTTCTCCCTCGGGGCTGAGGGCTCTACCGATAGCTATGTGGTTCACCTCTCTCTCCCATGATGTGATCTTTATGTGATCGTGAGCTTTGTATCTAGTTGAATTGGTAGATGTTATTATTCAGATATTATGCTACTCCTATGTTTTATTATTGTACTCTCCGGAGATACCTCGTATCATGGTGTAAAGGTGACTAGTGTGTGCATCATGTGTATCTTTTTGGTTAATGTCCCTATGAAATGTTGGTGTTTGTTGGTGAAGGGTTTCGTAGCATAGTAAACAAAATTTTTCCTACGCAACGAACAAGAAAGCCAAGATCTAATCTAGGAGATGTAAACAACGAGAGAGGTAGATGAGATCTTCATACCCTTGAAGATTCGCACAGCGGAAACGTTCAAGAGAACGTGGTTGACGTAGTCGTACTCGCCGTCTCCTCCTCGCGATCCGATCCGATCCTACGCCGCAAGTGGCGGCGCCTCCGAGAGTTGCACACGTACAGCGCACCAACGACTCCGCCTTCCCGGTCCAGCGAGATATGGTGGAGTGGTAGTTGGGATCGACAACACGACGGCGTGGTGTCTATGGTGGAGAGTATACGCCGACAGGGCTTCGCCTGTTTGCGTGGTGGAGAAAGAACGGAAAAAGAGGCTTCAGAAAGCGGGCAGCGGCTTCGCAGAGAAACTTGTGTCAATCAACCGGCTGCGTGCGCTGAACTTTTATAAGCGCCCGAGCAAAACCAGCCGGAGCGAATCCTGGCCTGCACCGAGTCGAACTCTGATCGTATCAGAGTAGAGCACGTGCAGCAGCCGGACGAGACTCCACCAGCGCGGCCTGCACCAGCCAGCCAAGCCAGGCCCGAGCGAGCCAGCGCGCCAGCGCGCCAGGGGCGAGGCCTGCACGCTTCGTTATTGCATGCGCGCCATGCACGTGAGCATGCCATGCATGCATGCTTTCCCTTTTTTTTTCTTTCTTTCTTTCTATTTATTTCTACTAAATAAATAGTATTTAATATCTATTAATTCATACAATTAATAAATACTAATTTCCACCCGGAACAATTCCGTATCTCTCTGAAACAGTTTCACATATATCCCGATACTACCCTAGCGTTGATTTGCGTTAAGTGTGTGACCCTACGGGTTCGAGAATGCGCGGACATGATCTCCATCAATAATCAATAGCGGGATCTGGAAATCCATATTGACTCCCACGCACTCAGCGATGATCATATCGGATGAACCACGATGTCAGGATTCAAGTAATCCCGTATTTGTATTCCCTCTGTCTCGCGATATTTTACTCGCCCGAGATTCGATCGTCGGTATCGACATACCTAGTTCAATCTCGTTCACAGCAAGTACTTTACTCGTTCCGTAATCCGATATCACTCTGTGATTAACTCCTTAACCACGTGCTTGCAAGCGATGTTGATATCGATTACCGAGTGGGCCCAAAGTATATCTCTCCGACTTGGGAGGGACAAATTCCATCTCGATACATACAACTCAACAAGTACTTTTCGATCACCTGAGAGACACCTTTATGATCACCCCCACATAGGATGACGTTTGATGACCTCAAAGCTTTCTTCCGATACCAGGGAGTTGTATTATCTCATGGTCTAAGGAATACAATACATGACATAGGAAAAGCTTCGCAAAGATGAACACGGTGACACGATCTAATTGCTCTGCTTTATTTGGGTCTGTCCATCATGTCATTCTCCTAATGATATGATCTCATTATTAATTGACAACACATGTCTATGGTTAGGAAACCTTAACCATCATTAATCAATGAGCTAGTCCATAGAGGCGTACTAGGGACACGGTGTTGTTCACAAACCACACAAGTATTAAAGTTTCCATTTAATACAATTCTAGCATGGAATATAAACATTATCATAAACAAGAATTATAATAATAACATCTTTATTATTGCCTCTAGGGCATAATTCCAACAGTCTCCCACTTGCACTAGAGTCAATAATCTAGTTTACATCTGGCAACAATCTAACACCCATGGCATTAAGGTGCTGATCATGTTTTGCTCGTGGAAGAGGTTTAGTCAAAAGATCTGCGACATTCAGATCCGTATGTACCTTGCAAATCTTTAGATCTCCATCTACAATACAATAGTAATCTAACTGAGACTTTAGAATCATCCGGGTCGGTGTTGAAGCTAGCATCGACATAACCCTTTTACGACGAGCTTCTCATCACCTCCATAGACCAAGAACATTTCTTTAGTCTTATTTAAATACTTTAGGATGTTCTTCACGGCTGTCCAGTGTTCCACTCCTGGATCACTTTGGTATCTGCTCGTCAAACTAAGAGCATTGGACACATCCGATCTAGTACACAGCATGGTATACATAATAGAACCTATGGCCAAGGCATATGGCACTTTGCTCATAGTTTCTCTATTTTTTACCGTAGCTGGACACTGAGCCTTGCTCAACATCTTACCTGACAACATGGGCAATGAACCTTTCTTTGCTTTATCCATTCTGAACCTTTTCAGAACTTTGTCCAGGTATGTACTTTGGCTTAAACCTATTAGGCATTTTGGTCTATCTCTATAGATCTTAATGCCTAATATATAAGCAGCTTCTCCTAGGTCTTTCATTGAAAAACATTTATTCAAATAACTCTTCACTTCGTTAAGCATACCGATGTCATTTCTAATAATCAATATGTCATCCACATATAGTACTAAAAATGTCACCGAGCTCCCACTCACTTTCTTGTAGATACAAGCTTCGTAGCAATTTGGAACAAATCCAAAACTCTTGATCACTTGATCAAAACGAAGGTTCCAACTCCGAGATGCTTGCTTCAGTCCATAAATGGAACGCTGAAGTTTGCACACTTTATTAGCATCCTTAGGATCGACAAAACCTTCGGGCTGCATCATATACAACTCTTCATCAATGTTGCCATTGAGGAACGCAGTCTTGACATCCATCTGCCATATTTCATAATCATGAAACGCAGCAATTGCTAATAAAATCCGAATGGACTTAAACATCGCTACGGGAGAGAAAGTCTCATCGTAGTCAACACCTTGAACTTGCCGAAAACCTTTTGCGACAAGCCGAGCTTTATAGACAGTAACATTACCATCCGCGTCCGTTTTCTTCTTGAAAATCCATTTGCACTCAACGGCCTTACGGTCGCTAGGAGGATCCACCAAAGTCCACACTTGGTTTTCGCTCATGGATCCCAATTCGGATTTCATGGCCTCTAGCCATTTCTCAGAGTCTGGGCTCATCATTGCTTCCTCATAGTTCGCAGGTTCGCTGTTGTCTAACAACAAGACGGTTAAGACAGGGTTGCCGTACCATTCAGGAGTGGCACGTGACCTTGTCGACCTGCGAAGTTCAGTAGTAGCATCGTTTGAAGTTTCATGATCTTTATCATTAGCTTCCTCTCTTGTTGATGCAGGCGGCGCCGGAACAATTTCTGGTGCTGCGCTACTCTCCAACTCGAGAGAAGGTTCAATAACCTCGTCTAGCTCTACCTTTCTCCCACTCACTTCTTTCGAGAGAAACTCCTTCTCAAGAAAGGATCCGTTCTTTGCAACAAACACTTTGCCTTCGGATCTGTGGTAGAAGGTATACCCAATCGTTTCCTTAGGGTATCCTATGAAGACGCATTTCTCCGCTTTGGGTTCGAGCTTGTCCGGCATCAACTTCTTGACGTAAGCTTCGCATCCCCAAACTTTAAGAAACGACAACTTAGGTTTAGCACCAAACCAAAGTTCATACGGTGTCGTCTCAACGGATTTAGATGGTGCCCTATTTAAAGTGAATGCAGCGGTTTCTAATGCATAACCCCAAAATGATAACGGCAAATCTGTAAGAGACATCATTGATCGCACCATATCTAATAGAGTTCGATTTCGGCGTTCAGACACACCATTGCGCTGTGGTGTTCCGGGTGGCGTGAGTTGCGAAACGATTCCGCTTGCTTTAAGATGCGTGAGAAAATCATAACTCAAATACTCACCTCCACGATCGGATCGCAGAAATTTAATTTTCCTGTTACGATGGTTTTCCACTTCGTTCTGAAATTCTTTGAACTTTTCAAATGTTTCAGATTTATGTTTCATTAAATAGATATACCCATATCTACTTAAGTCATCAGTAAAAGTGAGAAAATAGCGATATCCACCGCGCGTCGAAATACTCATTGGTCCGCACACATCGGTATGTATGATTTCCAATAAGTCCGTTGCTCGCTCCATTATTCCGGAGAACGGGGTTTTGATCATCTTGCCCATGAGGCATGGTTCGCACGTGTCAAATGATTCAAAATCAAGAGACTCCAAAAGTCCATCAGAATGGAGTTTCTTCATGCGTTTTACACCAATATGACCTAGACGGCAGTGCCACAAATAAGTTGGATTATCACTATCTACTTTGCATCTTTTAGCCTCAATGTTATGGATGTGTGTTTCATTGCTTTCGAGATTCAGAAGAAATAAACCATTCACAACAGGTGCATGACCATAAAAGATGTTATTCATATAAATGGAACAACCATTATTCTCAGATTTAAATGAATAACCGTCTTGCAATAAACACGAAGATTTAAATGAAGATTCAGATATAATGTTCATGCTCAACGCAGGCACATAATAACACTTATTAAGGTTTAAAACTAATCCCGAAGGTAAAACTAAGGAGAGCGTGCCGACGGCCATCACATCAACTTTTGATCCATTGCCAACGCGCATCGTCACCTCATCCCTTGCTAGCCGCCGTCTATTCCGTAGTTCCTGTTTCGAGTTACAAATATTAGCAACTGAACTAGTATCATATACCCAGGCACTACAACGAGCGCTAGTAAGGTAGACATCAATAACATGTATATCAAATATACCTTTGATGGTGCCAGCCTTCTTGTCCGCTAAGTACTTCGGACAGTTGCGCTTCCAGTGACCCTTGACCTTGCAATAGAAGCACTCAGTGTCCGGCTTAGGTCCAGACTTGAGCTTCTTCTCAGCAGGGGCAACGTGCTTGCCTTTGCCTTTCTTGAAAGATCCCTTTGCACCTTTAGCTTTCTTAAAGCTAGTGGTCTTGTTGACCATCAACACATGATTGTCTTTCTTGATATCCACCTCCGCAGCTTTCAGCTTAGCGAAGAGCTCAGTGATCGTATCAGTGGAACCAATTTGATTATGAGTAACTACAAAACCTTTGTAGCTAGGAGGGAGTGATTGCAGAACTCTGTCAATCTTGAGCTCCTCTGGAATCTTGCAGTCCAGTTGCTCAAGGCGTTGAGTGTAGCCCGACATCTTAATGGCGTGCTCACTAACGGAACTCCCTTCCTCCATCTTGCAGTTAAAGAACTTCTCAGAGATCTCATATCTCTCAGAACGGGCCTGAGTCTGAAACATGGTTTTCAGTTCCTCAAGTATCTCATAAGGCCCGCGGTACTTCTCAAAACGATTTTGAAGTTCCGGTTCCATAGAAAACAGCATGGTACTCATAATCACATCACAATCATCTCTACGAGCATTGAAGTCAGCAAGTTCTTCAGTTTTCGCAGTTGCAGCAGGGGTGTCACCTAGCGCTTTGTCAAGTACATATGCTTTTTGTCCGCCAGCGAGTATGATTCTCAGATTGCGGAACCAGTTGGTGAAGTTAGACCCATTGTTCTTAAGCTTTTCTTTCTCAGCAAACACGTTGAAGTTGAAGTTGGACTTAGCCATTTGATCTACAATATTGCAAGTACAATTTTTAGACTATGTTCATGATAACTAGTTCAACTTAATCAAATTACTAGATGAACTCCCACTAAATTCAACATCCCTCAAGTTGTTTAGTGAACACGATCCAAATTCACCACACCTAATCCGATCTTCACGAGAAGAGATATGGTTTCAATGGTGGACAACTCAGTGTCGATCATATCATTTATATGACTCATGTTTAACCTTTCGGTTCGTGTGTTCCGAGGCCATGTCTGTACATGCTAGGCTCGTCAAGTCAAACCCAAGTATTTTCCGCGTGTGCAAAACTGGCTTGCACCCGTTGTATGTGAACGTAGAGTTTATAGCACCCGATCATCACGAGGTGCTTGAAAACGACGAACTTTCGCAACGGCGCATACGAGGGGAGAACACAATTTTATCTTGATCTTTAAGTGAGGAATCATCTTATAATGCTACCGTCGCGATCTAAGCAAAATAAGATACATAAAAGGATAAACATCACATGCATATAATTTTATGTGACATGGTATAGCCAATCTCCGCGCCATGATCTCCATCTTGTGCGCGCCGGCATGATCTCCATCACTCCACCATGATTGCCTCCACCACGAATAGCAACTACAACTATTGCTAACTATTTAGCGATAAAGTAAAGCTATTACATGGCGTATAAGAAGTTGACACGCAGGTCATACACAAATATAAAGACAACCATATGGCTCCTGCCGGTTGTGAACTCATCGACATGCAAGTCGTGAAAGATTACAAAACATGATCATCGCATACATCACATATATCACATCACATCTTGTGACCATACCATATCACAAAACACTCCCTGCAAAAACAAGTTAGACGCCTCTACTTTGTTGTTGCATGTGTTACGTGGCTTATGGGAGTAGCAAGCTAAGAACGATTCTTACCTACGAAAAGCCACAACGGTGATATTATGGTTGCTAACATCCGATGTAAGTCCCATGACTACTATAGTAAGAGAAACTGGCATCCACCAGCCGCATGTGTGGAACAAGCCACACGTCAAGTGCGGAGCCGGTCTCGCGAACGCGGTCGCGTAAAGTTGGCTTGGACCGCTTCGATCTCACTATACCGCGCCATAAGAGATACACAACAAGAAGTTTGCAACAGAAAACATCAACGCCCGCAACCAACATGTTGCGTTCTACTCGTGAAACACATCTACGCATAGATCTGGCTCTGATACCACTGAAGGGTTTCGTAGCATAGTAAACAAAATTTTTCCTACGCAACGAACAAGAAAGCCAAGATCTAATCTAGGAGATGTAAACAACGAGAGAGGTAGATGAGATCTTCATACCCTTGAAGATTCGCACAGCGGAAACGTTCAAGAGAACGTGGTTGACGTAGTCGTACTCGCCGTCTCCTCCTCGCGATCCGATCCGATCCTACGCCGCAAGTGGCGGCGCCTCCGAGAGTTGCACACGTACAGCGCACCAACGACTCCGCCTTCCCGGTCCAGCGAGATATGGTGGAGTGGTAGTTGGGATCGACAACACGACGGCGTGGTGTCTATGGTGGAGAGTATACGCCGACAGGGCTTCGCCTGTTTGCGTGGTGGAGAAAGAACGGAAAAAGAGGCTTCAGAAAGCGGGCAGCGGCTTCGCAGAGAAACTTGTGTCAATCAACCGGCTGCGTGCGCTGAACTTTTATAAGCGCCCGAGCAAAACCAGCCGGAGCGAATCCTGGCCTGCACCGAGTCGAACTCTGATCGTATCAGAGTAGAGCACGTGCAGCAGCCGGACGAGACTCCACCAGCGCGGCCTGCACCAGCCAGCCAAGCCAGGCCCGAGCGAGCCAGCGCGCCAGCGCGCCAGGGGCGAGGCCTGCACGCTTCGTTATTGCATGCGCGCCATGCACGTGAGCATGCCATGCATGCATGCTTTCCCTTTTTTTTTCTTTCTTTCTTTCTATTTATTTCTACTAAATAAATAGTATTTAATATCTATTAATTCATACAATTAATAAATACTAATTTCCACCCGGAACAATTCCGTATCTCTCTGAAACAGTTTCACATATATCCCGATACTACCCTAGCGTTGATTTGCGTTAAGTGTGTGACCCTACGGGTTCGAGAATGCGCGGACATGATCTCCATCAATAATCAATAGCGGGATCTGGAAATCCATATTGACTCCCACGCACTCAGCGATGATCATATCGGATGAACCACGATGTCAGGATTCAAGTAATCCCGTATTTGTATTCCCTCTGTCTCGCGATATTTTACTCGCCCGAGATTCGATCGTCGGTATCGACATACCTAGTTCAATCTCGTTCACAGCAAGTACTTTACTCGTTCCGTAATCCGATATCACTCTGTGATTAACTCCTTAACCACGTGCTTGCAAGCGATGTTGATATCGATTACCGAGTGGGCCCAAAGTATATCTCTCCGACTTGGGAGGGACAAATTCCATCTCGATACATACAACTCAACAAGTACTTTTCGATCACCTGAGAGACACCTTTATGATCACCCCCACATAGGATGACGTTTGATGACCTCAAAGCTTTCTTCCGATACCAGGGAGTTGTATTATCTCATGGTCTAAGGAATACAATACATGACATAGGAAAAGCTTCGCAAAGATGAACACGGTGACACGATCTAATTGCTCTGCTTTATTTGGGTCTGTCCATCATGTCATTCTCCTAATGATATGATCTCATTATTAATTGACAACACATGTCTATGGTTAGGAAACCTTAACCATCATTAATCAATGAGCTAGTCCATAGAGGCGTACTAGGGACACGGTGTTGTTCACAAACCACACAAGTATTAAAGTTTCCATTTAATACAATTCTAGCATGGAATATAAACATTATCATAAACAAGAATTATAATAATAACATCTTTATTATTGCCTCTAGGGCATAATTCCAACAGTTGGAACCATCTAGTGCGTTCACGGTGATAGTGTGGGACAATCTAGTTTGGGTACTTACGGACTTTGAGGAGTGCTTCCTAGCCCTACACATGATTAGTGTTCGTTTTCCATTGGAGAACTGTTTTGAGTTGCATATTGATGATAGTATCTATTGGTTCAATTATGTTATATTTGTTGGGAGTGTGTCCACTAGTGAAAGTATGATCCCTAGGCCTTGTTTCCAAGCTTTGCACACCATTTCCTTTCAGTTTTGTTACATGTTTGCTTGCAGCGATATTTATTTCAGATTACATTTACTACTTATAATCATCACTACTACTTGTATTTCACTATCTCTTCGCCGAACTAGTGCACCTATATACATTTGACAAGTGTATTGGGTGTGTTGGGGACACAAGAGACTTTCTGTATCATAATTGCAGGGTTGTTT
The DNA here is from genome assembly GCA_007115705.1 of Dactylis glomerata. Classification (NCBI taxonomy): domain Eukaryota; kingdom Viridiplantae; phylum Streptophyta; class Magnoliopsida; order Poales; family Poaceae; genus Dactylis; species Dactylis glomerata. Next base: position 8,924,487 of record QXEO01000734.1, read on the forward strand.
GAGAGGGATAGCTTTGACCTCTTTCTCCCTGAGTTCGATAAACCTTGGGTGATCCACTTAAGGGAAACTTGCTGCTGTTCTACAAACCTCTGCACTTGGAGGCCCAACACTGTCTACAAGAACAGACGCGTGCGTAGATATCAACCACTACGTCGACTACGTCAAGTGAACGACTACGTCGACTATGTGCGTCTTTGTCGAGTCTCCATCGGCAACGTTTGTGCAGGAACGTAATCCCCGCTACCGGTCTTCGAGGGTTAGTCTCCGTTGCTACCATCTCGTAGATGTTCTTGGCTAGTTTTGTGTTCATGCGTAGGAATTTTTTTGTTTTCTATGCTACGAACCCATCAAAACCCTCATGCAAGAACAAATGAAACTTGAAGCCCTCCTTTAACAAGCCTGTAAAGACTACAACCTTCAAGAAGAAGATGCCGAACAGGGACAGGAGTGATCTGACTTGTTTCACTTGTGGAGAGCATGGCCACTTTTCCAAGGACTACCCAGATTGCACAGACCATGGAGGGAAAACGGCCAAGATCTTAGTTTATTTACCTAAGTACTTGTGATTTTAATCCACACATAATAACACTAGGTTTTATTGCTAAAGGATTGCTTCACAAGGATGTGAGAGGTATGGATCATCTCCACATTTGACAAGATAGAAAATAGTTCTTGTCAAGACAAAGATATTAATGAAACCTTTCAAAGGAAATGTAGTTCCAAAACACATGGAACCACTATCATTTTCCTAGGTTAAGAATACACTAATAAGTGTGCAGTTGTAGGTATGAGCTGGAATGTGACACATGGATGAGTCCATTTGTTAGAAGATATTTATGTATTCAAAAGAATACAAGATTAGAGTAGATAGATGGGATGGAGGTTTTAGCAGGATAGATGTGCCTCTAACTAACAAATTATCTCCTAGATTGGTTACCAGAGCTAAGTCAAAACTATACATGAAATTATAGAGTTGACTTGTTTGCTGGATCACTAAAGCTTAGATGTGCCCTAGTGTGGATTATAGTAAAGATCATTTACTTAGATTCTATGATTGAAGTAGTGATCTTACTCCACAACAGAATTAGCAGATGGAATTCTTGTACTTAAGTACAAAGAAGATATATAGGTTCATATTCACAACTAGGTACACTATAGTTGTTTTCTTTACCTATTTTGAATTGATGATTTGTCCATTGGACAAAAACAATAGTCAAAGGCTTGATCCATTAACTTGGATATGATTGAGTTTAAGATCCACTAGATAGGTTTTACTACTCTACTCTTGTTCTTTGGGTTAGGTCTATAAGCATAGGATGGTTTTCCTAGCTTACTAAGGTTTATGGTTTCAACAACACCCTAATTATGTGTTAGACATGATTGTCTTATTGCCTAGATTTGGCACACTTGTCTCTGATACATGGTTTAGTGTATCCTAAGTAGAACATAAATTTCCTAAGGGAGTATTGGGCTTCATGATTCTTCTACCAAGTTTGAAATGACTTCTTAAGTGATAAGCTTACTTGAGATGGTATTAAACCTCAACTAGAGTATAGTTTAATAAATAAGGTGGCTTGTAATTCCTATAAGCTTTATGGTAAGGCTTCTCTCCAGACAAGAGATTTGACTACGGTGGTGGTTGGTTGTTGGTAGAATGGTTTTGGTGTAGAGTCTTGGTTTAGGTCAACTAACATATGGGATACCCCTAGGTTTAGTTTACTCTGGCAAATTCTAATGTTTGGATCTTACTAGGTATTGTCAAGGATTTATATTCACTTATACCCAAGGTGAATGAATGATGAGAGTGTTGACTGATTGGTCAAGGGTTGAGTCAGATGATTTGAATAGATAAGATCAGCATAGACTAGATGAGAATAGATCGCGAGGTAAGAAGATCAGGAATAAGTCAAAAGACTTAGATGGTTTAACCTGTTTCTTGATTCCGAAGAATCTCAAGTGATGATCTAAAATATGATGTTTTAGATTGAAAGAATAAGGTAAGAATAGCATGACTTTGATCTCTGGCCTTAGAGATGTGCTTGTGTTCTAGTGTAAAACTATTTACGAGTCCTAATTCTACCCTCCTACATAGAGTCTTAACAAAGGTTATCTCAAAGTTTATGCCCCTAAGTTTGATGACCTACACCTAACTCATCAACTCAAGTGGAACTTCAATCATCTTGACAGGTTCTAACAAAAATTTTAAATTTCCCCAGATTTTATATATGCATGGATGCAATGCACACAACTATATTATACCCTTTTGAGTCTCTCAATGCTGGGATGTTACTCCTCCTTTCCTAAAATCTGAAGCGGGCTGGCCCAATTAGAAACTAGCATGTTTTGTTTTTTGGTTCCGCCTGGTTTTAATGGTTTGTTTGCTGGTTTTTTGGGTTTCCTCTTTACTGTTTTTTCGGGTTTTGTCGATCGATTTTCCCTCGAGTTTTTCCGCTTTTATTTTTTTCTCATTTTTTTGCTTTCTTTTTTAGAAATTCAAAACCTTTTCAAATTGAACAATTTAAATTTGAACTAATTTCAAGTTTGAACTAATTTCAAATTGAACATATTTTGAATCTGTAAATATTCTGACTTTGAACATACTTTGAATTTGAAGTTAATTTGGAATTTGCGCAATTTTGAATTTGAATAGATTTCAAATTTTGACAATTTTGAATTTGAATAGATTTGAATTTCCACAATTTTGAATTTGAACAGATTTCAAATTTGCACAATTTTTAATTTGAACAGATTTCGAATTTGCACAATTTCGAATTTAATCAGATTTGGAATTTGCACAATTTCAAATTTTAACAGAATTTGCACAATTTCGAATTTTCAATGAACGTACCCACTACAGTTTTCTGTTTTTGTTATTTGGACAACATCAAACATAGGCGAGCGAATTTAAATGGGCCGACCCGATCTGCCGATCCCCGCGCGTGTCGCTTCATAGGCGAAGCAATGAGGGTCGGCAGGCGCTAAAAAAAATTAGATTGTGAAATAATTTCAAGATAGGTCTATTTTGTGCTCAAGTTTGCTCTAAAGGTAAGTTTTATCGAATTTAAAAGCACTGCCGCGATAAGGAAACAAATTTACCATGCGTTTTAGACCAGCGCGTACGCGGTACGCGCCACCGTCTGGAATCGGGGTTATGTACTTACCATAATCTCCTCCAATCACGAATCCGATTTGAACTCAATCGTGTCTATAAAGACCCACCCACGGCGTCATCCAGATCTCCACTTTGCGCTACGATCTCGCGATCTAACCCTAGCTGTCCAAGCCCCAGCCATGGCCGCCGTCTGCAAGCGACCAGCCGTCGACTGCCATGCCCAGGCGAAACCTGCCAAGAAGAAGAGAGTCGCGAAAAGAACGAGCTTTGGCGTCAAGAAGCGCGCCGCCTTCGCCACCGCTGACGACTATGAGGACCCGACGGCCTGTCTCGGCGAGGGCGCCTCCGGCGTCGTCTACAAGGTCCGCAACCGCGCCACGGGTCAGACTGTCGCGTTCAAGTACTTCGCCGTCTCCAATCCCTGCGAGCTGTTGCGGGAGGCCAGCTTCCTCGAGGCGTGCAACGGGAACCAGCACGTCGTCGGATTCCACGCCATCGTCCGCGACCCCATCACCCAGGAGCTTGTCCTCGTCATGGAGTTCGTCCCAGGCCGGAGCCTCCGCGAAATCCTCCGACAACGACGCGCCACGGCCACGGGCCCCTTCCCTAAAGCCACCGTTCGGACCTTCATGCGGCAGCTCCTGACTGGCGCCAAGGGGATTCACGATCGGAGCATCGTCCACCGGGACATCAAGCCGGAGAACATCCTGGTCGTGGAAGAAGAAGGTGGGGAGGTCCTCCTCAAGATCTGCGACTTCGGCGAGGCCATCTCGTCGTCCGACCCGCCGCCGCACAACCAGGCGGGCACGCTGCTGTACATGGCGCCGGAGGTGCTAATGAGAAAGCCGAACCACGATGCGCTCGTAGACGCGTGGTCGCTTGGCTGTATTATGGCCGAGATCGTCGGCGGCGGCCAGAAATTGCTGCAGGCGCTGAATCTGGGAGAGAGCTGCAGGCTGCGAGAGATCTTCCCGGAGAAGACGCTGTCCGAGGAAGGGTTCGAGGTTTTGAACGGGCTTCTGACGTGGAATCCTGAGAAGAGGCTGACGGCCGCCGACACGCTCAAGTTCCCATGGTTCGCCGCCGCAGACTGAATCTCCTCCTCGTCGTCCTGCTGCTGATGCCCATGTTGACGAGGTGGAGCCGATGATCGTTTCACCGATGACATGGAAAGAGCAACAACTTGCGTAGTTCTACTAGGATCGATTCCTGTCAACTGCTACATCTGCAGAAACTGTAATGTACGAGCTGCAGAAATTGTACGAACCGGCTCTTGACCGGGTGATCGTCCCCACGATCGATCTCCGACCGTGTCCATCAGGGTGGGACCCACCCGCACCCCTCTTTCTTCCCTTTCTCCTTTCTTCTTCCTTATCCCCTTTCTCTGTTTCCCGTTCTCCTCTCTCCCCTCTACAGCTCCAGTGCTCCACCTCGTCGGACCTCTGCTTTCTCAGCCCACCACATACTCCACCTCACAGGAGCGTTGGCGGCCGTGGTCCTTCTCGCCGGAGGTCGAGCCGGAGCCGGCGACGCCGCGGTGAGCCGCGGCGGAGAAGGCGATGGCTCGCCGGGAGCGACACGAAGCCGTCGGAGCCGCGGCGGGCCGCGGCGGAGACGGCGGAGCGAGCCCAAGAACTTAGGGTTGGGGGTGGGGGGGGATGCGGACGCCGGCGAGAAGAAGCTGCCATGGGGGGGATTTAGAGGGAAGGTTGGGGCGGGGGAGCGCCGCCGCCGGTGCCAGTGGCGGGGGCATGGCTTCTGGTGTGGGGCGGCGGTTCAGTTCGCGGCGCTCTTCTTCCTCCATGGCCTCATCTCTGAACTCGCTCCGGCTTCTCCCCTGCCATGACAGTCCTGTCGGAATATTAACCGGTGGTACGGTCACCCGTAAATTAGCAACGCCCGAAATTGTAATTGTATTAGCTGCAGACATTGTAATGTACGAGCTGCAGAAATTGTAATTGTACTAGCCGCAGAAATTGTAATGTACTATTGCTGATTGCAGGGTAACTGCCTCTGCTCTATGTAAGGAATATTGTTATTTGGGAGAAAATGAATTCGCTCTTGTCAATGCTCTCTCGAAGATTCACTGAGGGTGAACTGTTTCGTCCTGACCGCTCCCGCGAGCGGTAGGGCGGAACAAACCCTAGCGCCGCCAGCCGCCACTCCTCCCTCCTCCCCTCCCTCGCCGCCGCCGGAGGGCGTCACCGGGCAAAGCCCCGGGGGCGCGGGCGGCGGCGGGGTCCCTTCTCCCCCTCGCTCGGTGGTGGTGGCGCAGGCTGCTGCGGTCGGCGGGGGCGCAGCGCTTGGCGTGGGGCGCGGCGGCGTGGCTGATCTGCGGCGGCGCGGTGGCTGCGTGTTCCTGGGCGTGCTCGCGGCGGTGGTTGTGCCCTTCGGCGCGGTCGCGGCGGCGGGCGACGCGAGCTTCCCGGTGTCTGATGCAGCGGCGACGCTGCTGAGGTCGTCCGGCGGCGAACTTGGCCTGCGCGGCGGCGCTGGTGGTAGGGGCAGCTCGGGGAGCAGGTCGATGGCGGCGTGGCGGCCTGGCTGCAGCAGTGCGGCGGCGGCGCCGATTGGGCCCGATCTGGGCCTGATCTGGGCCTGGCCGGGCCTGGCTAGGCCTGCGGGGCCTATCCGGGCATGGCTGGGCTTGATCTGGGCCCGATCTAGGCCTAATTGGTACTGCTGCTGCATCCGGACGGCAATCACCGCAGGTGATGTAGGGTTGTTCCCCTTCCCCTAGGTTGCCGGCGGCTTGATGCCTGCAAGCCCGTGACTAACCTACCCGTCTGTCGCGTCGGTTGTGGCGTCTGTCGGAGCTTTGGGCTCGAGCTCATGGATGCCGGGGCGGCGGCCCCGGAAGGTGGTCTGCACGAGCGACTCTTCGGCGGGCGTCGTGGCAGTGGTGGTGGTTCTTATCTTCGGTCATGTGGATGGCGAGGAGCGGACGTTGGGAGACTTTGGTGTTGGCGGCGTTTTGGCTCCGGCCACCCCGGATCGTGTGTCGGAGACCTACATTGGGGACAGCGGGCGCGAACGGAAGACAGGGAGCGCCTTGAAGGTTTTTCCGGGCGAAAGCTCAGTGCTTTGACACCGGCGACGGCGATGCCTGCGGTTATCGTTACCCTCTTGGGGGCGTCGCTGCGGCTACCTTCTGCGTGATAGGGCTCCGGGTGAAAACCCTTGACCATCGGTCTCAGCGACGGCGGCGCATTGCGTCGTTACCCTGTTGGGGGCGTCGTCGTGGAGCCCCTGTTCGTCCCGTTCTCATGTCGTTGTCCTCAGTGGCAAGTGTTGGTCTTTCGCGTTTTTTTCTTGTTTACTTTGATCTGCTTTGTAAGGGGTCTCCCCATCACCTTGTATCTGTTCGGCCGATGTGGCTTTATTTATAAAGCGGGGCGAAAGCCTGTTTCGAGAGAGAATGCTCTCTCGAAATTATTGTGTTTTGCATTTGAAGTAACAATTACGTATTCGTTCCAATTTGGAGTTCGCCTTCTCACTTTGATTCATGTATGCAGAACTCATGTCTGTTTGCGCAGCAAAGTAAGACTCCTTGCAATGGCAAAGGTTTCTGAATTTCCAACCATGCACAAGTGCAACAGACGAGATAATATAAAACTGCCTCTGTATCAAAAAACTGTTTGGCAAAAAAAATCTGTGATTACCTACGGCACATGCATTAGACTTCACACCTGGAACCAACAGTGTAGTGTACTGCTCGAACTAAATGATGAACAAAAAGGGGACAATCAAATAAATTCACATATGAAATATAGCCACGCTAGATCAGAGGTTAAGAACGCGATTGGTATCCTACAACCCTTTTTGGGCTCCCTGGGTGCAGGCGCTGGCCGGCCTGAGTCGCATGGTACGATGCAAAAGTCAACTAGGACGTTTCGTTTAGTAGTCCACAACGTAAATTCCAAGGCCTGGGAGAGAAACTTGACCGGTTGATTGGTTGTCAGCGCTAGCCCATTTAGAGATGAGCTGTGGGTGTTTAGTTGTCAACCATTGATGCGCTATGGTAACCTCTTCCTACCAGTGGTGAGGATACCATAGCAACATCAGCAAAAACACGAAGAACAGTACAAGAACACGACGAACATCACAAGAACACAAAGAACAGCACAAAAACACAAACAACAGCACAAGAACACAAACAACAGCAGAACTAGATAAGGTAGTCTAAGTACGAGTTTACATAGGACCGGCAGGTAGTATCATATGTTCTTAACTCAAACATAGGGCAGCATAACATACATTAGCAGGAAGACATAACATCGATCACTCCTCATCGGCCGCCTGAAGCCTCCTCATGCTACGAGGGTGTATCGGGCACCTGCCAACAACCTCACAGCACGAGTAGTCGAAGAAGGGCGCCCTATACTCCCTTGCGGTGAGCTTCTTGAAGAAGAGGATGTAGCCGATCTTGAGGTTGTGGGCGACCGCGAATTCTGGCCAGCCAGCTTCCAGGACGGCCTTGCCGCTCACCTCATTGATGCTCATCTCCCACTGGCATCCAGTGGTGGTCTTGATGATCATCTTCCTCGACACCGGGCCTAGATAAGGCCTGAAGCCGTCCGGGAGTGGCAGCACTCCGATCCCAGGTGCCATGAGGATCTTGCAGAAGTGCGTAGGGGACATGTCCTCGTGGAAGTGGCCTACCGATGGTGGCCGTCTAATACGCTTCCTGCTTGAACCCTCCTCAGGAGGTACCTCCACAGGCACTCCTAGACGCAGCATCTACACAAGTGAAGAATGAAGGGTTTCGCAACATAGAAAACAAAAAAATTCCTAAGAAGACAAACAAGAACAAGCCAAGATCTGATCTACGAGATGCAAAAACAATGAGCAAGAGAGATTAGATCTATGATGGCGTGTAAGTATAGCCCGTTGGGAACCCCAAGAGGAAGGTATGATGAGCAAAGTAGCAAGTCTTCCCTCAGTTGTGAAACCAAGGTTGAATCGAACCAGTAGGAGAAAGCCAAACTTTAGAAGGTGATGCTTGCTAGCTTCGTGACACTCTAGACAAGGGCGCCAGATAAACTGCTTGTCGGAGTGTCTTCACCCAGCAGCAACGTGAAACCTGCACACAACACAACCAAGAACTTTGCTCCCAACTTACGATGAGGTTGTCAATCTCACCGGTTTGTTGTAAATAAAGAATTAAGCGTATCGAGTGGTAAAAGGATAATAGTAATGCAAGTAAAAGTTAACAGAGCGAGTAAGTAAAACGGTAAAACTATGTAAAGGAAATTGGACCAGGATCCACAGTTCACTAGTGGCGTCTCTCCATAAGATAAATAAAAGCATGTTGGGTAAACAAATTACAGTTGGGCAATTGATAGAGTAAAGATAACGTACATACATCACGAGGATCACTATGAGGTTCACTCTGGGCATTACGACAAAATACATAGACCATAATCCAACTGCATCTATGACTAAAAATCCACTCGCGGGGAATCGTCCGAGGACCCCTTGAGTATTAAGCTGCGAACAACAGATAATTGCATTAAGCAAAGTGCGTAATGTAAACAAAGCAAATGTCCTTGGACTCAAGAATGTTGTTTTCTCCCTAGTGGCAACAACACATCTACAACCTTAGAGGTATCTGTCACTCCCCCAGATTAAATAGAGGCATGAACCCAACTATCGAGCATAAATACTCTCTCTTGAAGTTACTAGCATCTACTCGGCCAAGATAGCTACTAGCAACGAAAAGCATGCAAGATCATAAACAACATAGAGATAACATAAGATATATAATTCAGCACATCAACTTGACATAGTACTAATACTCATCGGATCCCAACAAACACAACATGTATGATTACATAAAGATGATCTTGATCATATAGAGCAGCTCACAAGATCTAAACATGAAGCACATGGTGGAGAAGATAACCATCTAGCTACTGCTATGGACCCGTAGTCCAAGATAGACTACCCACACATCACTCCGGAGACGACCATGGTGGTGTAGAAGGCCTCCAGCAGGGTGTCGGGAAGAGCTTCTAGATCCTCCCGATCTCGTTTCGATGATGGCGGCGGCTTGCAGTATGTTTTGAGGAAAAGCAATCCGTCCCTTAGGTTTTTCCCGTCGAGGGGACTTTATAGGCGAAGGGGCAGCGTCAGGAGGTGGACCAGGCGGTCTCACCACAGGTGGGCGCGGCCAGGGGCTGGGCCGCGCCCCTGGCCCCCCTCTGTCTCATCTTCGGTCTTCGCGAAGCTTCGGTAAAAATAGGAGGTTCGGCTTTTGTTTCGTCCAATTCCGAGAATATTTCCTGTGTAACTTTTCTGAAACACAAAAATAGCAGAAAACAGGGAACTGACACTGTGGCATATTGTTAATAGGTTAGTTCTGGAAAATGCATAAAAACGCCACGAAGTGTAACAAAACACAAAGCAAATGGTGTAAGAACAAGCATGGAGCATCAAAAATTATAGACACGTTTGAGACGTATCAAGCATCCCCAAGCTTAACTCATGCTCGTCCTCGTGTAGGTAAGTGATAACAAAAGAATAATTTTTGAGGTGACATGCACCATCACAATCTTGATCATCAAAGTAAGCATTGTGTGCTGGGATCAAAGAACTTAAAACATGGGCATAAAAGTCATAATCTTGACAATAAAAACTTAGCAACCATGTTATAACATGAAAAGAAACACGGACGAAAGATCATGAATAATAAAACAATGAAAGTCCAACGTGTGTTCAAATCATATGGAAAAACATAGCAAATGGTTTTTAGATTGTCCTTCATGGAATAGCAAAACATAAATGCATAGGACACCTTCAAGTTTAAGAGGGCGACTAGATACAAATAATTTGTGAACAAGTGAAACCATAATCATGAATTAATCAATGATAACTTTGGGACTATGCACATTAAACTCAGAATGGCAACTATGCTCTCTTAAACGGTGCATAAAGGTAGAAGGTGGTGACTCAACATAAAACTAAAAGAAAGGCCCTTCGTAGAGGGAAGTAGTGATTGCAAGTTTTATAAACCTTCAAAAATTATGGTACTTACTAGCTTTGAGCTCTCATTGCCCCATCATAGGCATCTTGAATGGTTAAAGTTAATGCAAGAACGTTTATGAGCATATGCTTGACAAATCATAAGTTGAAAACCTCATGTCCCGTGAAGTACGAATACCCAAACCTCATGCTACTCGACTTAGGGTCCGAAGCAAGCTCTTGTCATTGTAAGTATACACGTATCATCGAGAACCGCCAACGGGGTACCTCCTTGCCCGTTAACATGGAACAAGCCCACATCAAAATGACAGGACAAACAGACAATGAACACCTCGACATCTCTTTTATTTACCATTGGTATAGCTTTTTATTTTGAGATGCGTCGTTGAATGTCCACTATGGGCATGCTGTAAATTTCCACCATGAATGATGCATGGCTTAGATTAGCGGCCCAGGCGTTTCTCTAACACATATACAAACTCTATGATCCTGCAAGATTCCCAACTTGTTTCACATCGCGAGTATCCATAAACAAAAGATCATGATATCAACTCAAATAAGAGAAGTGCAATGTTGAAAGCTTACCCCATGACGGCATGGTTTGGCTAATTTCCAATTTACAACTTGCAAGCATAACGTCAACAAAAAGAGCCACAATGTCAAAATTTTAAAAGCGAGAAAAGTAAAGTGTGCCATCAGGTTCGTGAGAGCTTTAGTGACTAATTTTTGCATAACACCAAAAGAGTTTAATTCGAAGGATAGATAAAAGCAAGTCAAATGTACATTGGAATAGCAAATTGTTAATAGGTATGTATGGTGGACACATTGGAATAACTTGGTTTTTGGGAGTTGGATGCACGAGTAGAGCTCATACTCAGTACAAAATGAGGGCTAGCAAAAGACTGGGAGCGACCAACTAAGAGAGCAATAATGGCCATAATCATGCATAGCGACAAAACATCATTAAGAGAAGCATAAAATGGCATCATAGGTCAAAAAACCAAATGATCATAGAGGCTTATGGTGACTTTGTAAGAGTCAAACATATTGTAAGCATGCGCCAAGTCAACCCAAATAAAGCATCAAGGAGAAAACCAAATTAATGCTTCCGTATAATAAAAATAACACATGATTTTTTCAAATGCTCATTAAGCAATCTCAGTCATTTGAGACAAGTCATGCTACAGCAAAAACCACTAAGCATACTATCAAAATGACATCAAGCATGGCATGAAAAAGTCTAAGCTACAGTCTAAACAAGCTCCTTTTTGTACCACTTTTTTGCATGAAGCATTTTTTCTTTTCCAACACCATTCAAACCTTTTTGAAACAACTCTTTTGATGAATACCAACATAGACCAGAGGTCCAAATACACCTTAATGCAAAGATAAAATAAGATCTGAACAAAAATCAAGACGAAAAATGAAAGCTAAACGCAGTTCTAGAAAAAGAGAACACTCGTTGAACGATAAGAGTGAAAAAAGGAGTGTTCTTGGCAAATGAAAAGCAAGTAAATCTCCTCGAAAAGGAATTTGTTGGGGTCCAACAATTTATTGCAGCAAACAAAACAAAAGAAAACTGAAAGCGAAAGTAAAGACGCTCCAAGAAAAAACACATAGTGCATGAAGCAATAAAAATAGTGTGTTGAACGGTGACCTGATTTTTGTCGATGAAGAATCGGTGGCTCGGGGGCATCCCCAAGCTTTGATGCTTGTACCTCTTGGATATTTCTTGGGGTGACATCGGCATCCCCAAGCTTGAGCTTTTGTCCATTCTTCATCTCATCTCATCATTCTCTAATCCCTACACTTGAAAACTTCCTTCATACAAAACTTCACACAATTCTATTAGCAACATTAGCATAAGCATAATAGTAAATTAACCATTTTTGGTTCAGGTTTCAACTCAAAATCACCACATATAAAGTATATACTACTGTAGCAACTTCCCCAAAAGTTCCGTGATCAAAAGAACTCAAAAAGAAAGCGATCGAGAGACAAACACAAATAGTGGTAGAAATCTGTCAAAACAGAATAGCTGACAAAGGTCGATTTTTTCGAGGACCTTCTGTTGCTCAAATCAAAAAGTGCAAAACTAATGAAAGTTTGGATATAACTTGGGGAATATGCACAAGAAATCGCAGGTCAAAAAGATATTCTGAGAATTTTCACAAATTTTTACGGTGCAGCACTGAAATCTGTTTTAGGACAGCAACTTCCCCAAATCTTACCTCCCTCAAATTAGAGGTTCTTCTTGGCACAACAACGAAATAAAAAGGATAAGGAGCGGTTATTACAGTAGTAATAACTTCTAAGACTCAAATAAAAGAAAAAGTACTAAAAAAACAATGGGTTATCTCCCAAGAGTGCTTTTCTTTAATGCCTTTGAGCTAGGCGTAGAAAGTGCAAATCAAGTAATATCAAACGATGAAGCATCAAGTTCATAATTTACTCTAAGAATAGAGTCATAAAGTAATTTCTTCCTCCTTCTAGGGAAGTGTTCCATACCTTTCTTGAGTGGGAATTGATATTTGATGGTGCCTTCCTTCATATCAATGATGGCACCTACAGTTCGAAGAAAAGGTCTTCCCAAAATAATAGGACATGAAGCATTGCATTCAACATCCATAACAAGAAAATCAATGGGAACAAGGTTATTGTTAACCATAATAAAAACATCATTAATCCTTCCCAAAGGTTTCTTCTTAGCAACATCAGCAAGAGGAATATCAAAATAACACTTTTCAAGTGGTGGTAAACCAAGCATGTCATAAATCTTTCTAGGCATAATAGAAATACTAGCACCTAGATCACATAAAGCATGGAAATCAAAACCATTAACATGCATATCAATGATGGGCTCCCAACCATCTTCTAACTTCTTGGGAATAGAAGCTTTTTGCTTCAACTTTTCCTCCCTAATTTTCATGAGAGCATTTGTAATATGATTTGTAAAAGCAGTATTCAAAGAACTAGCATTAGGACTCAAAGCAAGCTTTTGTAAGAAAAAAATAACTTTAGATATATTGCAGCCATCATCATCAAAATCATTAAAAGAAATAGAGCTATCATCTCCCATACTCCGAAAAATTTCAGCACTCTTTTGAGAAAAAGTTTTTGCAGTTTTGGGCTTTTTAGCACAAGGAGTAGGAGTTTTCTCTACACCAATCAAAGTAAGAGGATTGCTAGCATTTGGATCAACATCATTAGAGGTAGTAATGGTACATACCTTCATCTTTCTAGCCATCTCATCTTCTCTTTCCCACCTGGCATGCAATTCTTCTAACATCCTAACATCTTCATCAATCTTAACTTGAATGGCATTAGTAGCAGCAAAAGTATTATTTTCCTTCACATCATTAGGCAATACTTTTAGTTTCAGAAGTTCAACATCAAGAGCAAGGCTATCAACTTTAGAAGTAAGAGTATCAATTTTACCCAACTTTTCCTCAACAGACTTACTAAAAGCAGTTTGCTTACCGATGAAGTCCTTGAGCATGACTTCAAGCTCAGAGGGCGCGCCCCTAGTGTTGTTGGAGGAATTACCATAAGAGTTACCATAACCATTACCATTGGTAGAAGGATACGACCTATAATTGTTGCTAGCAAAATTGTTCCTATAAGCACTGTTGTTGAAATTATTATTTCTAATGAAGTTTACATCAACATGCTCTTCTTGAGCAACCAAAGAGGCCAAAGGAGCATTATTAGGATCAACATGATCTCTATCATTATAAAGCACAAGCATAATAGCATCAATCTTATCACTCAAGGAAGAGGTTTCCTCAACAGAATTTACCTTCTTACCTTGTGGAGCTCTCTCGGTGTGCCACTCAGAATAATTTACCATCATGTTGTCAAGAAGCTTTGTTGCGGCGCCCAAGGTAAGGGACATAAAAGTGCCTCGAGCAGCTGAATCCAATAGATTTCTTGAAGAAAAATTCAGTCCTGCATAAAAAGTTTGGACAATCATCCAAGTAGTCAGTCCATGAGTAGGGCAATTCTTTATCATAGATTTCATTCTTTCCCAAGCTTGAGCAACATGTTCATTATCAAATGTCTAAACTTCATGATATCACTATGCAAAGCTATAATCTTAGCAGGAGGATAGTATTTTACAATAAAAGCATCCTTACACTTATCCCAAGAATCAATACTATTTCTAGGCAAAGATAGCAACCAATCCTTAGCTCTTCCTCTTAAAGAGAAAGGAAAAAACTTAAGCTTAATAATATTACCATCTACATCCTTATACTTTTGCATCTCACATAGCTCAACAAAATTGTTGAGATGAGCTGCAGCATCATCAGAACTGGCACCAGAAAATTGCTCTTTCATAACAATGTTTAACAAAGCAGGTTTGATCTCATAAAAATTTGCCTCAGGAGCAGGTGGCGCAATAGGAGTGCAGATAAAATCATTGTTTTTGGTGCTAGTAAAGTCACGCAACTTGGTGTTTTCAGGAGTACCCATTCTAGCAAAACTAAATGCAAGTAAATAAAAGCAACTATAAAGGAAAATATTTTTTGTATTTTTGATAAAAAGATGCAAGCAAAAATAAAATAAAGCAAAACAAAGACAAAGTAAAAGATTGTGCGTGAGAGACTCCCCTTGCAGAAGTCTTCTTTCTCCCCGGCAACGGTGCCAGAAAACTGCTTGATGGCGTGTAAGTACAGCCCGTTGGGAACCCCAAGAGGAAGGTATGATGAGCACAGTAGCAAGTCTTCCCTCAGTTGTGAAACCAAGGTTGAATCAAACCAGTAGGAGAAAGCCAAACTTCAGAAGGTGATGCTTGATAGCTTCGTGACACTCCGGACAAGGGCGCCAGATAAACTACTTGTCGGCGTGTCTTCACCCAGCAGCAACGTGAAACCTGCACACAACACAACCAAGAACTTTGCTCCAAACTTACGATGAGGTTGTCAATCTCACCGGTTTGTTGTAAACAAAGGATTGAGCGTATCAAGTGGTAAAAGGATAATAGTAATGCAAGTAAAAGTAAACAGAGCGAGTAAGTAAAACGGTAAAACTATGTAAAGGAAATTGGACCGGGGTCCACAATTCACTAGTGGCGTCTCTCCATAAGATAAATAAAAGCATGCTGGGTAAACAAATTACAGTTGGGCAATTGATAGAGTAAAGATAACGTACATACATCACGAGAATCACTATGAGGTTCACTCTGGGCATTACGACAAAATACATAGACCATAATCCAACTGCATCTATGACTAAAAATCCACTCGCGGGGAATCGTCCGAGGACCCCTTGAGTATTAAGCTGCGAACAACAGATAATTGCATTAAGCAAAGTGCGTAATGTAAACAAAGCAAATGTCCTTGGACTCAAGAATGTTGTTTTCTCCCTAGTGGCAACAACACATCTACAACCTTAGAGGTATCTGTCACTCCCCCAGATTAAATAGAGGCATGAACCCAACTATCGAGCATAAATACTCTCTCTTGAAGTTACTAGCATCTACTCGGCCAAGATAGCTACTAGCAACGAAAAGCATGCAAGATCATAAACAACATAGAGATAACATAAGATATATAATTCAGCACATCAACTTGACATAGTACCAATACTCATCGGATCCCAACAAACACAACATGTATGATTACATAAAGATGATCTTGATCATATAGAGCAGCTCACAAGATCTAAACATGAAGCACATGGTGGAGAAGATAACCATCTAGCTACTGCTATGGACCCGTAGTCCAAGGTAGACTACTCACACATCACTCCGGAGGTGACCATGATGGTGTAGAAGGCCTCCGGCAGGGATTCCCCTATGCGGCAGGGTGCCGAGAAGAGCTCCCAGATCCTCCTGATCTCGTTTCGACGGCGGCGGCGGCTTGCAGTATGTTTCGAGAAAAAGCGATCTGTCCCTCAGGTTTTTCCCATCGAGGGGACTTTATAGGTGAAGGGGCAGCGTCAGGAGGTGGACCAGGCGGTCTCACCACCGGTGGGCACGGCCAGGGGCTGGGCCGTGCCCCCTGGTGGTGAGGCTGGCCCCTGGCCCCTCCGTCTCATCTTCGGTCTTCGTGAAGCTTCAGTAAAAATAGGAGGTTCAGCTTTTGTTTTGTCCAATTCTGAGAATATTTCCTTTGTAACTTTTCTGAAACACAAAAACAACAAAAAACAGAGAACTGGCACCGTGGCATCTTGTTAATAGGTTAGTTCCGGAAAATGCATAAAAATACCACAAAGTGTAACAAAACACAAAGCAAGTGGTGTAAGAACAAGCATGGAGCATCAAAAATTATAGATACGTTTGAGACATATTAATCTACATACCCTTGTAGATCACACAGCAGAAACGTTCAGATGAACATGGTCGGCGTAGTCGTACTAGCGTCTCCTCCTCGCGATACGATCTGATCCAAGCGCCACAACGGACGGCGCCTCCGAGCGTTGCACACGTACAGCGCAACGACGTCTCCTCCTCCTCGGTCCAGCAAGGCATGGTGGAGTGGTAGATGAGATCAGCAGCACAACAGCGTGGTGCTTATGGTGGAGA
Organism: Dactylis glomerata; assembly: GCA_007115705.1. Lineage (NCBI taxonomy): Eukaryota > Viridiplantae > Streptophyta > Magnoliopsida > Poales > Poaceae > Dactylis > Dactylis glomerata. The sequence continues at coordinate 8,941,109 of QXEO01000734.1, forward strand.
GTATCTGCGGGCAGGGCTTCGCCTACGCGCATGAGGTAGAAGAAGATAGACAAAGAAACTAGTCAAACTAGACAAAAGAGGCTACAAGAGAGACAACACGACGGCCAGGGCTGAACAAATTCAGGGACCCATCACGGCACAGGCTGTGCTCCTTTTATAGCGAAGGAAGTCTTGGAGCACGGGTCAAACCCACCGCCTGACTTCGTATCGAAGGATCGCTAGCCATCCCCGCGTGCGGTTCACGCCACCGCATTCTGCAATCGATCTTATCGATTGGGTAGGGCGGCCAGCTCCTAGCCCTGGCGAGTGATCGCACCTGGCAATCAAGCGAACTGACCCCGGCCTCCACTGGCGACTGATACATCTCAAACGTATCTATAATTTTTGATGCTCCATGCTTGTTTATACACCATTTGCTTTGTGTTTTGTTACACTTCGTGGTGTTTTTATGCATTTTCTGGAACTAACCTACTAACGAGATGCCACAGTGCCAGTTCCCTATTTTTCGCTGTTTTTGTGTTTCAGAAAAGCTACACAGGAAATATTCTCGGAATTGGACGAAACAAAAGCCAAACCTGCTATTTTCCCCGAAGGGTCACGAAGTCCGAAGATGAGACGGATGGGGGCCAGAGGCCAGGCTCACCCTAGGGTGGCGCGGCCTGCCCCTGGCCCGCGCCACCAGGGGTGAGGCCAGCTGGCCCACCTCCTGACGCTGCCCTTCCGCCTATATATTCCCCTCGATGAGAAAAAACTAAAGGATGGATCGCTTTTCCTCGAAACATACTGCAAGCCGCCGCCGTCGTCGACGCTAAATCGGGAGGATCCAGGAGCTCTTCCCAACACCCTACCGGAGAGGGAATCCCTGCTGGAGGCCTTCTCCACCACCATGGTCGCCTCCGGAGTGATGTGTGAGTAGTCTACCTTGGACTACGGGTCCATAGCTGACAAGGGTATAGATAATAGAGCCCGTCAGTTGAGTACCCCTGAGGCCCGTTAAGCTAGGCCCAATTGTAATACTAGTCGAAATACGAGTTCTTACTGTATGTCGATATTGTAATGTGTATCAGACCCTACCCGATCCTCGAGACCTGGCCACCTATATATAGGGGCCAGGAGGGGACGGTGTAGGCCAGATTGAAAGCGAGCCAGGTTTTACTCTCATGTTTACTTTCATAGCCACCTTGTTTGACTGAGTTTACCTTCGAGTTCATCCGACGCCCTATCTCCCTGATCCTAAGTCCTTCATCTAGGACATTTGTCGAGTTAACCCTCGTCAATAGCAGTAGCTAGATGGTTGTCTTCTCCACCATGTGCTTCATGTTTAGATCTTGTGAGCTGCTCTACATGATCAAGATCATCTTTATGTAATCATACATGTTGTGTTTGTTGGGATACCATGAGTATTGGTACTATGTCAAGTTGATGTGCTAAATTATATATCTTATGTTATCTTTATTCTATCAATTGCCCAACTGTAATTTGTTTACCCAGCATATTGTTGACCCCGGTCCAATTTCCTTTACATTGCTATACCGTTTTACTTTTACTTGCTTATTTACATTCTTGCATTGTGGGGACCCCCGGGATCGGGGCTAGACAAATCCCAGACCTTCATCTGACATAAGCCTAACCTAGAGCTCGAGAGCCTACAGTGAGAGAATCGGTAACATAATAGTGACTCTACGACTCAAAAGTAATATAGCAAGCTCTTAAAAGAGCAAGAAGCAAATTACAAGCAGAGGTCACTGACCTGTCAATCATCAATCAACGAAAGCGAAGTTATGCTATTAGACATAGCAAGACCAAATGGCCTAAGAGGCCTGAAGCATAATGGCGACGTCCCAATCCATAGATTCTAGGCTGCCGCCTGGGAACCCCAAGCTACTCATCGATGTCGATGTCCGTCCAGAACCTTTGAAGGGAAACTTACTCTGCTGCAAAAATATCAACGAGGCAAGGTTGAGTACAAAAGGTACTCAGCAAGGCTTACTAACCTAATAACTACCTATTAGCTACATGCTTGGTTAGAAAGGCTTTCTTTGGAGTTTCTTTGCGTAAAGCAAGTTTTATTTGCATAAACCAGGAAGAAGAGAAGCTCGTCTATTTGGAACATTTAAAAGGGGATAAGAGAGCGATATCTTTGATCATCATTGAATCATCCACCAAACCATCATTCTTATATCCACCGAGCAACAACTACTATTTAGATCCACCGAGCAATTGTAGCACCTTTTGAATCCACCAAATATCTTGACCTTTCATATCCACCGATCAACTTCATATTTCAAATCCACCGAATCAACATCAGCTGAACCTATCCACCAGGATCACCCCCTCTTTCAACCTGAGAGGAAGCATCCTAAGCACACTTTATTTGCCAAGTTTTACGATTAGGTTAAAGTTCTCTATGATCATCACGTCCGTTCCCAAGTCATCCGTAACCGTGGACACGGCTTTTCGAAAAGATTTAACCCTGCAGGGGTGCACAACTTTACCCACACGTGCCAACCAACTCTTAATGCCACCGGTAAAGCTCTCTTCCAAGGAGGGCCGGCAGAGGGTGGTTGACCACGACCTTTACCTTACTTTCGCCTAGACCAAGAGTCACGCCCTAAGGATTGTTCCGCCGTAACGGGTCAAGTCCCGAAGTCGGTCCTTAAGGTTGTGAACAGGGACCAAGATTACGAAGGCCGTTCCTTTCTCAACCCCTGCCACATTCCTATATGATGCACCTCCTCCACCATCTCTTTTCAAAACCTTTTCAATGCTTATGCCAAATGGAAATCCCGATCTATGTGACTCATGGAACAGACTAGGCAAGTTAGTTAGTCGAGAGGGTGCCATTATAGGGCCTCGTGTGGTTGTACGCTCAGTCTTGGTTTAAGAGGCGAGAACTCGGGTCCTAGGGTCGGCAAGAATGAGTCAAATAACCACATCCCATGTGGCGGCTCATCCAAGCCTTTAGCATGTTTAACACTTTACCACTCACCACTGATCATGCCACGTCAACCTGTCATACTAGGTTCATTCACAGCTCGAATTCATCAACCGGATGGATCAGAGTTTACCAACTAGGCATGGCTAAGCATAGAAGATATAAAGGCTCTAGCAATGCTCACAAGCGAGACCTAGTTACGCTAGGAGCAGTGGATCAGGGAATTTAGGCGACAAGAGCATGCATAAGATAGGATAACTCTAACTACCGATAAAAGACATTTGAATCGTATGCGATAAATAGCAGGAATTGAATACTTTGAAATCATAGGATCGGACGCTTGCCTTGCTGGTTGATATTCAAAATAGAAATAGATCTTTGGGATTCTTCTTCTTGAATAATACGTCGATGGACAAGTATTGGTCCTCGATTTTGTCCACTCGATCTCGGACTCGTGTTCTATCGCGAAGAAGCAAACACCGGAAACGAATAACAACAATCAAGGCATGGCATTGATGCGCAAACAAGGATGATGGCATGACATATTAAAGAGATTGAAATTAACCCTATTACATAATCATCAATTTAAATAGGGTTAGAATGCATAATACTTTGCAATTCCATAAACCCCACACATTATGATTGTGGTATTTTATTCTTCTAATTAGGCAGGGTTCAAAGTTGATTAAGCATGCATGATTTTGATACCAAAATGTAGATCTCATTTTTCTGAACATTTTGATAGGTCATTTGCATTTTTCTGACAGACAGATCAATAGATATGCATTTTACAAGTTTTGGTATTTTTCTGAAATATTTCTGGAAAGAAAACAGATGCAGAACTTTTTGTACCCGGGGTCATTTGACCCACAGTCTCTGACCAGAGGGGCCCGAGGCCACGTTGGCTGGCCAGGCTGACCAGGTCGGCTGGGGCAATGGCCCAGCCCGACCGGCTCCCAGACGTCGGCAACGGCCGACCATGGCGGGCGCTGCGGCGCGGGAAGAGGAAGGGGGAGGGGTCCAGGAGGACCGAAAGCTCACCGGGAACCCGCCGGTGATGTTGTCTTGGCCGGAGACGGGCCGGCGGCGGTGAATTTGGCGGCGGAGTAGCTCGGTTTCCGGCGAGGTAACGGCGATGGCGGCGGCGATTCTGGGCATCCTGGCTCAATTCCTTTGGCTAGGAGCAAGAGGACGGCGAGGCGGACCTTCTCAGCACGTCGGCGGGGCTGGGGGAGGCACGGGATGGCGGCGCTATGTGTCGGGCTCCGACTACTGTGAGTTTTCACGGAAAAGAGGAAGAGGACGACGGGGAAGAAAGGAAGAGCGGCTAGGGAGAGAGAAGGGGGCGGGCTCGTGGCGTCCAGGTGCGGCTCCAGAGGGTCCTCGTCGGCCAGGGCAAGCAGGAGGTGGCGAGGTCGACGTCCAGGGAGCCTCCACGCAGGAGCTCCCTATCTCAGCGAAGAAGACAACCGAGATTTTGCAAAATGCCCCCTGGTTTTTGGGATTTTCTGAATCAATTCAAAACAGCACCCTTTTGGTATGATTTAATGCTTTAAATTTGTTTAAAAACTTCTAAAAAACTTTAGGGGCTTTTCTGCTAATTAGCAAAACCCTAACTTGTTGTTATTTGACATTTCCAAATATTTGAACTTATTTTACCAATGTTTGAATAGAGTTTGAATTTGGTCAAATTTTAGGGTTTCCATTTACAAATTCAAATGCAAAAATTTCAGAGTGATGTTTTGATGATGCTCATGATGCACAAACAATTCCTTATTAGGGTTTGCTAAAAGTGGGATGTTACATGCATACTATTACCTTTTACCACTCGATACGCTTAATCCTTTGTTTACAGCAAACCGGTGAGATTGATAACCTCATCGTAAGTTGGAGCAAAGTTCTTGATTGTGTTGTGTGCAGGTTCCACGTTGTTGCTGGTGCAAAGCAAAGCCCTGGACGAGGCGCCATATAAATTGTCTGGAGCTGTCGCAGAGCTAACGAGCATCAACCTTCCGAAGTTTGGCTTTCTCCTACTGGTTCGATAAACCTTGGTTTCACAACTGAGGGAAGACTTGCTGCTGTGCTCATCATACCTTCCTCTTGGGGTTCCCAACGAGGTGTTATCTACATGCCATCAACGACCAATCGAGGGCGCGACCTGGAGCGAGCAGCCCAGCTGCGTCCTCCTGGCGACAGCGGCCCAGCCCCATCCGAACGGTCGGCCGGCCTGGCCTAGGCACGCGGCCCAGCTGAGGCGCAGGAGTGTGGCCTCCTAGCGCGGGCGGCCTGGCCCGCGCGGCCCATCAAGGACCAGCCCAGCAAGCGGAGCCCGGGGTGGGTGCCTGCGCGCCCAGCAGGCCCAGCTGTGGTCCCTCCTTTTTTCTTTTCTTTGCCTTTTCCTTTTTGCATTTTGTCTAGATGGAGCTACTAAATAGGCCCATCAGCAAAACTTTGCACGGACTACATTTAGCCCTTATTTATTTCAAGTAAATAAATATATGTATTAATATTTATTAATTCAATTAATTAATAAATCATTAATCTTCTTCCCGGAATAATTCCGCAACTCTCCGAAAACATTTTCCATAAATCCTAAAACTACCCTAGCGTCGATGAGCGTTAAGTGTGTGACCCTACGGGTTTGAGAATGTGCAGACATGATCACCATCAATAATCAATAGCGGGATCTGGAAATCCATATTGACTCCCACATATTCAACGAAGATCATTATCGGTGAACCACGATATCAGGATTCAAATAATCCTGTATAGAAATTCCCTTGTCTCACGATATTTTACTTGCCCGAGATTCGATCATCGGTATCGCCATACCTAGTTTAATCTCGTTCACAACAAGTACTCTTTACTCGTTTCGCAATCCAATATCACCCTATGATTAAACTCATTAATTACGTGTTTGTAAATGGTGTATGATATTGATTACCGAGTGGGCCCGGAGTATATCTCTCCGACATGGGAGGGACAAATCCCAATCTCGATACATGCAACCCAACAAGTACTTTCCGAATACCTAAGAGACACCTTTTTGATCACCCTTTCATAGCGTGACGTTTGATGACCTCAAAGCTCTCTTTCGGTACTGATACGTCCATTTTGTATCACTATTTTATATCATAATTTACTGTTATTCATTGATATATTTTGTATTTAGGGATGATACTTATGTTGTTTCCTCTGTTTTCACATGTTTGATGATTATTGGAGAACTTGCTGCCAGAGTCAGGATTCTGCTGGAAAAAGGACCATCAAGACACCATATTTCTGAAGATCATCAATTCCAGGAAAATACCCAGAAATTCATATTTCATCAGATGACGAAAGTAGCCAGAAGGAGAGAGCGAGGGGAGCAGCCAGGGGCCCACTTTTGCCAGCGCCCCCTCGCGTATAACGTCGTCCCTGAAAACCTAAGACGAGGGGGGATCAGAGATAGACTCCGCCGCCTCTGCGGGGCGGAAAACACCGAGAGAGAAAAAGCTCTTCGGCATGCAGAAATCTGCCAGGGAAATTCCTCCCCGGAGAGGGGAGATCGTCGCCATTGTCATCACCATCGAGCTGGACTTCATCGGGATCATCATCTCCATCATCATCATCACCAGCACCTTCATATTCACCATCACCACGCCATCCCGCTGTAACATCTTGGGTTGAATCTTGTCCAATTCTTAGGGGAAACTTTCCCGATGTTGATTAATCTTGTAGTTGATGCTATTGAGTGGAACCGTTGAATTAAGGTTTATGTTCAGATTGTTATTTACCATTATTTCACCTCTGGTCATGATCCATATGATGTCTTGTGAGTAGTTCGTTTAGTTCTTGAGGACATGGGAGAAGTCGAGATGTTAGTAGTGAAACTATGTTGAGTAATATTTAATGGTTTGATATTTATATGTTGTGGTGCTATTTTACTAGTGGTGTCATGTGAACATCGACTACATGATACTTCACCTTTATGGGCCTAGTGGAATGCATTGCGTATTTGGCTACTAATTGTGGGGTTGCCAGAGCGACAGAAACCTAAACCCCCGTTAGGAAACCATTGCACCAGGGAGTGTAGGATCTCAGAGTTTAAGGCTGTGGTTAGATTTATCTTAATTACTTTCTTGTAGTTGAGGATGCTTGCAAGGGGTATAATCACAAGTGTGTATTAGTCCAAGTTAGGGTAGTGCATTAGCATAGGTTCACCCCCATAACACTTATCAAACCAATGAAGATTACTTAGCTGCATGAAGCAAAAGCACTCAATAGAAACTCTCGTGTGTCCCCAGGAACATTTGGTAATCATAAGTTACACAACCGGCTTGTCCATTGCTCTAGAAAGGATTGGGCCACTTGCAGCAATTATTATTATTGTCTTTTATTTACTCGTATTTTATTTATTTGCATTACCAAATATCCTTGAAAACCCGTTTGCTAGTATTTACAGTGAATCCTTGATCAAAACTGCTTGTCAACACCTTCTGCTCCTCGTTGGGTTCGACACTCTTATTTATCAAAAGTACTACGATATACCCCCTATACTTGGGGGTCATCAAGACTATTTTCTGGCGTCGTTGCCGGGGAGTGAAGCGCTATTGAAGAGTGGAATTGGTAAAGGTAACTTTCGCTGTGAGTATTGTTTTTATTTCTGTCTTTTATTTTATTTTGCTATGGAGAAGTATCCATTTGGTTCCCTATTTGGGAATACTACTGCTACTATCACGGTAGTGGATGAACCACCGCCTACTCAATTAGATCCTTTTAAAATACCTATGAAAATTGTTGAACGTGTTATGAATAACTGCTATTCAGGAGATGGAACTGTCCATCCGGGCGATCATTTACTCTTTATACATGAATTATGCGAGTTGTTCAAGTGTGCAGGTATTTCATCAAGCCAGGTTAAGAGAAAGCTATTCTCTTTATCACTGAAGGGCAGAGCTGTGGAATGGTATAGGCTGCTAAAGGATGGTCAATCTATAAGCTGAGAGGAAATTGTACCCCTCTTTTATTCCAAATTCTATCCTCCAAGTGAGATTCATAAAGATTGGAATCAAATATATAATTTTTGGCCTCATGATGGAGAGAGTATTGCCCAAGCGTGGGGGAGATTGAAGTCACTAATGCTCAAATGTCCCATTCATGAGCTCCCTAGTAACATTGTTATTAATAACTTCTATGCAAGTCTTACTCTTCACGACAAGGATTTATTAGATGCTTCTCACTTTGGATCATTTACACGTATGAAAGAAGAAGCTAAATGGGATCTTCTTGACCGTATTCAAGAAAATACCGAAGGATGGGAGAACGACAAAGGTAGAAAGTCGGGTATAAATTATGATTATGAATGTATTAAAGCTTTTATGGGAACCGATGACTTTCATAATGTTAGCGCAGTTTATGGTCTTGATTCTCAAATACTTGCTAACTGTTTTAAGGCCTTTGCCTCTTATCTTGATGTTCCAAAGAAGGATCGGAACAAGTACCATGCGCCTTATAAAGATACTACTAGTTGTGTTCCTGCTAGAATTACTGAAGTTTGTACTGTTGATCGCATTTTGTCTGAGCCTTATTTTGAGAAAATGCCTTTCCCTGCTAAGGTAAAGGAGCATTCTATGTTAATTAGTGTGCTTAATAAAAGTGCAAAGAAAGATTTAGAACCTAATGAGCAAATTACTGTTAAGTCTCCTATAGCTATAGTGAAGGACCTTGTTACTAAAAATGTAGAAGATGGACATATTATCTTTTGTGAAGATGCTTCTAACATTGTTTCACATCCTAGTAGATCTAGGAAAACAAGTGTTCCTGTGCTTTCTATCAGGATTGGTGATCATTGCTATTATGGTTTATGCGACATTGGTGCAAGTTCAAATGCTATTCCTTATGAGCTTTACAAAGAAATCATGCATAAAATTGGTTCTTGTGAACTAGAAGATATCGATGTGGTTATTCAGCTTGCTAACAGAGAGACTATCTTTCCAATTAGTATTGTTAGATATGTGGAAGTTTTATGCGGTAAGACTAAATATCCTACTGATTTTCTAGTACTTGGTACAACTACTAGTAAAACTTGTCCTATTATTTTTGGTAGACCCTTTTTGAATACTTGTGGCGCTGTTATAGATTGTAAGAAGGAGAAAATTTTGACTAAGTTTGATGGAGAATCTTATGATTTTAATTTTTCTAAGTTTACCAAAGCTCCTTATGAAAATGAATTGCCTAATGAAGATTTTAGAGTTGAACAGCTTGCCTCTATTGCTCTTGCTCCTAATGATGCTTTGCAGCAATATATGGAGGACCACGAAAGTGAGATATTAAGGGAAGAAAGAAATAAAATTGACGAGATTCTTCTTTGTCAGCCAGAGTTGCTTAAACACAATTTACCCGTGGAGGATTTGGGTACCACTTTGCCACCTAGGGAAGATCCTGTGTTTGATTTAAAGCCTTTACCTGATGATCTTAAATATGCTTATATCGATGATAAGAAAATATATCCTATTATTATTAGTTCTAAACTTTCAGGGAAGGAAGAAGAAAGGTTATTGGAAATATTGAGGAAACACCGAGGAGCTATGGGATATACTCTTGATGATTTAAAAGGGATTTCTCCTACTATATGTCAGCATGCTATTAATATGGAGCCAGATACAAAGCTAGTTGTTGAACATCAACGTCATTTAATTCCTAAGATGAAGGAAGTGGTAAGAAATGAGGTATTGAAACTCCTTGATGCTGGTATTATTTATCCTATTGCTGATAGTAGATGGGTTAGTCCTGTGCATCGTGTTCCTAAAAAAGGAGGAATTACTGTTGTGCCTAATAAGAATAACGAGCTTATTCCTCAGAGGGTAGTAGTTGGTTATAGGATGTGCATCGATTTTAGAAATGTCAACAAAGTTACTAAGAAAGATCATTATCCTTTACCGTTTATAGATCAAATGTTAGAGAGGTTATCTAAGAAAACTCATTTTTGTTTTCTTGATGGTAATTCTGGTTTCTCTCAGATTGCTGTTAAAAAGCAAGATCAAGAGAAAACCACTTTTACTTGTCCTTATGGAACTTATGCTTATAGACGTATGTCTTTTGGTTTGTGTAATGCTCCTACTATTTTTCAAAGATGCATGTCTGCTATTTTTCATGGATTTTGTAAAGAAATTGTGGAGGTATTCATGGACGATTTCTCCGTCTATGGAACTTCTTTTGATAACTGTTTGCACAATCTTGATAAATTTTTGCAGAGATGTGAAGAAAGTAATATTGTTCTTAATTGGGAGAAATGCCACTTTATGGTGAATGAAGGGATTGTTCTTGGACATAAAATCTCCGAAAGAGTTATTGAAGTTGATAGAGCAAAGGTTGAAGCAATTGATAAAATGCCCTGTCCTAGGGATGTTAAAGGTATTCGTAGTATTCTTGGTCATGCTAGTTTTTATAGGAGGTTTATTAAAGATTTCTCTAAGATTTCAAAGCCTCTTACTAATCTTCTTCAAAAAGATGTACCATTTGTTTTTGATGATGATTGTAAGGAAGCTTTCGAAACTCTTAAGAAGGCTTTAACTACTGCTCCTATTGTCCAACCACCTGATTGGAATTTACCCTTTTAAATTATGTGTGATGCTAGTGATTTTGCTGTAGGTGCTATTCTTGAACAGCGCGTAGATAAGAAGTTGAATGTTATTTATTATGCTAGTAAGACTCTTGATGCTGCTCAAAAGAATTATGCTACTACTGAGAAAGATTTCTTGCTGTTGTTTTTGCATGTGATAAGTTTAGACCTTATATTGTTGACTCGAAAGTTACTATTCATATTGATCAGGCTGCTATTAGGTATCTTATGGCAAAGAAGGATGCTAAGCCTAGGCTTATTATATGGGTGTTACTTTTACAAAAGTTTGATTTGCATATTGTAGATAGGAAAGGTGCTGAAAATCCTGTTGCTGATAATTTGTCTAGGTTGGAAAACATTTCTTTTGATCCTATTCATGTTAATGATAGTTTTCCAAATGAACAGTTGGCCGCAATAAAGGTAACTTCGCGAGAGAGTCCTTGGTATGCTGATTATGCTAACTTTATTGTTTCCAAGTATTTGCCTCCAACCTTTACAGCTTAGCAAAGAAGGAAATTCTTTTATGACTTGAGGCATTATTTTTGGGATGACCCACACTTATATAAAGAAGGAGTGGATGGTATTATGCGAAGATGTGTTCCAGAATATGAACAACAAGAGATATTGAGGAAATATCATGGTAGTGCTTATGGAGGACATCATGCTGGAGATAGAACTGCACAAAAGGTTCTGCAGTCAGGTTTTTATTGGCCTACCCTTTTTAAAGATGCTAGAAAGTTTATTTTATCTTGTGATGAATGCCAAAGAGTTGGAAATATTTCTAGACGCAATGAAATGCCTATGAATTATTCTCTTGTTATTGAACCATTTGATTGTTGGGGATTTGACTTTATGGGTCCTTTTCCTCCTTCAGAAGGTTATACTCATATACTCGTTGCTGTTGATTATGTTACTAAGTGGGTAGAGGCTATACCTACGAAGAGTGCCGATGGTGAGACCTTGTTAAAAATGCTTAAGGATGTTATTTTTCCTAGGTTTGGTGTGCCTAGATATCTTATGACTGATGGAGGTTCTCATTTTATTCATGGCGATTTTAGGAAGACTCTTGCTAGATATGACGTCAATCATAGAATTGCTTCTGCTTATCATGCCCAAACTAGTGGGAAAGTAGAGCTATCAAATAGAGAGATCAAGTCTATCTTGCAGAAGATTGTTAATAGATCTAGGAAAAACTGGGCTAGCAAGTTGAACGATGCTTTATGGGCTTATAGAACCGCTTATAAGAACCCCATGGGCATGTCTCCTTACAAAATGGTTTACGGAAAAGCGTGTCACTTGCCTTTCGAATTAGAACACAAAGTTTTTTGGGCGGTGAAAGAGCTTAATAGGGATTTAAAACTTGTCGGTAAGAAAAGGTTGCTTGATTTGAGTTCCTTAGATGAGTGGAGAAGTGAAACTTATGAGAATGCCAGACTTTTTAAAGAGAAAGTCAAGCAATGGCATGATAGGAGAATTATTAAGAGAAAATTTCATGTTGGTGAGAAAGTTCTATTGTACAGGTCTCGTCTCAGATTTTTTGCAGGAAAATTACTCTCAAAATGGGAAGGACCCTTTATTATTGAAGAGGTGTATCGTTCATGTGCGATAAAGATTGCTTCTCTTAAAGATAATACTACGCAAGTGGTGAATGGGCAAAGACTCAAGCATTATATTTCTAGAGATTCTTATAATGAAGATGTCGATGTTATTCAAGTGGTGACTCTGAAAGAATTCATCAAAGAACATATGCAGGAAACTGCAGAGTCCGTTTTCGAATAGGTAACAGTTCTAGTCAGAAACAATTCGCGTTAAACTTTTCTGCTTATACTTTTGTTGTTTATATTAAATATGAAAAATCACGAGATGAAAACGAGTTGGAAACGGAGCCCGGAGGCTCCACACCACCTGGTGGCGCGGGCCCCCTGCTGGCCGCGCCACCCTGTGGTGTGTCTGCCTCGGAACTCGTTTCCGTCCCGGTTTCCTCCTGTGCCTTCGTTTCGATGTTTAATTTTTGCCTATATAACCCTCCGGATTGCCCGAGGTCTGTATATCGTGTTCTCATTGTGTTTTTGTTTCGATCTATTTCTGTCAGGAGTTGTTCTTAGTTCTAGAGACATCATGGCCTCTGCAAGCAATGACAGGGAGAAGACGCCTCCAGAAGATGATCACCAAGACCCTAAGCTGAAGGAAGAGGTTGAGAGTGAAGCCGAAGAAGAAGAGATGGAAGAATACCAGAGGGATCACATGATTGAAGAGGGATCAAAGGAGAGTTTTAGCTTGAAGAGAAATTATGTCAATTACCGTGAAAATTACCGACAAAGATCCCTAAAATGATTTTTTCCAAAAATTTATATTTTACATTTTAGATAAAAAGACAATAAAAACATAATTAATTTTATTAATCCACATAAATATTACTAGCTCGATTATCAAAAAAATGTTTGAAGGAAATATACTCTAGATTTTTAAGCATCAGTAAAGACGTGCGTTGCACGTACAAAATTACTAGTTATGGAAAAGAGGGAGTAATTTGATATGATCATGCATGTATTCTTTGGTTCAACATGTCTTTCTCCACAAATAAATAGTTTTGGTTGTCCTCGATTATACCCACAATAATGCAAAAAAGCATAACTTTGATTTTATGTTTGTAATTTAAATTTCTGAAAGATGGAGGTGTTCCCCTTAAGCTATCAACATCAATAATTGTGGGTGTAGTGAAAAATGCCAAGTGGAAGCCGTGTGGGCATTTATTGATCTTGCTAAAGCGGCACTCACATCCATGCTTATCTTGTCACCACCGAAATAAACTATCGCTGCTGTGACTGGTCCAATTTAGAGTCACATTGAAGGCTCCACATGTGTCATAGCTAGTAAATTCCAAATAATATTTGGATATCCCAGAACAAACCGACCGAGAACCCGACGGAGCATAGTCAAACAAAACGAATAAACCTAAATAACGAAATAATCAAATAAGAAGACGACGCGATAAGACGCGCATATGGATCTAGTACATATATACTCCTCTATTTGGAAATATAAGATGTTTTAGCTTTGTGAAGCAAATATATCTAGACATGTTTTAGTGTATAGGTTTGCTCGAATCTATACACTAAAAGATGTCTAGATATATTAGCTTCACAAAGCCAAAATATCTTATATTTTCAAACAGAGGGAGTATTTTTTTTAAAAAAATAGGTCATTTATTTTGGGATAAAGAAAGTACTAAGGAGATGTACAATTAGGCATGGAACTAAAACTCAAAACTCGTGAGCTAAATGAGTAGCTCGCAACTCGACTCGGCTTGACTCAAACTCGGTATAAATGAGCCGATCCGAGTTTCATTTTCTGTTGTTAAACGAGTTCAAGCAAAACGAGCCAAGTACCGAGTACTCGTTTAGCTCGTTTAACTTAGTAAAGATATGTGTACCACTAAATGTTTCCTCTGTGTGATCCATTATTCCTTATTTTTGCAGTTTATTGACTACATATTAGTTAATGGTGTTAAGATTTTCATTTATTATGGTGATGATTGCACCAGTATTCCAAAATATTTATAAATACTTGAATAGAAATCTATGATGTTGCATGTTAACAGTTTACCGAGCCACTCGGGAGTGGCGCCTTCTCCTAACCCTCCACGGCATGCATAAAGAAAATAATAAATATAAGTGGTACAATGCATTATCTCTTATTGATGTTCCTAGCAATTAATAAAATTAGTTAAATTTTAGTACTCCCTTCGATTTGTATTACTCTTCGCTAGTATGGTTGTATCTAGACATATATACTAGCAAAGAATAATACGGGTCGGAGGGAGTAGGAAATTATATTGCTCACTATGTTCACAACTAGAAAAGCTAATGTGGCCCTCCGAAATAATTGAGATGATTGCCATAGATTGTAATCCCTCTATTAATATATATATTTTTCCCAAAAAATATATTGCTAAGAGAGAACATAAGGTACAATGGAGAAAAGAGTCTTCTCTTATTTCATAAGAGATCCTCTCTTAGTTAATGAAAGGTGACCTTCATTTTCTTCATTCTTTCTCCTCCAACTAAGCAAAAAGCCGATGTGAAAACCGTAAGGAAAGGTTAATGTCGCCCCACCTAATACAAGTACTCCATATAACCAATCTCAGTGCTTGTTTGGTTTAGAGGAAACTTCTTTTGGACGGTTTTGTTCTGTAACTTTTTTCTAAAGACCTTGTTTGGTTTGTAAGGTTAATAGCCGTAGGAGTTTTTTGTATGGGCTTTTTGCATGCAATTCCATGCAAAACTTTTTCTTAGGTCCAATCTTATGGGAAAAAAATTATTCATGTAACAACTATGGCAAACACACAATCCTTCAGAATAATTCTCGTGCTTTCTCAAACTCATGTGCATTTGACTTCCGTAGGATTCAATAGTGTCATGATATCCTGTTTCTATGATTTCCTATTTGTTGCATTTCAAACATCATCTGAGAACTATTTACTCTACTGTCGCTACCCACCATCAAGAAACATTGGTCATGGACGGAAACATGCCCACATGGCAGATCGGAGCCATCCCTCCCTCCGACACCGGGTGACCCCTAAGGAGAGGTCGAGGCTGCGACCGCCAAGGAGCCTCGGTGAGCCGAAGGTTTCCCCAACATAGCCTGTGGCAGCTAATAAGAACAACCTTTTTCCCTCTTTCTTGGTTGTTATGTTTGTTTTTTATGTATTTTTGAGTTGTACATTGGTCGATGGCTAGTGTATCTGTCGTGATATGTGATAGAATTTGTGGTTATTCGATTGGCAAGTCCAACACTTAGGTGTAGTCCATATTGTTTAGTCTTACTGTTCAAAAAGCTCCGCAAATAAAATATCGACCTTCTTGCAAAACAAAAACAACTGCAACTACCTTTACATGCTCCCAAATCCATGAGCGTAGACCGAGCTACACATAGTTTGAACATATAAAATTTGTGTTTCAATGTTTCAAAAAAATCATAACAAAATTCTGAAGATTGCCAATGATGAATACTACAGACGCGTGAAATCTCAATATGAACTAGTAATTTATATTTTATGCTATACAAAAATGACAAAATCTGATAAATTATATAGTGTTAAAATATGCACTATTCACTATAACATATGTCAGATTTTTCATTTTTGTAGCCTAGGAATCTAGGATATAAAGTATTCCATATTGAGATTTTACATGTTTGTAGTATTCAACATTGGCTATCTCTAGAATTTTATTCAGATTTTTTTAAACTTTAACATACAAATTTAAATATTTGAAACTAAAGGGCTACGTGCAGTATACGTTTTGAGTTCCCTCCAAATCCACACAGTTTTTACTGTTCCACAACTCTGCATGTTTGGCAGACATTCCTTTGCGTTGGTTTGTGCGCAGCTCCAGGGCATTTCCGGCAGCAAGAGTATCCTGCAGTCCGCTCCCCGTCACACAATCGAAAGGAGCCAGGTCCTTCCTGGAGCGGCGAGTCTCCGGGACACACGTTTCGCGCTCAGGCTCCAATGGAGAGCGTCGCCAGCAAACTTTGTCCGCTGCCGGGAGATTTATTGTCACCTACTACTAGCATCACCATCGTCGGTTCGTGTCGCGCGTTTGAACTGTAAAACTGCCACGTACGATGAGGACGAAGGTGTTCAGGCTTCCGGCGTCAGAAGAGCATCCTAATGTAGAGTACCATCCACCCGGCGACGGAGAAGACGGCGCACACGTACATCCAGAACAGCACCGCCGCCGACTCCTCGCCGCACCCGCGCAGGCTAGCCACGGCCCCTGCAGGTCGAAGCCAATTCGTTGACTAATTTTCAGTCATCGTGTCGTGTCGTACGTGCTAATTCGGTAGCCATGAATTTATTTGTACCGGAGAGCACGGAGGTGGGCATGGAGTGCTGCAGGAGGAGGACGAACTTGAACATGGTGTCGCCCTTGGGGAAGAACCCCAGCCTCTCCGCCAGGGTCACCACGCCCAGTCCCGCCGGAGGTACCAGCACCAGCCGCCCGATGATGATCGCCGCCGTCGTCTTTAGCCCCAGCTTCTTGCTGCCCGGGCCTGGACCTGCAATAAGTCGATCCACGCATTAACGTGCACCAACATGTACACTTCAAGCATCGCCCACACCATTCACATTCGGTGATAGTCTATTAAGATTGCATATAAGAGAGCATATATATAGGGGAGCTAACCATCGACGAGATTGCCGCCGAGCGCGAGTAGGATGCAGGGGATCATTGCCTCCCTGCAGGAAGGCAGCAGATCGCGTCATGTGTGTCCAGAATTGATAGGCAAGGAGGGAGGGTATGTGGACTGTACCCAAGGATCATGCAGGCATCGGTGAAGAAGAACAATGGGGCGTCGTTTGTGAGGATGAAGTGCTTCAGGGATGGGGTTGCTCCAATGGCCATCGCCAGTGCCTGACGGAAGAAGTTCACAAATGTCAATTACTACCACACAAAGGAAACAGAACGAGATGCTGCTGCTAACGGCAGATAAGGATGTGTCGTCAGGAAATCTCTCTGAAGCAGAACAGAACGGGTAGAATACTGATTGCAGGTAGCCAAAATGTTGAGGTGCTACTGGCTAATTCTTTCATGAAATTAAAGCTTTTTCAGGCCCATTATTTATCTCAAGATCAAAAACATTACTCACTGAGGCAATCACTGGAGGTTTCATCACTTGCTTCAGCTTAAATTTCTCAATAAACATCTGCAGAATGTCCATCGCCTGCCCAAGTTACATGGAGAGTTTCAGAGCCTCTTTTTCTGAAACTTTCAGGTACCGTAATCATAGGATGTATATGTACTGTATTCCGATCGTGGCCCGACATGACTTCCAAAAAAAGTCTTACACTTGAGCACTTGGGAGCATCTACGCCGGCTTGTTCAGGTGACCGCGAGGTTAGCAGCGGCACTTGTTCAGGTGCGTTGCCGTCTGCGGCAGCCTTGGCTGGGACCTTCTTCTCTCTTCTTCCATCGAAGGTTTCACCTGGCGGTGGCGCAAGCATCCGAAAAACGTAGCTGTACAAGATAATCGCGCCGACCTGCCATCGAAGAACACATCAAGTGATTTGACTGTACTGATAACGATTCACAGGAGATGACATGGAAACATGCATACCCATTGCCCAAACGAGACGTAGGCGTTGCCGTCCTTCTTGCATTTGACAGGATCACCGAATGGGTTCGATGGGTCTCGACAAAGAGCGGCGATCAGCACGAGAGGCATATTTCCATTGTTACCTGCACGCAGCTATCAGAAGTTCAGACCGACTGGAACATCAAACCACCAGTCCGTGCTGAATTGCTGATATTTTTTACGCAAGGGAGGAAGTGACTTGCCTATGGCGATGTGAACAATGGTGAACTTGAAATATCGACTTGGTGGCCGTATAATCAACGCGACAAGAAGGCCAACTAGAGAAGCAGATATTGTCCCCAGAACAATATTTACAGGAATGTACCACCTGCACAATGTAGGTGATTTATTAGTATTTCTGTGCAGCATCTGAGGTTCAGTGTTTGAGGGATGTTGCACTGAATTACACAGGACTACAGAAGGGATATCTGCAACAGATGTCCACACTACAGATTAGAACATTTCTCTTCCAGTTCCTCCTAGTATTTATGCGTCAGAGTTAGTGCCTAGCTACTGACACTTACCAGTCTACCACTTTCTGCACTGTAATGGCTCGTCCAAGCTGGGTGAATATGAGGCACGGAAGTAGTAGGGAGAAAACTAACTGGAAACAACAACAACAGGATAACGGTAAGAGCAGTGAGGATTTGAGGAACAATCGGTAGCGACACAACTCGACAGAGAGAATTATCGTTGATGTTGAAGTATCTTCAGGGAATAACCGTTCTGTTGAGATCCATTTTGAGAACACAATTTTTAGATGAACATTTCCTTAAAGGACTATGCGCGCGGCGCCGGCGTCAGCTCGCTCACCCCGTTGAGCAGCTTGCGGCCGTTGGTGTTGAGGATGCCGATGTAGTTGGTGGCCATGAGGAAGCCCATGAAGCACATGGTGAACACCTTGGCGATCGGCCGCACCGCGAACTTCATCGTCGTGAGGACCGACCCCCGGCCGGCGCCGCTCATCATCGCCTCCATCGGCGACATCTCCGCCGTATCTGTGCCCCCCCGACCCGAGTCACGACGTCGATCGAAATAAGAATAGCAAATGAGCAATGCAAGCACCCATTGGTTAGGCGTCGACTTTACCCCTCGTTTAATTCTTCGGCGGCCCTGCTTCTTTGAATCGACGATGGATTTCGCGAGACTCAGGATCGTATTCGGTAGGCCTGTTGGGGTCGATCGGAAAATTCGGGGGTGCGTGGTTCGACGTAGGGAAGGGGGTCTAATGCGAGGGATTGGTTTCGACCAGCAAAGTTCTGTTTTTACTTCTTTTTCAATACGTGGTCTGCTTTCCACGTGAGCTGAGAAAAGATTCCCTAGACCACTTGCATGTTCACTTGTATGTCCACTTGCAGGACCACTTGTATGTCCATTTGCATGTCTTTTTAATTACTATTGCTAATTACCGCATACAAATTAGCATGCCCACGGACAAGGCGTGCATGCATCCACCTCTTACGCATCCATCGACGCTTTTTGGATTTAAAATTTAAAATACTTTATCTCTTAAATGACAACTTTAATTTAAAATCCGTTTTTACCCATAAATCAGTCTCGACGAGATCTACAAAACTAGCACTCATATTGATATATTCTGACAACTTTTTTATTTGGGCTAAAACTTATCAACCCTCAATACGTGATTTATCAATGGTAAATTCTAAAATTTATCAACATACGTGATTTATCAAAGGTACAATTTATGTTTAGAAACCTAAAAAGTTAATTTCATATGAAATATTTTGACACATTTTTTTGCTCACATGTTATCAACCATCAGCCCTGTTATTTATCAACAGTAAATGTGAGAAGTTACCGACATTAAAAGTTAATACCATTTAGAAAATTTTGTTAACTTTTTTAGCTCACAAGTTATCGACCTCTCTGCCTGTTAATTATCAATGGTAAATGTGAAAAAGTTACTGACGCCAAAAGTTAATATTATTTAGAATAGTTTGATAATTTTTTTAGCTCAAAAGTTCTCAACCCTCCGTCCGTTATTTATCAATGGTAAATGTGAAAAGTTACCGACGCCAAAAATTAATATCATTTAGAATATTTTGGCAAATTTTATAGCTCATAAGTTATCAATCCTCCGTCCGTTATTTATCATACGTAATTGTGAAAAGTTACCGATGCCAAAAATTAATGTTATTTAGAATATTTTGGTGATTTTTATAGATCAAAAGCTATCAACCCTCTGTCCATTATCTATCAATGGTAAATGTGAAAGATACCGACCCTCTTTCCGTTATTTATCAAGGGTAAACGTGAACAGTTACCGACCTAAAAGTTAATATCATTCAGAATATTTTGGTGACTTTTTGGCACAGAAGTTATCAACCCTCTACCCGTTATTTATCAATGGTAAATGTGAAAAGTTACCGATGCCAAAACTTAATATCATATGAAATATAGCTATCAACCATCTGCCCAATATTTATCAATGGTAATGTGAATAGTTACCAACACAAAAAGTTAATATCATTTAGAATATTTTGATGACATTTTTAGCTCACAAGTTATCAACCCTCCGTCTGTTATTTATCAATGATAATGTGAAAAGTTACCGATGTCAAAAATTAATATTATTTAGAATATTTTGGCAATTTTTATAGCTCATAAGTTATGAACCCTCCGTCCGTTATTTATCAAACATAATTGTGAAAAGCTACCGACGCCAAAAGTTAATATTATTTAGAATATTTTGGTGATTTTTATAGCTCACAAGTTATCAACCCTCCGTCTGTTATTTATCAATGATAAATGTGAAAAGTTATCGACCCTTTTCCCGTTATTTATCAATGGTAACCAACCTCAAAAGTTAATACCATTTAGAATGTTTTGGTGACTTTTTGGCACACAAGTTATCAACCCTCTGCCTGTTATCTATCAATGATAAATGTGAAAAGTTACCGATCCCAAAACTTAATATCATATAGAATATTTTGAAGTCTTCTTGAGCTCACAAAGTTATCAACCATATGCTCGTTAGTTATCAACAGTAAATGTGAGAAGTTATCGACCTAAAAGTTAATATCATTTAGAATATTTTGTCGACTATTTTAGCTAACAAATTATCGACTCTTTGCCCGTTATTTATCAATGGTAAATGTGAAAAGTTATCGACCTAAAAAGTTAATACCATTTAGAATATTTTGACGATTTTTTGGCACACAAGTTATCAACCCTCTGCCCTTTTTTATCAATGGTAAATGTGAATAGTTACCGTGTTGGAATTATGCCCTAGAGGCAATAATAAAGATGTTATTATTATAATTCTTGTTCATGATAATGTTTATTTTCCATGCTAGAATTGTATTAAGCGGAAACTTTAATACTTGTGTGGTTTATGAACAAACACCGTGTCCCTAGTACGCCTCTATGGACTAGCTCATTGATTAATGATGGTTAAGGTTTCCTAACCATAGACATGTGTTGTCAATTAATAATGAGATCATATCATTAGGAGAATGGTGTGATGGACAGACCCAAATAAAGCAGAGCAATTAGATCGTGTCATCGTGTTCATCTTTGCGAAGCTTTTCCTATGTCATGTATTGTATTCCTTAGACCATGAGATAATACAACTCCCTAGTATCGGAAGAAAGCTTTGAAGTCATCAAACGTCATCCTATGTGAGGGTGATAATAAAGGTGTCTCTCAGGTGATCAGAAAGTACTTGTTGAGTTGTATGTATCGAGATGGAATTTGTCCCTCCCAAGTCGGAGAGATATACTTCGGGCCCACTCGGTAATCGATATCAACACCGCTTGCAAGCATGTGGTTAAGGAGTTAATCACGAAGTGATATCAGATTACGGAACGAGTAAAGTACTTGCTGTGAACGAGATTGAACTAGGTATGGCGATACCGACGATCAAATCTCGGGCAAGTAAAATATCGTGTGACGAAGGGAATACATATACGGGATTAATTGAATCCTGACATCGTGGTTCACCGATAATGATCTTCGTTGAATATATGGGAGTCAATATGGATTTCCAGATCCCGCTATTGATTATTGATAGTGATCATGTCCATACATTCTCGAACCCGTAGGGTCACACACTTAACGCTCATCGACGCTAGGGTAGTTTTGGGATTTGTGGAAATTGTTTCAGAGAGTAACGGAATTGTTCCGGGAAAGAAGATTAATGATTTATTAATTAATTGAATTAATAAATGTTAATACATATATTTATTTAGTAGAAATAAATAAGGGCTAAAAGTTAGTCCATAAGTAGTTTTGCTAACGGGCTGATTTTGTAGCCCATCTAGACAAACTACTAAAAAGGAAAAAGAAAGAAAAAAAAAGGGAGTGTCGCAGTTTGGCCGGCTGGGCCGGCCGACCGCACAGCCCCACGCACCGTGCATCGTTTACTATCTGCCGCTCATGCTTGGCTGCTGGGCCGACCTGATCGGCGGCGCTCGCCAGGAGCATGCCGATCGCTACCGATCGAGACTCCTGCTCGTGATGGTTTTTGTGGCGTGCACGGTACGGCTTCCTGGAGCTTCAAGCAGAGATCGGTCGGACCGATACTTGGTTTGCAAGTTGCTCACGGTGGCGGACGCCTATAAAAAGAGGAGACCGGCCGGCGGCTTGGACAATCAAGTTTTTCCGCGAAGCCGCTGCCCGCTTTCTGAAGCCTCCTTTTTCCGTTCTTTCTCCACCACGCAAACAGGCGAAGCCCTGTCGGCGAAAACTCTCCACCATAGACACCACGCCGTCGTGTTGTCGATCCCATCTACCACTCCACCATATCTCGCTGGACCGGGAAGGCGGAGTCGTTGGTGCGCTGTACGTGTGCATCTCTCGGAGGCGTCGCCACTTGCGGCGTTGGATCGGATCGGATCGCGAGGAGGAGACGGCGAGTACGACTACGTCAACCACGTTCTCTTGAACGTTTCCGCTGTGCGAATCTTCAAGGGTATGAAGATCTCATCTACCTCTCTCGTTGATTACATCTCCTAGATTAGATCTTGGCTTTCTTGTTCGTTGCGTAGGAAATTTTTGTTTACTATGCTACGAATCCCTTCAGTGGTATCAGAGCTTGTTCTATGCGTAGATGTGTTTCACGAGTAGAACGCAACATGCTTGTTGCGGGCGTTGATGTTTTCTGTTGCAAACTTCTTGTTGTGTATCTCTTATGGCGCGGTATAGTGAGATCGAAGCGGTCCAAGCCAACTTTACGCGACCGCGTTCGCGAGACCGGCTCCGCACTTGACGTGTGGCTTGTTCCATACATGCGGCTGGTGGATGCCAGTTTCTCTCACTATAGTAGTCATGGGACTTACATCGGATGTTAGCAACCATAATATCACTGTTGTGGCTTTTCGTAGGTAAGAATCGTTCTTAGCTTGTTACTCCCATGAGCCACGTAAAACATGCAACAACAAAGTAGAGGCGTCTAACTTGTTTTTGCAGGGAGTGTTTTGTGATATGGTATGGCCACAAGATGTGATGTGATATATGTGATGTATGCGATGATCATGTTTTGTAATATTTCACGACTTGCATGTCGATGAGTTCACAACCGGCTGGAGCCATATGGTTGTCTTTATAATTATGTATGACCTGCGTGTCAACTTCTTATACGCCATGTAATAGCTTTACTTTATCGCTAAATAGTTAGCAATAGTTGTAGTTGCTATTTGTGGTGGAGGCAATCATGGTGGAGTGATGGAGATCATGCCGGCGCGCACAAGATGGAGATCATGGCGCGGAGATTGGCTATACCATGTCACATAAAATTATATGCATGTGATGTTTATCCTTTTATGTATCTTATTTTGCTTAGATTGCGACGGTAGCATTATAAGATGATTCCTCACTTAAAAGATCAAGATAAAATTGTGTTCTCCCCTCGTATGCGCCGTTGCGAAAGTTCGTCGTTTTCAAGCACCTCGTGATGATCGGGTGCTATAAACTCTACGTTCACATACAACGGGTGCAAGCCAGTTTTGCACACGCGGAAAATACTTGGGTTTGACTTGACGAGCCTAGCATGTACAGACATGGCCTCGGAACACACGAACCGAAAGGTTAAACATGAGTCATATGAATGATATGATCGACACTTAGTTGTCCACCATTGAAACCACATCTCTTCTCGTGAAGATCGGATTAGGTGTGGTGAATTTGGATCGTGTTCACTAAACAACTTGAGGGATGTTGAATTTAGTGGGAGTTCATCTAGTAATTTGATTAAGTTGAACTAGTTATCATGAACATAGTCTAAATTGTACTTGCAATGTTGTAGATCAAATGGCTAAGTCCAACTTCAACTTCAACGTTTTTGCTGAGAAAGAAAAGCTTAAGAACAATGGGTCTAACTTCACCAACTGGTTCCGCAATCTGAGAATCATACTCGCTGGCGGACAAAAAGCCTATGTACTTGACAAAGCGCTAGGTGACACCCCTGCTGCAACTGCGAAAACTGAAGAACTTGCTGACTTCAATGCTCGTAGAGATGATTGTGATGCGATTATGAGTACCATGCTGTTTTCTATGGAACCGGAACTTCAAAATCGTTTTGAGAAGTACCGCGGGCCTTTTGAGATACTTGAGGAACTGAAAACGATGTTTCAGACTCAGGCCCGTTCTGAGAGATATGAGATCTCTGAGAAGTTCTTTAACTGCAAGATGGAGGAAGGGAGTTCCGTTAGTGAGCACGCCATTAAGATGTCGGGCTACACTCAACGCCTTGAGCAACTGGACTGCAAGATTCCAGAGGAGCTCAAGATTGACAGAGTTCTGCAATCACTCCCTCCTAGCTACAAAGGTTTTGTAGTTACTCACAATCAAATTGGTTCCACTGATACGATCACTGAGCTCTTTGCTAAGCTGAAAGCTGCGGAGGTGGATATCAAGAAAGACAATCATGTGTTGATGGTCAACAAGACCACTAGCTTTAAGAAAGCTAAAGGTGCAAAGGGATCTTTCAAGAAAGGCAAAGGCAAGCACATTGCCCCTGCTGAGAAGAAGCTCAAGTCTGGACCTAAGCCGGACACTGAGTGCTTCTATTGCAAGATCAAGGGTCACTGGAAGCGCAACTGTCCGAAGTACTTAGCAGACAAGAAGGCTGGCACCATCAAAGGTATATTTGATATACATGTTATTGATGTCTACCTTACTAGCGCTCGTTGTAGTGCCTGGGTATATGATACTGGTTCAGTTGCTAATATTTGTAACTCGAAACAGGAGCTACGGAATAGACGGCGGCTAGCAAGAGATGAGGTGACGATGCGCGTTGGCAATGGATCAAAAGTTGATGTGATGGCCGTCGGCACGCTCTCCTTAGTTTTACCTTCGGGATTAGTTTTAAACCTTAATAAGTGTTATTATGTGCCTGCGTTGAGCATGAACATTATATCTGGATCGTGTTTATTGCAAGACGGTTATTCATTTAAATCTGAGAATAATGGTTGTTCTATTTATATGAATAACATCTTTTATGGTCATGCACCTGTTGTGAATGGTTTATTTCTTCTGAATCTCGAAAGCAATGAAACACACATCCATAACATTGAGGCTAAAAGATGCAAAGTAGATAGTGATAATCCAACTTATTTGTGGCACTGCCGTCTAGGTCATATTGGTGTAAAACGCATGAAGAAACTCCATTCTGATGGACTTTTAGAGTCTCTTGATTTTGAATCATTTGACACGTGCGAACCATGCCTCATGGGCAAGATGATCAAAACCCCGTTCTCCGGAATAATGGAGCGAGCAACGGACTTATTGGAAATCATACATACCGATGTGTGCGGACCAATGAGTATTTCGACGCGCGGTGGATATCGCTATTTTCTCACTTTTACTGATGACTTAAGTAGATATGGGTATATCTATTTAATGAAACATAAATCTGAAACGTTTGAAAAGTTCAAAGAATTTCAGAACGAAGTGGAAAACCATCGTAACAGGAAAATTAAATTTCTACGATCCGATCGTGGAGGTGAGTATTTGAGTTATGATTTTCTCACGCATCTTAAAGCAAGCGGAATCGTTTCGCAACTCACGCCACCCGGAACACCACAGCGCAATGGTGTGTCTGAACGCCGGAATCGAACTCTATTAGATATGGTGCGATCAATGATGTCTCTTACAGATTTGTCGTTATCATTTTGGGGTTATGCATTAGAAACCGCTGCATTCACTTTAAATAGGGCACCATCTAAATCCGTTGAGACGACACCGTATGAACTTTGGTTTGGTGCTAAACCTAAGTTGTCGTTTCTTAAAGTTTGGGGATGCGAAGCTTACGTCAAGAAGTTGATGCCGGACAAGCTCGAACCCAAAGCGGAGAAATGCGTCTTCATAGGATACCCTAAGGAAACGATTGGGTATACCTTCTACCACAGATCCGAAGGCAAAGTGTTTGTTGCTAAGAACGGATCCTTTCTTGAGAAGGAGTTTCTCTCGAAAGAAGTGAGTGGGAGGAAGGTAGAGCTAGACGAGGTTATTGAACCTTCTCTCGAGTTGGAGAGTAGCGCAGCACCAGAAATTGTTCCGGCGCCGCCTGCATCAACAAGAGAGGAAGCTAATGATAAAGATCATGAAACTTCAAACGATGCTACTACTGAACTTCGCAGGTCGACAAGGTCACGTGCCACTCCTGAATGGTACGGCAACCCTGTCTTAACCGTCTTGTTGTTAGACAACAGCGAACCTGCGAACTATGAGGAAGCAATGATGAGCCCAGACTCTGAGAAATGGCTAGAGGCCATGAAATCCGAATTGGGATCCATGAGCGAAAACCAAGTGTGGACTTTGGTGGATCCTCCTAGCGACCGTAAGGCCGTTGAGTGCAAATGGATTTTCAAGAAGAAAACGGACGCGGATGGTAATGTTACTGTCTATAAAGCTCGGCTTGTCGCAAAAGGTTTTCGGCAAGTTCAAGGTGTTGACTACGATGAGACTTTTTCTCCCGTAGCGATGTTTAAGTCCATTCGGATTTTATTAGCAATTGCTGCGTTTCATGATTATGAAATATGGCAGATGGATGTCAAGCCTGCGTTCCTCAATGGCAACATTGATGAAGAGTTGTATATGATGCAGCCCGAAGGTTTTGTCGATCCTAAGGATGCTAATAAGGTGTGCAAACTTCAGCGTTCCATTTATGGACTGAAGCAAGCATCTCGGAGTTGGAACCTTCATTTTGATCAAGTGATCAAGAATTTTGGATTTGTTCCAAATTGCTACGAAGCTTGTATCTACAAGAAAGTGAGTGGGAGCTCGGTGACATTTTTAGTACTATATGTGGATGACATATTGATTATTGGAAATGACATCGATATGCTTAAACGATGTGAAGAGTTATTTGAATAAATGTTTTTCAATGAAAGACCTAGGGGAAGCTGCTTATATATTAGGCATCAAAATCTATAGAGATAGAGAAAGACGCCTAATAGCTTTAAGCCAAAGTACATATCTGGACAAAGTTCTGAAGAGGTTCAGAATGGATAAAGCAAAGAAAGGTTCATTGCCCATGTTGTCAGGTAAGATATTGAGCAAGGCTCAGTGTCCAGCTACGGTAAAAGATAGAGAAACTATGAGCAAAGTGCCATATGCCTCGGTCATAGGTTCTATCATGTATGCCATGCTGTGTACTAGACCGGATGTGTCCAATGCTCTTAGTTTGACGAGCAGATACCAAAGTGATCCAGGAGTGGAACACTGGACAGCCGTAAAGAACATCCTAAAGTATTTAAATAGGACTAAAGAAATGTTCTTAGTCTATGGAGGTGACGAGGAGCTCGTCGTAAAAAGGTTACGTCGACGCTAGCTTCGACACCGACCCGGATGATTCTAAATCTCAGACAGGATACGTTTATATTTTGAATGGTGGAGCTGTGAGCTGGAGAAGCTGCAAGCAAAGCGTGATCGCGGGATCTACAACAGAAGCGGAATACATGGCTGCTTCGGAAGCATCAAGTGAAGGAGTTTGGATCAGAAACTTCATCACTGAGCTTGGTGTGGTTCCAAATGCCTTGGACCCACTGGAGATATTGTGCGACAACACTGGCGCCATAGCACTGGCTAAGGAACCAAGATATCATCTAAAGACCAAGCACATCAATCGCCGATTCCATATAATTCGAGATTATATAGCAGATGGAGATCTGAAGATTAGCAAAGTACATACAGATCTGAATGTCGCAGATCCGTTGACTAAACCTCTTCCACGAGCAAAACATGATCAGCACCTTAATGCCATGGGTGTTAGATTGTTGCCAGATGTAAACTAGATTATTGACTCTAGTGCAAGTGGGAGACTGTTGGAATTATGCCCTAGAGGCAATAATAAAGATGTTATTATTATAATTCTTGTTCATGATAATGTTTATTTTCCATGCTAGAATTGTATTAAGCGGAAACTTTAATACTTGTGTGGTTTATGAACAAACACCGTGTCCCTAGTACGCCTCTATGGACTAGCTCATTGATTAATGATGGTTAAGGTTTCCTAACCATAGACATGTGTTGTCAATTAATAATGAGATCATATCATTAGGAGAATGGTGTGATGGACAGACCCAAATAAAGCAGAGCAATTAGATCGTGTCATCGTGTTCATCTTTGCGAAGCTTTTCCTATGTCATGTATTGTATTCCTTAGACCATGAGATAATACAACTCCCTAGTATCGGAAGAAAGCTTTGAAGTCATCAAACGTCATCCTATGTGAGGGTGATAATAAAGGTGTCTCTCAGGTGATCAGAAAGTACTTGTTGAGTTGTATGTATCGAGATGGAATTTGTCCCTCCCAAGTCGGAGAGATATACTTCGGGCCCACTCGGTAATCGATATCAACACCGCTTGCAAGCATGTGGTTAAGGAGTTAATCACGAAGTGATATCAGATTACGGAACGAGTAAAGTACTTGCTGTGAACGAGATTGAACTAGGTATGGCGATACCGACGATCAAATCTCGGGCAAGTAAAATATCGTGTGACGAAGGGAATACATATACGGGATTAATTGAATCCTGACATCGTGGTTCACCGATAATGATCTTCGTTGAATATATGGGAGTCAATATGGATTTCCAGATCCCGCTATTGATTATTGATAGTGATCATGTCCATACATTCTCGAACCCGTAGGGTCACACACTTAACGCTCATCGACGCTAGGGTAGTTTTGGGATTTGTGGAAATTGTTTCAGAGAGTAACGGAATTGTTCCGGGAAAGAAGATTAATGATTTATTAATTAATTGAATTAATAAATGTTAATACATATATTTATTTAGTAGAAATAAATAAGGGCTAAAAGTTAGTCCATAAGTAGTTTTGCTAACGGGCTGATTTTGTAGCCCATCTAGACAAACTACTAAAAAGGAAAAAGAAAGAAAAAAAAAGGGAGTGTCGCAGTTTGGCCGGCTGGGCCGGCCGACCGCACAGCCCCACGCACCGTGCATCGTTTACTATCTGCCGCTCATGCTTGGCTGCTGGGCCGACCTGATCGGCGGCGCTCGCCAGGAGCATGCCGATCGCTACCGATCGAGACTCCTGCTCGTGATGGTTTTTGTGGCGTGCACGGTACGGCTTCCTGGAGCTTCAAGCAGAGATCGGTCGGACCGATACTTGGTTTGCAAGTTGCTCACGGTGGCGGACGCCTATAAAAAGAGGAGACCGGCCGGCGGCTTGGACAATCAAGTTTTTCCGCGAAGCCGCTGCCCGCTTTCTGAAGCCTCCTTTTTCCGTTCTTTCTCCACCACGCAAACAGGCGAAGCCCTGTCGGCGAAAACTCTCCACCATAGACACCACGCCGTCGTGTTGTCGATCCCATCTACCACTCCACCATATCTCGCTGGACCGGGAAGGCGGAGTCGTTGGTGCGCTGTACGTGTGCATCTCTCGGAGGCGTCGCCACTTGCGGCGTTGGATCGGATCGGATCGCGAGGAGGAGACGGCGAGTACGACTACGTCAACCACGTTCTCTTGAACGTTTCCGCTGTGCGAATCTTCAAGGGTATGAAGATCTCATCTACCTCTCTCGTTGATTACATCTCCTAGATTAGATCTTGGCTTTCTTGTTCGTTGCGTAGGAAATTTTTGTTTACTATGCTACGAATCCCTTCATACCGAACCTAAAAATTAATATCATATCGAATATTTTGACGCCTTCTTGAGCTCACAAAGTTATCAACCATATGCCCGTTAGTTATCAACAGTAAATGTGAGAAGTTACCGACCCTAAAGTTAATATCATTTAGAATATTTTGACAACTGTTTTAGCTCACAAGTTATCAACCTTCTGCTTGTTATTTATCAATGATAAATGTGAAAAATTACCGACCCTAAAAGTTAATTTCCCCATCCATTATAAGTGGCTATAAGTGGTTCCCCACCCGTTATTTCCCCTATAAAAACCACTATCCCAAAAAAGGGAATTGAAATCTAATCCAATTAATATAAACTTTTATACAAAGTAACAAAAAAGGGAATTGATTTTTTTTAAAGCTAGTCTAAATAATATGAATTGATACAAAATAATAGGAACAATGAAATAAAAGGGAATTGTTAAATAGTATCAATGTTTATACACAAAAAGAAAGAAAACAATAATTTTAACGCATGCATGAGTGCATGTAAAAGCTAAGAATATTGGAACAAAATAATAACACAAATAGAAAAAGGGAATTGTTGAAAAATTATACTTAAAAACATTAATTTCTAACCAAAAATAGTACTACATGTGCATGCATGTTCTCATCAAAGCTGTGAATGCATGGATATATATAGCAAAAAAGAAAAGTAGCTAGCCTAAATAGCTAATGCATGCATGACTAATGAAAAGATTAAGCAAGTTAGACAAGTACGCATGTGCATGCAACTACTGGTCTTGTACTCGAGTCCTCGAGTCCTGCTTGTGCGTGTGAACACATCAAGAAAGGGAATAGAAGGGGACCACACTCTCAAACTGATCATGCGTGTGAACGCGAGCGAGCGCTCCGCGCGCGGAGAGAGAAACTGATCGCTGCAGCGATCGGTCGCCAGAAAGGGATTTCGGATGCGTCCGCGCGCCTCGGAGATGGCAGGGAGCGGACCTTGCCGATGTCCCAGCAGCCGGAAGCTAGGTCTCGCACTGGGTTTGCGGGAGGAGGGGCCGCGCTGAATCCGGCCCGTAAAGATTTGCGTCCAAGGATGAGATTGAGGCCAATGCTCTTTTTTATAAGAGTGATAAAAAATGCTTTATTATGCTTTGGACACGTGCCCTGGTTTGTTGACCCTTACTCCATTTCCAGACCGGCTTCCTTGACGTCGTCGAGCCGGGGCTGTCGGTTTGCACCCATTCACCAGGGACGGATCTAGGAATTTAACTTTGGGTGTTTAAATTTTATCAAACACAAAACTTAAAGACGAAAACCTAGAAACGATGCATGCTTTCATGCAAATAATAAAAGTACATATTGTCCATTGTATAAATAGTATCTAAAAGATTAAAAATTGTAAAAAATAAAGAAAATTACAACGCGATCATACGGTTCAGTCATAGCTTGGAAGCGAGAGATGGCAACATCATCCTTTACTTGTAACAATTATCGCTCAATAAATATAACCAAACAGTCATTCAAGAGTTGGTTCCTCATTTTATCCCGTATCTTGTCCTTCACATAATTCATTTAATAAGATAGCCTCTCAACACTAGCTGTTGCTATAGGTTAACACCAATTTGAAAAGTTGTAAGCAAGGTTATGCGTCATATCCTTGTTTGTTTCAACCAGCATAATGATATTTTGAGGTTTTTTACCCTCCTCGGCTTGGCCCGGCGTCGATGGCATCGAAGTCATGGGGACCGGGGCGCCACCTCGCATGTCGATTTGGCGCTCAGCTTTATAATTTATTTTTTTCTTGTGATTTGACCTGGTCGTTGCATTTCCTGGCTGGCTGCTTTGCTTTTTTTAGGCAAGGATACTTTGCTATTTTGATCAATTGTGCATGTTGCTCGCAGCTGGTTGGGCCGCATGGACGTGAACATCATGCCCCGATATTTTCTAGAGTAATTAGAAGTTTTAGCCCATCTTAGACAAGAAAACATGTAAACAGTATTGAGATTTACCCCTAGTAGTAAATACGGTGATTTTTTTGTCAAAAAATTTGGGTGTTCAGCTGAACACCCATGACCAAATACAGATCCATCCATGCTTGACACCATGGCCACGCTGTCTGGCTTCTTCGAGATCGCGGATGATGCTCAGTTGGAGATTGAATTCCACAGCTTTATGTACATGTGATGTGCCCATCCACGTGGGGAGCGGAGTGGCACTTTGTCAACAACGCTAACAATGAGGATGCCAATGGTCACCCTCGTATCTGTCGCTACCACGGAGAGAGGAATGTGAATGATGGTATGACACCGGCACAAGCCTTACAGGGAATGGTCCACCACCAATGCAATGGTCGCCGCCAAGAGGAGGAGCTGGGCATGGTAATGGCAGCCCAACACCCTTTGGGTGCAGAAATCCTAAAGATGGCCGGTGCCGCCACAATAGACGCACACCCAGAGGTCGCTCTGTCTACGAAACCCTAACTGTGACTCACATTGTCATGATGGACGCACACTTGGCGGCCACCGACACTATGGCCTCGGTTACCTTTGTTCCATGCAGCTAACCAAGCATGTCGTTGCCCATCGAAAGTAACCCCAAAAGTCTTCTTTTTTTTCCATACTGCATCGCCCCTGCCTACTTCTTGCCTCTCACATATCACTATGCCGAACGAGTAATGCTACACCTATGGAAATATTTTACGGATATGTCTTACAGACTCATGCATATAGGGGTAAAACACAAAGTCTGCCCCGTTTTTTCAACGGTGGTCAAACTTTTAACCAACCAACACAGGCCACGTTCATCTGTAACCCAGTCCATAAGCCAATCCTTTAGAAGTCTAGGATTACCGATGTCGGATGCCTCGGTTGATATATTGGATGCCCCACTCCGTGGTTGCCCATTGGAGCATAGCGATGTCGACACCAGTGTGGACCTATGAAAGTGCATATAGCCCCATGTGTGGTTTTGGTATTTTACGACCATCCCTATGGACTAATGATTTCATTTAGTTTTATACGAATGTGTTTTCCATAGGCCATGAATGAATATCACTTGATGGATTCAAGGATGAAAGCCCTGAAGATAAATATATGCATTGATATTAGTAATGGGTGTCAATTCTTATGGATCAAAGGAAGTTCTTATGAAGATAGACTAACATGTTTTTGAGGCATAAATATGGCATGATCAAGAAGAAGAAAGACAAGAAAACTTTGAGGCATAAAATGTTTTTGAGGTTTAAGCCCCAATACAATCAATAGGAAGTTCTTATGAAGATAGACTAACAACCAAGGTAGCCTTTATTAGAGGAACTCAATGTTAGCCATGTCTGGTCTTATGAGTTGTGTCATGGAGGATTAAGATCTTCAGAGGATAAATACAAGAGAATAATTCAATATATGATTTCAAGATAATGTTATGTTGAGATCATGAGATGAGTCATGTTTTGCCAAGCTTTGAAGCAAGTATTCAAAAGAATTCATTATGTATCTATCATGATAGAGAATGAAAGAAGACCAAGTGATGTCCAAAGTAATATTCATGGTGAAACCTGATACTGATCATGAGAGAGTTAAGCCATTAATGATCAAGTCTTGAAGCAATAAATATTAAGTGAATATTTCATTATTCCTTTCAAGATATCATCGTTAAGAAAAGTTGTCATTTACCACAAACTGTTTCGCCGTGGTAGATGGTATTCCATCTGCCATATTTTTGGTCGGTTTCGTGGTAGATGTGCAAAGCTTTTACATGTACATGTTTTTTGTATTTGTTTTTTGTTGTTGTTGTGTGCATGCCTGATATCTTGACTAGTTTAGAGCATTACATTGTTGCATAGGTCAGGCGTAATTGTTAGCTTCTTAATATTAATATATTCTCTTTGTAAAAAAATCTTTTATCACGCTTGATAGAGCTAAGCAGGGAAGATCATTAGGCATTTGTGTATTTTCTTGGTATTCGTTGACCATATATCTACCATGAAAACTACTTAATTAATAAAAAAATAATGATACATTATACTTCCTCCTTTCAAAATTAGGATGCATATAGTTTTTTATAAAGTTAAACTTAACAAAGTTTGACCAACTATATTGAAAAAAATATTGACATTTATAATCCCAAATCAATATTTTTGAAATGTCATATATTTTCATATTATATGCATTTGATATTGTAGATGTTGATATATTTTTCTATATAATTTATTAAACTTTAAATGGTTTTACTTTGCGGAAATGCTGATGTGCTTGCACCAACGGGTGTGGTAGTTATCATGACCGTCCAGAGCATGTGATTGCATCAAGATTCGGAGAAAGTTGTGGACAGCGTGAATAGAGAAAGAACGTGCAGGTCACAGCCTTCCTTTCGCAGGATTCGCGGTCCAAAGCAGAAAAGACAGGACCTAGACTCTGGTAGGTGGAGGCACGCGCGACGCGCCGGGAACATTACCCCCACTTGATTTTCTCCTTTCCTCCCAGCGCACTTTGCAAACAGAATGATTCAAGAGATTCCGAAAGATTAACCACAAGAAGGCTTAACATATTCATTGAAAAGCTTACAAAGCTTACAGTACATGCAGAATGTTTCACACCAGCTAGTCTTAGTACAAAAAATGGTGTTTTGCTGTTGCTCCGGGTCAATGAACATCACAAAAAAACTACTCTGGCTGCTGCTACGTGCATACTTGCTACTTGAAAACGAAAAATACTAAACACAGATCACTGACGGTATTTTTTGATTTAACAAGCCACCAAAGGTTTAACTGACAAACAGCTGCAACTGAACCTAATTCAGTTTTCAGACTAGCCGACCTCGGACCCGTCGCTGTGCTAGGTTCCGGACGATGAACTCGTCATCTTGCCGGCGATTGCTCATCACTTCGTTAGTTTGTCGTCGCTTTCGTCGTCTCCTTGGTACCCATCACCGGAAGAAGAGTCACCATCCTCGAGCTCAACCACCCAGGATGCGACCTCGCCGACGCCGCTGGCCATGTTGTCCGCAACGTGCTCCTCGTCGCTGACATCTGGAGCCGCTGGCTGCACAGTCATGTGTTCAAGCATCACGATCAGTAGGACATTAACTTACCGACAAGATCTCAAGGGCACCTGAGAGATGGGGGAGAATACTATTGGAGTCGGGTGCGACGTTCGGAATAAATATGTATTTACCTGAGTAGCGGCGACGGTGGAAGTGCGGCGATGGAAGGGCAGCGGCGGCCGGCGCGCGGCGGCCGGCGGGGCACGTCGACGGTACAATCGCCGCAGCTGGCGGAGCGGCAGCCGCGCCGTCGCCTGTCGGGTAGGCTGTAATGGCGCGCAGGAACAGAACCGGGATGAAGCTGTCAGCGGGCGGCCTGAGACTGAGAAGAGAGGTGATAGTTGTGTCGACCCACCTACTCCCAGCCTAGCTTGAAGAATCCCTGCAGTGCTACAGTAAAGGGATGGGTAAAAGGCGAGCGGTAAGCGGCGTGATATGCGGCGGAAAGCAGGCTGCGACCTTACCTGTAGTCTGTAGACATAACGCTAGTACATTGTAAAATAGAAAATGGGAGAAGGAAAGTCTCACTGATCTGGACGTATACGTGGACGGCTTAGATAGCTACCACACCCATTGGTGCAAGCACAAAATCCACTCTTAGACCAATTATTATGCACATCCTATTTTGAGAAGGAGGGAATATGTTGCGTATGCGTGAGTACTTAAGAAACATAATATCAAGCACCTATGTGAATTTCAATTACTTCATGCAAAATCACTTTGTAGGTGCGTAGTTTAATTTATTATACTAGTTTGTGCTAGTTAATTATATGTCATTCATGTATCGTGCCGCGCAATCGTGTTGTGGTAGTACGACGTGGATTTGCAATAGAAAGAGGGTGGTTCCTTTCACACAAGTGAGTGGTTCGTCTTCTGCCTAAATTACAGTGGGGGCCTGTTTGACATCAAAGTACTTTCAAATATTTTAAAGTGTTTGGATGTAATAAATATCATGGTCTTAAAAAAGAATTATTCTCCAAAACTATGGGCTTTTAAGTATTGGAGAAAGAGGTCTAACCCTCTTATTTATAAAATTGAGAAATGAGAAAAACTTAAGTATTGCTTAGCCAGGCACTGAAATACTATGGTGCTGATATACTTTGGTTTTGAAAAAAAATGTGAGGTACCAAACATAGCCTTGGTGTCTTTCGACGCATTCTTGTTCTTTTTTCTTTTGCTTTGTATGGATGGATGGTTACTCAAATCGTACGGTCATCCATGACTAAGAGCTACATTGACGGTACACAGTTCACCTAAAGCTATATACTCCCAATGTTGGATATTCCCAACGGTATGAACATCTATCTTTTTTAGAACAAAGGATTTCCCCTGATTTCATTAATGAAACCACAAGCTACATAGTTTTACCATGAAAACACATCCAAAAATCCATGGTTCACGGAGCAAAGATACAATAGAGCAAGAGAGAAATAACATAATGAAAATACACAGGGGACAAGTGGAGACAAAGTGGAAAAATAAGAAAGAAACTCAATGCCTATAATCTTCAATTTATTCCCCCTTTGCTCCCCTCAGCCGCCCTCTGTGTCTGCTCCTACTTCCCCATCACAACATCCCTTGTTTTTGCTCTGTTATTTTGTCCATCTTCTTTTCCATTTCTTTCATTGCCCTAATCTTGGAATCCACGGCGACCAGCCATTCTTTGCCCCAAAGATCTCCATCGCCACCTTATTTTGCTCCTTAGCGTAGAATAGTAGCTTGCCCCTTGCGTCATATCTTGAAAATGACAGAGCACGGCCCTTCTAGCCATTTTCCTTGAAAACACGTTGTGTTTCTGGTTTTCCATATGCTCCAAACAATTGTAGCAACTCCTACAGCAAAAATATTCATTTTCCTCTTCCCAAACAATGCACTGCTCTCTAGTTATAAATGACAGTTAATGCCAAAATTGTAGCAAAAAATGTTCCAAATATATGTAGCCATCCACAAAAAGGCATTTTTTCATAATTACCCCCCTGCCCCCTCCCATGTGAGAGCACATCCCTGGTCAGAATGCTCCCTTTCAGCACCAACCAAATGAAGGTTTTCCCTCTGAGTAGTATCTTAATTTTCCACATGAATTTCTATGGAACCACCCTGCTAAATTGCAATGCATAGTAAAAAAATATTTGACTAGAAAATTTCCATATTCTGTCCATTTCC
Source organism: Dactylis glomerata (assembly GCA_007115705.1). Taxonomy (NCBI): domain Eukaryota; kingdom Viridiplantae; phylum Streptophyta; class Magnoliopsida; order Poales; family Poaceae; genus Dactylis; species Dactylis glomerata. The sequence goes on from QXEO01000734.1 coordinate 8,978,058, forward strand.
AGAACAATTTATCTAGTTCATCAGTCAAGGTTTCATTTTCCAATATATTTTGCATCTGGACACATTGTTCCCTTAGGACCCCTACCATTGCTCTCTGAAATCTAAGCGACACCACTACACTTTGCAGCACACATCTCATAGAAACATTCCTATTTATGGTGACAGATTAGAGCCTAAGGCTACTCATAGTGGGGAGTAACATAGAATGGTATCATCCACATGTTACTACTCCATGTTACTATCTTCATAGTGGGTAGTAACTAATATGTGGTGTCATACAAGATGTTATTAATTATGTTGTAGACTCACTTTGCCTTGGGTTGTGTGATGTTATGGTAGCATAGCTAGTTACCACTATCATCTCTTTCTTCATTTAATTACATGCCATGTCATCATTCTCTCTTGAAATATGTGATGTTACTACTTAAGTTACTCCCACTATGAGTAGTCTAAGGAATCTGCTAGCAAGGCTGCTACCTAGAAGCCAATTATCTTCCCAAAAACTGATTTTCCTACCATCACTCACGTGAACCCTACAACATCTCCAAAAAGAGGTTTTATCTCCATGAGGCCTTGCCAAAAAAAATGAGAGTCTTCTTTTCTGACAATAGCTTGACAGAGTTTTTGGTGCTGCAGGTAGTTGTTCTCCAGAATTTGTTGCCAGCGGCCAGCTTTATTGAAAAGTTTCCATAAGCATTTAGCTAAAAGCAAAATATTCATGAACTCCAAGTCTAGGATCCTCAAACCCCCTTGATCTTTTGGCATACAGATTGTCTGCCAATTGACTAAATGGTATTTTTTTCTTCTTATTTTCATCTATATCCCGCATAAAATTATTTCTGATCGTGTCCGTTTTCTCCCTAACAGTCACTCTATAAGAAGAGAGCATGTAAAGTGGCACACTAGAGAGAGATATGAATTGATCGGAGTTACTCTCCCTCCCATCACTAGCATTTTCCCCTGCCAAGTGCATAACTTATTCCCCATTTTTCCTTACTAGGCCTCTAGTCCGATTTCTTAATCCTCTTTTTCTCAACTGGAACTCCTAGATATTTCATGGACAAATTCCCAGATTTGCAAATGAATATTTCCTCAAAGGTGGCAAGATTGTCTTATACCTCTCTAAGACAATTTATTTTAATTTTGTGGAAATTATGTTTTAGACCCGACATTTGTTCAAACAGAGAGAGGATGACTTTGAGATTTCTTTGTTGCTCACAGCTATTTTCCAGAATTGCAACACCCCTTCAACTAAATCTGTGGATAAACACATCTAAAAGACAGATTGGTCTCTATACTTTTGGATTTTATCAGCATCCTTTCCTTTGCGAACCAATGTAACGACCCCATAGTTTAGCCTAGCAACATCAAGATTCCAATCAGGCTCTGTTTGGATGTCGAAATTGGAGCATGGAATTCGGAATTGGAAAATTTTCAGCTCCAATTCGCTTGTTTGGATGGTCACAGAATTCGCATCCGGAAACCGTCCTAAATTCCCTGCGGACTTTGTTAGAGCAGCGCAGACCCTTCCAAAATTCCAAGCGCTAGACCTCTGAATCATTTGGAAATCACCCAGCTTGCCCCTTCAACTGCACACACGCGATAGAAACAAGAAGTGCACAGCTTCACAGGAGTAAACGAGGGCGGCGCCCGGCGGCGTCCGGTGGCGCAGGTGAGTCCTTCGGCCATCCTCCTACCCTGTCTCCTCCATCTCCAGCCATCCTCCTCCGGTCCTCCCTCTCTCCCTTTTCTCTCAATCCTCCTCCGGCCAGGAGCTCGAACGGGATGACGACGGCTAGGACAGGAGGCGATACAGCAGCTGGGACAGGAGTCGACAGGGCGGATGGGACAAGAGAGATACGGCGGCCGGCTGGGACGCGGATGCCAAACCTGTGAGGGAGAGGATGGGGATTAGACGGGGAGTTAGTTTCCAATTCACTATCTTGGCCATCCAAACAGAAATTAGGAATCGGTGCTCTCCAAAGATTCCATCTACCAATACACGGGGCATCCAAACAGAAAATCTAGAATTGTAGTCCTTTTCAATTTCTTTGTTGATTTGGTATTACAGTGCAATTCAATTCCAAAGTGCTGAATATAGACGTCCAAACAGACCCTCATAGAAATCTTCTAGCAGGGTAAAAAGGTCATGTTTAACCACGTCCCAATTTTTTGGTATCTGCCACGAATGTTGTCCGGAGTACGTGATCCTCCACTGATCAGGCAGCCTCCACCTCGAACGTGCTGCAGGGCGACAGGCAAAGCATGCAGGTAGGAGTATTAGTTATAAAAAACGACAACTCCCTCTGATCTAAATTATTTGTCGCGGTTTAAGGTAAATTGTTGCCAAGTAAATTGGATCAACGGAGTAGTAGAGTTGAATGTCAAATGATGGATTCTCGTTTCAAAAAAAAGAGTCAAATGATGGATAACGAGCTGGCTATCGTTGAGGAGCAAAAGCAAACCAAGGCACTGCCACAACCCACAAGGTGTGCGCGCCGTCGGACAGCGCCAAAGCCCGCATTCTTGCCGTGCATGGTCGTCCCTTAAAAAAAAAAAGCAAACCACGTATTTCATCAAATGAACATTAAATTACATAAGTAAATAAACGTGAAAGCTAAAAGATAAAGACAGACCAGAAGAAAATAGTTGTCCTGGACACTTTGCAGGAAGAACCCTAAAGGTCGAAACTAGCGGCCGCCGCCACACTCCAACGCCGCCAAGACGCACGTTGGAAGAGATGTCGAGCATCCTCCATTGCCAGATAAAAAAAAACATCATCGCCAACGAGGCTTTGTGAGTCGATGAACAGACCCGCTGCAAGCAGCGATGCACATGTCGCTGTGGCACGTCGACCGGAGGACGTTCCCGTGCTTCCACTACTAAAAAAAGCTTTTTAACGATGGTATATGTGGTCGCTAAAAGTTCAAATGTGGTCGTTAAAAGTTATTAACGACCACAATTCGGTGGTCGTTAGTTGTCGTTATAGGCTCCGTCGTTAAAAGTATAACGACCATATACTTCTTTCCGTCGTTATTTTTATAACGGCCGAATATTGTGTCGTCGTTAATTACAAAGAAATAACGACCACAATTCTTATATTAACGACCACTTGTGTCGTCGTTGAAGGATCCCATGAATGAACACTAGCGAGCACTTTATATTTTAGCGACCATTTTTAACCTTTTGATGTTTCAACACTTTATATGTCATAAACGTCCATGTACCAGATATCCGGAATCAAAAGTATGATAAACCCAAATAAAATCATAGCCGTAGAGAAACCACACGCATATATTTCCATAGTTACAGCCAAAGTTTACACAAGCGATCGTAAAAGAATGTAGAAACAACTAAAAAACTATTCCTAAGTCCTATAGCAGGAGCGATCATCCACAAGTTTCGCCACTTAGACGTCTGTCCTTCCTTAGTCCTGCAACAACAAAAAAATGGTACTGCTCACTTATGAGCTATGACATTATAAGCCTAGATATAGCAAAAGTCGCTGCTGCGAACTGTAAAAAAAATCAAGAGTTGGCTTGTTTGTTTAGTTCGAGAAATATTACCTTCTATGCAGAGGCGGACCCAGGAATTTGTCGAAGCCTGGGCGCGCCACGGCCCAAGACAGGCCCATGATAGTTTTGCCCCTGGCCAGATCGGAAAATAAGGCCAAAATCATTCACTCCTAGGCGTCGAGCGCGAGCGAAGCCCGGGCGAGCGCCGGGCGGCAGGGACGCTGCGTCCGCCCATGCTTCTATGGTTGCTAGTCTATGCTCAATTAACAGTAAGCACTATTCTGATCAAGAGAAAGTAAATATATCTGATGTTTTTCTCGGACAAAAATACTTATATGTTTTTTCTGAAACCAGCTTTCCCCATATGTAACGTGGTTGCAGGTGATTACATGGATACTAACCTTAATCTCAGAGCCTAGCAAGTAGTTAATCAGTTCGCTGATTCTTAACCTGAAAAGGACAAATATCAGAAAGCAAGGACACACATATGGTAGGAAGAATCAATGTCATGAATAAACATAATTTCAGATAATCCATTATGAAATATATATATACCACAAAATCCACAAGAGTTAGATCTTTGGACCGAATGAATAGTATGTGTCACATGAAGCTTGTGTTGTCGACATTTTTATCAAAGAATAACTTCCGCACCTGCAAAGCTGAATTTCAAAAGAATTGTTTTCTTCCAACAGATTACCATAAAAAAGGAGGCAATGTTTATGTAAAATTCGGAAGTATGTGTGGGCTATGCTTGTCCTCACCTGCAACCCTCAAGATGCTGCGCCGCCGCCAAATATCTTGAAGCCTCACGCCCAGCCACAAAGACGCCTGATTAATGGACTGATTGAATTGCTTATATAATTCCTTGGACCAAGAACCACCGCATTCCACCGATGAAGTCGGGGAATAACGACAGAGCCACCACCTCCGGACCAACATCCTCGCTCCAAAGCACCCACCTCGCCCCGGCCCCCAGCGCCGCCGCAGAAAACGACAGACGCCAAAGACACGTCAAGAAACAGATCTCGCCAGATCTGATAAACAGCGAGAAGACCACGCTGCTGATCTGAAAGATCGACAAGCACACGTTGCCACCAACTCCGAGACGCCGCTGTGAAGGTCGCCGTCGGTATGGAAGTGGAGTTAAAGCAGATTTATTTGCCCGAGCATCGCTCCCACCACCACAACGATGCACCAAAGCAGACAAACCTTAACCCTAACTACAGAACGGAAGAACGAGATCCCCCTCCCTCCTGCCGCCGGAGCGGCAAGCAAAGAGAGAGGGGACCAACGCCCACGCTGAAGATCTGGGCTTTGGAAGTTGGCGCCGCCGCCCTGTCGCACGAGGAGGAGGGAGACGCGCAGAGCGAAACCCTGGCGCTAAATCTGAAACTGGACATGTTACGTCCATGGGCTTTGGACCTAAAATGAGTTGGATCCATATGGATTAGACTTCACTGGATTTGGATCTAAAGAGGATATTATGTCCAACAGTATTAGATAACTATGGACAAAATATTTGGATAATCCAGGATCCAGTGGACATGTGCTCGTATGCGTGCATCCCATCGATCCCTCATTGAATCAGCTCCGCGGTCCGCGACACGACGCACCAAATCAGCTCATCGGTTCTGCTGCTACTAACATGCACGTTAATGACCATGGCTCCCTCACGGTGTACGAATAATTAATGTGGGAAGTAAAGTCCATTAGACTTTGGATATCCAATATTATATTTAGTTGGATTTGGATGGATTTGGACATTAAGCCATATACTCCCTCCGTCAGGAATGTTACCCTGCATTATGTGTTTGGTCGAAGTCAAACTTTTCAAATTTTGATCAAACATATTGGTAAAACTATCAATAACTATGAAATTAAATACATGCAATATGAAAATATATTTTATGACAAATCTAATGATGGCTATTTTATATTATAAATATTAATATTTTTTCTTATACGCTTAGTCAAAGTTTATAAAATTTGACTTTGACTAAACTCGGAATGCAGGGTAATTCTTGACAGAGGGAGTGGAGCTGGAGCATGTGAGGTGAGATTGGACATTAGATGGACATCTGCTATTTGGATCTGGACCCTGATCCAGTTCCACATATCTGGCGCGGTTGTTGACTACTCTGCATGGTCGTCCCTTGATCAGTGGAGTATCGTATTGTTCCGCACGGTGCCACGAGCCCACGAAGATACTGTACATACTCTGGTAGTGTATTTAACCAGCACCTACCACGTTTGGAACACAGGGTGCCGACCAGATAAATATTCAGTGAATCTATTTACACAGGTACCGGTCGATAAAGCTGGCGAAACGATTGGCCCAAATGCAGCATGTCCCGATGATTGTGAATGTCCCCGCTCTCATGCAGTTATCTTTTCTCCTTTCATCAGATCGTAGAGAAGATCGAATCTAGCCTGCTGGCAGTACATATCTGTGTGGGCCGCACAGCTCATCTCTTTGACTAGCGTCCATACATTCTTGGTGTGCTCGAACAAGAAAAACATGGGCTTGCCCCTTTTTGCACTCATCAAAACAGTGATGGTTTCAGGGGCGGAGCTAGAACTATTCATGGGTATGCAATGAATACCCAATATTTTTTGCAAACTTTTTTCGCTATGTAAGCCCCTACATACATGTATATACACTCAGTGTCGTTCATTTGAACGTGTTTTACTCGTAAAAAACAAAAACTGGAGACGTCCAGCGAGCTCATCCAGTCGAACCTGGACCAGAATAACATACGTGGGCTTTCCCGGGCGTTTTGCCTTTAGTGGGCTGTGAGTTGCCACGAATCGACATGAATAAACGAATCGAGGCGAACCGTTCCTCTTGGTCTCTGCCTCTTGCCCTCGTCCCAATCTATTCCCAGCGCCGGTCGATCGATTCCACCGACAGGAGCCGGCGATTTGTGCCCCCGTGCTGTCGCCAGCCACTGCCTGTCGCCCGCTCTCTGTTCCGGAGTTCGCCACTGGTCCGTGCCCTCCCTTCCTGCCGTTCATCACCAGCCCCAGAATCCCACAAGTGATCACTTTGACGGTAAGAACAAAGACGTGCTAAAGTTTCATTTTTGTTTTGATTTTGCCCAATTAAGATTCTAATTAATTACTTCAAAAAACACTTGTAGCACTGAAAAATGAAGAATAAGCAGAAGCAGGCCAATTGTAGTGATTTCAAGCGTCTATGGGATAAAGCTGCAAAGAAACCAAAGACAACTCCAACGCTGACGCCAAAGCCGATATCTATTGAGGTTCTTCTTGCAATTTACTAGAAGAATGTTGACGTCGTCGCTTGCTTTCAAAAGGGAGATCATAGAGTTAAGTAATACTTTTCTTCATTCTTAAAATGTAATTTAAATATTGAAGATGTTCACTATATGAATAGTTTAGCGTCATTATTATTATTATTATTATTATTATTTTAGACGGAAGACTCGAGTCGTTATTATTATTATTGTAAACCTACATGTATTATATTGGTGTATCAAAAGCTTTTTTCACTCCGAATACCCAATATCAAAATACTGGCTCCGCCACTGGCCGTGCGAATGCACTGCCCAGAATCCTTACCGCCCGGCTACCCATGCAGGTCGCCGATATTGGGGAAAGTCCGGAGACTATAGCTTTCCTCGCCCCGTTGCACCCTACAAGGCAGGGAGAGGGTCGACGAAGGTCAACGACGGTGGCTCAGAAGAGAACGGTTTAGGATTGTGTGTATCTGGTGTCTTCTGTCGAGAAGGATGTCTCCTTCTTATATCCTAGGATCTGCCCTTGGATATCTCCATGACGAACAAACCTCTTAACCGCACGTAAACGTCCGAGTTTGTCCTTGGTTCATGCGTGAGATAGGCGCGGGTGGATAAGAGTAAAAAATGCGCGATGAAATAACAAAAGAGATGCATTTTATTACACCACGGTCATGCCTACCTTGCCAAAACCCAAAGTCACAAGTCACACGTAATTAAACGTGAATAAATGCAAAATGCGAGCGAGCGGGCGTGTGTGCGTGTGGTGTACACTTAACATAGCTCTCTCTAGTTATATCAATCAAGTGAACCATGAAAGGTCCCCTTATATACAGGTTCAACTCTTGCTCCCGTAGCAATGTGGGACTAACCTCCCACAAGACTGTCCATCCCCTTGAATTCTCTCCAATTCTGAAATTTATTTGGGCCCAATATGTGGAGAAGGCCCATTAATTCTAACATAGGGCGGCGGCACCGCCGGGCTTAGTACCCCTCCCTCACTCCCCCCCTCGCCGCCACTAGGGATCCACCGGTGAATCCCAGGTGGCAACAACAACGGCGAGGCCTCTCTGCCTAGACGGCGATCCCATGTGTCGTGGCGGGGGTGGTGATTTCTGGCGCTATTCAGCAATGGCGAGGTGTTTTCGTCATTGGTGGCGATCTCAATGTGTCGTCGTGAAGAAATGGAGTGGTCTTGCCAGTGTAGTGGCCCTCCAGTTGCGCTGGGAGCACCGGACTCGTGGGCCATGGGATAGGACGGGCCTGTCGGGTCTAAGATTGTACCTGCAATGGCGTGGCGTGGTCGCGCCTAGCTGTGGCTGTTGTTGGGCACCATGGTGTTGTCGATTGCATCCCAGGCTTGGATCTCTACCAAGCAGTCTTGTCCGGTGGTGGTGGATCGATGGTCAACACCTCCTGCTCCGTAGACGATGAAATCTAGCTTGTCTCTAAAAAGTGGTAGCCTAAAGACGGCTCCTTTCTAAGCGTGGTCGATGGATCTTGGGGTCGACGACAGGGATGACATGAAATCCCTATGTGAGGCCAACGACAATGATGCGCGTGTGTGTCGTCACCTTCTTGGATTCATGCTTCCACGCCTTAAGCACCAGGTATACCCTAGATCCATCTTCGAATCGGGAAGAGGCGGCGCGGCGATGTCATTTTCTCCTTGGAGGCATTCTTAGGTTGTTTGGTGTATCCTCGGTTTGTTAGTTGGAGCCGGTGTGGCTGCCGCTCACAGTGCGGGCTTTCGAGGCGCAATGTACACTGTTGACCGCACTTGTCAAACTGTTAGGCGTTTAAGAGAGGGGCGGTGCATCGACTTGTGACCGCACTTCTAGAGTCAGACTCGGTCTATTGAAGTTTCTTTCTTTAGTTGTGATGCGGCTTAGGAGCTTAATGTATCGCCTCATCTCCATTCACGATGGCAGACGGTGCAAAACGAGTCCTTATCGTTTGATGGTTATAGGCCGTGTTGCAAACTGTGCGTTTGCATCATGTAGCCTTGATTGGTGCTGTACCGGTTGTCTTGGACTTCTTCTAGCCAATCTTCTTTCTCTATAAAATGTGATACACTAGGTGTATTCCAGAATAAAAAAAACATGTGAGGGCATGAGCTTTGCTAGGCGTTGCCGTAGGCTAACAAGTCCACCGTTCCACCGAGAGGTGGGTGGAGTCACACATCAGAATTTTTTGTCGGACTTATGCTGGATAAGGTCGAATGAGACTGATCTCCGAGCTAGATTGAGAGCCAATGTCCTCTAGCTAGCTAGCTAGCTTAACTGTTCTCCAGATGTAGCCGATGGCACTGCTTGAATGATGATCATTCATCGTCAATGATCAAGGATGGATCGCCAACCACAAGGTAGGAGGAAAGAAAACACCGGATAGACATGGCCACATCTTGCATTTTACTCCTGACAGGACGGGCCCAGATACTCGCTGCTGGCACATGCGAGTGCGACGTCCCTTCTGAAATCTGAACTTCGTTTTTTGGGGAGCCGTTCTATTCCAAAGTCGGCATTTGGACTCTACCACCTTTCCCCACTTGATTCGCCCATATAACACCACACTACCACCTATAGCTAGCTAGCTAACTTTCTCTCTCGCACACACACACGCTCTGACACTCGCATAGAGAGAAGTGCAGAGATCAACTTGTTACCTGTTAGGCTTTAGAGAGAGAGAGAGAGAGAGAGAGAGAGAGAGAGAGAGAGAGAGAGAGCATGGTCATGGAGGTGGCCATGGCGATGAAGGTGCTGCTGAGCCTTTGCTGCGTGGGGGCGTGCTGCCTCGCGCTCTACCTCTACTACACCGTCTGGGTGGTGCCGCAGCGGCTTCTTGCGGGGTTCAGGAGGCAGGGCATCGGCGGGCCGCGCCCGTCCTTCCCTTACGGCAACCTCGGCGACATGAGGGAGGCGGTCGCCGCCGCGAAGTCGGCCCGCCGAGGCGGCGGCGGCCGCGGCGGCATAGTCCACGACTACCGGCCAGCCGTGCTGCCCTTCTACGAGAAATGGAGAAAAGAGCACGGTATGTGATTGGTGTGTGATCCTTGCTTTGTTCCGTTCATGTCAATCTTTTGTATGGTCTCATATTTCAGATAGTTTTTTCTATTCCTCAGTTAGGAAAAAAGTTTGTTTTTCTCTATGTCTTCACCTCTCGTCGAGGGAGAGATTATGTGTCTCGGTTAGAAAAGAAGATCCTAATTTGTAGCCTCTTTTTCAAATGAGACACAGAGATTATGTGGAAAATATACTTTTTTAAGATTATGTGAAAATCCGTAGTAGAACAAAAAAAATCATGTAGAAGAAGTAATCAGGTCTCTCCTATCCATACTAAATCAGTGCCACTTATTATGGATCAGAGAGAGTAGGAGAGATTATATTCGTAGACGATAAAATTCCATCTTTCTTTGCGAGAATACACCCTGGCAGGTGTATTAATCATATAGAAGAGAGGCCAAGATGGCCGAAAACAACGCCAAGGCTGGCTACAACTCACGCAACACCACACGATACACGGCTTACAACGCCAACCATAGCACACGACAACGAAGGCCTGCCTTGCACCGCCACCCACCAAGAATGGCGAGGGACGAGGCACAGAGCCAAAGGACCGCGACACGCCCGAAGAAGAAGATCCCGGAAGCCGACCCCGACCCAGGAGCCAATGGATCAACGTACTGCAAACTCATAAGCGCCTAGAGGAGTCGGCGAGTAGACAGCAGGACCCAACCAGTCCGGAGAGGCATCGACGAAGGAGCTTCACCACGGTGTACATTGCGCCCCGGAGGGTCACGCTCTGAGCAGTGCCACCATCGACCCCATCCACCGTACGAGGGACTACATGAGCAACCAAGGCGACGCCTTCAAGAAGGGAGCGACATCGTGATGCCGCCGCCGCCCGATCCGGCCTGGATCTAGGGTTTCCCCCGGCGCTTGATGTGGGGAAGAGCAGTCAGAGCCTTGGCGACGCCCCCAAGGAGGAAGACGGCACCCACGGGTGTCGCCGTCGCCAGCAAAAGCAGGGATTTCTCCCGGCCCGACGCCAACCCCAAAGCCCCACACAGCACATACGGACGCGACGAGATGCACACCACCGCCGAGAGGCTTGCCGCAGACGTCGCCGGGGCAGAGGAAGGCGCCGACCACCGCCCACCAGACCACCATCGGGGACCGGAAGGTGGGATCCAGCCCACCGCTGCTTGGCCGACTACCGGCACCACCATGGTGCCTGGCAGCGGACGACGCAGGCACCACCGCGCCTGGGCCAGCCGCTGGCACCGCCGAGGTGCCCAGCAACTCGCACCAGACGCCACCGCGCTTGCCTACCACGGCAACCCGACCGTCGGCCCACCCCGGCCCAGATGGGCTGAGCGACCCCGAGGCCGCAACTGCAGCAGCAGGGGCGCCTCCGCCGCGAGGAGGCAGTGCATCCACTGGCGGTGCCTCGACGCGCTCGTCGCCGGCCCCCCGCGACGCCACGCCGCCGGACCGCCGCCGCAGACCACGCCTCCGCCGCCAGGGACGATGGACCGCCACCGCGCGAGGGAGAGAGCCCCGCCGCCGCCATCGCCGTCAGGGCTTCGCCCGACGGGTCCTCCGGCGGCGGCGGAGGGGGAGGGGGCGAGGGAGGAGGAGGGAGGGAGCTGGCGGCTGGGGCGCCCCCCGTGTCGCCTAGGGTTAGGCGACGCGGGGGCAGGGAGGAGGCGTCCTCCTACTCAAATAGGAGGAGAAAGGAGTTAATCTTAGTGGAGGACAGAAGCAACGCGTTCAGTTAGCTCGCCAAATTCCATCTTTCTTAATGAACATTGGATTGGATATATACCAGATATAGCATGTAGTAGGTACCTAGATGTTCATAGCAGACGTCCAAATTTAGCCGAATTATTGACTCAAGCAGTGTTGTGCGCTCCACTAGCATGCCATTACTGCATATAGCAAAAAAAAAAATAGAGTTTAAAGCTTTAAAAAATAGAGTTTAGCACTTGTTTTATCTACCGTCCCCGAGTGCAATCTCTCTCACTCTCAGGCCCCGGCAATTATGAGGCGCCAATTAAATCGTTTCCTTAAATAAATCAACATCATGTCATTCGAAATTGATGTGGATCTTAAGTTAATTCTAGCTGTAGCAACAGTAACAGGTCGACTAAACTTGTGGTGATGTCTCTATCTCTCTCTCCCGGGAAAAGGAAAAGGCGTCACGCATCCCGGCCGGCAGCTAGCGCGCCCGTGCGCGTGGGCGCGCACGTTCATCGGCCGCCGCCAGCCAGTGCGCTCGCTAGGATGGAGCACGGTGGCGCGCCCGCCCCAGCTCTGTGGTGAGTGGTGGCCGCGGAGGTGGTGCGTGCGCGCGCGCGCGCGCGTGACGAGGTGATCGGTGGATGGAGACGGCGGGCCCGGCGGTCTCGTCAATCGGGCGCGCTCCTCTCCTCGTTCTGCTGGTTGGTTGCTGCCGGCCGGCCGCGCGAGCGTCGTCTGTCCTTTTCCGCGCGTCCGATCCTGTCTGCGCTTCCGCCTTTTCGGTGGAGGTCGATGGCGAAGCGGCCTGACTCGATCGCCATTCGCCGGGACTCCTCGCCGCCGTGTCGGTTTCCGGTCACTCCGCCTCTCGCCATGAGGGGCGGGCCTCTTTGATAGAAAATTTGTAGAATTAAATCCTGTTAAAAAATATATTTCATAAAGGTTATTTCGTTTGTAGGATTGATTAACATCCACTCATACCTCTTTTTCATAATGGAGTCTCTAAGGCTCAGTGGGAAGGAAGTTCCTTCTTAGGCTAGCCATAGTGTTAGTATCATAGGCAGAGGCGGGTCCAGAATTTTGAGTATGGGTATTCAGAATTTTGACATTTTATTGTATGAAATAAATTTTATAAAAAATTAGAGTATGAATTAATGAACCTTATATGTGGTTGACAAACCCTCACAATGAAGGATACTTGTGCTTGAGACATACGTTGTATGGGTTTATACTAAATAAAAGTATCAAATATGTAAATTTATACAAATTTCTAACTAATAAAGTTAACATGAAAATATAAGAGTAGAAAAAACACTATATGATCTTTCTATAACAAAAATACATGCAAACAGATTACTTTTAAAATTAAGAAAAAAATGCAAACATGAGGGTTTGAACTCTAGACCTACCAACATAGCTGTTTCTTCAAAACCACTTGAGCTAATTAATCCACACGTCATACTTGGATAGTCTGTTGCTATAATACATTATATAGAACATTTATATACATGTATATTTCAAAATATTTGGGTATTCAACTGAATACCCTTGAATTGAAGTGGGCCCACCCCTGATCATAGGTAGTATCATGTAAACTAGGCCCACAAAATTGTTTATGTGGTAGTTAATTAATGAAGAGAGAGGAGATTAGAGTATCATAGGTAGATATTATATCATAGCGCACATTACGAGAAACATTAAGCTTAAATAAATCTTGTACACACATTTGTATTGAGATACTACAAAACAATAAATACAATGAGTAGTATGATACTCCCTCTGACTGTCGGGACTTAGTACAAACTTTGTACTAAGGTAGTACAAAATTACCGATAGTTATTTCTGATCTGAGGGAGTACTACTTTATAATATCATGCATTATGGACGTAGTATCGTACTCAGGTATCATATACATGATACTACTAATCTACTATATGATACTCCCCACTATGACTAGCCTTAGTAGAATGACATCATGAAATCTCAGTTGCAACTTACCATTAGGACGGATCACAAAGCAAATCTAACAGTTTGGATGCATTGTAACCTTACTTGTAACTGGAAAAAAATCGGTTGCAACCTTACTTGAAACTGAAAAAAAATCACAGTTGCAACCCAACTCGCAACTCAATTGCATGGATTATAATATAAATCTGATGGTTTAGTACTCTACCGAGAACTAACTTGGTTCATATGGTGTAGCAAAACTCTTTTTTAGAATCCTTTGGTTTTCCTTGTTGTGTACTCAAACAAAATTTGGTTCGTATGAATTTCTGTAAAATTGAAGTGGACATAATATTTTAATCTTACATTTTCCTATTCCTACTTTTTCTATCCTACGAATCAAAGCCCTGAGTAGTAGAACGATAGTGACCGCCAAGGCACAAGCCAGATCCCTTTCCTTTGTTGATTTTCGTCAATATGTTGATTCTGCCTGATGGCCATATATTCTACTAGTAGCATATTTCAAAACAAGATTCTACTAGTAGCATAGCTAGTACTCCTACTTGATGTTGATTTTTCTACACCTTGACACTGCCTGTGTGATGGCCATATATTCCAGCTAGTGATCCTACTTGATCGAACTTGCATGGGAGGGGAGGGTGGTTGATTAATTAGGGATCTCGAATTTGGTTCATTCTAGAATGACAATCTTTTGAATCGATCGAATCTGAAACTATTGAGGGCGAGCCCATAACCGAATTGAGAGAAAGTAATTAACCTGCTCAACATCGGTCCATTGCAGGTCCAGTGTTCACTTACTCCATGGGCAACGTCGTGTTCCTTCACGTGAGCCGGCCGGACGTGGTCCGCGACATCAACCTCTGCGTCTCCCTGGACCTCGGCAAGAGCTCCTACCTAAAAGCCACGCACGAGCCCCTCTTTGGCAGGGGCATCCTCAAATCCAACGGAGAGGCGTGGGCCCACCAGAGGAAGATCATTGCACCCGAGTTCTTCCTCGACAAGGTCAAGGTACAGATGAATTAATATGGCAAGCCAATAGTTCAGATGCGCTCACACACACAGCTACCAAATCACAAATGACAATGAGATGATATACTCCTTCCTTTCAAATAGACATGGATTTCAGAGACAGCTCTGAAGGCCATGTGTGGGTAACCTTCATACAGTATTAGGTTTTTGAAAGAAAAGTGTAAGGATATTCTTTATTCAAAGCTATCAGTGGGTCTCGAAGTTTCAGGGCGAAAAACAACTGTGGGTCTAAATATTGCCGCTTATTTGCGAACATGATGCAGAATGACACACTGGTGGAAAAAAGGCCTTCAATCCCGGTTTGTAAAGACCATTAATCCCGGTTTTCGCAACCGGGACTAACAAAGCGCGACTAAAGGGTTCAGCCTTTAGTCCCGGTCGTTTATGAACCGGGACCAATGGTCCGCCACGTGGCCCTGGGCATGTGCTGCGGGTTGAGGACCTTTGGTCCCGGTTCCTAACACGGACCGGGACTATAGGTCCATTCGGTATAAAATTGTATTTTCTGTTTCAGAATTTCTGTATTTTCTTTATTTCTCTATTTTTCTTTATTTCTCTATTATCTAATCATCTCTATTCTCATATAGAATTAGATACTTATGGCTCTCACTCCATATCACATATCAAATTACAAGTACTTGTGGTCCTCACTTCCCGGTCGGTCACCCATCCTCACACTGCTCCACCCTTAGCACGCTTAACTTCTCCATTCCTTCCCTACTAGCTTCCAAGACTGCGCTCGCGACTTCTTGATAATAGTATGGTACCTATTCTATTAACCTATACACTTTGGTAATATATAATATTACTTTTTTAAATTCCAAATAAATTCACAAAATAAGAAACAATGATTACGAATAATAAGCACCAATGAATTTCAAATATTCTTTATATATAATTTAATTATTAATTTTCAG
Organism: Dactylis glomerata; assembly: GCA_007115705.1. Lineage (NCBI taxonomy): Eukaryota > Viridiplantae > Streptophyta > Magnoliopsida > Poales > Poaceae > Dactylis > Dactylis glomerata. The sequence goes on from QXEO01000734.1 coordinate 8,993,486, forward strand.
ATGATTAAAATATTCAAAAAAGCAAAAATACTTGAAAAATCACAAATTCGAAAATTAATTGACTTTGTTAACCGAAACAAAGGGAGTACATTTTTTCAAACATAGCTCATCCAATATGGCTCATCCAACATTTTTCCAATTTGCTCATATCCAAACATTTTTCCATACATATAATCATCCACAACCTAATTATTAAGATTAAGACGATCAACATTGCTATTGTAGCCCTTTAGCTTCCAGAATCTCCTAGCTATCTCAAAGCCTAGGCGAGCATCTAAAGCGGCATATTTTAGTTGGTTCATGCTCAATGGAACTTTTTCCCAACCAAAAATTAGATCATCTTCTTCTTTTCTTTTCTTTTTTTCTTCTTCATCTTCTTCTTCTTCTCCCTTCTTCTTGTTGTCCTTCTTCTTCTTGTTGTCCCTCTTCTTCTTCTTAAGATGTGTCCCAATAATAGCATTGGCCAAATCATAGAGACTCGGCGTTGGCTTGCTAGTGGGGTTTGGGACAACTTGTTGAAGATCATATGCGGATGGAATAACAATTCCGTATGGGCTTAGCTTGCGCAAATCATTGTCGATGGCGGCACCAACAAACTTGATGGTGGTGTCCTTCAAGAAGTCCATGAGGAGTTGCGGCACGGCATTGGCCTTGCAAATTTGAAAGACCAATACCTCGGACTCCACCGAGAGTTGAAGGACGGCGGCACGTTGAGGGCGCGCGTGAGTGGTGAACTCACAGTCCAAGCCCACGCACTTGACCGGTGCGTCGTCGAGGAACCGGCGCTTGACCATGCCGATCCACTTCTCCACCCTCGAAGCACGGAGGGTCTCCGTGATGGTGAAGTTCATCTCTTCGATGACCACGTAGTAGACCCGAGACCGGGGCCAATGTTGCTCCTCCATTGTCGCCGAGGGAGAGCTCGATCGCGGGCGCCGGCGGTATGGTGATGTGGTGGGAGGTTTTGGGGAAGAAGAAGAGAGATATTTTGTGGGGAAGAAGATGATCAAATGAGTGAGTGATTTATATAGTGAAAGAGGGAGAAGAGAGATCACACGCCGGCGGCGATGTGAATGCAGATCGAGCGAGTTCCAACGCGTCGCCGGCGGTTCCCGATCAGCACACGACGATATACGAAGCGTCGTCGTTAATGCATGTCGTCGATCGATAACTGGCGCGAAGTGGCGGTTCGTTTGAACGGATGATTGGTCCCGGCTCGTGTAACGAACCGGGACTAAAGGGCACCTTTAGTCCCGGTTTGTTACACGAGCCGGGACTAAGGTCCACGGGGCATTAGTCCCGGCTGTTAGATGAAACCGGGACTGAAGGTCCCTTTTGAACCGGGACTAATGCTCCCTGGCCCACATTTTCAAATGAACCGGGACTGATGAGCCCTTTGGTCGCGGATCGAATTTGGTTCGAGACAAATGTGTCGAATGGAAGCCCCTTTTTCCACCAGTGCCAGTTAAGCAAGAGAGCAAAAACCTGCAGCATTTCGATCCAGCTAGACAATGCGTCATCACACTTCTGACTAGGACCATGGCCAGCAGCGAAACCACAACATTCTGATCAGCTACATGATGCCCGATAAGATTCAGTATTAATTAGGACCACTTTCAGTAATTAGACCTGCATTATTCTGAGCAGCATACAGCTAGACAGACTTGAACGTTGGCAGTACATGCAAACGTTACTCTTAATATTGTTTTCACCATGCCCAGGGAATGATGGATCTGATGGTAGATTCTGCCCAGACACTGCTCGAGTCATGGGAAGAGAGCGTCGACAGAAATGGTGGGACTGTAGACATCAAGATCGACGATGACATAAGAGCCTACTCTGCAGATGTGATCTCCAGGACATGCTTTGGAAGCAGCTACATCAAGGGAAAGAAAATCTTCCTAAAGCTCAGAGAGCTTCAGAAGGCCGTGTCCAGGCCCAATGCGCTAGCTGAAATGACCGGCCTGAGGTTAGCACAAAAATAAGAAAAGAAAATGCTCTTCAACCGAAAGTTATATTGAGAGTGAACTGAGATATGGAATTTGAATGCAATTTCTGCAGGTTCTTTCCTACGAAGAAGAACAGGCAGGCATGGGAGCTTCACAAACAAGTGCACAAGCTGATACTAGAAATCGTGAAGGAGAGCGGAGAAGACAGGAACTTACTACGTGCGATTCTTCACAGTGCAAGCAGCAGCAAGGGGGGCCTTGGCGAGGCAGAAAACTTTATAGTGGACAACTGCAAGAGCATATATTTTGCAGGATACGAGAGCACAGCTGTGACAGCTGCCTGGTGTCTAATGCTCCTTGGACTGCACCCAGAATGGCAGGACCGGGTGCGAGAAGAACTGATGGAGGTCTGTGGGGGTCGTCCAGTAGACTCCCAATCACTTCAGAAAATGAAGAATGTACGTATGCTAAACCTCTTCCTTTTCCCCATCTTCAGTACTACGCAGTTTCAGAAATTAATCTTGCTAAAAAGAAAAGATACAGTGTTAACTCAATGTCATATCCAGTAAACTGAACTTTGTTATGATACCTCCCTGACTTCAAGATCACCTTTGAAAATGCAGCTCACAATGGTAATTCAGGAAACTCTGCGGCTGTACCCAGCAGGCGCCTTCGTATCGAGGATGGCCCTTCAAGAGCTGAACCTGGGGGGTGTACACATACCAAAAGGTGTCAATATCTACATCCCTGTCTCCACAATGCACCTTGATACCAATCTATGGGGGGCTGATGCTAAAGAGTTCAACCCGGCACGCTTCTCCGACGCTCGACCCCAGTTACACTCTTACTTGCCATTTGGCGCTGGCGCTCGAACCTGCCTTGGCCAGGGGTTCGCTACAGCAGAGCTCAAGATACTGATATCTCTCATCATTTCAAAGTTTGCACTGAAGCTCTCGCCACATTATGAGCATTCTCCAACACTCAAACTCATTGTGGAGCCAGAGTTCGGTGTCGACCTCACCTTGACGAAAGTGCAAAGTGCTTGTAGACAGTAAGAGGGGGACTGTGATTTGCATACAAGAAAGTTCAGTGAATGCAGCTGGAGAAAAATGTATAGGGTCCATATTGTTCAGGTTTGATCTTTCTCGTGTGTATGTTAAGCTTCAGCTCAAATAGGCTGAATTAGAGGGAATGTGCCAGATGAGTAAATATTTCAAGTCAACATCTTTTTGTAAAACAGTTGCAGTTGTTACGATGTGGATACCTAGATCAAAAGGCAACACTAAGAGCAAAAATATGGTGCTACAGAAGCGTGTGAATAAAATAACACAGTTCTTTGTTGAGCACTAGGCAGGCAGCATACTTGACTGATGGACCTCTCCAACTTGCAACACAAAATGAGCAACTGGATGATCATTCTTTTCACTTGCTTGATCATCATCTAAAGAAGAGTTCAAAGGCAGTACAAAAATACAAGGAGAAGTATATAGAATCGACAAATAGACAGCAAATAAATCTGATGTGCAGAAAATGTTGGTTCCAACACCAAACAATCCATGAATCGGAAGTAAATTAAGAGGAAATATACCACCAGAGACAGAGATATGTTTAGAAGTAACTTGCAGCAATATAACCAACAAACCACATCGAGTAAGTGTGAACATCCTTGCAGCAACTTTTAACATGATTAGCTTTTACATGATACTGGAACTGAAATAAGGCTGAACTGCAGAAAATATTGGTTCCATCACCAGACAATGCATGATTCAGAAGTAATTTAAGAGGAAGATGCCACCAGGGCGTGCATTTCGACAGAAGTATGTCCATAAATAATTTTGCAGCAAGCAACAAGCCATATTCGAGTCAGTGTAAACATCCTTGTGGCCACTTTTGAACATGATTAGCTTTTACATGATGCTGAAACTGAAATCAGTTCGACCCAACAGCAGAGACACAACAAAGAGCCTCAGCCAGAGACCATTTTCACAACAATGATAAGAATATTAAGCGCTATCAAGGGCATCCGCAGAAACTGAGTGGCGTAGATGAGCCCAACGATCTGACCCTTCAAAGACTTTGTTTGCCCATTTCCTGAAACTTCAGACATGCTCCAACCCCTGGGACCAAGAAAGCGGTCTTCATTCAGTATCGCCAAGGAATTTGCAAGAAGCAAAAAACCCTCCAGCAGCATCCACAGGCCCATCTCTGTAAATGAATAACACAACTCCGTTAGATGAAAATTTTACTGTTTATGTGCCACCAGTCACCAGATCATTGTATCTGAACTAACAGACTAGTTTGTCTTGGTGGATTCAACATAGAAAAGCAACATCATCTCGTGAAAACATAAACGTAACTGGACAGGGACATGCACTAAGACATACTTCCTGCAATCCATAAAAAGTTTCGCAGGCTTAGTACAACTTTGTACTAAATCATCCGACACTTTTTACGGATCGGAGGGAGTATTTATGTACACAAACAAAATAAGGAGCTTTTCTCATTCTTCATTGATTTCAGTAATTTATGTCGCTAGATTGATGTATCTCAATTCTCAAGTTTGACTCCCTGACTATATCACTAGCGATCCTATGGCCAATTGTTACCTTTGGTGTGTGTTGCCCTAGCTCTTCTTAATATAAACATCACATAAGCACACAACACAAAACTAGGCCAGCTCCTCCCATAAAAGCATATCAATGTCTCCTCTTTGAAGATACTAGTGAGCAAATAGTGATATATGTTAATATAGACAGCCTTTTTCCACATAACGAGATGCCAAATCATCCACCCAATAAGTAAATTACAGACCATATGTGTTCAAAATCATCCATCCCAAACATCATCATGCATATATATTTTAACCATGAATAGAAGTAGTTCATGTATGAAAACAGGCCAAATTTTAGCACACAAAATTAGGTAACGGCATATGTAGTTTTACCCCTATTCCTCATTCATAGCACACCAAATTACAGCTAATAGCCTGCTATTTTCGGATCCACACACGGACGAACAGAGGAGAGTGAGAGTTAGGAGAGATCACGCACGGCACCCTCCTTGGAGATGAGGAGGACGGGGGAGTGTGGCGTCGACGGTGACCGGAGGAGATGGTGGAGGTTCGGTGCAGGAGGACGCCGGCCGGAGGAGCTTGAACTCGAGGACGACGGTGGGCGGCGGACACTCGAGGATCACGACGGACGGTGGTAGGGGACGGAGCTTCAACACGAGGACAAGGGCGCGACTCCGGCGAAGAGATCTGGGAAGGAGTTGGGAACGGACGAACAGGGGAGCCGTCTCAACTACTCAAAGCAGAGGTGCACGCTATTCGTTCCCTTTTGTTTTTTTCCTTTCGGGAAAAGGAAAAGCTGGGCGCAGCTCTTTCAGGCCTTCTTACGGTGGCACTGTGGCAGGCTAGACTTGGCGGCCCAATAATCCCAAGCGGACGAGGAAAACGGATTTGGGCCCCGTTTGGTTCGTAGAGCCCAGGCAGACGAGGAAAACAAATTTTAGGACCCGTTTGGTTGGCAGGATTTTCTAAAACCCAGCAACATAGGAAAACAGTACTCCCTCCCATTAAAAAAAGTGTATCGATTGCAAATTTTATACTAATTCTCCAACACTATTTTCCGATAGGAGGAAATATGATATAATATGGCATGTGATATGCTACAGGTTTCGAAAACATAGGAATGCATATATGTTACATGTTGTTTGGATGGGCTGCAGGAAAAACGTACAAATTCTCTACGGTTATTATGTGTATGCCATACATGTCATAAAAACAAAGAAAATTTTCTATGAGGTTGGATCTAAGGGGAAAAAAATCTTGTGGGATTGGATACAAAGTAGACCATATGAAATATTCTATGGTTTCAAATCGTAGGAACATAACAAGCTTAAAGGAAAAAATTCGGAGGAATAGGATCCTCCAAAATTTTGTAAGAATTCCTTTGAGCTAAACAAGACCTTACTTTTGGAAAACTCTAGAAAACACCAAAATTTGAAAGGTTTGCTTTATGCTCGCAAATGCCGCAATGCGAAAAAAATATGATGAGGAAGAGGGGGGTCAATGGAAGGGGTGGTGGTGTGGTCTCTTGTCGAACTTAGTGAAGGTGACTTGAGGCGGCGGTGGACCAACACATGAGGAGCTTAGGACTATGCGCGGTGGCAAGGCGTTGCAGGTGACACGTCAAGTAGCGCGTCGGCCGTGAGCACGAAGGACACAGTTAGGCTGTTGGTAATTGTAGGGGCTTGACGGAGGAATGGAAGAAAGCTATCGGAAAAAGGGGCGGCAACAATATCAACCGAGCGCTAGCTAGGTTAAATGTCAGTCAACTGAGAGCTAGGCGCGTCCTATATAGATAGTTTCTTCACGACTTACCGGACATCCGGACCAGCCCAGATACATTGTGGTAACATGCATAGATAAGCAAGTTATTCCCGACTGACTGCACATCTTAACGGGCTTGGCGACTGTTGAAATATTGGGCCTTTTCATATGAGCCCATAATAGATTTCAGAAATTCCTAGAAATCTCAAAGCCCATATGTGTGAGCCCATTTGGAATGCAGCCCAAGTTTTTGGCTGCACAAAGGCAAGGGGTGGGAGCTAAGTTTAGTCCCACATGGAAAGTTGGGAGACATGTAGACCAACATATAAGGTGGGGTGTTGCACCACTTGGTAAGTGAGTGAGAAGAGAAGTGCCACACGCGCGCTCCTCCTCCTCCTCCTCGCTCGCTCGTCTCGACACGACGCGCGCGCGCCGCGGTTTGCGGAATTGAGCCGAGCTTATCTTTTTGCTGCACAGGAAAACCGAGCGTTTGACCGAGTCCTTGACGGACGCGTCACAGCTAGCCAGTTTGGGTCGCTCCCGGATCGTGGGCTACTGTAACCGACTCGGGCGTGCGACGTGGGCGTGGCCCACGTTGCCTAGGGTTTCTCCGCTGCGCCGCCTATATAAACTCTTGCCCGGCTACCGCCGCACACACCTGAAACCGATCTAGGGTTTTGCCACCTCTCGCTGCTTGCGCCGCCTCTGTAGTCTACCTCATCCCGAGCGCCGGCGTGCACCGGCGAACGGGAGAGCAGGTCTCCGGAACCACTCGCCTTTGCGATCCTGTACGGGAGAGGGCGAATTAGGTTTTTGGGAAGCGCTCTGCGCGACTGCTCAAGCTCTTCATCACGGGTCGTCTTCCATCCAAGTCGGGTGGTGCAGCCTACCGCCGTCTTCATCGCCGTCTGCTTCGACCGGTCTACTCCAACGTTGTCATCAACAACGTTACTGCTATGACTATATCTGCAAGCGAACGGTACGTGCGGTGTACTGTTATTTCCCTGTTCATCATGTTCTGCGAGTACATGTTTCGCTGCTACTTGTTTCCGTTCATCTTGTTGTTCAGTACATCTAGTATGTTCGAGTTACATGTGGTAGTAGCTAGCGTTGTCATGTTTAATATTCTGGAATTAATCATGGAAATTGTGTCTAATTCTCCAACAATCCAAAAACCTAATTGTAGGCAATTTCCTGAATTATCAATGGCTAGTTTTACCGATGCACTGAGGCCGGATAAATTTACCGGTGTGCACTTTAAGAGGTGGCAGTACAAGGCTGAGCTTTGGATGACCACGATGAAAGTGTTCCAGATTAGTAAAGGTAAACCTGAAGGAACTATGTCTGAGGATGATCAGAAAAAGTTCGAGGAAGCCAATACTATCTTTGTGGGATGCATTCTGAGCATTCTTGCTGACCGTCTGTGTGATGTGTTTATACACATAAAAGACGGGAAGGAGCTCTGGGACGCACTGGACGCCAAGTTTGGTGCTGCAGATGCTGGCAGTGAACTGTACATCATGGAGTGCTTTCATGATTTTAAGATGACTAAGGACCTTCCTGTGGTTCAACAAGCTCATGAGATACAGTGCATTTCCAAAGAGCTCGAACTCCTTAAGTGTGCCTTACCCGACAAGTTTGTGGCGGGTTGCATTATTGCTAAGTTGCCCCCTTCATGGAGGAACTTCGCCACAGCTCTCAAACACAAGAGACAGGAGATATCAGTTGAAAATCTGATAGCGTCCCTTGATGTTGAGGAGAAGGCTCGTGCTAAGGACACTACTGAGAAAGGAGAGGGTCATGCTACTGCTAACTTTGTCCAGCAGAAAGGCAAATCCTCAGGCAAGAATAAAGGGAACTTCAAGCCCTCTTTCAACAAGCCTATAAAGACTACAACCTTCAAGAAGAAGAAGCCGAACAGGGACAGGAGTGATCTAACTTGTTTCACTTGTGGAGAGCCCGGCCACTTTTCCAAGGATTGCCCAGAACGCGCAGACCGCAGAGGGAAAAGGGCCAAGAATGTCAACGTCGTGACTGCTAGCAATACTGATGGGTATGGTAATCTATTTACTATTCTTTCGGTATTTCAATCTCCCTCTTGGTGGATTGATACGGGTGCTAACGTTCATGTGTGTGCTGACATCTCTATGTTCACTTCTTACCAGGCCGCACGGGATTCCTCCGTCCTAATGGGCAATGGGTCACATGCCTCTGTTCGTGGTGTTGGCACGGTAGATCTGAAGTTCACTTCGGGGAAGATCGTGCAGCTAAGGAACGTGCAGCATGTCCCTTCTATGAACAAGAATCTTGTTAGCGGTTCCCTTCTCTGCAGAGATGGGTTTAAGGTTGTTTTAGAGTCGAATAAGGTAGTCATTTCCAAGCATGGACAATTTATTGGAAAAGGCTATGAGTGTGGAGGCTTGTTCCGCTTTTCACTTTCAGATTTCTGTAATAAATCCGTGAACCATATTTGTGGCGGTGTTAATGATGATACCAGTGTTTGGCATTCTCGTTTATGTCACATTAATTTTGGTTTGATGTCTCGGTTATCCAGCATGAGTTTAATTCCGAAATTCACTATTGCCAAAGGTTCTAAGTGCCATAGTTGTGTGCAATCGAAGCAACCTCGTAAGCCTCATACGGCGGCCGAGGAGAGAAACTTGGCACCTCTAGAACTCATACATTCTGATCTATGCGAGATGAATGGTGTGTTGACAAAAGGTGAAAAGAGATATTTCATGACATTGATTGATGATGCGACTAGATTTTGCTATGTTTACTTGTTGCGAACTAAAGATGAAGCTTTAGACTACTTTAAAATTTATAAGGCTAAAGTTGAAAATCAACTAGAGAGAAAGATCAAGCGTCTTAGGTCGGATCGTGGTGGAGAGTATTTTCCTAAAATCTTTGACGAATTCTGTGAGGAACACGATATTATTCATGAGAGGACGCCTCCCTACTCGCCCCAATCTAATGGGGTGGCCGAGAGGAAAAACCGCACTCTGTCTGACTTGGTGAATTCCATGCTCGACACTGCTGGTTTATCAAAGGCATGGTGGGGGGAGGCTTTGTTGACTGCATGTCATGTCCTGAATAGAGTTCCTAACAAGAATAAAGATAAAACCCCTTATGAGGAGTGGGTTGGGAGAAAGCCATCACTTTCATATTTGCGCACTTGGGGATGCTTGGCGAAGGTCAACATTCACATCCCAAAGAAACGCAAACTCGGACCAAAGACTGTGGATTGCATCTTTCTAGGTTATGCTCAGCGGAGCATTGGCTATAGATTTTTAGTAGTTAAATCCGAGGTACCTGATATGCATGTTGACACTATAATGGAATCTCGTGATGCAACATTTTTTGAGAATATGTTTCCTATGAAAGATATGCATAGCACTGCTAGATTTTCTTCTGAGATAATTCCTGAATCTAGTGCATCTGATGATTATTTTGAGCAACCACATGAGAACGTTTTTGAGAACGTTCATGAGAAGGATGACAATGAAGCTCCTACAAGGAGCAAGAGACGGAGGACTGCAAAGTCCTTCGGTGATGATTTCATTGTGTACCTTGTGGATGATACTCCCAAGTCCATTGCTGAGGCATATGCATCACCAGATGCAGATGATTGGAAAGAAGCTGTCCAAAATGAGATGGACTCGATTCTTTCTAATGGAACATGGGAATTATCAGAGTGCCTCCATGGCTGTAAGCCTGTGGGCTGCAAGTGGGTGTTCAAGAAGAAGCTAAGGCCTGATGGTACTATTGAGAAGTACAAGGCGAGACTTGTAGCGAAAGGCTACACACAGAGAGAAGGCGAAGATTACTTTGACACCTATTCACCTATCGCAAGACTAACCACCATTCGAGTACTACTTTCCATGGCTGCCTCTTATGGTCTTATCGTTCATCAAATGGACGTAAAGACAACTTTCCTCAATGGAGAGTTGGAAGAGGAAATCTATATGGATCAGCCTGATGGATTTGTGGTAAAAGGTGAAGAGACAAAGGTGTGCAAGTTGCTAAAATCTTTATATGGCCTGAAACAAGCACCTAAGCAATGGCATGAGAAGTTTGACAGAACTTTAACTTCTGTTGGCTTTGTCGTTAATGAGGCTGACAAGTGCGTATACTATCGCCATGGTGGGTGCGAAGGTGTTATATTGTGTTTGTACGTTGATGATATTCTCATCTTTGGTACAAACATGAAAGTGATACTTGAGGTCAAGTCTTTCTTGTCAAAGTGCTTTGATATGAAAGATCTGGGAGAAGCTGATGTGATCCTAAACATCAAGCTGAATAAGAACGAGAGTGGGATTACTTTATCGCAATCCCACTATGTTGAGAAGATCTTGAGCCGGTTTGGCTTTATTGATGGCAAGTCTTATCCAACACCTTATGATCCCAGTGTGATATTACGTAAGAACAAGAACGAACCAACAGATCAACTGAGATATTCTCAGATCGTTGGTTCACTCATGTACTTAGCGAGCGCGACAAGACCTGACATCTCTTTTGCTGTGAGCAAGTTGAGTAGGTTCATGTCAAACCCAGGTATTGATCATTGGCATGCACTTGAAAGGGTCATGCGCTATCTATGTGGTACAATGAGTTACGGGATTCACTATTCAGGGCACCCTGCTGTGCTTGAAGGATATAGTGACGCAAATTGGATCTCTGATGTAGATAATATCAAAGCCACTAGTGGGTATGTGTTTACCTTTGGAGGTGGCGCCGTATCATGGAGATCATGTAGGCAAACCATATTGACGAGGTCAACTATAGAAGCAGAACTCACTGCTTTAGACACAGCCACTGTAGAGTCAGAATGGCTGCGTGAGCTCTTGATGGATTTGCCGGTGGTTGAAAAACCTGTGCCGGCCATCCTCTTGAATTGTGACAACCAAACAGTTATTGTCAAAGTGAACAATTCTAAGGATAACGCGAAGTCATCAAGACACGTTAAAAGACGTTTGAAGTCTGTCAGGAAATTGCGAAACTCCGGAGTAATAACTGTTACGTATATTCAAACAGAAAAAAACCTGGCAGATCCCTTTACTAAGGGGCTATCACGCAATGTGATAGATAGTGCATCGAGGGAGATGGGTTTGAGACCCATAGATGTTATGCCATAGCGGTAACCCAACCTTTGTGATCGGAGATCCCGTGAATTAGGACCTGGGAAAACAAGCTAGTGGTTTAACTGAGGAGAGTATTCTGTAACCCTCTCTATGTGAAGATGCAAAACTCTCAAAATCTGTAAGGCAGGTTGGCAACATGCCTTAATGTGTTTCTGTTGGCTATGATTAGCAAAGATGCTCTCCTACAGAGCATTCTTGAAAGAACACACCTATATGAGTCCGACTATTAAACGTCACAGTCTATGAGATTTGGGTGATCTCTAGTAAACTCATGAAGAGACCATGGAGTACGACGCATATGCTCCAACCCGCGGGGTAGGCTACTGGCAGCCATGTACTGGTTATGACTTTGAGTGAAATCTTGTCGCACAAAACTTGAAATTCAAGGCGTAGTCCATTGTTCAAGTTGCTGATAAACGTAGCTTAAGGTTCTAGGCGGAAGTTCAACTTAACAGTCTCTGCTGAAACACTGGTATATAAACAAGTAGTGAGGTTTGGCAAATCTCTAAATGGGCATTTGAGATCTGGTGGGGGATTGTTGAAATATTGGGCCTTTTCATATGAGCCCATAATAGATTTCAGAAATTCCTAGAAATCTCAAAGCCCATGTGTGTGAGCCCATTTGGAATGCAGCCCAAGTTTTTGGCTGCACAAAGGCAAGAGGTGGGAGCTAAGTTTAGTCCCACATGGAAAGTTGGGAGGGATGTAGACCAACATATAAGGTGGGGTGTTGCACCACTTGGTAAGTGAGTGAGAAGAGAAGTGCCACACGCGCGCTCCTCCTCCTCCTCCTCGCTCGCTCGTCTCGACACGACGCGCGCGCGCCGCGGTTTGCGGAATTGAGCCGAGCTTATCTTTTTGCTGCACAGGAAAACCGAGCGTTTGACCGAGTCCTTGACGGACGCGTCACAGCTAGCCAGTTTGGGTCGCTCCCGGATCGTGGGCTACTGTAACCGACTCGGGCGTGCGACATGGGCGTGGCCCACGTTGCCTAGGGTTTCTCCGCTGCGCCGCCTATATAAACTCTTGCACGGCTACCGCCGCACACACCTGAAACCGATCTAGGGTTTTGCCACCTCTCGCTGCTTGCGCCGCCTCTGTAGTCTACCTCATCTCGAGCGCCGGCGTGCACCGGCGAACGGGAGAGCAGGTCTCCGGAACCACTCGCCTTTGCGATCCTGTACGGGAGAGGGCGAATTAGGTTTTTGGGAAGCGCTCTGCGCGACTGCTCAAGCTCTTCATCACGGGTCGTCTTCCATCCAAGTCGGGTGGTGCAGCCTACCGCCGGCTTCATCACCGTCTGCTTCGACCGGTCTACTCCAACGTTGTCATCAACAACGTTACTGCTATGACTACATCTGCAAGCGAACGGTACGTGCGGTGTACTGCTGTTTCCCTATTCATCATGTTCTGCGAGTACATGTTTCGCTGCTACTTGTTTCCGTTCATCCTGTTGTTCAGTACATCTAGTATGTTCGAGTTACATGTGGTAGTAGCTAGCGTTGTCCTGTTTAATATTCTAGAATTAATTATGGAAATTGTGCCTAATTCTCCAACAGCGACATTGAGTGTAGATTTGGGAAGACTTGTGTGACACAAATGTTGCATATTGATAAACATGTTTTTCCGGCTGATTGCACACGGCATTTGGCGATAGATCATAAAGACACTTCAGGATAACATTGTTACTTGCAAAAACGTGCGTAGGTAACCGTTCTCGTCCTCACCGATTGCGATTCTTTGGAGTCGAGAAGTCGTTGACTACTACTGTGGTACGAACAATTTTTCTACGGCCAACAGCCCTATAATTACCGCGAGCCTAGACACGCAACCGCGGGAAGCCCCGCGTGGAAACCGCGTCGATGGCTCGGCAGTGGTTCTCTTTCCCAGAGAACGTGATGGCACGCGCCCATGGCTAGCTAGTAGCTAACCATTAGCAGAGAGCTCCGTTGCGTCGTCTTCCCCATTATGTAGTCACCACTTGCGCGCTCGGTGACCGCAGGCGACGGCGACCGCGGTGGCGCATATGCGTGCGTGGGTCAACTGGGCCCCGCTACCGGCTGTTCGTATCCAATCGCCCGCGCCAGAGGACGCGGAAATGGTACTAGCAGCTAGCGGAAGGCGAGCTTGCGGCGACATGGCCCGTGCACAGCTCCGTCGGTTTCGCGTTTGCAGGAACCTGTCTGCATCTCGTGTGCGAGTCGTCGTGCACCTCGTGTGTATGCCCTGCGTAATTTGATGGAGTTGGATGTACTGTATACATTTCTCCTTCCTACCAAGCACCCTAGCTACGATGCTCCCACCCACTTCCTCGCCGGCCGGGTCAAGCTGAAGCACGCACCCACATGGGATGGGACGACCTGGACCGAGCAACAGCAACCCTAGAGCACCCGCCGTGGCTGCACGAACCGGCGGCCAGGCAAAGTCAAGAGTTTCAACGGTCGCCAACGGGCATATATGGCCTCACGTTCGTCCTCAAAGACGCCGGCTCGCGTTTACACAAATCGGGAGGGAACTGTGCACGCACGTTCGTCTGCTTGCTGTAAACCCTGATTCGTTCAATGTCTCTAGATGAGTTTTTCGTATGTGCCGTCGCTGTGTCAAACTTCATTTCGCTGTGTTGACAGTTGACACCAGACATTTCCGCGCCGGCTTTTCGTCTTTTATCCGCCTACCGGTGTTCGGCGGGCGCTGAAATTAGGCAGCAGCTTGGAGCTTGGTCATGCCTGGCGTTTGCTTGACGCTGACGAATGATGATCCAGAAGCCTACTTTATACTTTGCGTCCTGATCAAACTTGCGGACTTGTCCTTGCGTCCTCTACCCGTAAGTCCCCGCTCCTTTTGCGATAAGCCATGGCGCCAAGCGCTGACAGGAGCCGAAATATGATGGCAGGCTTGCTGAACAGAACTGCAAAATGATGGCAGGCTTGTTGACAGGAGTATTTGTTCAAATGATGCGATACAGCGATATAGGAACCGATCTCGTCGGTGCCTAATCCGGATTCTTCCGGTTTCGGACAGTAGGGGTGGTCATAGGATGCTGACGATGCGCTAAATGCGTGAGTCGATGGCACGTGCAAAGGAGACTTGAAGGTGGTCAAACAACCTGCTACGAAAGGATGGAACTAATCTTAACCGATTCTGAAACTGCCAAAATTGCTCTATATATCAATCACTACAGCACTCATCTCAATCACAGGAGAAAAAAATATACTCTTGCAAATAATAGAAGCTTTTGCGACGAGTAAAGAACAATGACTTAGGGTAGACTTAGGCCGTGTACATCATGATCATGATATTGGATTATCTTTGTTAAAAATACGTTTCCTAGCTCTTTTCATGAGTTTAGATTTTTGATTGAGTTTTATACGTTTAATATGGAGAGTCAAAGGTCATGGGATTAAATCTTGCCCAACGCACTATTAATAATAATATTTGCTATGTGTCATAAGGTCTCGGGATCAAATCATGTCTAACACACTACATATATAAAATAGTTGGGATCTAACCTCGATCGTACCTCTCATAATAGATATGAGGGGAGAGTTAAAATACGTTGCCTAACCACTTTTTACTATCTTATTATAGTTTAGCTAAAAAACTTTTATATATCTCCACACCTATGTTGTCACAACAAATTACAGACTATCTCTCAAAAAAATTACAGACTAATTTCATCACGGTACAATCTACCAAATGCGTTGAAGAATAACGTAAATGTTTCGAAATGATTTTGTGCAATCTATTACATATCACTCCTACTAAAGCAGGTGAACATCTAGCCATTGTGCGCCACCCATGATGGCTGCACAAGTCGCCGACATTCTCACAGCTGCCACAGTACCCTCCATACGCGGGTGTAAAGTTAAGCTGAAAATCAGGCTTTAGTGCTAGGACGGCGTAGTCGCGAGATTTTGGCACCGACATGCTAACGACCTGACAGCCTGACGTCCTACATGGGGGTTTTGTGGCGGCACTCCAAGCGCAGGTCAAATAATATTTTATACTAGACTTTTGTACTTATATAAATTAACATTTATCATGCTATGGTCTTAGTATCATTTTGTATAACTTTGATTCATAGTTGACCACATAATAATTATTCAGAACTTTAATTAGAATGTTCATAGTTGTACATATGTAATGTATATGCTTACAAAGTTTAATTGTGCTAAATTGAAATTGTATGTCTTAATAAAAATTATGCTTGAACCAATTTTTTTGCGGTTGCATAAATCATATAGTGTATATGCACTCATATGTTTAATAGTTTTATAGAGATCTTTAAACTATACAATTGATCAAATATCTTAGTAGTGGTTATTGTGTATTTTAGGTAAATATAATTATAGAAACTATATGATACCATGGCGTTGCTATGGAATATTAGTATGCTTAACACATAAAAGTAGTGAGGTGCACCTTTAATAGACAAAGAAGTAATAAGCACGGGAAAGAAAAAAAGCTTGATTGCCAATGTTGAATATTGGTGAGCTATCGTGAACCACACTTACAAAATATATAAGTAGCAACCGACATGCCTAAATGATAGTTCTAGAATGTCTCCCTTCCCCCCCCCCCCCCCCCCTAAAAAAGAATCGAAAGGAAGAGGGAAGTGTAACAAACCAAATTTTGTAACCAAGTTCAAGCAGAGTTAAGTGGTATGAATCAGGGCCAACAAAAACATTTGTATAAATTAAGTTGAATAAACCAGTGTGTGCCTCCGTCTAACTTTGACTTATGTGTTGAACAAAATTGAAAACCAACATGATCTTTGTGCCTTGTGATCATGTCATTAAAAATTCTACTACCTATTTGCCAAAAAATTATCTTCAAAACCCCTCCTATTTCAAATGATTTGACTTTTTTCCAAAACAAAAAAGGCAAGATTAATTTTAACATAAAGGTTTTCCTAATACATAAAATAATATGTTATGACCAGTGGGGATATGCTTACAGATCATTTTAAGCCTATTTTCTAGATAAAATCTTATCTTAATGTTTTCCTCTTTCAAACCATAAAACTCTATTTCTTACAAATGATTAATTATTTTCAAAACTGAGATTTATGAAAAATCAAAAATGAGGTGTACAATATATGTGCACTCGTTCCACTTCAATTAATATAATTTATAAAACTATTTTCTTGGTTTCCTCTATTTTTTTAAATAGCGGGAATAGGAAAAATACCTTTTTATACTATGTTTGTCTCTGAAATTTTTGGGAATATTACCCAAGGTAAACAAGTATTGGGACCTATTTCATACAAGAAGCCCACCTAGTCCAATGCAAGTTTTCAATTCTCTAAATATATATTGGTAAATCCTAAATGAATATGGATATTCTCTGATCAACACCCATCTTCTAGACATGATATTCCATACAAAACCATCTTATCCAAAAGCATCTGATTTAAACCTTGGGACTAACCAAGATCCCACATGCAAGTTCCTATCCCATTTGTTCATCTACTAGAACCCTTATCTTCTCAACTATTCTAGACCAGTGGACCCATGTTCCACTTGCAACTAGCGGGAACCATGGATCATCCATATATTCTATATAAATGATTGTTAAAATACTTTCTCTTTTAATTCCATATGCAAATATCAAGGAAACTAATAAAAATCCTTAATCTCTTTTCTCTATTTCTCCATAAGTCCTTAATTGTTGTTTTAGCAAAATAATTTCAAAGTCCTAAATTATAAATCTTGGGAAACATGATATATGCATGGTATCACTCACTTTCCCACCAAAAAAAGTTTATGAATTTGTTTTCTTATTTTGTCTTCCATAATTACTTAATGCATGGGAATGTTATTTCATTTATTGCATTTAAACCAACAAACAAATGTGGGGAATATCTAGAAAGCTCACAAGAATAGGTAGAGATAATGGGACCCACAAATCTTGGTGTTTATTTTGAAAATTTTGACCTCGATGCCTTGTCTCATGCTAGAGGTGAGGGCAAGAGTTAAAATGTGTTGCCTAGCTCTTTTCATTAGTTCAGACTTTTGGTTGAGTTGGCTAGCGCATATGTTTAATAATCTTAATCTTGCTTGTGTACCCAGTTTTTACTATCTTATTGCAGTTTAGCTAAAGAACTTCTATATATCTCCGCACCTATGTTGTCAAAACAAATTATAGAATTATTTCAACACGGTACAATCTAGCAAATGGGTTGAAGAATAACATAAATGTTTTTAAATAATTTTGTGTAATTTTTTCTTGTATTTCTTTAGTGTGGGAAATTAACATTTACTTTATTCTAGTTTGAAAGTTGAAACAACTTTGTGTGATTGGTGAAAATATTCAGCCATATTTTACAAATTTATCGACTTTGAACCATATTTTGTTTTTCAATTGACAAATTGCATCATACTGAAATTGCTCACCCAAATATGTGTAGGCTATTAGACACCATGTGAGTGTCAAGCATTGTTGTCATTTGAGCAGCTAAATTTAAGACATACTATGCGGAGTGTGGAGTGATTCCACTGATTACGGCTAAACCTAGCTATCCTAAACCATGTTGGGAGCTTATCATGTAAGAACTCGGAAGAAGAGAGGTGAAGTGGCATCTCGAAGCTATCTGTGCAATCCCAGTGAAATGAGAAACAAAAATACACATCTAAGTAGGAATGTGGGGTTACCATAGAATCTCAACACTTGGCAAGAAATTAAAATGCAGTGCGGATTAAAAGGCCCAAAATATGCTGCAAAGTGGTTAAAATTCTAAAACATGGTGGAAATTATCAACTAGTGATTGAATTTTGGAATTAACTCTTTTATGATGAAAGGCTCATCATACTTTTTTTGACAAGGGTGAGGAATATAAATGTGCATATGAAATATCATTTATTTTTTTATAAATGTTGACATTATTTGACGGGGAGGTTAATGTCGACACACCTGCGCTAATAGGTCTAACCGCTTCTCTCTCTCTTTCTTTTTGCGGTCAAGGTCTAACTGCATTGGTATACTTATTTTCCATCGAGGTCTGACAGCATTTGTATGTAGATTTTACTAATACCATCGTTTTCAATACAGTTTGATCCGTTGTGACTCTCCTGTCGCCATCACGATTTCCGCCTTACCTTACACAAGACCAATTCTTTTTATAAGAACCGGCTCCTCTATAAAACCTTGGCTCCCCTATGTTTTAAGCGCTTCACCAATAATCGTCGCATTCTCACTGAAAGCCAATCCCTGAAGGAAAAGAAAGAGACACCGCGAGCCCAAGCCATGGAGACCGCTCCCACGAAGCCGTCCTTGTCCAAGAAGCCCTCGCCGTCGTTCCGCCTCCGCAACGGCAGCCTCAATGCCCTGCGCCTGCGCCGCGTGTTCGACCTGTTCGACCGCAACGGCGACGGAGAGATCACCCTCGACGAGATGGAGGCCGCGCTGGACACGCTCGGCCTCGGCGCCGACCGCGCCGGCCTGGAGGCCACCGTCGGCGCCTACATCCCTGCTGGCGCCAACGGCCTCGGCTTCAATGACTTCGAGAGCCTCCACCGCGCTCTCGGAGACGCGCTCTTCGGCCCAATCGTGGAGGAGGAGGAGCCCGAGAAGGAGAAGGAAGGCGAGGACGAGGACATGAAGGAGGCGTTCCGGGTGTTCGACGAGAACGGCGACGGCTTCATCTCCGCCGCCGAGCTGCAGGCCGTGCTCAAGAAGCTCGGCCTGGCGGAGGCGCGGAGCCTGGCAGCGGTGCAGGAGATGATCTGCAACGTCGACCGTGACCGCGACGGCCAGGTCGATTTCGGCGAGTTCAAGACCATGATGCAGGGGATCACCGTGTGGGGTGCTTGACGCCAGCGGCGGCGCCTGGCCTTCGTCCATCTCCTGTTTCTCATGTATGTATCATTCGTAGGCATTGTAGCGCGATTTTTACCCGGCAGTTCTTGATCGAGATTCCTATCCTTGACTGGATATGCCTAACCCTGCTAGAGGATTTTTCTTCTTGAGAACCATGGCCACTTTTACTAAATCAATCTCTTCATTAACTACTTTCACTGTTTTTTCTTCTGGAAATGTATTGACCAGCTGCCCCAAAGAATATTCGCTCTTCAGTTTCCTGCTCTTGCCTAACCCTGCTGCGACTCCTTTGCGCGTTGACGTAATATTTTGTCATTTGAAATCAACATTTATTCAATAAAACTGGGGGACAATGAAGCATACATTGATGTTACATGTAGAGCACTATTGTGTTATTCATTATGGTTTTCTCTGTGTTCATCCTTAGAACACAAATACTCCCTCCGTCCAAAAATAAGTGATATAAATTTGTCTAGATTCGTATGTATCTATATATTAAAACATGTCTAGGTATATACAAATTTAAATGAACCCACTTCACTAATTTCAGAACAGAGGTTAGTATTATTTCTTCTGACAAGACCGGCATTTTTTTTTTTGCAAATCCCAGTGAGACACATGCACGAGATAGAGGTTTCACATGGGAGATTTTCCTCCAGAATTAGCAGCACAGTATACTTGTATAGTATAGTGCTAGTGCTAAGCACATGGAGGTTGTTATACCAACCAGATGATTTTTCCAATCTTAGAGGGCCCACCATTTGTCGAAAGCAACTTTGTATCCACATGTTCTGCACATCAACATATAGTTATAAATCTACTTCAATCACGCGTTTTGCCTTTGAGTTTAAGTCTGTCCCAAGCCATTAAGCAATATTATCCCTTGGTCTGCAGATTCTCAAGCATCAGAAGATTGGACGACGAGCAAGGCATCAGAAGATTGCTCCAGCCCTTACAAAGTTAAAGCCTGTAGGCATGTGAAAACTTGTGTTAGTTTCTTCGGTCGCTAGGAAGTTGGTGTATGTGTTGGTCAGAAGATCAGAATGCAGGTGTTGGCTTCGTGGGTTTAGCATGTTCTAACTATGGTGGCTCTATCTCTTTCACTAATGTAACCATGTAGGTATTCTGCGTCTGATCCGTGTGCCTTGTAGTCCGACGATCTCTGCGCACGTCATAACATGGGACACCCGTTTCATCCATTTCGTTTATCAAAATTGTATAATGTACTATTTTCACTTCCCTTATATATTGGCAACATTTGTTAAATTCATGTGTTGGAAGTATGTATATTGAGCACTTGTTGGTTTTGTCAATTTTAGGATATTAACTACCTCCCCGTAAAAGGAATGATTACCGATGTCGTATTACAGACACGAACAATCATGAACTAATCTCCAATATTTCATGGCTATTTTAAATTAGCTAAATGTGCCTTCTCGGTTTATTACTCTCTATAAGAAAATATAGTAGCTACTTTATTAAATGCTGTAATTGTGTAATATTTCAAGTTGCCCTTCTATTTCTTTTCTGTCATGATGATTGGCACTGCAACTTTGCTTTCATCACTGTTGCTGCCGCTGGACTGGAAAGGGAAAGCGTGTGTGCCTGTGCATTATTGATCCACATGTTGGTTCAGACTACAGAGATATTTCCCAACTTGTAGACTGGCGGTTCCTCAAATGACAACATATACGAATCATGATTACGAATCATTGGAGAAAATATACAAACAACCAACAGTACCATTCCGTGACTTCCAAAAATCACCACTGCTTATTTGGTATTATCAAAAAGTAGAACAACCTCTGCAGCTAATGTAGCTAACTGTACTCTCACAAACTCAAGGACTACATAAAGATAGTGAAAATCAAAACTTACATTCATCACTTACATGGAGAAAATATTACATGGAGTAGATTGACGTTTATCTCTAAGCCGTGCCATTGCTGGACTTTGGAGGTAAGAAGGCCTCCCACCATCCAGACTCGTATTTTGGGTATGGAGCTGTCCATTTATCAGGCTTATCAAAATTCAAATCGGCAGGGTTAGAAGCGAGTGCTTCTTCAAGTGTTTCTGCATCGAACTGCTCCGCTAAAACTCTGTCCAGCCTTAGTTTCATGAATCTGAGAGCAAAAAAGGAGATAAACATGAGACCATTGACGATTTATTACTGCACTGATGCTGTTTCAAGTTTAAACTGAAACAGAGTACCATGGTGAAGCAGAAACTTCAGGAACAAAATCAACATAGATGCTGATTATTTCGGCTATTGTTTGTCTTAAGACTATTCATGTCGTTAAAAGTAAAACAAATAGGGTTGTCTCGAAGCACACCATACCGGCAGGAGTAAATGACATTGTTGGTCATACAACTTATCTCATATGTGCACTTAAGTCACACATCTTGCAAACTCGACTAACCGGTCACACAACTTATGAAACATGTGCATCCGAGATCACAAACCGGTCTGTTGTCTGTTTTTTTTGTAAAAACCCATTATACGCTAGGCACGTGAGGTCAGTTGGACTCATTTTTTTGCATTTAACCTCATGGCCAAAAATTATGTGGTACAATTTCATCCATATAATTTTCTACCGAGGGGGTTAACTGAAAAAATGAGTCCAAATGCAGCGCATGATGATTTTTTTTTACCAAAAGCCGAATAACAGACCAGTTTGTGACCTCGGATACACATGTTTCGCAAGTTGTGTGACCGGTTAATCGAATTTGCAAGATGTGTGACTTAAGTGCACATATGGGACAAGTTATGTGACCCATGGTACCATTTACTCTACCGGCAGAACATGAAAAATCAACAAGGCGATTGGATGCACACAGTCAGCAACCATTGGTGGTGTCATGTTTGTCAATTCTATCGTCAAATAAGTTTCTCTATGCTTCTTCAGTTTCCTTTTACTCTGTTCCCCATCTAATCACTATGTTCAGGAATGCAAGTCACTCATAACCAGATCTACGCAGTTCATGAATGGAGGTAGATAAACAACAAAACACCCAAAGTACAACTAACCAATACACATGCCCGTGGAAAAAAAAAGATGACTCACCCATGGGTCATGATGCACATGCAGAAAACAGTTCCAAGCATTACAAAATGATATGGCGCAACTTCAAGAAGTACAGCCAAAAGCTCCATTCAATATTGCTTACATCAGTGTTTTTTCCCCTCTAATAAACATTATGTGCTCAACTTGACTAGTGGTAGTATCAGTATCTAGATATGTCTTTTTTTTTGGAGAACTAGTATCTAGATATGTCCGATTACTGATTCTAAACTTTACTGGAAGGGCATGCATGAATCTGAACCAAACTAGTGTCTCTTTTTTCACCATATAACGTTCGTCGCCAACTGACCAACAGCATATTCGTGGAATCAGAATCATCTGAAGCTAATTGAAGTATTTAGAGGGCTCATCAACCTACATATACATTTGAAGTGCATGCTTTTGCTGACAGTTCAAACACACATTACGGCTAGCCGTCAAGCAGGAAATGGATGTGTTGCAGACACAAGCCTTACTGATGCACTATGTTGACATTTGCAACAGGATATATATATACCAGACTGCAGTATTGCACGCCACATGATGCCAATGGCATATGGGCATTGAGCACGGCAGGCAACTACCATAAAGTCAGCTCTTACTAGTCGCAACTCGGAAGTCAGTTCTACAGTTACAGGGAAAGCATGAATTGCTCGAGCTTGCAACGATGCCTGAAGAAATCTGACTAGGTGACTTACCTGATCCAGTTGCGGTCGGTGGAGACGAGCGCCACGGCGGGACGCTTGAGCCGCTTGGTGACGTTGGGGAACTTGTCTAGAAACTTGGGCTCGATGACGAGCCAGAAGTCCTGCTCCTTGCTGCGCTCCTCGTAGAGCCGCAGCTTCTCCTGGAGCTGCTCCTGGAAGTGCTCCTCGTCGTCGAGCATGAACTTCGCGTTCGCCACCAGGAAGTAGTACGTACTGGGCTTCTCCTCCTGCTGCGTACCCAAAACAACACCACCGACCGTCTCAAAATCGAGCAGGAAATTCCTTTGCGCGGGGGAGAAATGTGGGACAATGGAAGCCCGAGGCGTGCTAAGATAATCTTACTTTCACGGAAGGCGCTGCGGCGGCTTGCTGGTCGGATTCGACGGCGAGGGCGCGGCGGAGGCCCTTGAAGCGCCTCGGCGGGCAGGAGATGGAGAGCGAGGGGGCGGGGCGACGAGAGGACGCGAATCGGGCGCCGGGGAGCGCGGACCTAGACGGCGCGAGGGTCGCGCAGGGGCGGAGGGACAGCGTCGTCGGAGCCGCCATTGGAACGGTGCGGAGGCACACCGGCGACAGAGTCGAACTGAACTGAGTCGAAGAGGATAGAGGAACGGAAGAACCTGGGAAACCAGTACGGGAGTAGAGAGAAGCCTTATCTGGACAGCAAGAGTAAACCGCATGGGCGGTCCTAATTCTTTTCCCACACTTTCACTTTGGTCCTAGTTTTTTGAAATTGCACGTTTAGGTCCTAAATCTTGCATAAGTGATTCACGCTAGGTCCTAAACTGGTTTGACTAGTTTTGACCAGTGCCATGTCGGCAGTGAACCTTGGTGTAATACCGGTCACCCTGCATATTTGCAAATAGAGCCTCAAGATTGTAGTTCTTCCAAAAGTTAGTCCCTAGGGAATTGGACTCGCCCTGTTCGTCCCTACCCATTCCTTATCTTCCTTGACTCCCACCGATGTTGCGACGTGATTGACCTCACGCCCGCCCCCCTGTGCCGCTAGCTTCCTCATGCTCCAGCACCACTAGCGTCTCTCTGTGCACCCGTATCGGTGCCCCTCCCTCTAATGCATCATGTGTCTGCGGTGCCCCGTCCTCCCGTGCATCCCATCCCGCAAAGTCCTCTAATGCAGATACGGCTTTGCTACATCCGTAACCACTACATCACCGCAACGAGTCCAAGGTAAGGTTTACTATTTATTTTGGAGAAGCATCAGCAACATCGTCATCCGGTGCCAGACACGGTGAAGAAGATAGAATTAGGGACTGAGTTTTGGAATAAATACAATTTGGGGGACCTATTTGCAAATATGCAGGGTGATCGGTATTCCTCCAAGATTCCACTATCAATGTGGCACCGGTCAACGCGAGTCTGATTGATTTAGGACCTGACGTGAATCACTTATGTAAGATTTAGGACTTAGATGTGCAATTTCAAAAAACTAGGACCAAAGTAAAGGTACAGGACAAAAATTAGGACCGCTGGTGCGGTTTACTCGGACAGCAATGCAGAGAGCGCCTACTCGGGTATTCGACGTTTTTGGGCCTTACCAGCGGACTTTGGGGTTAGTACACGGATATCGTCTTGGGCTATAATCTACTCCACTGACATGCTAAAGGGCTGTTATCTAGTGTTAGGCCGGCCATCTTTTCCCACTCACTTAGACCAGACCCAAAAAAAAAAATGCGTCAGTTAATTTGGCCCGGAAGTAGTACCATTTTTTGCTTAAAAATTATTCTAGAACCTTTGGGAAGCTGTCGCCATATTCGAGAACCTTTCGAGAGCTCTATTCATATTCTAGAACCTTCCAATAATTTTTTGGAACACTACAGAAAATCACCAAAACATACTAGGACCTCTCAAAACAGTCTCGCGAACTTTCGAAACACTTCCTAGCACCCACGCGTTTCCTTGCCCAACTCACATCGCATATCAGTGACGCCTCACGATGTTTGCCTCTCTATTACGCTCTACTATGCCCCTCTGTTGTATCACATGCGCTAGTTCGCTCCCCCTTGTAAACACGAATCTGCACATGCTCCTTGAAGACCTCTCGCCCTGCTCAGGAGGGACACCGAAGCGTAGCCATGGGCCATCATGTACACATGACATCATTGTTGTGTCGATCAGATTATATATATCTTCTATATCTAAATAAGAGCCCCCCACTACCTGATTTTACTGCCTTCCTGTGAAGCCACATTATCCTATTATTTTTTTACTACTCCCCGCATAGTCGCGTCTCGTGTCTCTCCTTGCCACAGTTTCAAAACGAAATGAAGCGACCGAGGGTCCGAGTCCACCGATGAGAGCTGCCTTTCCTCCATATATTTCCACGGAAACGAAACGATCGAGCATAATTACAGGAGGCGAGCGGCCATCGCCTAAACGGCGGAGCGTGATTAGGGCAGGCGAGCGGTCATTGCCTCTTAATTGTTCACCTATATGTCTCCCACGCCGCCACACATCCACGACTCTGTGGTGGGTGCTCATCTGGCCTCCTCCATGTGCAGATCTTCCTCTCCACAGTTCTTTACATGATTACATGATCAGCTTGGTATGCGCCGCTGTTAGGTCTACTCCTACATGGCATCTCCGTACGGCAACGGAGCTTTCTCAACTCCATCGTGGTGTCATGGCGGAGATCCACCCGACCACCCCAGCAGCGCAAGAAGTCGAGCTGCGACTACGAATCCAACACCCACGCCGGAACTGACGAGCTCTCTACTTTACCGGTTGATGCCCCGAGCAATCTGCAGGGCCACGCCGGTCAGCCTTTAAAGTATACATCCCTCATTCGGTATTTGCCATACAAAATCGACTTTCTCATCTTGATTCGTCTCTGCGCAGGACTGCCACAAGGATTACGCTTTGGCCAGTTAATTATAGGGAGTGATCTGGAGAGGAGATTTTATTTGCTTCTTCGGTGGTTTCATTCTCGCGGAATCTGCTCTGCGACTTATTTCGGTTTCATTGGATGGTTAGATCGCAGAAGGAGCCAGTCAGTAGCAACTGCCGGTGCTATAAATTCTGTTGGTTAGTTCGCCCCAATTCATCTCCTTTCTACAGGAGAACCTTTCTTCAAATTCTACGTTACAGCTGAAGCTAATATATACTAGGATTTGCTAAAGTTATTTGACCAACCCAGCAAACGACAGTTTTATAGATTTGATACTCCATAATATAATCTGAAACCAGCTTCCATTTTCTTCCTTTTTTAACTTTCACATGATCAGATTCCTGTGAAGAAAGATCGCAAACTATAGTTTTAGTGGGACACACACTTTCCTTCCGGTCTCCCATGGATGCTTCGTTGTAGTAAAAAAGAAAGACGGGATGAAACTAAGAGGGTAAGAGTGAGATCAAGACAAATGGATGCAGCTGACGGTATTTTTTATTATTATTCTTAGTTCAAGATAATGGTTGTGAATATCTGTGTAAAATGTCTGGGTAGTGAGATATGTATGTTTCTTTTTTTTTCTAAAATTATTTTTACAAGCACAATAACTAGGTGTAACCTTTTTTGGTCGGTGTGTACACCCACTCCTTTTGCAATGTTTTTATTTTACCAACTAAAATTTTTTATCAGTCTAATCAAAAACAATTGTACTCTGTTACAGAAGAGTTTCAAACAATGATCCTGATCTTTTCAGGTACATGTTTTCAAAACTTTCTCTGAAGATTCCTTAGATCTAAGGGAGCCCAAATACACCATCTAAACTATGACGATTGTAATATGGCTTGCTCTGAACCTGAACCGTGGTTATTTCTTGGTATAATGATTTGAAGCCGGTGTTTCGCTCTCCTGTTATCTTTCAGAGAATGCACATATTTGTCCCATGATTAGTATTAGTTTAGTTAGTTTTTGTAAGCTTTGGCCCATCGTGTATTATCTGCTAAAATATGGAAAATCCTTTCCTAATCGTTTGGCATGACTAATTTCTATTTTGTGTTCTACCAGTATATAGCATATAGTGCATGCAGACAATCAAATTGAATTTCAGATGTTCAATGACAAATGAGATGCTCAAGTCAAGTTTCTCATGGACGGTGCATTTAACAGTCAAGTTGTACTCATGTTTTTCTCATTTGTCATGGCAAATCGATTCTGAGAGTTATGTTTGTCTCGCCTCATTAACAAACTTTCATGATACTTAATTTGCCCCCAAAACGAATTTCCATAGGTTCTAATTTTAGCCTCAATTTAATTTATTTTTATAATTTCTGCAGCAACGCGCGGGGTATTATCTAGTTCCCTTGGTTAGGACCCCCGAGGAGGTACATAATGGATCTAATTTCCACTATATGAAGTACTCCCTCTGATCCATATTAGTTGTCATCAATATGAATGTATCTGGACATTTTTCAGTTCTGAATACATACATAGCAACGACAAGTAATATGGCTTGAAGGGAGTAACAAATGACTAAATCACTCATGGATTATATTGGGTTGACATGACTCCAACACTTGTATAGGCTTCCACTTGCGATGCTTGTGTACACACACGCATGTGCATTGAGGCGATAATACATGTATGATATTATTTGGTAGTTCTTTAGTAGGTGTCCTGATCTAACAATTTTATAATATAGTACCATAAATTTATCTCAAATATGTTGTGCCGGTCATGTACATCTAGTAGTAAAAAAGGAACTAATGCTTATTGCCATATATATACTCCATGTGTTCCTCTCCCCTATGAGAAGTGTAGGATAGGACTTAAGCTCCGTCCGCTCACAGCCCCTCTTTTACTCGTACTGCATCCAGAGTTTCAGTCTATATCAGTTTTAGGCATGAAAGGTATTGGGAATAGGTATGCTATAGTGGCTATGTGTCGAAGAGTTTGTATGAGTCTAATGGTGTATGAGCCAATAGCAAAAATCCATGTGTAAGTACCACGTAGATACATATGCTTAGCATGTCGTGGAACATGCACCTGGTCATAATCTCAAGCTCTAACGACATGTCCTCTCCGGCTTTCGACCTCATCCAAATAGCCAATTCTTGCTGCCGGGTAGGTTGTTCGGAGTAGGCTTAGAAGACCCATTTGCAGTCCATTTTGCCAAATCACTATACGGTTCTGAAATGTGATCTCATGTGTTTACTCTCTTTGACAAAAGAAAAATATTATACATGTTGGTCAATGCGTGGGATACTAGATTTCATGTGTCGAGCTCTTCAAAACCAGATGTCATATTATTAATATGTTTCGACAAACTTTTTTCTTTGTTGTGAGTGCATGGTTTGTGTTACCTTCATTTTTTTCTCTTCACTCCTTTTGCACTATACTACGTTCGGATGTGTTGCTATAACTAATGTAAGTTATGTGATGTCCTATATACAATTTATGTGTTGCCCTCGCTCCATTTTTAAATCCTACCTTCTATTCCACCATGTTAATTTGATGTGTTGTCTTGCCCAATGCATGTTAATGTGTTGTGTCATGAGTGCATTGTTATGTGTTCCTTCGTATGTGGTGTCCTCAGTGATGTTTTCACTGCCTTCGGTTGCACTATGTTTGGGTGTCTTGTAGGATCATAGTACACACAAAATACCGCACATGAACCAAACTAAGATACACTATCGAGGTGCACACAACACCATTATAAGCTTGAAGATCATGTCAAGGCAGCAAAGATAGTTGTTGACGATGAAGTCCTTCGACTCCCACAACTAGATTATACTTCGCAGACGTGATTGTGTTTTCTTAGCGAAGTTATGCCCAATCAAACGTTTAACGGTACAACATCCCCAAAGTATCCACATGTACGAATCAGAAACACCACAACAACATGTGGACTAGCACGCTAGGAGTAGTGGGAATTTGTGAGAAGGATTAGTAGCGGCACTGTTAGCGGTGCTAGCCGCCCAGTTGGTACCCCAAGAGGAAGGTGTGTTGAGCACAGCGGCAAGTTTCCCTTGATTGTGAAACTAAGATTTAATCGACCAGTAGGAGAAAGAAACCACTTCTGAAGGTTGATGCTATGTGGCTTTTGGCAGGGCGCACTACCGGCGTCAGCAGCAACGTGGAACCTGCATAAAACACAACCAAATTACTTTGCCCCAACTTGCAGTGAGGTTGTCAATTTCACTGGTTTGCTGTAAACAAAGGATTAAACGTATCATGTGGTAATAGATATTTGTTTGCAAGAAAGTAAATAATGCTTGTAGAAAGTAAACGGTAATATATATGTAAAAGAATGGACCAGGGTCCACAATTCACTAGAGGTGTCTCTCCATAAAGATAAATAACATGCTGGGTAAACAAATTACAGTTGGGCAATTGACAGAATAAAGAATGCATAGCAATGTATGTACATGTCATGAAGATCACTAAGAGATTCACTTGGGCATTATAACATAATACATAGACCGTAATCCAACTACATCTATGACTAATAATCCACCCGCCGGATGTCATCCGAGCAACCGTTGGGTATTAAGTTGCAAGCAACAGATTATCGCCTTAAGCAAAGTGTGTAATGTAAACAATACAAATTGAACACAGGATTGTTGTTTTCTCCCTATTAGCAACAACACATCTACAACCTTAGAAGTTATTCTCGCTCTCCCAGATTACTAGAGGCACGAACCCACTATCGAGCATAAATACTCCCTCTTAGAGTTACTAGCATCTACTCGGCCAAGATATCTACTAGCAACGGAGAGCATGCAAGATCATAAACAACATAGAGATGATAATTCACATATCAACTTGACATAGTACTCAATATTCATCAGATCCCAACAAACACAACATGTGGAATTACATAACGATAATCTTGATCATGATAGACAGCTGATACGTCTCAAACGTATCTATAATTTTTGATGCTCCATGCTTGTTTTTACACCATTTGCTTAGTGTTTCGTTACACTTCGTGGCATTTTTATGCATTTTCCGGAACTAACCTATTAACGAGATGCCATAGTGCCAGTTCCCTATTTTCTATTATTTTTGTGTTTCAGAAAAGTTACACAGGAAATATTCTCGGAATTGGACGAAACAAAAGCCGAACATCCAGAAATTTACCGAAGCTTCCAGAGAACCGAAGAGGAGACGGAACGGAGCCAGGGGTGGTCTCACCACTAGGGGGCGCGGCCTAGGGACTGGCTGCGCCGCCCTATGGTGAGCCCCACCTGGTCCACTTCTGACGGTGCCCCTTCATCTATAAAGACCCCCCGACGGGAAAAACCTAAACACTCGATCACTTTTCCAGAAACACATCACGATCCGCCGCCGTCGTCGACCCGAGATCGGGAGGGTCCAGAAGCTCTTCCCGGCACCCTGCTGGAGAGGGGAATCACCACCGGAGGTCTTCTTCATCGCCATGCTTGCCTCCGGCGCGATGAGTGAGTAGTCTACCTTGGACTATGGGTCCATAGCAGTAGCTAGATGGTTGTCTTCTCCACCATGTGCTTCATGTTTAGATCTCGTGAGCTGCCTTACATGATCGAGATCACCGTTATGTAATTCTACATGTTGTGTTTGTTGGGATCCGATGAATATTGGTGTTATGATTGAGTTGATGTGCTGAATATTATCTTATGTTTATCTCTATGTTATTTATGATCTTGCATGCTCTCCGTTGTTAGTAGCTATCTTGGCCAAGTAGATACTAGTGACTCCAAGAGGGGGTATTTATGCTCGATAGTTGGGTTCATGCCTCTATTTAATCTGGGGGAGTGACAGAAACCTCCAAGGTTGTAGATGTGCTGTTGCCACTAGGGAGAAAACAACATTCTTATGTCCAAGGGCATATGCTTTGTTTACATTACACACTTTGCTTAATGCAGTTATCTGTTTTTCGCAACTTAATACTTGTGGGGTTCTCGGATTGATTCCCCATGGGTAGATTATTAGTCATAGATGCAGTTGGATGGCGGTCTATGTATCTTGTTGTAATGCTCAGAGTAAATCTTATAGTGATCCTCTTGACATATCACGTTATCTTTATTCTATCAATTGCCCAACTATAATTTGTTTACCCAGCATGTGTTATTTTATCTTATGGAGAGACACCACTAGTGAACTGTGGACCCCGGTCCTATTTCCATTATATTGCTATCACATGTTTACTTTACTCGCATACTACTATTGCTTTTCACTCGATACGCTCATTCCTTTCTTTACAGCAAACCGGTGAGATTGACAACCTCATCGTAAGTTGGGAGCAAAGTATTTGGTTGTGTTGTGTGCAGGTTCCATGTTGCTACTAGTTGAAGACGCACTAACAAGAATCGTAAACGGCGCCCTTGTTGGAAGTCACTAGGCTAGCAAGCATCACCTTCTTGAGTTTGGCTTTTTCCTGGACTGACAAACCTTGGTTTCTTATAGAGGGAAAAGCTTAATGCTGTACTCATCATACCTTCCTCTTGGGGTTCCCAACTGAACGGTGAAAAACCATCAACACCATGCCGCATCAAGACTCTTTCCTGGCGTCGTTGACGGGGAAAAAGAAGACTTCTGCAAGGGGAGTTTCACACGCACATCCTTTACTTTATTTTAAGTTTTGCTTTACTTTATTTTTGCTTGCATCTTTTTATCAAAAACACACAAAAATTAGTGTCCTTTATAGTTGTTACTTTATTACTTCTAGTTCATTATGTTGTTCCCTAAGTACGTCTTGGAGGACCTCTTAGTATGTAGTGGTTCTATTATTGGGAAAAGTAACATCGAGGAGTTCTTTAATCATATTAGTATGCATAAAGATGTTGAGGAAAAGTCCTTGGCTGAGCTTGCTCCTAGTTATGAAGTTGCTTATGCTTATTTAGTTCACATGTTGGAAGCTAGGTTTGCTAGCCGTAATCCTTTTATGCAACACATGTTTCTTAAGCTTCATGATATTGAAGACCCCGAAAAGAAAGCTTTTATCTTGGAAACTTTGCGCATAGAATTTAGAGATGTTGCCATTGAAGCTAGGAAAGTTTTTAAGCATTTTAATAAGCTTGGCTCGCCTGTAGAGGTTGTTGGTACAACCAATGAAGATTTCAGAGTACCAATACCATGTAAACTTGTAGGAATTTATGATGCTTTGGAAAAGAATTTCAATTGGATTTGTCTTGAAAACCTTTTTGATGAAAGTAGTGTACCAAAGAGTGATCATAAAGGGTCTTCAAAAACTCATTTGGACACAATTCAATTCATTGTTGAAAAGACTCCTACGATTGATCTCAATGCCTCTTTCGATATTACTTGATTTCCACCTTTCTGCGCCTAGCTCAAAGGCGTTAAAGAAAAGCACTCTTGGGAGATAACCCAATATTTTTACTTTCAGTTTTTTTCTTTTATTTGAGTCTTGGAATTTATTACTACTGTAATAACCGCTCCTTATCATTTTTATTTCGTTGTTGTGCCAAGAGAAGCCTCTAATTTGAGTGAGGTAAGATTTGGGGATGTTGCTGTCCTGAAACAGATTTCGGTGCTGCACCGTAAAAATTCGTGAAAATTCTCAGAATATCTTTTGGACCTGAGATTTTTTGTGCATATGCCCAGGTTATATCCAAACTTTCATTAGTTACTTTTTGGACCTGAGAATATCTTTTGAACACACGTATCAACTTGACATAGTACTCAATATTCATCAGATCCCAACAAACACAACATGTGGAATTACATAACGATAATCTTGATCATGATAGACAGCTGATACGTCTCAAACATATCTATAATTTTTGATGCTCCATGCTTGTTTTTACACCATTTGCTTAGTGTTTCGTTACACTTCGTGGCATTTTTATGCATTTTCCGGAATTAACCTATTAACGAGATGCCACAGTGCCAGTTCCCTATTTTCTATTGTTTTTGTGTTTCAGAAAAGTTACACAGGAAATATTCTCGGAATTGGACGAAACAAAAGCCGAACATCCAGAAATTTACCGAAGCTTCCAGAGAACCGAAGAGGAGACGGAACGGAGCCAGGGGTGGTCTCACCACCAGGGGGCGCGGCCCAGGGCCTGGCCGCGCTGCCCTATGGTGAGGCCCACCTGGTCCACTTCTGACATTGCCCCTTCACCTATAAAGACCCCCCGACGGGAAAAACCTAAACACCCGATCACTTTTCCAGAAACACATCGCGATCCGCCGCCGTCGTCGACCCGAGATTGGGAGGGTCCAGAAGCTCTTCCCGGCACCCTGCCAGAGTGGGGAATCGCCACCGGAGGTCTTCTTCATCGCCATGCTTGCCTCCGGCGCGATGAGTGAGTAGTCTACTGATACGTCTCCAACGTATCTATAATTTTTGATGCTCCATGCTTGTTTTTACACCATTTGCCTACTGTTTCGTTACACTTCGTGACACTTTTATGCATTTTCCGGAACTAACCTACTAACAAGTTGCCACAGTGCCAGTTCCCTATTTTCTGCTGTTTTTGTGTTTCAGAAGTGATACACAGGAAATATTCTCGGAATTGGACGAAACAAGTTCCTGAAGTCTTATTTTACCCGGAAGCTTCCAGAGATCTGAAGGAGAGAAGGAGAGGGGCCACCAGGGGCCCACACACAGGGCTGGCGCGGCCAGGGCCTGGGCCGCCCCACCCTGGCGTGAGAGCGCCTGGTCCTTCCTCTGACATGGCCCCTTCTCCTATAAAGACCCCCCGATGGGAAAAACCTAAGTACCCCGATCACTTTTCCAGAACACATCGCGATCCGCCGCCGCCGTCGACCCGAAGATCGGGAGGGTCCAGAAGCTCTTCCCGGCACCCTGCCGGAGAGGGGAATCGCCACCGGAGGTCTCCTTCATCGCCATGCTTGCCTCCGGAGCGATGAGTGAGTAGTCTACCTTGGACTATGGGTCCATAGCAGTAGCTAGATGGTTGTCTTCTCCACCATGTGCTTCATGTTTAGATCTCATGAGCTGCCCTACATGATTCAGATCACCGTTATGTAATTCTACATGTTTGGTTTGTTGGGATCCGATGAATATTGGTGTTTATGATTGAGTTGCTGTACTGAATATTATCTTTTGTTATCTCTATGTTGTTTATGATCTTGCATGCTCTCCGGTGTTAGTAGCTATCTTGGCCGAGTAGTTGCTAGTGACTCCAAGAGGGGGTATTTATGCTCGATAGTGGGTTCATGCCTCTATTTAACCTGGGGGAGTGACAGAAACCTCTAAGGTTGTAGATGTGATGTTGCTACTAGGGAGAAAACAACATTCATATGCTCAAGGGCATATGCTTTGTTTACATTACACACTTTGCTTAATGCAATTATCTGTTGTTCGCAACTTAATACTTGTGGAGTTCTCGGATTGATTCGCCACAAGTGGATTATTAGTCATAGATGCAGTTGGATGGCGGTCTATGTATTTTGTTGTAATGCCCAGAGTAAATCTCATAGTGATCTTCTTGACATATCACGTTTATCTTTATTCTATCAATTGCCCAACTGTAATTTGTTTACCCAGCATGTGTTATTTATCTTATGGAGAGACACCAGTAGTGAACTGTGGACCCCGGTCCTATTTTCATCATATTGCTATCACCTATTTACTTTACTCGCACTGTTTAATTTACTCGCACTGTTTATTTTACTCGCATACTTTTACTGTTTTCCACTCGATACACTCATAACCTTTGTTTCAAGCAAACCGGTGAGATTGACAACCTCATCGTAAGTTGGGAACAAAGTACTTGGTTGTGTTGTGTGCAGGTTCTGCGTTGCTACTGGCCGAAGACGAGTCAACAAGTGCGCCCTTGTTGGAGTGCTATTAAGCCAGTCTGCATCACCTTTAGTCGTTTGTCTCTCCTCTCCAAGAACGATAAACCTTGGTTTCTTAACTGAGGGAAAACCAGCTGCTATACTCATCACACCTTCCTCTTGGGGTTCCCAACGGGCTGGTCATTCACCACGCACAAGGACTGACTGTCAACTAGGCAATCAGCTGTTTTTCTGGCGCCGTTGCCGGGGAGGAAGTAGAAGACTTCTGCGAGGGGAGTTTTTCGCACGCACATCCTTTACTTTGTTTTATTGTTTTGCTTTACTTTATTTATTTTACCTGCATCGTTTTATATCAAAAACCCAAAAAAATTAGAATCCTTGGTAGTTGTTTTTACTTGTTTACTTTAGTTTTGCTGAAATGGCCAATCCTGAAAACACCAAGTTGTGTGACTTTACTAGCACGAACAATAGTGATTTTATCTGCACTCCTATTGCACCACCTGCTCCTGCTACAAACTTTTATGAGATTAAGCCTGCTTTGTTGAACCTTGTTATGAAGGAGCAATTCTCTGGTGCTAGTACTGAAGATGCTGCAGCTCATCTCAACAATTTTGTTGAGCTATGTGAGATGCAGAAATATAAGGATGTAGAAAGTGATATTATTAAGCTCAAGTTGTTTCCTTTTTCTTTGAGAGGAAAAGCTAAAGATTGGTTGTTGTCTTTGACTAAGAATAGTATTAATTCATGGGCTAAGTGTAAGGATGCTTTTATTAGTAGATACTATCCTCCTGCTAAGATTATATCTCTGCGTAGCAATATTATGAAATTTACTCAGTTTGATAATGAACATGTTGCTCAAGCTTGGGAAAGAATGAAATCTATGATAAAGAATTGCCCCACTCATGGACTGACTACTTGGATGATTATCCAAACTTTTTATGCAGGACTGAATTTTTCTTCGAGGAACCTACTTGATTCAGCTGCTGGAGGCACTTTTATGTCCCTTACCTTGGGCACCGCAACAAAGTTACTCGACAACATGATGGTAAATTATTCCGAATGGCACACCGAGAGAGCTCCACAACGTAAGAAGGTAAATTCTGTTGAGGAAACCTCTTCCTTGAATGATACGATTGATACCATTATGGCTATGCTTGCTAATGATAGGACTCATGTTGATCCTAATAATGTTCCTTTAGCCTCTCTGGTTGCTCAAGAAGAGCATGTTGATGTGAATTTCATTAGAAATAATAATTTTAACAACAATGCTTATAGGAACAATTTTGCTAGTAACAATTATAGGGCGTATCCTTCTACCAATGGTAATGGTTATGGTAATTCTTATGGTAATTCCTACAACAACACTAGGGCCGCGCCCTCCGAGCTTGAGGTAATGCTCAAGGACTTCATCGGTAAGCAAACTGCTTTTAACAAGTCTGTTGAGGAAAAGTTAGGCAAAATTGATATTCTTGCTTCTAAAGTTGATAGCCTTGCTCATGATGTTGAACTTCTGAAATTAAAAGTGTTGCCTAATGATGTGAAAGAGAACAATGTTTTTGCTACTGCTAATGCTATTCAAGTTGGAATTGATGAAAATATTAGATTGTTAGCGGAATTGCATGCCAGGTGGGAAAGAGAAGATGAGATGGCTAGAGAGATGAAGGTATGTACCATTACTACCTCTAATGATGTTGCTCCTAATGCTAGCAATCCTATTACTTTGATTGGGGTAGAGAAAACTCCCACTCCTTGTGTTAAAAAGCCTAAAACTGCCAAAACTTTTTCTCAAAAGAGTGCTGAAATTTTTCGGAGTGTAGGAGATGATAGCTCTACTTATTTTAATGATTTTGATGTTGATGGCTGCAATATATCTGAAGTTATTTTGTTCTTGCAAAAGCTTGCTTTGACTCCCAATGCTAGTTCTTTAAATATTGCTTTTACTAAGCATATTACCAATGCTCTTATGAAAATTAGGGATGAAAAGTTGAAGCAAAAAGCCTCTGTTCCCAAGAAGTTAGAAGATAGTTGGGAACCCATCATTGATATGCATGTTAATGGTTATGATTGCCATGCTTTATGTGATCTAGGTGCTAGTATTTCTATCATGCCTAGAAAGATTTATGACATGCTTGATTTACCACCGCTTGAAAAGTGTTATTATGATGTTCCTATTGCTGATGTTGCTAAGAAGAAACCTTTGGAAAGGATTAATGATGTTCTTATTGTGGTTAACAATAACCTTGTTCCCGTTGATTTTCTTGTTATGGACGTTGAATGCCATGCTTCATGTCCTATTATTTTGGGAAGACCTTTTCTTCGAACTGTAGGTGCCATTATTAATATGAGGGAAGGCACCATCAAATATCAATTTCCACTCAAGAAAGGTATGGAACACTTCCCTAGGAAAAGAAATAAATTACCTTTTGACTCTATTCTTAGAGCAAATTATGAGCTTGATGCTTCATCACTTGATGTTACTTGATTCGCAATTTTCTGCGCCTAGCTCAAAGGCGTTAAAGAAAAGCACTCTTGGGAGATAACCCAATGTTTTTACTTTCAGTACTTTTTCTTTTATTTGAGTCTTGGAAGTCATTACTACTGTAATGACCGCTCCTTATCTTGTTTATTTTGTTTTTGTGCCAAGAGAAGCCTCTAATTCGAGTGAGGTAAAGATTTGGGGATGTTGCTGTCCTGAAACTGTTTTCGGTGCTGCAGCGTAAAAATTAGTATAAATTCTCTGTTTATCTTTTGGACCTGAGATTTCTTGTGCATATGCCCCAGGTTATATCCAAACTTTAGTTAGTTGAACACTTTTTGATTTGAGCAACATAAAACCCCTCAAAAATTCGACCTTTGTCAGCTGTTCAGTTTTAACAGATTTCTGCCAATATTTGTGTTTGCCACTTTATCGCTTTCTTTTGAGTTCTTTTGATCATGGAACTTTTGGGGAGGTTGCTACAGTAGTATTTGCTATATATGTGGTGGTTTTGAGTTGAAACCTGAAGCAAAAAGAGGTTGATTATATGCTATGATTACACTAATGTTGCTAATAGATTTGTGTTTAGTTTTGTATGAAGGAAGTTTTCAAGTGTAGGGATTGGAGAATGATGAGATGAGTTGAAGAATGGACAAAAGCTCAAGCTTGGGGATGCCCATGCATCACCCCAAGAAATATCCAAGAAGTACAAGCGTCAAAGCTTGGGGATGCCCCCGAGGCACCCCTTCTTCATCGGCAAAAATCAGGTCACCTTTCAAGACACTATATTTTTATTGCTTCATGCACTATGTGTTTTTCTTGGAGCGTCAGTTGTTTTAGTTTTCTTTGTTAGTTTGTTTTGTTTGCTGCAATAAATGGTTGGACCCCAATAAATTTCCTTTGGAGGAGATGTACTCGTTTTCATTTGCCAAGAACATTCCGTTTTTCATTCTTATAATTTCATCGAGTGTGCTTCTTTTTCCGCTACTGCTTTTGGTTTTCGTTTTCGCCTTGATATGCGTTCAGACCTTGTCATATCTTTTCATCAAGGTGTATTTTTGCCTCTGATCTTTATTGGTTTTCATCAAAAGAGGTGTCTTTAAAAATTTCAAATGGTGTTGGAAAAGAGAAAAAACTTTATGCAAAAAAGTGGTACAAGAAGGAGCTTGTGTAGACTGCGGCTTAGGCTTTTTCATGTCCTGCTTGATGTCTTTTTGATAGTATGCTTAGTGGTTTTGCTGTAGCATGACTTGTCTCAAATAACTGAGATTGCTTAATGAGCCTTTGAAAAAATCATGCGTTGTTTTTATTGTATGGAAGCATTATTTTGGTTTTTGCTACTCGTGTGATGGCGCCAGAAAAGACTGTGGCGTTTAGTTGACGTGGGAGCAGTATGTCCTTGTGCGTGGTGATGACCAGCCCGTTGGGAACCCCAAGAGGAAGGTATGATGAGTGTAGCAGCAAGTTTTCCCTCAGTTAAGAAACCAAGGTATATCGAACAGGAGAAGGGAGACGGTGACGACTGAAGGTGTTTGTGGAACCTGCACACACACAAACAAATACTTTGTCCCCAACTTGCGATGAGGTTGTCAATCTCACCGGTTTGCTTGAAACAAAGGTTATGAGTGTATCGAGTGGAAAACAGTAGTAAAATGCTAGTAAAGTAAACAGTGCGGGAAAAGTAAACAGGTGATTGCAATATGATTAAAATAGGACCGGGGTCCACAGTTCACTAGTGGTGTCTCTCCATAGATAAATAAACATGCTGGGTAAACAAATTACAGTTGGGCAATTGATAGAATAAAGATAACGTGATATGTCAACAAGATCACTATGAGATTCACTCTGGGCATTACAACAAAATACATAGACCGCCATCCAACTGCATCTATGACTAATAATCCACCCTCGGGGATATCATCCGAACACCCCAAAAGTATGAAGTTGCGAACAACAGATAATTGCATTAAGCAAAGTGTGTAATGTAAACAAAGCATATGCCCTTGAGCATATGAATGTTGTTTTCTCCCTAGTAGCAACAGCACATCTACCACCTAAGAGGTTTCTGTCACTCCCCCAGGTGAAATAGAGGCATGAACCCACTATCGAGCATAAATACCCCCTCTTGGAGTCACTAGCAACTACTCGGCCAAGATAGCTACTAACAACGGAGAGCATGCAAGATCATAAACAACATAGAGATAACAAAAGATATAATTCAGTACAGCAACTTAATCATAAACACCAATATTCATCGGATCCCAACAAACCAACATCATAGTATTACATAACGGTGATCTCAATCATGTAGGGCAGCTCATGAGATCTAAACATGAAGCACATGGTGGAGAAGACAACCATCTAGCTACTGCTATGGACCCATAGTCCAAGGTAGACTACTCACTCATCGCTCCGGAGGCAAGCATGGCGATGAAGAAGACCTCCGGTGGCGATTCCCCTCTCCGGCAGGGTGCCGGGAAGAGCTTCTGGACCCTCCCGATCTTCGGGTCGACGGCGGCGGCGGATCGCGATGTATTCTGGAAAACTGATCTGGCCCTTAGGTTTTTCTCGTCAGGGGGTACTTATAGGCGAAAGGGGACTATCAGAGGGGGTCCCACGCCCCCTCACACGGGGCCGGCGTGGCCAGGGGCCTGGCCGCGCCACCCCTGTGTGTGGGGCCCACGTGGCCCCTCTCCTTCTCTCCTTCGGATTTTTGGGAGCTCCCCGGTGAAATATGACTTCAGGAACTTGTTTCGTCCAATTCGGAGAATATTTCCTGTGTATCACTTCTGAAACACAAAAACAGCAGAAAACAGGAAACTGGCACTGTGGCACTTCGTTAATAGGTTAGTTCTGGAAAATGTATAAAAATGCCACTAAGTGTAACGAAACAATAGGCAAATGGTGTAAAACAAAGCATGGAGCATCAAAAATTATAGATACGTTTGAGACGTATCAAGCATCCCCAAGCTTAACTCCTGCTCGTCCTCGAGTAGGTAAGTGATAACAAAAGAATAATTTTTGAGGTGACATGCACCTACACAATCTTGATCATATATGTAAGCGTTGATGAGCTGGGATCAATAGAACTTAAAACATGGGCATGAAAGATATAATCATGACAATAAGAACTTAGCAACCATGTTGTAAACATGCAAATGAACACAAACAAAAGATCATGATAATGAAACAATGAAAGTCAAACGTGTGTTCAAATCATAAGGAAAAACATACAAGTGGTTTTCAGCTTGTCCTTCAAAGAGAGCAAAACATAAATGCATAGGACACCTCAAAGTTTAAGAGGGCGACTAGATACAAATAATTTAAGAACAAGTGAAACCAATCAATATGAGTCAATCAATGAACCTTGGGACAATGCATATCACACTAAGAATGACAACTATGCTCTCTTAATGGTGCATAAAGAAAGAAGGTGGTGACTCAACATAAAAGTAAAAGAAAGGCCCTTCGCAGAGGGAAGCAGTGATTTAAACATGTGCTAGAGCTTTTCATTTGTAAAACAGAGATAAAACTTGATTTTGAGAGGTGGTTGTCTTTGTCAACGACTGGCAATGGGGTTCTTACTATCTTCCATACAAAAATAAAGCAAGTTTTTGAGAGAGAGATTGGCACTTCGTGCTCTTTTTATAAAACTTGGCACTCCTCCCCACCTTTTCCTTTCACATACCATGGCTAACCGATTCCATCGGGTGCCCACCAACATTCACATTCTTTGGAGGAGTGCCTTTTTTTCTTTTTTTCCTCTTTTTTTTCTTTTTGGAATAAACAATATGGAAGATAGCAAATCCGACCACTACGTCCCCATGAGCTGAAAACAGTGTCACAAAACGAGAAGTATTTTGAAGGTTTTTGAAAGGTAGCACACGAAAATTTTACTTTGGAATGGCTTACAAATACCATGCATAGGAATTTATAGTGGACACAATGGAAAACTTTGGCTTTTAGGAGTTGGATGCACGAGTAGAGCTCATACTCAGTACAAGGTGAGGGCTAGCAAAAGACTGGGAGCGACCGACTAAGAGAGCAGTAATGGCCATAATCATGCAAAGCGACAAAGCGACATTAAAAGAAGCATACGATGGCATCAAAAGTCAAAAACTAAATGATCATGAAGGCTAATGGCGACTTTGGAAGAGTCTAACATGTGTGAGCATGCGCCAAGTCAACCCAAATAAAGCATCAAGGAGAAAACCAAAATAATGCTTCCATATAATAAAAACAACGCAAGATTTTTTCAAAGGCTCATTAAGCAATCTCAGTTATTTGAGACAAGTCATGCTACAGCAAAACCACTAAGCATACTATCAAAAAGACATCAAGCATGACATGAAAAAGCCTAAGCCGCAGTCTACACAAGCTCCTTCTTGTACCACTATTTTGCACAAAGCTTTTTCTCTTTTCCAACACCATTTGAAATTTTTATAGACAACTCTTTTGATGAAAACCAATAAAGTTCAGAGGCAAAAATGCACCTTGATGAAAAGATATGATAAGATCTGAACGCATATCAAGGAGAAATCGAAAACCAAAAGCAGTAGCAGAAAAAGTAGAATGCTCGATTTTGAATAAGAGTGAAAACTAGAGCATTCTTTGCAAATGAAACGAGTACATCTCCTCCAAAGGAAATTTGTTGGGGTCCAACCATTTATTGCAGCAAACAAACAAACTAAACAAACTAAGAAAACTAAAACAACTGACGCTCCAAGAAAAACACATAGTGCATGAAGCAATAAAAATATAGTGTTTTGAAAGGTGACCTGATTTTTGCCGATGAAGAAGGGGTGTCTCGGGGGCATCCCCAAGCTTTGACGCTTGTACTTCTTGGATATTTCTTGGGGTGATGCATGGGCATCCCCAAGCTTGAGCTTTTGTCCATTCTTCAACTCATCTCATCATTCTCCAATCCCTACACTTGAAAACTTCCTTCATACAAAACTAAACACAATTCTATTAGCAACATTAGTGTAAGCATAAAATATATTCATCCTCTTTTAGCTTCAGGTTTCAACCCAAAACTACCACATATAAAGTATATACTACTGTAGCAACTTCCACAAGAGTTCCATGGTCAAAAAGAACTCAAAAGAAAGCGATAAAGTGGCAAAAACAAATATTGGCAGAAATCTGTCAAAACTG
Organism: Dactylis glomerata; assembly: GCA_007115705.1. Lineage (NCBI taxonomy): Eukaryota > Viridiplantae > Streptophyta > Magnoliopsida > Poales > Poaceae > Dactylis > Dactylis glomerata. The sequence continues at coordinate 9,035,800 of QXEO01000734.1, forward strand.
GACAGCTGATAATGAACGAATTTTTGAGGGATTTTCTGTTGCTCAAATCAAAAAGTGTTCAACTAAGAAAAGTTTGGATATAACCTGGGGCATAAGCACAAGAAATCTCAGGTCCAAAAGATAAACAGAGAATTTTCACGAATTTTTACGGTGCAGCACCGAAAACAGTTTCAGGACAGCAATAACCCCAAATCTTTACCTCACTCAAATTAGAGGCTTCTCTTGGCACAAAAACGAAATAAACAAGATAAGGAGCGGTCATTACAGTAGTAATGACTTCCAAGACTCAAATAAAAGAAAAAGTACTGAAAAGTAAACAATGGGTTATCTCCCAAGAGTGCTTTTCTTTAACGCCTTTGAGCTAGGCGCAGAAAATTGCGAATCAAGTATTATCAATAGATGAAGCACTAGGATCAGAGCGTGCCTTACCTCTCCCTTTCTTACCTTTGCTCTTGACTCTAGGAAAGACATGGTTATTGCAAGGTGGAGTAGTAAATGTTATATTGCCTTTTCCCACATCGATAACGGCGCCAAGGAGCTTCAGAATGGATCTTCCAAGTGTGATTTGTCCTTTTCCTACACATTCAATAACAAGATAATCAGTAGATATCATTCTTCCTAGGATTTTTGTAAAGACTCCTTCAGCTATTCCAAGGGGAGATATGGTGGCATTATTAGTAAGAAAAATTTCTTCTCCTCCCTCAGAAAGCTTCCAAAGGCTCAAAGATTCATAAACATCCTTTGGCATGAGACAAAATTCAGACATAATATCACAACGAGCATGAAAAGTTTCACCACTAATGGTGATTTTTATTGTAGGATACCAGCTCGAAGGTTCAGTATTTGTTGGCACATAATCAAAATGCTGGCGCAAAGTATTGTAGCAAGAATTTAAACTAGCAGTTTGAGTCTCAAGAGTATTAAGTCTATTTAAAATGCTCACAAGAGAGGAATCAAAATAGGTTGGCATGCTATAAATTGTAATCAACTTTCTTATAATATTGAAGGCGTGATCTCCATCACAATGAAGGAAATCTCCTTCTGCAGTAGCATCCAAAGCATATCTATAACGAAGAGAAAGTCCAAAGTAGAAACTACTAAGAAGCAAACTCAAAGCCATTTTAGGTTCAGTTTTTCCATGCCATTCATAAATTCTAGACCAAGCTTCTTTAAAGCTTTCCTCATCTTTCTGCTTAAAAGTAAAGATCATGTCCGCGGGGGACATAGTAGTAGCAACTAAACTAGACATGATAAACTAAAGTAAGGTAAAAACAACTACCAAGGATTCTAATTTTTTTGGGTTTTTGATATAAAGCAATGCAGGTAAAATAAATAAAGTAAAGCAAAACAAATAACAAAGTAAAGAATGTGTGTGCGAAGAACTCCCCTCGCAGAAGTCTTCTCTTCCTTCCCCGGCAACGGCGCCAGAAAAGAGGCTGCTACTCGTGTGATGGCGCCAGAAAAGACTGTGGCGTTTAGTTGACGTGGGAGCAGTATGTCCTTGTGCGTGGTATGATGAGTGTAGCAGCAAGTTTTCCCTCAGTTAAGAAACCAAGGTATATCGAACAGGAGAAGGGAGACGGTGACGACTGAAGGTGTTTGTGGAACCTGCACACACACAAACAAATACTTTGTCCCCAACTTGCGATGAGGTTGTCAATCTCACCGGTTTGCTTGAAACAAAGGTTATGAGTGTATCGAGTGGAAAACAGTAGTAAAATGCTAGTAAAGTAAACAGTGCGGGAAAAGTAAACAGGTGATTGCAATATGATTAAAATAGGACCGGGGTCCACAGTTCACTAGTGGTGTCTCTCCATAGATAAATAAACATGCTGGGTAAACAAATTACAGTTGGGCAATTGATAGAATAAAGATAACGTGATATGTCAAGAAGATCACTATGAGATTCACTCTGGGCATTACAACAAAATACATAGACCGCCATCCAACTGCATCTATGACTAATAATCCACCCTCGGGGATATCATCCGAACACCCCAAAAGTATTAAGTTGCGAACAACAGATAATTGCATTAAGCAAAGTGTGTAATGTAAACAAAGCATATGCCCTTGAGCATATGAATGTTGTTTTCTCCCTAGTAGCAACAGCACATCTACCACCTTAGAGGTTTCTGTCACTCCCCCAGGTGAAATAGAGGCATGAACCCACTATCGAGCATAAATACCCCCTCTTGGAGTCACTAGCAACTACTCGGCCAAGATAGCTACTAACAATGGAGAGCATGCAAGATCATAAACAACATAGAGATAACAAAAGATATAATTCAGTACAGCAACTTAATCATAAACACCAATATTCATCGGATCCCAACAAACCAACATCATAGTATTACATAACGGTGATCTCAATCATGTAGGGCAGCTCATGAGATCTAAACATGAAGCACATGGTGGATAAGACAACCATCTAGCTACTGCTATGGACCCATAGTCCAAGGTAGACTACTCACTCATCGCTCCGGAGGCAAGCATGGCGATGAAGAAGACCTCCGGTGGCGATTCCCCTCTCCGGCAGGGTGCCGGGAAGAGCTTCTGGACCCTCCCGATCTTCGGGTCGACGGCGGCGGCGGATCGCGATGTATTCTGGAAAACTGATCTGGCCCTTAGGTTTTTCTCGTCAGGGGGTACTTATAGGCGAAAGGGGACTGTCAGAGGGGGTCCCACGCCCCCTCACACGGGGCCGGCGCGGCCAGGGGCCTGGCCGCGCCACCCCTGTGTGTGGGGCCCACGTGGCCCCTCTCCTTCTCTCCTTCGGATTTTTGGGAGCTTCCCGGTGAAATATGACTTCAGGAACTTGTTTCGTCCAATTCGGAGAATATTTCCTGTGTATCACTTCTGAAACACAAAAACAGCAGAAAACAGGAAACTGGCACTGTGGCACTTCGTTAATAGGTTAGTTCTGGAAAATGTATAAAAATGCCACTAAGTGTAACGAAACAATAGGCAAATGGTGTAAAACAAAGCATGGAGCATAAAAAATTATAGATACGTTTGAGACGTATCAGTTTTCTCCTTGATGCTTTATTTGGGTTGACTTGGCGCATGCTCACACATGTTAGACTTTTACAAAGTCGCCAATAGCCTCTATGATCATTTAGTTTTTGACTTTTGATGCCATCTTATGCTTCTTTTAATGTCGCTTTGTCGCTTTGCATGATTATGGCCATTATTGCTCTCTTAGTTGGTCGCTCCCAGTCTTTTGCTAGCCCTCGCCTTGTACTGAGTATGAGCTCTACTCGTGCATCCAACTCCTAAAAGCCAAAGTTTTCCAAAGTGTCCACCATACATACCTACTAGCAATTTGCTATTCCAAGTAAATTTGACTTGCTTTTATTTTCTCTTCAAATTAAACTCTTACCAGTGTTATGCAAAATTCAGTCAGTAAAGCTCTCACGAACCGGAAGACACACTTTACTTTTCCTGTTCTTAAAAATTTGACATTGTGGTCTCTTATGTTGAGTTTTTATGCTTGCAAGTTGTAAGTTGGAGACTAGCCCAGCCATGCAGTCATGGGCAAGCTTTCAACATTGCACTTCTTATTTGAGTTGATATCGTGATCTTTTGTTTATGGATGCCCGCGGTGTGAAATGAATTGGGAATCTTGTGGGGATCATGGAGTTTTTATATGTGTTAGGGAAACGCCGGGCCGCTAATCTAAGCCATGCATAATTCATGGTGGAAATTTGCAGCATACCCATGGTGAACATACGACGACGCATCTCACAATAAAAAGCTAAACAAATGGCAAATAAAAGAGATGTTGAGGTGTTCATTGTCTGCTTGTCCTGTCATTTTGGTGTGGGCTTGTTCCATGTCATCGGGCACAGAGGTACCCCATTGGCGGTTCTCAATGATATGCATATATTTACAATGACAAGAGCCTTGCTTGGGACTCTAAGTAAAGTAGCATGAGGTTTGGGTACTCGTATTCACGGGACACAAGGTTTTCAACTTATGATTTGTCAAGCATATGCATCATAATTGTTCTCGCATTAACTCTAACCATTCAAGATGCTTATGATGGGGGCAATTAGAGCTCAAAGCCGGTAAGTACCATAATTTTTGAAGGTTATAAAACTTGCAATCACTGCTTCCCTCTGCGAATGGCCTTTCTTCTACTTTTATGTTGAGTCACCACCTTCTATCTTTATGCACCATAAGAGAGCATAGTTGTCATTCTTAGTATAATGTGCATTGTCCCAAAGTTTTCATTAATTGATTCATATTGTTAGTTTCACTTGTTCTCAAATTATTTGTATCTAGTCGCCCTCTTAAACTTGAAGGTGTCCTATGCATTTATGTTTTGCTCTCTTTGAAGGACAAGCTGAAAACCATTTGTATGTTTTTCCTTATGATTTGAACACACGTTTGACTTTCATTGTTTCATTTTCATGATCTTTTGTTTGTGTTCATTTGCATGTTTACAACATGGTTGCTAAGTTCTTATTGTCAAGATTATATCTTCATGCCCATGTTTTAAGTTCTTATGATCCTAGCTCACAAATGCTTACATATATGATCAAGATTGTGTAGGTGCATGTCACCTCAAAAATTATTCTTTGTTATCACTTACCTACTCGAGGACGAGCAGGAGTTAAGCTTGGGGATGCTTGATACGTCTCCAACGTATCTATAATTTTTGATGCTCCATGCTTGTTTTTACACCATTTGCCTACTGTTTCGTTACACTTCGTGACACTTTTATGCATTTTCCGGAACTAACCTAGTAACAAGTTGCCACAGTGCCAGTTCCCTATTTTCTGCTGTTTTTGTGTTTCAGAAGTGATACACAGGAAATATTCTCGGAATTGGACGAAACAAGTTCCTGAAGTCTTATTTTACCCGGAAGCTTCCAGAGATCCGAAGGAGAGAAGGAGAGGGGCCACCAGGGGCCCACACACAGGGCTGGCGCGGCCAGGGCCTGGGCCGCGCCACCCTGGCGTGAGAGCGCCTGGTCCCTCCTCTGACATCGCCCCTTCGCTTATAAAGACCCCCCGATGGGAAAAACCTAAGTACCCCGATCACTTTTCCAGAACACATCGCGATCCACCGCCGCCGTCGACCCGAAGATCGGGAGGGTCCAGAAGCTCTTCCCGGCACCCTGTCGGAGAGGGGAATCGCCACCAGAGGTCTCCTTCATCGCCATGCTTGCCTCTGGAGCGATGAGTGAGTAGTCTACCTTGGACTATGGGTCCATAGCAGTAGCTAGATGGTTGTCTTCTCCACCATGTGCTTCATGTTTAGATCTCATGAGCTGCCCTACATGATTGAGATCACCGTTATATAATTCTACATGTTTGGTTTGTTGGGATCCGATGAATATTGGTGTTTATGATTGAGTTGCTGTACTGCATATTATCTTTTGTTATCTCTATGTTGTTTATGATCTTGCATGCTCTCCGGTGTTAGTAGCTATCTTGGCCGAGTAGTTGCTAGTGACTCCAAGAGGGGGTATTTATGCTCGATAGTGGGTTCATGCCTCTATTTAACCTGGGGGAGTGACAGAAACCTCTAAGGTTGTAGATGTGCTGTTGCTACTAGGGAGAAAACAACATTCATATGCTCAAGGGCATATGCTTTGTTTACATTACACACTTTGCTTAATGCAATTATCTGTTGTTCGCAACTTAATACTTGTGGAGTTCTCGGATTGATTCGCCACAAGTGGATTATTAGTCATAGATGCAGCTGGATGGCGGTCTATGTATTTTGTTGTAATGCCCAGAGTAAATCTCATAGTGATCTTCTTGACATATCATGTTTATCTTTATTCTATCAATTGCCCAACTGTAATTTGTTTACCCAGCATGTGTTATTTATCTTATGGAGAGACACCACTAGTGAACTGTGGACCCCAGTCCTATTTCCATCATATTGCTATCACCTGTTTACTTTACTCTCACTGTTTACTTTACTCGCACTGTTTACTTTACTCGCATACTTTTACTGTTTTCCACTCGATACACTCATAATCTTTGTTTCAAGCAAACCGGTGAGATTGACAACCTCATCGTAAGTTGGGAACAAAGTACTTGGTTGTGTTGTGTGCAGGTTCCGCGTTGCTACTGGCCGAAGACGAGTCAACAAGTGCGCCCTTGTTGGAGTGCTATTAAGCCAGTCTGCATCACCTTCAGTCGTTTGTCTCTCCTCTCCAAGAACGATAAACCTTGGTTTCTTAACTAAGGGAAAACCAGCTGCTATACTCATGACACCTTCCTCTTGGGGTTCCCAACGGGCTGGTCATTCACCACGCACAAGGACTGACTGTCAACTAGGCAATCATCTACCTTAGACTATGGGTCCATAGCAGTAGCTAGATGGTTGCCTTCTCCACCATGTGCTTCATGTTTAGATCTCGTGAGCTGCCTTACATGATCGAGATCACCGTTATGTAATTCTACATGTTGTGTTTGTTGGGATCCGATGAATATTGGTGTTATGATTGAGTTGATGTGCTGAATATTATCTTATGTTATCTCTATGTTGTTTATGATCTTGCATGCTCTCCGTTGTTAGTAGCTATCTTGGCCAAGTAGATACTAGTGACTCCAAGAGGGGGTATTTATGCTCGATAGTTGGGTTCATGCCTCTATTTAATCTGGGGGAGTGACAGAAACCTCTAAGGTTGTAGATGTGCTGTTGCCAATAGGGAGAAAACAACATTCTTATGTCCAAGGGCATATGCTTTGCTTACATTACACACTTTGCTTAATGCAGTTATCTGTTGTTCGCAACTTAATACTTGTGGGGTTCTCGGATTGATTCCCCGTGGGTGGATTATTAGTCATAGATGCAGTTGGATGGCAGTCTATGTATCTTGTTGTAATGCCCAGAGTAAATCTCATAGTGATCCTCTTGACATATCACGTTATCTTTATTCTATCAATTGCCCAACTATAATTTGTTTACCCAGCATGTGTTATTTTATCTTATGGAGAGACACCACTAGTGAACTATGGACCCCGGTCCTATTTCCATTATATTGCAATCACCTGTTACTTTACTCGCATTGTTTACTTTACTCGCATACTACTATCGCTTTCCACTCGATACGCTCATTCCTTTGTTTACAGCAAACCGGTGAGATTGACAACCTCATCGTAAGTTGGGAGCAAAGTATTTGGTTGTGTTATGTGCAGGTTCCACGTTGCTACTAGTTGAAGACGCACTAACAAGAATTGTAAATGGCGCCCTTGTTGGAAGTCACTAGGCTAGCAAGCATCACCTTCTTGAGTTTTGCTTTTTCCTGGACTGACAAACCTTGGTTTCTTACTGAGGGAAAAGCTTGTTGTTGTACTCATTATACCTTCCTCTTGGGGTTCCCAACTGGACGGTGAAAAACCATCAACACCATGCCGCATCAGTAGCTCACAAGATCTAAACATGAAGCACATGGAGGAGAAGGCATCCATCTAGCTACTGCTATGGACCCATAGTCCAAGGTAGACTACTCACACATCACTCTGGAGGCAGGCATGGTGATGAAGAAGGCCTCCGATGGTGATTATCCTCTCCGCCAGGGTGTCAGGAAGAGCTTCTGGACCCTCCTGATCTCGCGTCGATGACGGCGGTGGCTTGCAGTATGTTTTCTGGAAAAGTGTTTGGGCCTCTAGGGTTTTCTCAACGAGGGGAATAAATAGGTGAAAGGGCGATGTCAGGAGGTGGACCAGGTGGTCACATCACCTGGTGGCGTGGCCAGGGGGTGGCCCGCTCCACCACCTGGTGTGGCTGCCCCTTGGTCCGTCTCGGGCTCTCCTTTGGACTCCGTCTTCGTGTTAGGTAATTAGGAACTTCAGCTTTTGTTTCATCCAATTCTGAGAATATTTCCTGTGTAACTTTTCTAAAACACAAAAACAGCACAAAACGGGAACTGGCACTATGGCATCTTGTTAATAGGTTAGTTCCGGAAAATGCATAAAAACGTCATGAAGTGTAAACAAAACACAAAGCAAATGGTGTATAAATAAGCATGGAGCATCAAAAATTATAGAAACGTTTGAGACGTATGAAGCATACCCAAGCTTAACTCCTGCTCGTCCTCGAGTAGGTAAGTGATAACAAAACAATAATTTTTGAGGTGACATGCACCAATGATGTCTACGCACACGTCTATTCTTGTAGACAGTGTTGGGCCTCCAAGTGCAGAGGTTTGTAGAGCAGCAGGAAGTTTCCCTTAAGTGGATCACCCAAGGTTTATCGAACTCAGGGAGGAAGAGGTCAAAGCTGTCCCTCTCAAGCAACCCTGCAATTACGATACAGAAAGTCTCTTATGTCCCCAACACACCCAATACACTTGTCAGATGTATAGGTGCACTAGTTCGGCGAAGAGATAGTGAAATACAAGTGGTATGGATGATTATAAGTAGCAAATGTGATATGAAATAAGTATCGCTGTGAGCAAACATGTAACAAAACAGGAAGTAAACGGTGTGCAATGCTTGGAAACAAGGCCTAGGGATCATACTTTCACTAGTGGACACACTCCCAACAAATATAACATAATTGAACAAATAAATAACTTCTCTTCACTATGGTACTCTGAATTACTCTCCTATTGAATAACACTAATCATTGCGTAGGGCTACGAAGCACTCCTCAAAGTTCATCAAGTACTTGACAAACACCACTCATAGAGATATCCAAATCAAATCACAACTCAAGATAAATATTATTGCAACTTAGGCCAAGTACTAACACGGTGCACACACTGTCAACATTACACCATGAAAGGAGGAATAGACACTTCAATACTATCATAGTGATAATTATTCTCATAATCCATAAGAGATCACAATCGTAGCCTAGACCAAGTACCACCACGATGCACGCACTGTCACCGTTACACCGTGGCAGGAGGAATAGATTACTTTAATAACACACTAGAGTACACATAATGAAGAAGAGTAACATCTACTTATTCAACATGATACAAAGCTCACGATCACATAAAGATCACATCATGGGAAAGAGAGGTGAACCACATAGCTACCGGTAGAGCCCTCAGCCCCAGGGATGAACTACTCCCTCCTCATCATAGGAGACAACAAGGTTGATGGAGATGGCGGTGAGGTCGATGGAGACGGCGGAGACGGTGATGGAGACCGATGGAGATGGCTCCGGGGGCACTTCCCCGTCCCGGCAGGGTGCCGGAACACAGACTTCTGTCCCCCAAAATTCGTCGACGGCGGCGGCGGAGCTACGGAACTGTTCTAGAAATTTCGTCGACTCCCCTAGGGTTTTCCGTCCCGAGGCTTTATATAGGCGAAGGGGCATCGTCAGGGGGCTGCCAGGGTGGCCTCACACATAGGGGGCGCGGCCAGGGCCTGGGCCACGCCGCCCTGGTGTGTGGGCAGCCCCTGGCCCCCCCTCCGGCTCTCGTTTGGTCCTCGTCCTTCGTCCGGGAAAAATAAGACTTCTGGAACTTGTTTCGTCCAATTCCGAGAATATTTCCTGTGTAGCTTTTCTGAAACACAAAAATAGCAGAAAACAGGGAACTGGCACTGTGGCATCTTGTCAATAGGTTAGTTCCAGAAATCGCATAAAAACGCCACGAAGTGTAACGAAACACAAGGCAAATGGTGTAAAAACAAGCATGGAGCATCAAAAATTATAGATACGTTTGAGACGTATCAGCATCCCCAAGCTTAACTCCTGCTCGTCCTCGAGTAGGTAAGTGACAACAAAAGAAATAATTTTTGAGGTGACATGCACCTACACAATCTCGATCATGTATGTAAGCGTTGTGCGCTGGGATCAAAAGAACTTAAAACATGGGCATGAAAGATATGATCTTGATAGAAGAAACTTAGCAACCATGTTATAACATGAAAATGAACACAAACAAAAGATTATGAAAATGAAACAATGAAAGTCAAACATGTGTTCAAATCATAAGGGAAAACATACAAATGGTTTTTAGCTTGTCCTTCATGGAGAGCAAAACATAAATGCATAGGACACCTTCAAGTTTAAGAGGGCGACTAGATACAAATAATTTGAGAACAAGTGAAACCAACAATATGAATCAATCAATGAAAACTTTGGGACAATGCACATTATACTTAGAATGACAACTATGCTCTCTTAATGGTGCATAAAGATAGATGGTGGTGACTCAACATAAAAGTAAAAGAAAGGCCCTTCGCGGAGGGAAGCAGTGATTAAACATGTGCTAGAGCTTTTCATTTGTAAAACAGAGAGATAAAAATTGGTTTTGAGAGGTGGTTGTCTTTGTCAACGACTGGCAATGGGGTTCTTTCTATCTTCCATACAAAAATGAAGCAAGTTTTTGAGAGAGAGATTGGCACTTTTGTGCTCTTTTATAAAGCTTGGCACTCCTCCCGACCTTTTTTTCTTTCTCAAACCATGGCTAACCGATTCCATCGGGTGCCCACCAACATTCACATACCATGGAGGAGTGCCTTTTTTCTTTCCATTTTTCTCTTTTTTGGAATAAGCAGTATGGAAGATAGCATATCCGACCACTACGTCCCCATGAGCTGAAAACAGTGGCACAAAACGAGAAGTGTTTTGAAGTTTTTTAAAGGTAGCACATGAAAATTTACTTGGAATGGCTTACAAATACCATGCATAGGAATTTATAGTGGACACAATGGCAAACTTGGTTTTTGGAAGTTGGATGCACGAGTAGAGCTCATACTTAGTACAAAATGAGGGCTAACAAAAGACTGGGAGCGACCAACTAAGAGAGCAATAACGGCCATAATCATGCAAAGCGACAAAGCAACATTAAAAGAAGCATAAGATGGCATCAAAAGTGAAAGGACATTTGTCCCTTTCTACTTTTTTGATTTACAATGACATGACTATGTTTTGTGTGAACTAATATTTGAATTATATGCATACAGGTTTAAGTTCACAGGTGAAGGGGTTCGATTGCATAAAAAGAAATATGGTGGAAATTTGGTCTGGCCGGCCCCCAGACCGGACCACCCGGCGGCAGACCGGACTGGCCCGGCGGAGCCGCCAGACTGGTATACTGATCTGGTTTTCGGCGGACCGCCGGATCCGCCCGGTCCACCGCCGGACTCCCGGCGAGGCATCCGGCGACGCCGGGCTTACCGCCGGGCCGTCCGGCCCAGAGGCCGGCGGCGCCGGACTTATCGCCGGAAATGCTGCTGTGTGCTCCCTCAACGGCCAGATTTCCACCTACCTATAAATACCCCTTCTCCTAGCTTGGGTAGGGTTAGAACTTCACCAACCATTGTTCATCTTTGAAGCTCTCACCTACCCCCATTGGAAAAACACCAAATTCCATAGATCTCCCCTTCTAGCCAACCAAAGCTCTTGATCTTTGGAGGATTGAAGGAGGAGGCACCGATCTACATCTTCACCGAAGGAATTTCATTTCCACCTCCATTTGCTTGGAGGATTTGCACCTTGGGGCTCTTGAGACCCTAGGTGTTATAATTGGTTGATTGACTTGTCTTTGTGGTGATTCTTGCCTCCGTGGCTTTCTTGGGAGCCTCCAATTGAGTTGTGGAGTTGTGCCCCAAGCTCCGTGTAAGGGATTTGTGGTTCCCCCAATACCACCGCTTAGTGGAATCGAGCTAGCCTCCGTGGCTTGCTCACCGGAGAACAAGGTGAGCCTTTGTGGCATTGGTCGACTCCGTGTCACCACACCTCTCCAACGTAGACGTACTTCCCCTCATAAGGAAGGAACTACGGGAATACATCCTTGTGTCTCCGGTCTCCACTCTTCGGTTATTTCTTTCCCTTACTTGTATCTTGCTAGTTACTTGTTTACTTGCATGCTTGCCACTTATAGGAAATTCACCTAGTTGCACATCTAGTGAATTTACTTTGTGTCAAGCCTTAAATTTGAAAAAGATTAAAAAATTGACTTAGCGCCTATTCACCCCCCCTCTAGTCGCCCGTACCGATCCTTTCAATTGGTATCAGAGCCTCGTGCTCTTTGATTGGGCTTAACCGCCTAAGAGGTTATGGGCGATGAGGAACCCGCCACTAAGGGGGATCTAAATAATATAATGGCTCGAATGGATGCTATGATGGCAGCCATGGAAAGCCAAAAATCTCAACTTGACGCCCTCATGAGTGGAACGTCTAGTACCACTCCACCGACCCCGGTTGATTCCTCGGGTAAGCCCAACTTAAACGAGGATAATCCGGATGAGGATGGGGATGAGGGCGGAGAGGAACCCCCCAAGGTTGATGACACCCCAAACAAAGATGACACCTCTCGGGGGCATAGTCCGGGAATTCCACATCCCACGAGCTATGTCTCCGGAAGACATCTTCAAATGCCACACCTTGCTTCTTGCGGCCCACCGCCACCACTTGATGCTTCTAGCTTTGCCAATTGGCAAGATAACATGCGCTCTCACATAAACTTTGTGTCTATTGAGCTTTGGAGGATCATTGAGCAGGGTTTCCATCCCACTTCCAAGGATTTGACCAACTTGCTACCTTGGGAACAAATCGACAAGCAACTCAATGCCTCCGCCTTGCATCTCATTCACATGTCTCTCACCGAGAAGGACAAGGCTTTCGTTCGCAACATCTCCTCCGCCAAAGAAGCTTGGGATATTCTCACCAACCTCTTCATTGGGAATGAGAGCATTCAAGAATCCAAGTTTGATGAAGCCTCCAATGAAGCGGACAACTTTGCCATGCTTGATGGTGAAACTCCCGAAGAACTCCATAGGCGTCTCTCGTCACTCCAAGTGAAGCTAACGGATCTTGGCTCCACTCAATGTGATTGGAGATGGATGAAGAGGAAGTACATTCAAGCTCTCTTGCCCTTCCATAGGGAAACCGTGAAATCCATCAAGGGAAATGCAAATTCCCGGACGATGTCCGCTCATGACATCTTGCAAGAGATAATGGCAAGAAAGATCTCCGAGAAGAATGCGGATGATGCTCTAGCTCGTGCACGTGGTGTGCGTGCTCCCAACCTTGCTTTGAAGGCCAAAGTCATCTATCATGAAGAAGAAAGCTTGTTGGAAGAGGAAGAAGTAGTGGGTGGAAGCCCCGAGGATATGAAGTATGCTCATGCCGAGCACATGGCACTTGCTCAAAGGGCATTCATGAAGAAGTGGAAGTCATCTAGCCCCTCCAAGCCAAAGGCCACAAGTAGAGTGAGGACTTGCTACAATTGTGGTAACACTAACCACTTCATTGCCGAGTGTCCATATGAAAGAGTTGAAGATCACAATGGAAGGCTTGTCCGCAAGGAAATGAAGTCCAAGTCTTACCCAAGAAACTCCGACAAGAAGAGAGTCCTTCCGACTCACGCCTTGATAACTCAAGAGGAGTACCTCTCCGAGGATGATGCAAGTGATAAGGAGGAAATAGGAAGGGCCGCCATCGCCATTGCCCATCCTACCCCCTCATCATCCCTATTCGCTTCCGCAAATGAATCAAAGCGCTCCAACCACAATGCGACTTGTCTCATGGCTCACGCTACAAAGGTATCACCGCCTCTCACACCCATCATACCTAAAAGCTTATCTTTGATGGATTGTGTTGAACGAGTTGGTGAAAATGATGATCTAAATGAAATGGACATGTTTATGTCAACCTTGCATGGGGAGATCAAAGCTCGCTTTGAGATCCTCCTAGATCAACTTAATGAAGCCATCCAAGTAAATGATAAAAATGATGATCGCATTTTTGAACTTGAGGGGCATGCTCGTGACTATGCCGATGAAATTGCTTCTCTTACTCAATCTCTTGAGGAAGAGCAAGACATAAGGATGTCACTTGAGACATCCATGTTGGGTCTTGAAGAATCTCACAATTTGGATATTGCCAAACTTAAAAGTGATCGTGATATTGCTCAATCCGTTGCTAATGAACTTAGGTTGCAAAATGAGAAACTAAATCTTATAATTGCTAATGAAGCAACCAAGCCTCTTTCTAGCACTTTTGTTGCAAGTTCATGCTCAACTAACCCCCTTGTGAGAAAGCCCCCCTAAAGGGAAACGAGATGCTTGATGAGCTTTTGAATGCTCAAAAGCAACATGGTGACAAGACGGGACTTGGATTTACATCTAAGTCCAAGAAGAACAAGAAGAACAAGAACAAGAAGAAGAAGAATGTCCCCGCGCCTCCTCCCTCATTAAAGAAGCATGTTCCTAGTGAAATATGCTATGATGAGAATGGTAATGTATTTGAGGAGGAGGTGAGGGAAGTTATTGGGAATGGCAAAAAGGCTATGCCCAACCATAATAACTTTGCGGGAAAATATAATCCTTCCTATGTTCTTTGCCGTGCACAAGATGGACATGTTTATGCTAAATTTGTTGGTTCATCAAATGAATATGTTGCATGGTCTATTTGGGTTCCAAAGACCCTTGTCACTAACAAGAAAGGACCCATTGAGAAATGGGGACCTAAAGTCAAGACTTGATCTCTTGTAGGGCTTTGCTTCTGGTGGTGGTCAATGGATAATTGATAGTGGTGCTACCAATCATATGACCGGGAGCAAAGAAATGGTGAAGGAGCTTCGCACCGGTTCATCCCATGCGGGCTACGTCACCTATGGGGATTCTTCTAGATCAAAGGTATTGGGTCTCGGCAAGGTTGTTGTCTCTCACAATGTTACCGTGGAAGATGTCATGCTTGTTGAGTCCCTTTCATATAATCTTCTTTCCGTCGCTCAACTTGCTAATATGGGCTTTGCAACCTTCTTTGATGTTGGGATTGTAGTTCTTTTGTGGAGCAAGTCTCTTAATGTAGCTCATGTAGGGCATGTCGAAAATGGCTTATATGTGATCGACTTCTCGAAGGAGGTCACTAAAGCCGCGACATGCCTCATGGCTAAAGGTGATGTGGGATGGCTTTGGCATCGCCGGCTAGGCCACGTCAATATGAGAACTTTGCAAAGTCTCCACAAAGGCAACCACATCCTAGGACTAACCGATCTAACCTTTTCAAAAGATCGTGTGTGTAGAGCTTGCATTGAAGGAAAGATGCATGAACTTCCTCATCCTAGCAAGACCATCATTTCATCTAAGAGGGTCCTAGAGCTCCTTCACATGGATCTCTTCGGCCCTCCCTCTTATGAAAGTCTTGGAGGAAAGAAGTATTGCTTGGTGATTGTCGATGACTATTCAAGATACACTTGGGTCTTTTTCTTTGCTCATAAGAGTGAGACTCAACAAACCGTCAAAGACTTCACCAATGAAGTGCAACGCCAATATGGTCAAGACATATTGATGATCCGAAGTGACAATGGCTCCGAGTTCAAGAACTACACCTTGAATGATTTTCTCAGTGATGAGGGGATTCACCATCAATACTCTTCTCCCTACACTCCCCAACAAAATGGTGTAGCCGAGCGGAAGAACCGGACTCTCATTGATATGGCTAGGACCATGTTAGCGGAATTCAAGTCTCCGTATAACTTTTGGGCCGAAGCCATTAATACCGCATGTCATGCGTCGAACCGGTTATATCTCCGCAAGGGCTTGAACAAGACTCCTTATGAGATCCTCATTGGAAAGAAGCCTAACATCAAGTACTTTCGGGTATTCGGTTGTAAGTGCTACTATCTTAAGAAAGGTGTCCATTTGTCCAAATTTGATTCAAAAGCTCTTGAGGGTACCTTTGTTGGCTATGCCGCCGAATCTCACGCCTTTAGAATCTTTGACAAACTCTCCGCTCGAGTTGTTGAAGTTTCTAACGTGAGATTCGACGAGAATGACGGCTCCCGTGTGGAGCAACGTGGTGTTTTTGATGTAGGTGACGAAATACCTCCTCTTGCCATAAGAAGAATGGGTGTGGGACATCTCATACCCGTTGAGGGACACCTTTTGGCGGAAGGAGAATGACTATGCTCTACTCAAGTGGAGCCTTCACCCTCTCAAACACAACAAGCTCCTCATGGTCCTTTTGATGCTAGCCAAAGACAAGCTCAAGCCCCTCAACCATGTGAGCATGATCAAGATCAAGACCATGAGCATGATGGTGATTTCTCACCAAGTGGTGATCAAGATCAAGTTCAAGACATTGATCAAGCTCAATATGATGAGCATGCTCGGTTTGAAGGTCAAGGCGAGGACCAAAACCGTGGTGATGACCAAGTGGCCTCTCAAGAATCTCTTGAAGAAGCTCAAGCTCGCCGTGCCATGAAGATTGCAACAACTCTCCAAAGAGGTAGCCACACCTTGGAGAATGTGATTGGAAGTGTGAGGAAAGGGGTGTCCACAAGGAGGCAATTGGCAAACTTTAGTAACCACCATGCCTATATCTCTTGCGTGGAACCTCAAAAGGTGTTTGAAGCGCTTGAAGACCCGGATTGGATAGAAGCCATGCATGAAGAACTCAATAACTTCGAGCGCAACAAAGTTTGGTCATTAGTGGAGAAGCCCAAGGATTGCCGCAATGTCATTGGAACCAAGTGGATCTTCAAGAACAAGCAAGATGCAAATGGAATTGTTGTGAGGAACAAGGCTCGTTTGGTTGCTCAAGGATACTCTCAAATTGAAGGCATTGACTATGGAGAGACCTTTGCACCCGTGGCTCGCCTTGAGTCCATCCGTATCCTTCTTGCTTATGCATCACATCATAATTTTAAGTTGCAACAAATGGATGTGAAGAGTGCTTTCTTAAATGGTCCTTTGCATGAGTTAGTGTTTGTAAAGCAACCCCCGGGTTTTGAGGATCCTAACTTTCCGAACCATGTCTACAAGCTCGATAAGGCACTCTATGGCCTTAAACAAGCCCCACGGGCGTGGTACGAGCATCTTAGAGAGCTTCTTGTAGGCCGTGGGTTTGAGATAGGCCTCATTGATCCCACTCTTTTTACTAAGAAAGTAAACGGGGAGCTTTTCATATGCCAACTTTATGTAGATGATATCATTTTTGGTTCTTCTAACAAATCTTTCAATGATGAATTTGCAAGACTAATGACAGATAAATTTGAGATGTCTATGATGGGGGAGTTGAAATTCTTTCTTGGCTTTGAGATAAAACAATTGAAGGGTGGCACCTTCATCAATCAAGCCAAGTACACCCAAGACATGCTCAAAAGGTTCAAGATGGACACCGGAGTGAAGGGAGCCAAGACTCCCATGCCTACAAAGGTTACTCTTGATCTCAATCCTAATGGTAAAGAAGTGGATCAAAAACTTTATCGCTCTATGATTGGGTCTTTGCTCTATCTTTGTGCATCTAGACCGGATATCATGCTTAGTGTGGGAATGTGTGCACGATACCAAGCCGCCCCTAAGGAAAGCCATTTAATGGCGGTCAAAAGAGTCTTTCGATATTTGATTGATACCCCAACTTTCGGCCTTTGGTACCCGAAGGGAGCAAGCTTTGAGCTTGTAGGGTACTCGGACTCGGATTGGGCGGGAGACAAAGTGGATAGGAAGTCAACTTCCGGGGCATGCCAATTTCTTGGTAGGTCCTTGGTTTGTTGGTCTTCCAAGAAGCAAAATTGTGTGTCTCTCTCCACCGCCGAAGCCGAGTATGTGGCGGCCGCGAGTTGTTGTGCTCAACTCCTTTGGATGAGGCAAACCATGGAGGATTATGGTATTCACTTCGACAAGGTGCCAATCTTATGTGACAATGAGAGTGCCATCAAGATCGCTCATAATCCGGTTCAACATAACAAGACCAAGCACATCGAGATCCGCCACCACTTCATCCGTGACCATGTCAACCGAAGTGAGATTAACCTATCTTATGTAGGTACACAAGACCAACTCGCCGACATTTTCACGAAGCCTCTTGATGAAGCAAGATTCCGAGAGTTGAGGCATGAATTGAATATCGTAGACTCTTGCAATGTGGCTTGATCGTGTGCACTCATTCCCATATTATAGTGTGTTGTTCTAGTCTAGATGCGCATAGTTGAGGATAGTCATCGTGTCAACTAATGGCACGATGCATACTCAAGTGTGCGACATCATAAGATCACTAATGTCATTTGAGCCCAAGCATGTCTCTTCGCGGTGTCACGACATTGGTGATCACACATAGGGGGAGAAATCCCCCACCATTGCATGTTTTCAAATCTCGTGTTTGTTGTTGCTCTTCGTTGGAAGGCATGCAATCTTAAGTTGATTTTCTTGCAAACAAGGTTGATGTCTGTTGGTTTCTTCCGCACACCATGCTTTTCTTGTTGGTACATGTCACATTTCGAAAATTGTCAAATTTCTCCAGTCCATAGGTGTTTCGGCGGTCGCCGGACCTGGCGCCGGACTGCCCGGCGGTCCATCGGGCTATCTCGGCGGACCCGCCGAACTGACATTCAGTATACCAGTTCGGCGAGCTCGCCGGAATGGCCCGGCGGCCCGCCGGACCGCCCGGCGAACGGCCCGGTCCCGCCGGACTTACCGCCGGACTGGCGCCCCCTATTTAAACTCGTGGGAAGGGTTCCCTGGGCAGTTTTCTCCCACTTCCTCCCTCCCCACGCCCGCCCCCAACTCCATTGGCGCCGCCCCTTCAAGCTTTTCCTTCCCCTAGCCTCTCCACCCAACCAATCCCTTCCAAATTTAGATCGGGTGTAGATCGGGGTGTGTTGAAGCTTTTCCCCGAAGATCTTCGCGTTTCGTCAACCGCATTGGGAGATCAGGACTCGTCCTCATCTTCTTGTGCACCATGTCTTCGGGTAACTCCCTTGTTTTCATCTCCTTCCTCTAGCCCTTGTCTCACACTCGTTTTGTTCATGCTCTCGTATGAGTAGATCTAGTGTGTATCTAGGGTTAGATTCATCTTTGTCTAGGGATAGATCCTTTAGGGTTTCGTTCTTTGTTGGGCTAGTGTGTGTTCCTTGGCATCCTTGTATACTTAAGGTTGGTAGAAACAAGTTTATTTGAGTCATGATGGAAGAAGATTGGAAAGAGTGCGTTCGGCGAGTTTTCTGGCGGCCACCGGACCTGGCGCCGGACCGCCCGGCGGCCGGCCGGACCAATTCGGCGGACCCGCCGAACCGGTATTCTGAATGCCAGTTCGGTGGTGTCGCCGGAATGGCCCGGCGGCCCGCCGGACCATCCGGCCTACGGCCCGGTCCCGCCGGACCTGGCGCCGAACCACTCTGTCAAATCGTCTTTCCATCTTGCACTTGTTTCTTCCAACTTTGAGTTTCCTTTTCCATGACATGTATCTTTATCTGGTGTTGCTTTGTTTTTGCTTGCATTTTCAGATTCCGACTCTTATTCGACTGAGGACAGTAACTACCGGATTGAAACCGCAGAAGAGCTTCACGCCTTTGAGGCCAAGAAGAGGAAGATTGATGAGGTTGAAGGGCAGTCTTCGCGCCGTACTCGTCAGTCAGGGAAGTCTGCAGCAGGTGGTGGCAGTTCAGCAGCGGCTGGGCCACACATGAGGACCAAGACTGTTCATGCTCGTGGGCCTCCTCCTTCCCGGAGGGGAAAGGGGCCTCGTGGGCCCGTGGATGTGGAGCAGGAGCAGGAGATCACAAAGAACTTGGGTACAGCCCATATCAACATCTGGTGTAAACTTCGCCGTGTGAACCCGTACCACTTTCATGAGAGGCAGTACTCTGGCAGTGACAAGAGGTTCTGGACTGATTCTCAGCGAGCTATGTGGAATGATTACTATGATGCTGATGAGCACATGAAGAGTGGATTCTATGTGGTGCCAAAATCTCTCAATGTCGAGCACTTTCAGCACTATGCCTCCAAGGACTTCCGCCACATCAATGAGGCTCTTCTGAAGATGGATATTCTTGACCTTGTCACCCTCTCCGAGCCTATTCAGCCTTTGGTGGTTCGTCGGTTCTGCTGCACTGTGTTCTTTCATGATGACCCTCAGGAGTCCTTCTCTTGGATGACTGGCCAGGATGTGTTCACTGCCACGTTTGCTGATTTCTGTGATGCTTTGGGCTATGGTGATGGTAGGGCTGGAGGTTTCAAGATTCACTCCGAGACGCCCTTTACTGTGGAGAAGATCTCTCGCATTTGCTATCCAGAGAAGCCTTCCCTCCTAGCTTCTGCCATTTCAGGGATGTACTACTACTACAATGCTCTTGCCAAGCTCTTCCGTCAGAATCTGATAAGCAAGGCTGGAGATGATGCTAGTGTCAGGGGCTATCACATGAATCTGCTGTTCTATTGCCAGCCCGACAAGCTTAGGAAGATAGATGGTTGTGACTTCATTTTCCAGGAGATGAAGAGGTCCACTCTCAAGCGCATGACTCCCAACTACTGTCAGTATGTGCAGCGTTTGATCAACAGGCAGCCCCGGACTCCGACTTCTCAGGTGCGTGGACAGTTTGTGGACATGGAGACTTTCTCAGTGGGTTTCTAGGGTGGCTTTGAAGAGGCTCCCACTTTGCTCCGTACCAGGCCTAGAGGTCCCCCCATGGATGCTCCTGATCCTCACCGTCCCTCTGGTTCTGGTACTAGTCACCGTCGTCACCATCGCCACCCTAGGCCCTCTCGCAAGAAGGGTGTTGCTGCGTTCTTTAAGAACTTATGGGAGATGTGTCGCAGCTCTTATGATGTGGCTCATAGGAGCTTGGAGATGAGTCAGGAGACCCGGAGGAGGCAGAATGAGTTCTTGGCTGCTAGGGGCAGTGTTGTTCCCCCCGTTGGACATGAGTTGGATGCGGTCCCGTATGTCAACTATGTCATGCCGCCTCTTGATGATGACATGTTTGCTGGCATTGAAGACTTTGAAGACTTTGAGCCACCCTCTGAGCCAGAAGATGCTGATGAAGAAGAAGGTGCTCATGGCGAGGATGATCCGGAGGCTTCTCCTGTCCCCAGTGATGATTTTTGAGCGCTAGCATCGTCTACTCTATTGTCCCTTTTTGGTGTTTCGATGCCAAAGGGGGAGAAGAGTGTAGAGTCTCTAGGAATAACGTCGCATGACACAAGCCTCGCTTTCATCTTCCTTGGTTCTTAAGTGGCTTGTGTCCATTTGCGTTTTATTTGCCATTTTTTATCTCTCAAACTTCGTGGAACCCTATCGTGTGTGGACAAGTGTGTACTTTAATTATGCACTATGCACTCTATGTTTATGTTTGGATATGTCTATGCTTGCTATATTATTATCTATCCATGATATTATCTTGTCCATGCTATGCTTGGTTCCTATTGATGGTGGGGGAGCTCCCTATAATCTAATTTTTGCACTTTGCATTCCAAAAGCAAATTCTACCATGTGCATATGTTATGGGGGAGCACTCTCACTATTCAATAGATATCTTGCTTTGGTTCTCCTATGAGACTCTAACATAGTTTGTCATCGTAAATCAAAAAGGGGGAGATTGAAAGGACATTTGTCCCTTTCTACTTTTTTGATTTACAATGACATGACTATGTTTTGTGTGAACTAATATTTGAATTATATGCATACAGGTTTAAGTTCACAGGTGAAGGGGTTCGATTGCATAAAAAGAAATATGGTGGAAATTTGGTCTGGCCGGCCCCCAGACCGGACCACCCGGCGGCAGACCGGACTGGCCCGGCGGAGCCGCCGGACTGGTATACTGATCCGGTTTTCGGCGGACCGCCGGATCCGCCCGGTCCACCGCCGGACTCCCGGCGAGGCATCCGGCGGCGCCGGGCTTACCGCCGGGCCGTCCGGCCCAGAGGCCGGCGGCGCCGGACTTATCGCCGGAAATGCTGCTGTGTGCTCCCTCAACGGCCAGATTTCCACCTACCTATAAATACCCCTTCTCCTAGCTTGGGTAGGGTTAGAACTTCACCAACCATTGTTCATCTTTGAAGCTCTCACCTACCCCCATTGGAAAAACACCAAATTCCATAGATCTCCCCTTCTAGCCAACCAAAGCTCTTGATCTTTGGAGGATTGAAGGAGGAGGCACCGATCTACATCTTCACCGAAGGAATTTCATTTCCACCTCCATTTGCTTGGAGGATTTGCACCTTGGGGCTCTTGAGACCCTAGGTGTTTTAATTGGTTGATTGACTTGTCTTTGTGGTGATTCTTGCCTCCGTGGCTTTCTTGGGAGCCTCCAATTGAGTTGTGGAGTTGTGCCCCAAGCTCCGTGTAAGGGATTCGTGGTTCCCCCAATACCACCGCTTAGTGGAATCGAGCTAGCCTCCGTGGCTTGCTCACCGGAGAACAAGGTGAGCCTTTGTGGCGTTGGTCGACTCCGTGTCACCACACCTCTCCAACGTAGACGTACTTCCCCTCATAAGGAAGGAACTATGGGAATACATCCTTGTGTCTCCGGTCTCCACTCTTCGGTTATTTCTTTCCCTTACTTGTATCTTGCTAGTTACTTGTTTACTTGCATGCTTGCCACTTATAGGAAATTCACCTAGTTGCACATCTAGTGAATTTACTTTGTGTCAAGCCTTAAATTTGAAAAAGATTAAAAAATTGACTTAGCGCCTATTCACCCCCCCCCCTCTAGTCGCCTGTACCGATCCTTTCAAAAAGTCAAAAACTAAATGATCATAGAGGCTAAAGGCGACTTATTTTGTAGTCAACTTGGTGTAAGCATGTGCCAAGTCAACCCAAATAAAGCATCAAAGGAGAAAACCAAATAAATGCTTCCAAATAATATAAACAACGCATGATTTTTTCAAAGGCTCATTAAGCAATCTCAGTCATTTCAGACAAGTCATGCTACAGCAAAAATCACTAAGCATACTATCAAAATGACATCAAACATGACATGCAAAAGTCTAAGCCGCAGTCTAAACAAGCTCCTTTTTGTACCACTTTTTTTTGCATGAAACTTTTTCTCTTTTCCAACACCATTCAAACCTTTTTGAGGAAACTCTTTTGAGGAAAACCAACATATACTAGAGGCCCAAATACACCTTGATGCAAAGATAAAACAAGATCTGAACAAAAATCAAGGCAAAAAACGCAAGCTAAACCCAGTAGCAGAAAAAGAAGAACACTTGGTTTTTGATAAGAGTGAAAACTAGAGCGTTCTTGGCAAGTGAAAAGCAAGGCAACTTCTCCAAAAGAAATTTGTTGGGGTCCAACCATTTATTGCAGCAAACAAAACTAAACTAACTAAGAAAACTAAAACAACTGACGCTCCAAGAAAAACACATAGTGCATGAAGCAATAAAAATATAGTGTTTTGAAAGGTGACCTGATTTTTGCCGATGAAGAAGGGCTGCCTCGGGGGCATCCCCAAGCTTTGACGCTTGTACTTCTTGGATATTTCTTGGGGTGATGCATGGGCATCCCCAAGCTTGAGCTTTTGTCCATTCTTCATCTCATCTCATCATTCTCCAATCCCTACACTTGAAAACTTCCTTCATACAAAAGTAAACACAATTCTATTAGCAACATTAGTGTAAGCATAACATTGAATCAACCCTTTTTGCTTCAGGTTTCAACCTAAAACCACCACATATTAAGCATATACTACTGTAGCAACTTCCCCAAAAGTTCTGTGATCAAAAGAACTCAAAGAAAGCGATAAAGCGGCAAACACAAATATTGGCAGAAATTTGTCAAAACAGAACAGCTGACAAAGGTCGAATTTTTAGAGGGTTTTCTGTTGCTCAAATCAGTGTTCAACTAATGAAAGTTTGGATATAACCTGGGGCATATGCACAAGAAATCGCAGGTCCAAAAGATATACAAAGAATTTTCACGAATTTTTACGGTGCAGCACCGAAAACAGTTTCAGGACAGCAACATCCCCAAATCTTACCTCACTCAAATTAGAGGCTTCTCTTGGCACAAAAACGAAATAAAAAAGATAAGGAGAGGTCATTACAGTAGTAATAACTTCCAAGACTCAAATAAAAGAAAAAGTACTGAAAATAAAACAATGGGTTATCTCCCAAGAGTGCTTTTCTTTAACGCCTTTGAGCTAGGCGCAGTAATTTGCAAAGATGCTCATGTGGGCGCCATATAAGAGCTTGAGGCAAAGGCACCATATAGGAACTTAAAGCAATAGAGAGCATCAAAAAGCAGATATGAAAGACATTTAAATCTAAACCACTTCCTATGCATAGGAATCTTGTAAGAAAATAAATCAACGAGGCACATAGTAGCAAGCATGGATAGATAAAACAAGTGTCACTTCAAGATTTGCAACATAAAGAGGGGAAACTTATTGTTGAGATCCATCAAACCATGTTTCCCTCTCTCATAATAACTTTCAGTAGCATCATGAATAGAATTAACAATATAACTATCATATAAAGCATCTCTATCATGAGCCACATGCATAAAAGAATTAATACTCCCCACATGAACAATAGTAGTAGGAGCAGATTCAACAAAATAATTATTCTCATCACCATAATCATCAAAAACAGGAGGCATATTGTAATCATAACTAATTTTCTCCTCAAAAGTAGGTGAACTGAAAATATTATACCCATCATGATAACCATCATAAACTAGAGGTTTAGTATCATCACAAGCTAGAGGACAACTATTTCGCAAAGCATACTCATCAAACATATCATCATAAGAAGGAACATGGATAGCACTAATGGTATAACAATTATTAACCTTAGAATTGGTACCAACAAGATTTTCAATATCAAAAGTAGAGTGCTTTTCCCAATCATGATCACTAACATAGGTAACAGGCATAGGAACATCATCCCAATCAGAATTATCATAATCTATAGCAGGATCATAACGCTTAGGGGAAGATACCGTGTCCTCTCGCCTTTTACTCCTCTTCTTCTTCTTCATACTCTTCTTACTCTCTCCTTTAGGAGGGAGAGACTTGAAGGGCATCTTCTCCACATAATCTTTAGGAGGGAAAGGCATCCTCTCCACATAATCTGGTTTGCTGACAGAAACAACAGAAGAAACTTTGGAGGATTCCTCCTCTCTATTAATAAGATCGAAACATATATTAGTCCTGTCATAACTTGGCAAAACGTCATGTTTTATAAGATCTTGCAAGTAAGTATTTGCGATGCAATCTTTAGCACAATAGAGGCGACAACCACGAAGGGTACTATTAATATTAGCATCTCTCATATCAACCAAAGAAATCTTTCTAGATATCTCTTCACAATTAAAAAACAAAGTAAGCTCATCATACTGATTGAAAGTAATCTTATCATCACAATACAAATCTGCAGTACTCGTTCGATTAATTGGGCATTGAAAATTAAAGTGACCCTTTTCACCGCAAAATTCACAAAGAAAAGGATAAAGCTCACAAACCCTTTCACCAAGCACATCTAGATCCTTGAGCCACATACTGGTTTCTTCATTTGCGTGGGTGATGCAATAATCTTCCTTGTTGTAACTCTGTTCACAAGGTCTATGTACTCCACAAAAATTAACATGCTTATAAGAAATAGGACTTTTAGAAGTTTGAGCATGTTTATTGCAATCATCAATAACAATATCACTTTCTATGCAAGTGTCCTTAAAAGGTTCATGATACACGTCCCCATTTCCTTTAGGAACATTCATATGGGAAGCAAAGGCTTTAAAGCAATCAACCATAATTTGAGGATCAAGACCATATTTAGCACTAAGCTCTTGAAAATTAGCAGTTTCAGCGAAAGACTTAATGCAATCAAACTCGTAATTCATACCTGATCCTTTACCTTTGTCGCTATCCCAACCTTCAATATTGCTTTGAATTGTTTCAAGCAGATCCCACTTGGTGTCGACATCCTTGCTTGTGAAAGACCCATCAAAGCATGCATCTAGATAGTCCTTGTAATATCCTGAAAGCCTTGCATAAAAATTATTAATAACAATATTACGGGGAAGATCATGAACATGACATTTATGCATTAGTAACTTCAATCTTCCCCAAGCTTGGGCAATGCTTTCTCCCTCATGAGGCCAAAAGTTATATATCTGGTTACGATCTTTATGAATTTCACTTGGAGGATAAAACTTGGAATAAAAGAGAGGTACAATTTCCTCCCATGCAATAGATGGACCATCTTTAAGCAGCTGATACCACTCCTCAGCTCTACCCTTCAGTGAATAAGAGAATAGCTTCCTCTTAACTTGGCTTGATGAAATACCTGCACACTTGAACAACTCGCGTAATTCTTGTATAAAGAGTAAATGATCACCCGGAGGGACTGTTCCATCTCCTGAATAGCGGTTATTCATAACACGTTCAACAATTTTCATAGGTATTTTAAAAGGATAAGGAGCACAAGCATCATTAGAAACATCACATATGGGAGATAAAATATCATCAGAGCAAACTTTCTCCACTAAAGCTGGGGAACTAAAAATATCATACTTAACAAAACCAGCTTCCCCAAGCTTAGACTTTTCTATAGCATTAGCATTAACGGTATTCAAAGCATTCGTACTAATAACATTGCTATGCGAAATAAGCTCTAAAGGATTTTCAATTTTCTCTTCAAATCTAAACTCAGAAAAAAGACTAAAGAACTCTTTATTTTCCATTAAGCCTAACTAGTGAAAATAAAAACAAGAAACAAAAAGATATAATTGCAGAATCTAAAGGAAATAACTTCGAGCACTCACACAGGAGGATGCGAGTACCTTTTACCTTACCTCCCCAGCAACGGCGCCAGAAAAGAGCTTGATGTCTACGCACGCGTCTGTTCTTGTAGACAGTGTTGGGCCTCCAAGTGCAGAGGTTTGTAGAGCAGCAGCAAGTTTCCCTTAAGTGGATCACCCAAGGTTTATCGAACTCAGGGAGGAAGAGGTCAAAGCTATCCCTCTCAAGCAACCCTGCAATTACAATACAGAAAGTCTCTTGTGTCCCCAACACACCCAATACACTTGTCAGATGTATAGGTGCACTAGTTCGGCGAAGAGATAGTGAAATACAAGTGGTATGGATGATTATAAGTAGCAAATGTGATATGAAATAAGTATCGCTGCGAGCAAACATGTAACAAAACAGGAAGTAAACGGTGTGCAATGCTTGGAAACAAGGCCTAGGGATCATACTTTCACTAGTGGACACACTCCCAACAAATATAACATAATTGAACAAATAAATAACTTCTCTTCACTATGGTACTCTGAATTACTCTCCTATTGAATAACACTAATCATTGCGTAGGGCTACGAAGCACTCCTCAAAGTTCATCAAGTACTTGACAAACACCACTCATAGAGATATCCAAATCAAATCACAACTCAAGATAAATATTATTGCAACTTAGACCAAGTACTAACATGGTGCACACACTGTCAACATTACACCATGAAAGGAGGAATAGATCACTTCAATACTATCATAGTGATAATTATTCTCATAATCCATAAGAGATCACAATCGTAGCCTAGACCAAGTACCACCACGATGCACGCACTGTCACCGTTACACCGTGGCATGAGGAATAGATTACTTTAATAACACACTAGAGTACACATAATGAAGAAGAGTAACATCTACTTATTCAACATGATACAAAGCTCACGATCACATAAAGATCACATCATGGGAAAGAGAGGTGAACCACATAGCTACCGATAGAGCCCTCAGCCCCGGGGATGAACTACTCCCTCCTCATCATAGGAGACAACAAGGTTGATGGATATGGCGGTGAGGTCGATGGAGATGGCGGAGACGGCGATGGAGATCGATGGAGATGGCTCCGGGGGCACTTCCCCGTCCCGGCAGGGTGCCGGAACAGAGACTTCTGTCCCCCAAAATTCGTCGATGGCGGCGGCGGAGCTACGGAACTGTTCTGGAAATTTCGCCGACTCCCCTAGGGTTTTCCGTCCCGAGGCTTTATATAGGTGAAGGGGCATCGTCAGGGGGCTGCCAGGGTGGCCTCACACATAGGGGGCGCGGCCAGGGCCCGGTCCACGCCGCCCTGGTGTGTGGGCAGCGCCTGGCCCCCCTCCGGCTCTCGTTTGGTCCTCGTCCTTCGTCCGGGAAAAATAAGACTTCTGGAACTTGTTTCGTCCAATTCCGAGAATATTTCCTGTGTAGCTTTTCTGAAACACAAAACAGCAGAAAACAGGAAACTGGCACTGTGGCATCTTGTCAATAGGTTAGTTCCGGAAATCGCATAAAAACGCCACGAAGTGTAACGAAACACGAGGCAAATGGTGTAAAAACAAGCATGGAGCATCAAAAATTATAGATACGTTTGAGACGTATCAACCAACACAATCTTGATCAAAACGATGTAAAGCATTGAGTGCTGAGATCAAAGTACTCTAAACATGGGCATAAAAGATATAATCTTGACAATAGAACTTAGCAACCATGTTATAACATGAAAAGTAACACAAACAAAAGATCATGAGTAATAATGCATTGAAACTCATTTGTTTGTTTCGAGCATATAGAAAAACATAGCAAAGTGGTATTCAGCTTGTCCCTCATGGAGTAGAAAAACATAAATGCATAGTACACCTTCAAGTTTAAGAGGGCAACTAGATACTAATTTGAGAACAAGCAATACCATAATCATGAATCAATCAATAATAAATTTTGGGACTATGCACATTATACTCAGAATGACAACTATGCTCTCTTAGATGATGCATAAAGGTAGAAGGTGAAGACTAAACATAAAAGTAAAAGATAGGCCCTTCGCAGAGGGAAGCAGTGATTTATCATGTGCTAGAGCTTTTCATTTGTAAAACAGAGATGAAAATTGTTTTGAGAGGTGGTTGTTCTTGTCAACGACTGGCAATGGGGTTCTTGCTATCTTCCATACTAAACAAGTTGAGAGAGGTTTCGAGTTCTTTGAAAATTTGGCACATACATGCTCTTTTATAAAGCTTGGCACTCCTCCCCACTTCTCATTTCACAAACCATGGCTAACCGAATCCTTCAGATGCCCACCAACTTTCACATACCATGGAGGAGTGCCTTTTTTATTTTTTTATTAAGGTTACAATGGTCTGACCAGCTCCCTTGCAAAATTAGTGACGGGCAGATGAAGCATGCAAGTCAAGGGGTACTTAATTCAATATGGAAGACAGCAAACCCGACCACTACGTCCTCATGAGCTGAAAATAGTGTCACAAAATGAGATGTATTTTGAAGGGTTTTTTGAAAGGTAGCACATGAAAATTTACTTGGAATGGCTTGAAAATACCATGCATAGCAATTTATAGTGGACTCTTTGAAATAACTTGGTTTTTGGTAGTTGGATGCACGAGAAGTATTCCCTCTCAGTACAGATGAAGGCTAGCAAAAGACTGGGAGCGACCAACTAAGAGAGCAATAACGGCCATAATCATGCATAGCGACAAAACAATATTAACCAAAGCACAAAGTGATATCACAAGTCAAAAACCAAATGATCACAGAGGCTTCAGGCGACTGGTTTGTAGTCAAACATGGTGTGAGCATGCGCCAAGTCAACCCAAATAAAGCATCATAGGAGAATACCACAATAATATGCTCCCATATAATAAAAACAACGCATGATTCTTTCAAAGGCACATTAAGCACTCTCAGTCATTTGAGACAAGTCATGCTACAACAATAACTACTAAGCATATAATCAAAATAACATCAAGCATGACATGCAAAAGTCTAAGCCACAGTCTAAACAAGCTCTCATTTGTACCACTATAAGCATGAAACTTTTTACTCTTTTCCAACACCAAACAACCTTTTGAAACAACTCTTAAAGATGAAAATCAACATAGACCAGAGGTCTAAACACACCTAGCTACAAAGAACTAACAAGTTCTGAACAAAAATCAAGGTGAAAAACGAAAGCTAAACGCAGTACTAGAAAAAGAGAACACTCGTTGAACGATAAGAGTGAAAACTAGAGTGTTCTGGGCAATGAAAACTGAGTGTGTCTTCTCCAAAAGAAATATGTTGGGGTCCAACCATTTATTGCAGCAATTAAAAACAAAAGAAAACTGAAAGCGAAAATAAAGACGCTCCAAGAAAAACACATAGCATATGAAGCAATAAAAATATAGTGTCTTGAAAGATGACTTAATATTTTATTGATGAAGAAGGGGTGCCTTGGGGAATCCCCAAGCTTTGACACTTGTACTTCTTGGATATTTCTTGGGGTGACATGGGCATCCCCAAGCTTGAGCTTTTGTCCATATTCATCTCATCTCATCATTCTCCTTTTCCTACACTTGAAAACTTCCTTCATACAAAACTTCACACAATTCTTATTAGCAATATTAGTGTATGCAAGATAGTAAATCCACTCTTTGGTTCAGTTTAAACTCAAGTATAACACCCATTAAAACATTAGCTACTGTAGCAACTTCTCTCAAAATTTCCATGATAAAAAAAACTCAAAAAGAAAGAGATCAAGAGGCAAGAGCAAATAGTGGCAGAAATCTATCAAAACAAAACAACTGGTAAAGATAGATTTTTTTGAAAATCTTTTGTTGCTCAAATCGAAAAGTGCAAAACTAATGAAAGTTAGACAATAACCTGGGGCATGTGCACAAGAAATAGCAGATCAAAATGACGTTCTGAGAATTTTCACGAATTTTTACGATGCAGCGCAGAAATCTATTTCAGGACAACAACTTCCCCAAATCTTACCTTCCTCCAATTAGAGGTTCTTCTTGGCACAAAAATGAAATAAAAATTATAAGAAGAGGTCATTACAATAGTAATAACTTCCAAGACTCAACAAAAAGAAAAAGTACTGAAAAGAAAACATTGGATTATCTCCCAAGAGTGCTTTTCTTTAACGCCTTTGAGCTAAGCGCAGAAAGTGGAAATCAAGTATTTTCAAATGAAGCATTAAGATCAATTGCAGAAGTCCTTTTAACAATGAATTGTATTGTATCCAAATGAGTTTTTGAAGATCCCTTGTGAACACTCTTGGGTTCACTACTTTCATCAAAAGGGTTTTCAGGAACAATCCAATCGATTTTTTTCCAAAGCTTCATGCAATCCTACAAGTTTGCAAGGTATTGGTACTTTGATGTCTTCTTTGGTTGTACCAACAACATTTACACTTGAGCCAAGCATATTAAAACGCTCAAAAACTTTCCTAGCTTCAATTGCAACATCTCTAAATGCTATACGCAAAGTCTCCAAAATAAAGTTTTTTTTTCGGAGTCTTCGATATCATGAAGCTTAAAAAACATTTGTTGCATAAAAGGATTAAGGTTAACAAACCTAGCCTCCAACATGTGAACAAAATAAGTAGCAATAACTTCATAACTAGGAGCAAGCTTAGCTAAAGATCTATCCTCAACATCTTGTTAGCGGTGCTAGTCGTCCAGTTGGGAACCCCAAGAGGAAGATGTGATGAGCACAGCGGCAAGTTTCCCTCGATTGTGAAACCAAGGTTTAATCAACCAGTAGGAGAAAGAAACCACTTCTGAAGGTTGATGCTAGCTGGCTTTTGGCAGGGCGCACTACCGGCGTCAGTAGCAAAGTGGAACCTGCACACAACACAACCAAAGTACTTTGCCCCAACTTGCAGTGAGGTTGTCAATCTCACTGGTTTGCTGTAAACAAAGGATTAAACATATCATGTGGTAATAGATGTTTGTTTGCAAGAAAGTAAATAATGCTTGTAGAAAGTAAATGGTAATATATATGTAAAAGAATGGATCGGGGTCCACAGTTCACTAGAGGTGTCTCTCCATAAAGATAACTAACATGTTGGGTAAACAAATTACAGTTGGGCAATTGACAGAATAAAGAATGCATAGCAATGCATGTACATGTCATGAAGATCACTATGAGATTCACTTGGGCATTACTACATAACACATAAACCGTAATCCAACTGCATCTATGACTAATAATCCACCCGCCGGATGTCATCCGAGCAACCATTGGCTATTAAGTTGCAAGTAATAGATTATCGCCTTAAGCAAAGTGTGTAATGTAAACAATACAAATGTCCTTGAACACAAGATTGTTGTTTTCTCCCTATTAGCAACAGCACATCTACAACCTTAGAAGTTATTATCACTCTCCCAGATTACTAGAGGCATGAACCCACTATCGAGCATAAATACTCCCTCTTGGAGTTACTAGCATCTACTCGGCCAAGATATCTACTAGCAACGGAGAGCATGCAAGATCATAAACAACATAGAGATGATAATTCATAAATCAACTTGACATAGTACTCAATACTCATCGGATCCCAACAAACACAACATGTAGAATTACATAACGATGATCTTGATCATGATAGGCAGCTCACAAGATCTAAACATGAAGCACATGGAGGAGAAGTGATACGTCTCAGACGTATCTATAATTTTTGATGCTCCATGCTTGTTTTTACACCATTTGCCTTGAGTTTCGTTACACTTCGTGGCGTTTTTATATGATTTCTGGAACTAACCTACTAACAAGTTGCCACAGTGCCAGTTCCCTGTTTTCTGATGTTTTTGTGTTTTAGAAAAGTTACACAGGAAATATTCTCGGAATTGAACGAAACCAAAGCCAGTCGCCCATAATTTCATCGAAGCTTCCAGAGAACCGAAGATGAGGCGGAGTGGGGACATGAGGGCCCCACACACCAGGGCGGCGTGGCCCAGGCCCTGGCCATGCCCCCTATGTGTGAGGGCGCCCTGGCAGCCCCCTGACGATGCCCCTTCGCCTATATAAAGCCTCGGGACGGAAAACCCTAGGGGAGTGGGCGAAATTTCCAGAAGAGTTCCGCAGCGTCGCCGCCATCGAAGACAAATTTTGGGGGACAGAAGTCTCTGTTCCGGCACCCTGCCGGGACGGGGAAGTGCCCCTGGAGCCATCTCCATCGGTCTCCATCACCGTCTCTGCTGTCTCCATCGACCTCACCGCCATCTCCATCAACCTTGCTGTCTCCTATGATGAGGAGGGAGTAGTTCACCCCCGGGGCTGAGGGCTCTACCGGTAGCTATGTGGTTCACCTCTCTCTCCCATGATGTGATCTTTATGTGATCATGAGCTTTGTATCTAGTTGAATTGGTAGATGTTATTATTCAGATATTATGCTACTCCTATGCTTTATTATTATACTCTCCGGAGATACCTCTTATCATGGTGTAAAGGTGACTAGTGTGTGCATCATGTGTATCTTTTTGGTTAATGTCTCTATGAAATGTTGGTGTTTGTTGGAACCATCTAGTGCGTTCACGGTGATAGTGTGGGACAATCTAGTTTGGGTACATACGGACTTTGAGGAGTGCTTTGTAGCCCTACGCATGATTAGTGTTCGTTTTCCATTGGAGAATTGTTTTAAGTTGCATATTGATTCAATTATGTTATATTTGTTGAGAGTGTGTCCACTAGTGAAAGTATGATCCCTAGGCCTTGTTTCCAAGCATTGCACACCGTTTACTTACTGTTTTGTTACATGTTTGCTCGCAGCGATATTTATTTTAGATCACATTTACTACTTATAATCATCACTACTACTTGTATTTCACTATCTCTTCGCCGAACTAGTGCACCTATACATCTGACAAGTGTATTGGGTGTGTTGGGGACACAAGAGACTTTCTGTATCGTAATTGCAGGGTTGCTTGAGAGGGATAGCTTTGACCTCTTCCTCCGTGAGTTTGACAAACCTTGGGTGATCCACTTAAGGGAAACTTGCTGCTGTTCTATAAACCTCTGCACTTGGAGGCCCAACACTGTCTACAAGAATAGACGCGTGCGTAGACATCAAGCTCTTTTCTGGCGCCGTTGCCGGGGAGGTAAGGTAAAAGGTACTCGCATCCTCCTGTGTGAGTGCTCGGAGTTATTTCCTTTAGATTCTGCAATTATATCTTTTTGTTTCTTGTTTTTATTTTCACTAGTTAGGCTTAATGGAAAATAAAGAGTTCTTTAGTCTTTTTCCTGAGTTTAGATTTGAAGAGAAAATTGAAAAACCTTTGGAGCTTAATTTGCATGCTAATAGTGTTGTTAGTATGAATGCTTTCAATACCGTTGTTGCTAATGCTATAGAAAAGTCTAATCTTGGGGAAGCTGGTTTTGTTAAGCATGATATTTTTAGTTCCCCAGCTTTAGTGGAGAAAGTTTGCTCTGATGATATTTTATCTCCCCTATGTGATGTTCCTATGCCTGTTACCTATGTTAGTGATCATGATTGGGAAAAGCACTCTACTTTTGATATTGAAAATCTTTTTGGTACCGATTCTAAGGTTAATAATTGTTGTACCATTAGTACTATCCATG
The DNA here is from genome assembly GCA_007115705.1 of Dactylis glomerata. Classification (NCBI taxonomy): domain Eukaryota; kingdom Viridiplantae; phylum Streptophyta; class Magnoliopsida; order Poales; family Poaceae; genus Dactylis; species Dactylis glomerata. The sequence goes on from QXEO01000734.1 coordinate 9,069,785, forward strand.
TTCCTTCTTATGATGATATGTTTGATGAATATGCTTTGCGAAATAGTTGTTCTCTAGCTTGTGATGATACTAAACCTTTAGTTTATGATGGTTATGATGATGAGTATAATATTTTCAGTTCACCTACTTTTGAGGAGAAAACTAGTTATAATTACAATATGCCTCCTATTTTTGATGATTATGGTGATGAGAATAATTATTCTGTTGAATCTGCTCCTACTCTGATTGTTCATGTGGGGAGTATTAATTCTTTTATGCATGTGGCTCATGATAGGGATGCTTTATGTGATAGTTATATTGTTCATTCTATTCATGATGCTACTGAAAGTTATTATGAGAGAGGGAAACATGGTTTGATGGATCTCAACAATATTGAGTTTCCCCTCTTTATGTTGCAATTCTTGAAGTTGTACTTGTTTTGCCTTCCTATGCTTTTTGCTTTGCGCTTTCATGACTTGTCTCTTTACAAGACTATTTTTCATAGGAAGTGGTTTAGATTTAAATGTCTTTCACATTTGCTTTTTGATGCTCTCTATTGCTTTAAGTTCCTATATGGCGCCTTTGCCTCAAGCTCTTATATGGCGCCCACATGAGCATCTTTGCAAATTACTGCGCCTAGCTCAAAGGCGTTAAAGAAAAGCACTCTTGGGAGATAACCCATTGTTTTATTTTCAGTACTTTTTCTTTTATTTGAGTCTTGGAAGTTATTACTACTGTAATAACCTCTCCTTATCCTTTTTATTTCGTTGTTGTGCCAAGAGAAGCCTCTCATTTGAGCGAGGTAAGATTTGGGGATGTTGCTGTCCTGAAACAGTTTTCGGTGCTGCACCGTAAAAATTCGTGAAAATTTTCTGTATATATTTTGGACTTGCTATTTCTTGTGCATATGCCCCAGGTTATATCCAAACTTTCATTAGTTGAACACTTTTTTGTTTGAGCAACAGAAAACCCTCTAAAAATTCGACCTTTGTCAGCTGTTCTGTTTTGACAGATTTCTGCCAATATTTGTGTTTGCCGCTCGATCGCTTTCTTTTTGAGTTCTTTTGATCACAGAACTTTTGGGGAAGTTGATACAGTAGTTTATACTTTATATGTGGTGGATTTGAGTTGAAACCTGAATCAAAAAGAGTTGATTCAATGCTATGCTTACACTAATGTTGCTAATAGAATTGTGTTTAGTTTTGTATGAAGGAAGTTTTCAAGTGTAGGGATTGGAGAATGATGAGATGAGATGAAGAATGGACAAAAGCTCAAGCTTGGGGATTACCATGTCACCCCAAGAAATATCCAAGAAGTACAAGCGTCAAAGCTTGGGGATGCCCCCGAGGCACCCCCTTCTTCATCGGCAAAAATCAAGTCACCTTTCAAGATACTATATTTTTATTGCTTCATGCACTATGCGTTTTTCTTGGAGCGTCAGTTATTTTTGTTTTCAGTTTTCTTTTGTTTTGTTTGCTGCAATAAATGGTTAGATCACATCATGTTTCTTTTGGAGGAGATGAACTCGCTTTTCATTTGCCAAGAACACTCTAGTTTTCACTCTTATCGTTCAATGAGTGTTCTCTTTTTCTGCTACTGCGTTTAGCTTGCATTTTTCGCCTTGATTTTTGTTCAGATCTTGTTATATCTTTGCATCAAGGTGTATTTGGACCTCTGGTATATGTTGGTTTTCCTCAAAAGAGTTTCCTCAAAAAGGTTTAAATGGTGTTGGAAAAGAGAAAAAGTTTCATGCAAAAAAGTGGTACAAAAAGGAGCTTGTTTAGACTGCGGCTTAGACTTTTGCATGTCATGTTTGATGTCGTTTTGATATTATGCTTAGTGATTTTTTCTGTAGCATGACTTGTCTCAAATGACTGAGATTGCTTAATGAGCCTTTGAAAAAATCATGCGTTGTTTATATTATTTGGAAGCATTAATTTGGTTTTCTCCTTTGATGCTTTATTTGGGTTGACTTGGCGCATGCTTACACCATGTTGACTACAAAAATAAGTCACCTATAACCTCTACGATCAGTTAGTTTTTGACTTTTGATGCCATTTTATGCTTCTTTTAATGTTTCTTTGTCGCTTTGCATGATTATGGCCGTTATTGCTCTCTTAGTTGGTCGCTCCCAGTCTTTTGCTAGCCCTCATTTTGTACTGAGTATGAGCTCTACTCGTGCATCCAACTCCCAAAAACCAAGTTTGCCATTGTGTCCACTATAAATTCCTATGCATGGTATTTGCAAGCCATTCCAAGTAAATTTTCATGTGCTACCTTTCAAAAAACCTTCAAAATACTTCTCATTTTGTGACACTGTTTTCAGCTCATGGGGACGTAGTGGTCGGATTTGCTATCTTCCATATTGTCTTATTCCAAAAAGAAAAAAAAAAGAAAAAAAAAGAAAAAAGCACTCCTCCATGGTATGTGAATGTTGGTGGGTGATGTCTACACACGCCTCTGTTCTTGTAGACAGTGTTGGGCCTCCAAGTGCAGAGGTTTGTAGAGCAGCAGCAAGTTTCCCTTAAGTGGATCACCCAAGGTTTATTGAACTCAGGGAGGAAGAGGTCAAAGCTATCCCTCTCAAGCAACCCTGCAATTACGATACAGAAAGTCTCTTGTGTCCCCAACACACCCAATACACTTGTCAGATGTATAGGTGCACTAGTTCGGCGAAGAGATAGTGAAATACAAGCGGTAGTGATGATTATAAGTAGTAACTGTGATATGAAATAAGTATCGCTGCGAGCAAACATGTAACAAAACAGGAAGTAAACGGTGTGCAATGCTTGGAAACAAGGCCTAGGGATCATACTTTCACTAGTGGACACACTCCCAACAAATATAACATGATTGAACAAATAAACAACTTCTCTTCACTATGGTACTCTGAATTACTCTCCTATTGAACAACACTAATCATTGCGTAGGGCTACGAAGCACTCCTTAAAGTTCATCAAGTACTTGACAAACACCACTCATAGAGATATTCAAATCAGATCACAACTCAAGATAGATATTATTGCAACTTAGACCAAGTACTAACACGGTGCACACACTGTCAACATTACACCATGAAAGGAGGAATAGATCACTTCAATACTATCATAGTAATAATTATTCTCATAATCCATAAGAGATCACAATCGTAGCCTAGACCAAGTACCACCATGATGCACGCACTGTCACCGTTACACCATGGCAGGAGGAATAGATTACTTTAATAACACCACTAGAGTACACATAATGAAGAAGAGTAACATCTACTTATTCAACATGATACAAAGCTCACAATCACATAAAGATCACATCATGGGAGAGAGAGGTGAACCACATAGCTACCGGTAGAGCCCTCAGCCCCGGGGATGAACTACTCCCTCCTCATCATAGGAGACAACAAGGTTGATGGAGATGGCGGTGAGGTCGATGGAGACGGTGGAGACGGCGATGGAGACCGATGGAGATGGCTCCGGGGACACTTCCCCGTCCCGGCAGGGTGCCGGAACAGAGACTTATGTCCCCCAAAATTCGTCGACGGCGGCGGCGGAGCTACGGAACTCTTTCTGGAAAATTGTCGACTCTCTTAGGGTTTTCTGTCCCGAGGCTTCTTATAGGCGAAGGGGCGTCGTCAGGGGGCAGCCAGGGGCTCCTCACACCAGGGTGGCGCAGCCCAGGCCCTGGCCGCGCCAGCCCTGTGTGTGGGCCCCTGGTGGCCCCTCTCCTTCTCTCCTTCGGATCTCTGGAAGCTTCCGGGTAAAATAAGACTTCAGGAACTTGTTTCGTCCAATTCCGAGAATATTTCCTGTGTATCACTTCTGAAACACAAAAACAGCAGAAAACAGGGAACTGGCACTGTGGCAACTTGTTAATAGGTTAGTTCCAGAAAATGCATAAAAGTGCCACGAAGTGTAACGAAACAGTAGGAAAATGGTGTAAAAACAAGCATGGAGCATAAAAAATTATAGATACGTTGGAGACGTATCAAGCATCCCCAAGCTTAACTCCTGCTCGTCCTCGAGTAGGTAAGTGATAACAAAGAATAATTTTTGAGGTGACATGCACCTACACAATCTTGATCATAAATGTAAGCATTTGTGAGCTGGGATCATAAGAACTTAAAACATGGGCATGATGATATAATCATGACAATAAGAAACTTAGCAACCATGTTGTAAACATGCAAATGAACACAAACAAAAGATCATGAAAATGAAACAATGAAAGTCAAACGTGTGTTCAAATCATAAGGAAAAACATACAAATAGTTTTCAGCTTGTCCTTCAAAGAGAGCAAAACATAAATGCATAGGACGCCTTCAAGTTTAAGAGGGCGACTAGATACAAATAATTTGAGAACAAGTGAAACCAACAATATGAATCAATCAATGAAAACTTTGGGACAATGCACATTATACTAAGAATGACAACTATGCTCTCTTATGGTGCATAAAGATAGAAGGTGGTGACTCAACATAAAAGTAAAAGAAAGGCCCTTCGCGAAGGGAAGCAGTGATTAAACATGTGCTAGAGCTTTTCATTTGTAAAACAGAGAGATAAAAATTAGTTTTGAGAGGTGGTTGTCTTTGTCAACGACTGGCAATGGGGTTCTTACTATCTTCCATACAAAAATGAAGCAAGTTTTTGAGAGAGAGATTGGCACTTTTGTGCTCTTTTATAAAGCTTGGCACTCCTCCCCACCTTTTTTCCTTTCACAAACCATGGCTAACCGATTCCATCGGGTGCCCACCAACATTCACATTCCATGGAGTAGTGCCTTTTCTTTCTTTCTTTTTTCTTTTTTTTTTGGAATAAGCAATATGGAAGATATCAAATCCGACCACTACGTCCCCATGAGCTGAAAACAGTGTCACAAAACGAGAAGTATTTTGAAGGTTTTTGAAAGGTAGCACATGAAAATTTACTTTGGAATGGCTTACAAATACCATGCATAGGAGTTTATAGTGGACACAATGGCAAACTTGGTTTTTAGGAGTTGGATGCACGAGTAGAGCTCATACTCAGTACAAGGCGAGGGCTAGCAAAAGACTAGGAGCGACCAACTAAGAGAGCAATAACGGCCATAATCATGCATAGCGACAAAGCAACATTAAAAGAAGCATAAGATGGCATCAAAAGTCAAAAAATAAATGATCATAGAGGCTATTGGCGACTTTGTATGAGTCTAACATGTGTGACCATGCGCCAAGTCAACCCAAATAAAGCATCAAGGAGAAAACCAAATAAATGCTTCCATATAATAAAAACAACGCATGATTTTTTCAAAGGCTCATTAAGCAATCTCAGTTATTTGAGACAAGTCATGATATAGCAAAACCACTAAGCATACTATCAAAAAAAACATCAAGCATGACATGAAAAAGCCTAGGCCGCAGTCTACACAAGCTCCTTCTTGTACCACTTTTTTGCATAAAGCTTTTTCTCTTTTCGAACACCATTTGAATTTTTTTAAGACACCTCTTTTGATGAAAACCAATAAAGATCAGAGGCAAAAATACACCTTGATGAAAAGATATAACAAGATCTGAACACAAATCAAGGCGAAAAATGCAAGCTAAACCCAGTAGCAGAAAAAGAGAACACTCGTTGAAACGATAAGAGTGAAAACTAGAGTGTTCTTGGCAAATGAAAAGCGAGTTCATCTCCTCCAAAAGAAACATGATATGATCTAACCATTTATTGCAGCAAACAAAACTAAACTAACTAAGAAAACTAAAACAACCGACGCTCCAACAAAACACATAGTGCATGAAGCAATAAAAATAGTGTCTTGAAAGGTGACCTGATTTTTGCCGATGAAGAAGGGGTGCCTCGGGGGCATCCCCAAGCTTTGACGCTTGTACTTCTTGGATATTTCTTGGGGTGATGCATGGGCATCCCCAAGCTTGAGCTTTTGTCCATTCTTCAACTCATCTCACCATTCTCCAATCCCTACACTTGAAAACTTGCTTCATACAAAACTAAACACAAATCTATTAGCAACATTAGTGTAATCATAGCATATAATCAACCTCTTTTTGCTTCAGGTTTCAACTCAAAACCACCACATATAAAGCAAATACTACTGTAGCAACTTCCCCAAAAGTTCCATAATCAAAAGAACTCAACAAGAAAGCGATAAAGCGGCAAACACAAATATTAGCAGAAATCTGTCAAAACAGAACAGCTGACAAAGGTCGAATTTTTGAGGGGTTTTCTGTTGCTCAAATCAAAAAGTGTTCAACTAATGAAAGTTTGGATATAACCTGGGGCATATGCACAAGAAATCGCAGGTCCAAAAGATATACAGAGAATTTCCACGATTTTTTTACGGTGCAGCACCGAAAACTGTTTCAGGACAGCAACATCCCCAAATCTTACCTCACTCAAATTAGAGGCTTCTCTTGGCACAAAAACGAAATAAAAAGGATAAGGAGAGGTCATTACAGTAGTAATAACTTCAAAAACTCAAATAAAAGAAAAATTACTAAAAATAAAACAATGGGTTATCTCCCAAGAGTGCTTTTCTTTAACGCCTTTGAGCTAGGCGCAGTAATTTGCAAAGATGCTCATGTGGGCGCCATATACGAGCTTGAGGCAAAGGCGCCATATAGGAACTTAAAGCAATAGAGAGCATCAAAAAGCAAGTATGGAACACATTTAAATCTAAACCACTTCCTATGCATAGGAATCTTGTAAGAAAATAAATCAACAAGGCACATAGTAGCAAGCATGGATAGATAAAAGAAGTGCCACTTCAAGATTTGCAACATAAAGAGGGGAAACTTAATATTGTTGAGATCCATCAAACCATGTTTCCCTCTCTCATAATAACTTTCAGTAGCATCATGAATAGAACTAACAATATAACTATCACATAAAGCATCGCTATCATGAGCCACATGCATAAAAGAATTAATACTCACCACAGGAACAATAGTAATAGGAGCAGATTCAACAGAATAATTATTCTCATCACCATAATCATCATAAATAGGAGGCATATTGTAATCATAACTAATTTTATCCTCAAAAGTAGGTGAACTAAAAATATTATAATCATCATCATAGCCATCATAAACTAGAGGTTTAGTATCATCACAAGCTAAAGAACAACTATTTCTCAAAGCATATTCTTCAAACATATCATCATAGCAAACTTTCTCCACTAAAGCTGGGGAACTAAAAATATCATGCTTAACAAAACCAGCTTCCCCAAGCTTAGACTTTTCCATAGCATTAGCAATAACGGGATTCAAAGCATTCATACTAACAACACTATTAGCATGCAAATTAAGCTCCAAAGGTTTTTCAATTTTCTCTTCAAACACTTCATATCTAAACTCAGGAAAAAGACTACAGAACTCTTTGTTTTCCATTAAGCCTAACTAGTGAAAATAAAAACAAGAAACAAAAAGATGTAATTGCAGAATCTAAAGGAAATAACTTTGAGCACTCACCAGCAACTAAAAGACTTAGTAGCCAAAGAATATGAGTACCTTTTACCTTACCTCCCCGGCAATGGCGCCAGAAAAGAGCTTGATGTCTACACACGCTTCTGTTCTTGTAGACAGTGTTGGGCCTCCAAGTGCAGAGGTTTGTAGAGCAGCAGCAAGTTTCCCTTAAGTGGATCACCCAAGGTTTATCGAACTCAGGGAGGAAGAGGTCAAAGCTATCCCTCTCAAGCAACCCTGCAATTACGATACAGAAAGTCTCTTGTGTCCCCAACACACCCAATACACTTGTCAGATGTATAGGTGCACTAGTTCGGCGAAGAGATAGTGAAATACAAGCGGTAGTGATGATTATAAGTAGTAACTGTGATATGAAATAAGTATCGCTGCGAGCAAACATGTAACAAAACAGGAAGTAAACGGTGTGCAATGCTTGGAAACAAGGCCTAGGGATCATACTTTCACTAGTGGACACACTCCCAACAAATATAACATGATTGAACAAATAAACAACTTCTCTTCACTATGGTACTCTGAATTACTCTCCTATTGAACAACACTAATCATTGCGTAGGGCTACGAAGCACTCCTTAAAGTTCATCAAGTACTTGACAAACACCACTCATAGAGATATTCAAATCAGATCACAACTCAAGATAGATATTATTGCAACTTAGACCAAGTACTAACACGGTGCACACACTGTCAACATTACACCATGAAAGGAGGAATAGATCACTTCAATACTATCATAGTAATAATTATTCTCATAATCCATAAGAGATCACAATCGTAGCCTAGACCAAGTACCACCATGATGCACGCACTGTCACCGTTACACCATGGCAGGAGGAATAGATTACTTTAATAACACCACTGGAGTACACATAATGAAGAAGAGTAACATCTACTTATTCAACATGATACAAAGCTCACAATCACATAAAGATCACATCATGGGAGAGAGAGGTGAACCACATAGCTACCGGTAGAGCCCTCAGCCCCGGGGATGAACTACTCCCTCCTCATCATAGGAGACAGCAAGGTTGATGGAGATGGCGGTGAGGTCAATGGAGACGGCGGAGACGGCGATGGAGACCGATGGAGATGGCTCCGGGGGCACTTCCCCGTCCCGGCAGGGTGCCGGAACAGAGACTTCTGTCCCCCGAAATTCGTCGACGGCGGCGGCGGAGCTACGGAACTCTTTCTGGAAAATTGTCGACTCTCTTAGGGTTTTCTGTCCCCGAGGCTTCTTATAGGCGAAGGGGCGTCGTCAGGGGGCAGCCAGGGGCTCCTCACACCAGGGTGGCGTGGCCCAGGCCCTGGCCACGCCAGCCCTATGTGTGGGCCCCTGGTGGCCCCTCTCCTTCTCTCCTTTGGATCTCTGGAAGCTTCTGGGTAAAATAAGACTTCAGGAACTTGTTTCGTCCAATTCCGAGAATATTTCCTGTGTATCACTTCTGAAACACAAAACAGCAGAAAACAGGGAACTGGCACTGTGGCAACTTGTTAATAGGTTAGTTCCGGAAAATGCATAAAAGTGCCACGAAGTGTAACGAAACAGTAGGCAAATGGTGTAAAAACAAGCATGGAGCATCAAAAATTATAGATACGTTGGAGACGTATCAGTGGGCACCCGTTGGAATCGGTTAGCCATGGTTTGAGAAAGGAAAAAAGGTGGGGAGGAGTGCCAAGCTTTATAAAAGAGCACAAAAGTGCCAATCTCTTTCTCAAAAACTTGCTTCATTTTTGTATGGAAGATAGTAAGAACCCCATTGCCAGTCATTGACAAAGACAACCACCTCTCAAAACCAATTTTTATCTCTCTGTTTTACAAATGAAAAGCTCTAGCACATGTTTAATCACTGCTTCCCTCTACGAAGGGCCTTTCTTTTACTTTTATGTTGAGTCTCCACCTTCTACCTTTATGCACCGTCTAAGAGAGCATAGTTGTCATTCTAAGTATAATGTGCATTGTCCCAAAGTTTATCATTGATTGATTCATGACTATGGTTTCACTTGTTCCTAAATTATTTGTATCTAGTCGCCCTCTTAAACTTGAAGGTGTCCTATGCATTTATATTTTGCTATTCCATGAGGGACAAGCTGAAAACCATTTACTATGTTTTTCCATATGATTTGAACACACGTTTGACTTTCATTGTTTCATTATTCATGATCTTTTGTTTGTGTTTCTTTTCAAGTTATAACATGGTTGCTAAGTTTCTATTATCAAGATTATGTCTTTCATGCCCATGTTTTAAGTTCTTTGATCTCAGCACTCAATGCTTTACCTATATGATCAAGATTGTGATGGTGCATGTCACCTCAAAAATTATTTCTTTTGTTATCACTTACCTACTCGAGGACGAGCAGGAGTTAAGCTTGTGGATGCTGATACGTCTCAGACGTATCTATAATTTTTGATGCTCCATGCTTGTTTTTACACCATTTGCCTTGAGTTTCGTTACACTTCGTGACGTTTTTATGCGATTTCCGGAACTAACCTACTAACAAGTCGCCACAGTGCCAGTTCCCTGTTTTCTGCTGTTTTTGTGTTTCAGAAAAGTTACACAGGAAATATTCTCGGAATTGGACGAAACCAAAGCCAGTCGCCCATAATTTCACCGAAGCTTCCAGAGAACCAAAGAGGAGGCGGAGTGGGGCCACGAGGGCCCCACACACTAGGGCGGCGCGGCCCAGGCCCTGGCCACGCCTCCTATGTGTGAGGGCGCCCTGGCAGCCCCCTGACGATGCCCCTTCGCCTATATAAAGCCTCGGGACGGAAAACCCTAGGGGAGTGGGCGAAATTTCCAGAAGAGTTCCGCAGCGCCGCCGCCGTCGAAGATAAATTTCGAGGGATAGAAGTCTCTGTTCCGGCACCCTGCCGGGACGGGGAAGTGCCCCAGAGCCATCTCCATCGGTCTCCATCGATGTCTCCGCTATCTCCATCGACCTCACCGCCATCTCCATCAACCTTGCTGTCTCCTATGATGAGGAGGGAGTAGTTCACCCCCGGGGCTGAGGGCTCTACCGGTAGCTATGTGGTTCACCTCTCTCTCCCATGATGTGATCTTTATGTGATCGTGAGCTTTGTATCTAGTTGAATTGGTAGATGTTATTATTCAGATATTATGCTACTCCTATGCTTTATTATTATACTCTCCGGAGATACCTCGTATCATGGTGTAAAGGTGACTAGTGTGTGCATCATGTGTATCTTTTTGGTTAATGTCTCTATGAAATGTTGGTGTTTGTTGGAACCATCTAGTGCGTTCACGGTGATAGTGTGGGACAATCTAGTTTGGGTACATACAGACTTTGAGGAGTGCTTCGTAGCCCTACGCATGATTAATGTTCGTTTTCCATTGGAGAATTGTTTTGAGTTGCATATTGATGATAGTATCTATTGGTTCAATTATGTTATATTTGTTGAGAGTGTGTCCACTAGTGAAAGTATGATCCCTAGGCCTTGTTTCCAAGCATTGCACACCGTTTACTTACTGTTCTGTTACATGTTTGCTCGTAGCGATATTTATTTCAGATCACATTTACTACTTATAATCATCACTACTACTTGTATTTCACTATCTCTTCGCCGAACTAGTGCACCTACATCTGACAAGTGTATTGGGTGTGTTGGGGACACAAGAGACTTTCTGTATCGTAATTGCAGGGTTGCTTGAGAGGGATAGCTTTGACCTCTTCCTCCCTGAGTTCGATAAACCTTGGGTGATCCACTTAAGGGAAACTTGCTGCTATTCTATAAACCTCTGCACTTGGAGGCCCAACACTGTCTACAAGAACAGACGCGTGCGTAGACATCAAGAAGACATCCATCTAGCTACTGCTATGGACCCTTATTCCAAGGTAGAGTACTCACACATCACTCCGGAGGCAGGCATGGTGATGAAGAAGGCCTCCGGTGGTGATTCCCCTCTCCGGCAGGGTGCCGGGAAGAGCTTCTGGACCCTCTCGATCTCATGTCGACGATGGTGGCGGCTTGCAGTATGTTTTGTAGAAAAGTGTTCGGGCCTCTAGGGTTTTCTCGACGAAAGGAATAAATAGGCGGAAGGGCGATGTCAGGAGGTGGACAAGGTGGTCACACCACCTGGTGGCGTGGCCAGGGGGTGGCCCGCGCCACCACGTGGTGTGGCTGCCCCTTGGTCCATCTCCGGCTCTCCTTTGGATTCCATCTTCGTGTCAGGTAATTAGGAACTTCAGCTTTTGTTTCATCCAATTCTGAGAATATTTCCTATGTAACCTTTCTAAAACATAAAACAACAGAAAACAGGAACTGGCACTGTGGCATCTTGTTAATAGGTTAGTTCTGGAAAATGCATAAAAACGCCACGTAGTGTAAACAAAACACAAAGCAAATGGTGTATAAACAAGCATCGAGCATCAAAAATTATAGATACGTTTGAGACGTATCAGGCACCATGGCGGCTACATGACATCTGATCCAAAAGAGAAAGGAGGAGACGAAGACTATCAAAAGGGGAGTGGCGTCGACGAGGCGCTATGGCTCGGGGCATTTTGGTGTGTCCTGTTGGTGTGCCCCTTTATAGAGCTGGCAAAGGGGTGGCCAACCCTGGAGTTGGAGTCCTCTAGGGTTCCTTGTTGGAGTCAAACTCCAATAGGTGGTCCCCCCATCGCCACCATTGGGTACCTCCCCCCCCCGAAGCAAGGGGTTCTTCCTAGCATAGGTCCTTTTGGATATTCTAGAACCTTTCAAAAGTTGTTGCCAATTATAGAACCTTCCAATACCTTTAAGAACACTTCTAGAGATCACCGAAACACAATGGGACCTCTGAGAACACTCCCGAGAACCTTAGAAACACTTTTTGGCACCCACGCGTTGGCCTTCCCAAATCGCATCGCCTATCAGTGATGCCTCATGATGTATTTCTCTATCCTAGATACTATCTACTATGCCCCTCTGTTGTCTGCCATGATCTAGTTCGCTCCCCTTTGTGAACACGAATCAACACATGCTCCTTGAAGACCTCTTACCCTGCTCCGTAGGGACACCAAAGCGTAGCCTTGGGCCGTGATGTACACGCGACATCGCCCTCACGTCGATCATATTATATATTCCCTTGGTTACGACACCTGAGGAGGTGCATAATGGATCCCATTTCCATTAGTATGAAGTAACAAATGACTAAATCACTGATTGATTCTATTGGGTTGACTTGATTTCAAAACTTGTATAGGCTTCCACTTACAATGCTTGTGTACACACTCACATGTCAATTGAGGTGATAATAGATGTATGATGTTACATTGTAATTCTTTAGTAGGTGTCCCGATCTTACAGTTGTACAGTACTGTAGTACCATGAATTTATCTCGAATATATTGTGTCGGTCATTGATGTCTACGCACACTTCTATTCTTGTAGACAGTGTTGGGCCTCCAAGTGCAGAGGTTTGTAGAACAGCAGCAAGTTTCCCTTAAGTGAATAACGCAAGGTTTATCGAACTCAGGGAGGAAGAGGTCAAAGGTATCCCTCTCAAGCAACCCTGCAATTATGATACAAGAAGTCTCTTGTGTCCCCAACACACCCAATACACTTGTCAGATGTATAGGTGCACTAGTTCGGCGAAGAGATAGTGAAATACAAGTAATATGGATGATTATAAGTAGTAATTGCAATCTGAAATAAATATCGCTGCGAGCAAACATGTAACAAAACTGAATGTAAACGGTGTTTCAATGCTTAGAAACAAGGCCTAGGGATCATACTTTCACTAGTGGACACTCTCAACAAAGGTAACATAATTGAACACATAAATAACTGTCTTCACTATGCTACTCTAAACTAATCTCCAATGGATAACGAACACTAATCATGTGTAGGGCTACGAAGCACTCCTCAAAGTTTGCATTTCCCCAAACTAGATTGCCCCACACAATCACCTTGAGCGCACTAGATGGTTCCAACAAACACCAACCATTCATAGAGATACTAGCCAAAGAGACACACATAATGCGCACACTGTCACCTTCACATCATGGTACAAGGTATCTCCGGAGATTACAATAATAAAGCACTGGAGTAGCATAATATATGAAGAATAGCCCAATTCAACTAGATACAAAGCTCATGATCACATATAGATCACATCATGGGAGAGAGAGATGAACCACATAGCTATCGGTAGAGCCCTCAGCCCCGGGGGAGAACTACTCCCTCCTCATCATGGAGACAGCAACGTCGATGGAGATGGCAGTGAAATCGATGGAGACGGCGATGGAGTCGATGGAGATGGCTCCGGGGGCACTTCCCCATCCCAGAAGGGTGCCGGAATAGAGACTTCTATCCCCCGAAATTGGTCTTCGGCGGCGGCGGCGCTGCAGAACTTTTCTGGGAAAAACGCCGAACGATTTAGGGTTTTCGCAATGGAGGCTCTTTATAGGCAGAGGGGCGATGTCAGGGGGCAGCCAGGGCCCACACACCATAGGGTGGCGCGCCCTAGGGGTCACCCGCGCCACCAGGTGGTGTGGTGGCCCCCTGGCCCCCCTCCGGCTCTCCTTCGAACTTCATCTCGTGTCGGGAAAAATAGGAGGTTCGGGCTTCATTTCGTCCAATTTCGAGAATATTTCCTATGTAACTTTTCTGAAACACAAAAACAACAGAAAACAGGGAACTGGCACTGTGGCATCTCGTTAATAGGTTAGTTCCGGAAAATGCATAAAACGTCACGAAGTGTAACAAAACACAAAGCAAATGGTGCATAAATAAGCATGGAGCATCAAAAATTATAGATACGTTTGAGACGTATCAGTCATGTACATCTAGTATTAAAAATAGACACTAATTCTTATTGCCATATATATACTCCATGTGTTCCTCTCCCCTATGAGTAGTGTAGTATATGACTTAAGCTCCATCTTCGCATGGCCCCTCTTTTACTTGTACTAAATCCAGAATTTCAGGCCATAGCAGTTTTAGGCATGAAAGGTATTGGGAATATGTATGCTACGATGGCTCTACTTCAAGTAGTTTGTATGACTCTGATGTCGTGTGAATCAATAGCACAAATCCATGTGTAAGTATCACGTAGAGGAACATGCACATCAGGCTGTGGGACATGCACTCAGTCATAATCTCAAGCTCCAAAGACATGTCCTCACCGGCTTTCCACCTCATCCAAATAGCCAATTTTTGCTGTCGGGTGGTTTGATCCGTCGAGGCTTAGAAGACCCATTTGCAGTCCAATATGCCAAATCACTCTACGGTTCTCAAATGTGATCTCATGTGTCTACTCTCTTTGACAAAAGTAAAATATAATACATGTTGGTCAATGTGTGGATACTAGAGATGATATTAATGTGGTGTTTTGAAAAGTCCTACAATTCCTAAACATTAGGAATGATAAGTAGGAGTATGGACGAGAGCCGAGAGCCGGATCGATATCCACACATGCACAAATCAATTAACATAGTGATACCTCTCCGTGGAGGCAGATTCCATGTGTTTTTATTTTACTAGGATCAAGGTGGCGCTACAGAATTGAAGGTCGTCAATACGTGTATAACATGGACACGTGTCAAGATGGACATTTGAGTGGCTGTAAACCAGTGTTTTAGATGTCCTTTCATCCATAACATTGACCATAAAGACGAGGAAGCATGCTGGAACGATCCATGTGCTATGGTCTATAGTATACCATAATTAAGTTAGACAATTGATACTAGCATGCTTGAATGATCCATGTACATGTACACATGGAGTAGTTGGGATGGCGGCCGGAAGATACAATAAATTGGGTCGTAGAGTGCACCCAACTCTTACAAGATACCTAGAGATCAAATTAAGGCCATGGTGTCAATATCCCAATTCCTCCTATATGTGTGTTCATTTTTTGTGTTCATCATCATCGCCTCTGAGGTTGCTGCTGCAAGGAACCAAGGTGAATCATTTACCTCAACCTCTCTCGATCTCCTAATTAACACATGAATAAATATTTTGTTTTTAGGTGCCATAGGTGACTACACTGGAACGTGGCCCGAGAAAGGTTACGGCAAGCCACCATAAAAATGGAGTTTAAATCGTTCTTGTGACGGGGAGGTCTATAAACATTTTTGCTTCTACATGCTTAGTGAAATCGCTTGTAATTCTAGCGCAATCGATGGTATTATAGCGCATCAAGTTCCTATATACGCATAGTACTTCATAGCATATCAAGTTCCTATAATCCTGGGTAGACTCTCTTTGTTGTTGGGATTCACACATGACATGTACTATGGCTGTGTATATTGCATCTGGTCAATCAATCAACCAATCAAGCTTACCTTATAAATCTTGATTGGCAGTATGTAATGTATCACTTCTACATATACATGTGCTGCCAATAAATTCAAGAAATTTGTGGCTCAATTGGTGGTACCTGAGGCATCCGATTTGACAAAGATAACTGGATGTCGCGGCTAGCAAACATGCATGTGACAATCCTATTCAGACTCGACACACAAACCTGTAGGTATAGGGTGTGTACAGTAACAAATGATTAACTCACTGATCTATTGATGGATTCCATTGGGTTCACTTGAACCCAACACTTGTATACCAGAATTTTCCTAGGTTCCACTTATAATGCTTGTGCACACACCCATACATTGAGACGGTAATATATAAATGTATAAAATTACTTAGTGACTCTTTAGTACGTGTGTCCAGATCTGACAATTGTACATTATAGTATCATAAATTTTATCTCAATTTTATTGCGTTAGACATGTACATGTAGTAGGTAAAAAAGACATGAATGCGTATTGCTATATATATACTCCATGTGTTCAATCTACTCGTTCAGTCTCTAGCAGTTTTAGGCATGAAAGGCTTTGCTACGAGTGGTTTGCACGGCTCTAATGGTGTGTGCACCAGTAGCACAAATCCATTCATAAGTACCACATGGAGGAACATGCATTCCATGTCGTAGATCATGCGTTCAATCATCATCTCAAGCTCCAAAGACATGTCCTTGCCGGCTTTCCGCCTGATCCAAAAACTAATTCATGTTGTCGAGTGGTTTGATCCGCTGAGGCTTAGAAGACCCTGTTTTAGCAAAGTATGCAAAATCACTCTATGGTCCTGAAATGCGGTCTCATGTGTCTACTCTCTTTAATAAAAATAAAATATTAATACATCATGATTTCTATGTGGCGTGCCATTGATGAGATTAATGTGATGGCTTGAAAAGGCCTACAATTCCTAAACTTTAGGATTCATAAGTAGGAGTGCAGATGAGAGCCGAGAGCCAGATTGCTATCTACACATGCACCAATCAATTAACAACATGGGAGACTGATTCCACGCGCGGAGGCTATTTCCACATGCCTCTTTTGACGATCATGGTGGCGGCACCGAATTGAAGGCCATCAATACATGTAACACAGATACGTCAATTAGACACTTGAGTGTCTGTAAACTAGTGGATTCGTTATCCTTCCATTGATAACTTTGACCAGAAACAGTTGGAGGACGGATCCATGTACTGCAGTTCACAGTGCACCATAATTAAATTAGACCATGGAATTATCTAGGATGGTGGCTGCAAAAAATCCAATAAATAGGGTCTCATAGGGCACCAACTCTTACAAGATCGATGCAAATAATCAGATTAAGGCCATGACGTCAAGAACCCAATTCGTGCTCATTGAAGCGTTCCTCCTCATTGCCTCTAAGGTTGCTATTGCAAGGAATCTAGGTGAATTATCTCCCCATATCTCTCTTTCCATCTCTCAATTAACACGCCGTGAATGCTTGGTTTTAGGTGGCACATGTGACTACACTGGAACATGGCCTAGGAAAGGTTACGGAAAGCCAACGTAAAATGGAGTTTGCATCGTACTTATGATGGGGACGTCCACAAACTTTTTTCCTTTAGGATACGCATGGTTGGTGAAGTCGCCTGGTACTTTTGCTGCAATTGATGGTTTTATAGCATATAAAGTTCCTACATTCGCATCCAGTTTTGATCCAGATATAGTATTTGTATATCAAGTTCTTTCAATCGCGGACAGACTCTTTGTTGTTGGGATTGGTATAACTTCTATATATATATATACATGTGCTGCCAATAAATTTGAGAAATCTGTGGCTTGAATGCTTGATTGGTGGTACCCGGCCCAACATAGATAACTCGCAGGTTCGTAGCTAGCAAACACACACATGACGATCCAACTCCGACTTCGATTCCGACTCGACAAAGAAACCTACAGGTGGAGGGTGTTGATGAATCATCACCATCACTAACTCCACCTCGCTTGAAATTGGCAAGGCTGTAAAAAGTGTTGTTTCTGTGATCACGATGAGACTATACAATATCTCTTCATTCGTTGTCCTTTTGCAAGAATGATATGACAGATTGTTTACATGTCCTTTAACATAACTCCACCTCTGAGTATTGCACATATGTTTGGAAATTGGCTTAATGGAGTTGTAAAATATGAGAAAGCAAACATTAGAGTGGGTGTTTGTGCTATTCTCACGGCTATATGGCATGTTCGTAATGACTTCACCTTTAACAAATCATGTTTCCTATCATTCTTGCAGGTTATTCCTTTGGCTATCCACTGGATCTGTATGTGGTCATATCTCTAGCCGGTGGAGCAACGTTAGGATATGGATATTGGGTGCAACCATTTGACGATGGTAGCACATGATATTTATAGCCAATTCGGTTGGCGGTTTGATTATCGCTTAACATGTTGATACATAGGGCTGTAATGAAAAGTTGTATTTTTAGATGGTTGATCCATGTATCCACCCTATGTGACCCGTGAATTGTAATATTTGTATACTTTTAATAATTTAATAAAGAAAACAGTATGCATCGATTGATGCAGAGACTGGGGTTGCTCCCCTTATCGGAAAAAAATTCCACTCACCTTATTATAGGAATAGTTGAACATAAGATCATTCAAAAAAATTAGATGCCTGGATTTATGATGATTTTTGTGTCATTCTCTCGTCTTACACGAAGATGTGAGAGAACCGAAAATCAGCTAGGCACTTATTTAATAAATCACCATTTTGTGGTGGAAACAAAAACCGGAAATGACAATCCTTTAGATAGTCTATACTAAATTACTATGTATGAATGCACATCTCGGCCGTCGGGTAGCTGATCACCATTTTAAAGTCTATATCCGTGGTTCGAGAAATTAAATTGCTATTCTCAATTCAGACAAGACACTGATTTCTTTACGAAATGCTCTTCATTTTATAGGATAGGCCGTTCCTTCTTTTTAAAGATGGAGTATTTCTTTTTTATTTGTGCTCACAGCAAGTACTCGATACTACTATCTCTGTTTTGGTTTTCTAGTCCGGAGAGATTTTGTAGGTATTTCAGAAATAGAAGTCTCCAGAATTAACTCAGTACATGGTCAATTAGAGAGAATTTATGAGCATTAATATAAGATCTTGGTATTGCCGATTTGGCTCTCCGGAATAGAAACCCCAAACAGAGGAAGTACTTACGATTTATGAAAACTAGTCAAACTGATTATTATACAGTTTTTTTTGGGAGAGAAAGTTGGGCTTTATTGATCACACAATCAAAATGTCTTTACAAATAATCTCACGGATGCAATCCGGAGCAACACCACGCCACACACGACACCCTAAAGACTCACTAAACTTAGCCAACGTATGAGCAGCAACGTTCAGCAACCTGGAAACATGTTTGATGGAACATGTAGAAAAGGAGGCCACCATTCTTCTGATATCATGTATAACAGGGCCACATAGAGATCGGTCCTCCTCCTCTGAAATTACTCGATTCACAACGGAGAGGCAATTAGAATTGATGATGATTTTGGTAAAGCCTTCGTCTTTTGCAAGGTTGATCGCGCGCCGCAAGGCCAGCGCTTTGGCAATCTCCGGTGTCCTGACCTCCTCATGGTACTCACTGCACGCAGTCAAGCAAACTCCATTGTGGTCTCGGATCACGACACCCACCCCCATTCGACGAGAAGCAGAGAAGATCGCTGCGTCGACATTTACTAGAACTGTACCAACCGGCGGCAGAGACCATTTAGGGACTGAAGAATTGGTTTCACGCCTGTGACTGACAGAAGGTTTGTATAGATATGTAGCGATCATCTGAATATAAGCAAGAGCTTTCTCGGCAACAGACCTAGGATGCATCATAGGCTCACCCTCGCGGATTTTATTTCTCGCATCCCATATATGCCAAAGAGTAACAAGCATTGTTGTCGCTTCCATGTCAGAGCATCGATCCAAGAAATCCAGTGTCCAAACACGAGTTGAAATGAAATGCTTACGCTGGAGATTAATTGGATGATCTGCACGGACAACTTCCCAGACTTCACGAGCAAACTGGCAGAAAAGCAGAGAATGTTCAACAGACTCGTGTGGTCCACAGAAAATACAGTTAGGATAGGCAGGTATCTGCCTCTTCTGGAGTTGATGACCAGAGGGAAGACAATCATGGGCAAAACGCCAAAATGTAATCTTCATTTTCCCTGGCGCCTTTATAGCCCATAAAGATTTCCAGAGCTTCGAATCCCCTTCAGTACCAGAAGACATACCACAACCCTTCAGACTGCGTTGATCACTGAATTTGCATGTTCTTGCTAAATTGTATCCGGACTTGACAGTGTAGCAACCAAACCGTGTGTGTGGCCAAGAAGCAAAATCCATGCCACCATGTGTGCTGATTGGAACCTGAAGCACTTGCGCTGCAACTTCCTCCGTAAAAATGGTATGGACCAAGTCCACATCCCATGTACGTGTATCTTCCAGAATCAGCGAACTCACCCGTTGGTTATCAAGCAGAGGAACTTGAGGTTTAAGCAACGTAGGTGAGACACCCGGTATCCAGTTGTCACTTTCAATTCTAGTTGAAGAACCATCGCCAATACCCCAGCGAACACCGGTCTGCAACAGCTCGCGGCCAAATAAGATGCTTCTCCATGTATATGAGGACGAGCGTGGAGAGGGAGCATCCCAGAAGTCGCAGTTGGGGTAATATCTGCCCTTCAAGACACGTGCACAAAGAGAAGTTGGGTCTATGAGTAGACGCCATCCCTGACGAGCTAGCATCGCTTGATTGAAGAGTTCCATATCCCGGAATCCCAACCCTCCTAGTGCCTTCGGTGTTGTGAGCCATTGCCAAGATCTCCAGTGCATCTTTTTCTTCCCTCCTTCAACTCCCCACCAATCATTTGCAATAATCTTCCTCATATCCTCACAAGATGACACTGGTAACTGAAAACAACTCATAACATGCGAAGGAATAGCTTGGATAACAGACTTAAGAAAAGGTAAATCTCTTTCCCTACCCTGGACATTGGTCTGTCTGAACAACCGTTCATCCGTTTTCACATACGGTCCAAAAGAAATCTAAATATACTCACTGGTGACCGCCCAACATCAGTTGGCATGCCTAAATAATAGTCATTTAGTGCTTCAGAATGGATTTCCAATTTTTGCATAACTGCATTCTTGACAGTAATTAAGACCGTGCAGTTCAACACACAGTCGCGAGCTGAGCACAAGGTAATTTCACACTGGGGATAATGCGATTCGAGAACCTAATCTCACACATGGTACAAAGCGATCTCCCGTCTCGCACAGTTGATCTCCTGTATCCCCTAGCTGCCATATCCCAGACGCAGATCAGGCTACCTTGGACCGCAGATCCCTTGCAATGGCTGCGTAACCAGCGCATGTCTCCGTGCTGGGCTTCTGGTTCCTGCGGCCGTACCAGCGGCGCATCGCCGGGAACCAGGCCACCGGGTGCCTCCAGACGAACTTTCCGACGACCAGGAAGCACACCGCCGCAGTCTCGCAGCACCGGGCCTGATACCACAGCGACATGCCGGGGACGAGGAAGCAGGCGAGGACTAGAGCGGTGCCGAGCGCGAACACGGCGCCGATGAGGATGAGCTCCGCTGGATCGGCCTCCGCCAGCTCCGCCTCCACCCACGCCCGCCCGTACGCCAGCCACGCCGGTGTAGGCCCGCCTTTTCGCCTCCCGCTCCGCCGCCTCCGCCGCTGCCCGCATGTAAGCCCGTCTTCTCGCGAACCGCTCCTCCTCCGCCGCCTCCGCCCGCATCAGCGCCACCCTCCGCTCCGCCTGCACCGCCGCCATCTCGTCGAGTCGTGCTCGATTGTGATTCCGTTCCCCTCTAGGTCGCTCAGATTTTTTTAGGGCGAGGTCGCTTAGGATCTTGGGCTTTGTGTCGCTGGAGATAGAATACTTGATGGCCCGGCGGCCTGCAGTGTTCAGAGTGTTATTGGGTCTTGACACTTAGGCCTGGCTGAACCGGCCATTATTCTCCCCAGTGCCCACGAAAATATTCTGTTTACTCTAAGAAACCGAAAATATTTCAGCTGCAGGAAAGAAGTGCTAATTAAGGCCTTGTTTGGTGGAAGGGTTTTACTGTGTTTTTTAGAGTTTTTTCCCAAGTGGATTGGGTGAAAACACCCTTCTCACCCAAAACACTTTGTTACACCAAAATCCCCTTTCTAATTAATACTCTCCATTATTTTTCTGTTTGGAAGGCAGGGATAACTCTGCTCATGGCGACGGCTGAGAACGATTCTTGCAGTTGGCGCAGCAGCCCGTCGCCATCCCATCCTCCTCCACCGCTCACACGCCCACAGCAGGCTCCAAGAACCACTACTACATGAGACATTCAGAAACCAGACTTCAATATAGGCTAAAAAAACCAAATTTCCAATACAAGCTCGAATCAGTACTAGTAAACAAAGTCTAGATCGGATTACACAACAAAAACCAACAGCGAAGAGACACAAGGCAGTGATTCGACGAGCCACGGCAGCCTTCGCTGTCGCATGCGGGGCGAGGTGCAGCCGGACTTGGGCGGCGCCTTCGCGGTCGTGGACAGGGGCGGAGCAACCGGACTCCAGCGGTGGGCTTCGAGGTTGAGGACGGCGCGGAGCAATCGGAATCCTGCGGTGGGCTTTGCGGTTGAGGACGGGGCAGAGTGCCTGGGGCGGTCGCCGCATCGCTGCCAGGGTCGTGCGCCGCCACCGACCAAAACGCGAGGGGGCAGGAGCGTCTGGAATACACGCTCACCCGACGTGTATCGAGGGGTTTTTTGGGGTTGGGCCCTGTAAAAACCAGCCTGCCAAACGCTGTAATCGTGATTTCACGTGTATTAAATTTAGGCTGGGATAATACACCACAAACCCTGTCAAAACTCTTCAACCAAATAAGGCCTAAGGCGGTTGCGCAGATGATACCCACCTTTTCGATGGCGTGCTTTAGACTTCCCTGAGGTTTATGTCAACATATCAATAGCCTGCTTTGAAATTTTTGGTGGGGATGCAAGGAAGGTAAACGCCGCACCTGCTGGGTGGCGTGGGAGGGTATGACGAAATCGAAACATCTTGGTGGCATGGGGTTCCATGAAATTGAGCTGTTTTACCTAGCCTTACTCGCCAAACAGGCATGGAGACTGATACAGGAGCCGAACTCTCTGAGTGCAAGAATTCTCAAGGCAGTCTACTTTCCTAATGGTGACTTCATTGAAGCTGAGCTAGGATCATCTCCATCGAAGATATGGAGATCCATCATGGATGGCCGGGAGGTGTTGAAACAAGGCCTAACCAAGTGTATTGGCACTGGCGAGGAGACATCTATTTGGGACACAAACTGGCTTCTAAGGGACGGTCTTCTTCGTCATGTATCGTGTATGCTAGATACCATGGTCCAAGAGCCACCCATCCTCGTCACTGAATTGATTGACAACACGTCGATGACATGGAATTAAGACGCGGAGATGATCGCAAATATCCCACTAAGTACAAGATACCGGTCCGATTTTTGGGCATGGCATTACGAGCGGAACGGTCTCTTTACGGTCTGCTCGGCTTATCGGATGCTGATCCACATGAGAGATCGGAGATCAGCATGTCTAGATGAGAGATCGGGCAGCTCTCGGGGGGTCTGAGGAGGAGAAGGTTTGGTCGATGCTTTGGAAACACAAGGTTCGTTCTAAGCTTAGAGTATTCTTGTGGAGGCTTGCCAGGCAATCTCTTCCAACAGCCGATGTGGTTCATCATCGCCATATGGCCCCTGACAATAAGTGCGTGGTCTGTGGCGAGCAAGACTCATGGAGGCATTCTTTATTGGATTGTCTCCAAGCCAGGAGTGTGTGGGCATTAGCACCGGAGGAGATTTGGTGATTTTATTGCTAATCTACATGAACCACATGCGCGGGGATGGCTGTTTGCGGTGCTCAAGGATTTGCCTAGAGAGGCTTCGATACGGGTGTTGGTTACCCTATGGGCTCTCTGGCATGCTAGGAGAAAGATCATCCATGAAGGACAATTCCAAAGTCCACTCTCGACGCAGCACTTCGTTGAGCGTTTCATCAGTGAGTTTGGACAACTTGCACCTGTACCGGTGTCAAAACCGGCGAGATCGGCGCCAGGGCCGAAGTGGATTGCTCCACCGATGGGTTTTGACAAGGTAAATGTAGATGCTGCTGTGTCGAAAAATTCAGCTATGGGCGCGATTGCAGTTGTTGCTTGAAGCAGGGAAGGCACCTTTTCTTGGTGCGTCCGCGGTGGTGTTGAGGGGGGTGACAGACCCTGAGACTCTGGAGGCGATGGCATGTCGAGAGGGCCTGAATTTGGCGGCGGACCTTCTTCTACGAAGGATCACGGTGGCTTCGGATTGCCTAAATTTGATTCGAAGCACTGGAGGAGAAGGAAAGGGCTCATATGGTCATATTGTGATGGAAATAAAGGCGAGAGTAGAAGATTTTCAGCAAGTTTGTGCACGAAGGGTGAACGGCGAATGTTGATGCACATACCTTGGCGCGGGGTTCAGTGTCGAGAGATGTAGGTCATCATTTATGGTTTCAATCTCCACCCGAGGATGTTTGTACAAACTATAATGTTATTTGAATAAAGGTGGGGGAGTTTCTAAAAAAAACCGAAAATATTCTGTTGCCCAAAAAACTTGGCATATATTTTTGCAAGTGCACTCTACGTGATGTTCTGAGTTAAGCAGTCGGTCGGACGTGCTGGAAATGCTCGACGATTAGCAGCAATCTGCCCTTCAGGCTTCAGAGGGTGTGCACTACATGAGACCCATGTTATCTTCTCAGCATCTCTAAAAGAATGTTATCTTCTCAGCAAATCGTAGTACAACCTGCGTGACGCGAGTGGGTGCGCTATAGATTGGATCATCGGCTGAATCACTTGCGTCCGAACAAAGCTCGACAGCATCACGGTATTTTACACTGGCGGTGGAATAAAACTTCCCTTGCACGCCAGTACACAGCCACATGTAAGCCAGGCTGTGCCGACGCATCATCCATATTCACAATCACACGCAACACGGCAACTAGGCCACCAAAGACTAGCACTCGGGCGTAATCGCGTAAGTGCATCCAGACATCCAGTCATGTAAATCAGGATCGAGGCGAAGGACTGCGCTGGCCCACGTACGTGCACAAGGCAAAGGCTAAAGGGCACCCTGCAGTCCTGCTTACTTATCTTCCTACGTGTCGGGAGGCAAGTGCAGCCACCGTCCACACCGGTGAGTGGTGGCCGGCCGCAATGCTCGATGCGCTCTGTGCTTTCAGGGCGGCAGCAAACGGCCAACCATAAGGGCATCTACAATGCTAGATGCTTAGGGCACGTGTTTAAATAAATAAATCGGTTTTTATTAAGCATTGGTGCTTATATAAACTAGGCAGATGTCTAACTAAGCACCTCTTCTATACAATTAAGCACCCGTATTTAACAAAATGTTTGGTTTATTTTTATAAGCACCTTCTCTAAGCACTCTTATTGTACATGGCCTAAGAGAAAATGTAATAAGGTCTAGTTAGCTAGCAATAATAGATACACTATTATATTTTTTGCTTAATCGAAGGAGTGAGAATTAGATAGAGAAGGTAAGCGGACTCATGCAAAAGCCAACTCAAACACATGCTCCTAAACATTTTGTAAGAGTGAAAGATAAGCAATGTATTAATAAAGTAGTACTATATTTTTATAGCTAAATATTATACATACTAGCTATATGTTGGCTATAGATGCCGTGACAAACCGCTATAGTCACTTAGTCAGCTGCTGGCTACACTATTGTTCTTGCTATAAGCATAGAGCGAATATCTTTCAGAAACGAATCGTGAAAGAAGTCTGCTCATGACGCGTGCTTTTGAGCTAGACGACTATGCATATTAGTGCCTTCCATACATATTACTTCTTACTAATATAGATTTATCTAAATATATTTTTGTGCTAGCAACAATTAATATTAGTTCAAGATGGTTTATAACATTACCCCGTTCATGATTTCACCCAGGCTAGCTAGTTGCCGTTTTTTGAGGGAGGCTGACCAACCAGTCACAGCTGAGCTGACACACTGAGGTGCTGCTGCGTACATATGCTACCAGAGCACGCTCGCTGGCCGCTGCTTCTTCTTTCACGTGGAAGTACTGCCCGTGCGCAAGGCATCACCACACTTCTCGTACTATCATCGTACATTGATTCATATTGCTGTATTACGCGTCGACATCGTTGGAGAGTTCGTGACAACAGTCCGAAGCCAACCGTCGGCGCGAGAGCATGCAAATGCAAAAGACAGCGTACGCTCACGCACGAGCTGCCTGTCGGTGGAGGCAAAGGAGGACGGACGATGCGATCCAGTGACAACCATCTTTTTGGTTTTCATACCAATCGCGCAACAAAAAGCATGTGTCGCTTTCACGCTTTCTCTCTGTGTGTGTGTGTGTGTTGTGTGGTGCAAGTAATATAATAGAGTGTTACAATCCGGCCGTCACAACATAAACTCGTACGTACATCGCCTAAAGGCTAGCTACATGCTTAATCCAGTCGATCAACTGCGTGTTACTGTCACTATGGAGTAACACGAGCAGAAAGCATGGGAGTAAGCTACTGCCTATGACAGCATCTCATTTCAAAGGCATTTCCGTATCTTGCCTGGAGTACCTAATTAACCTGGTCTCTTTATGATTAGGAGTACAACAACTGTAAAAGTCTAACCTCCATCCGATAAAGTAGGAGCGCTATACTACTTACCTAATGCATCAAAGTGTGTCGACTGTTGATACAGGGCAAGCTTGGCAATTGGCATATCACTAACTAGGAGTACCGTACGTATTATCCGTAATTAATCATGCATCCCAGCGCCCGCAGATCACATGCTCATCACCTCTCCTCTTTTCTTCTTGCTCTTGTTCTTTTCTTGTTTCAAACAGATACTCCTTTGCTATCATGGGTGTTATATTTTGCTCCTACCCCAGTAGCTTTTTCACCACCTCTCGTCACATGGCACCACATGAGGTAGGCCCATGCCTTTAGGTGCCTGTTTGGATGTCGAAATTGAAGCAAGGAATTCGGAATTGGGAATCTATCGAGTCCAATTCATGTGTTTGGATGGTCACGGAATTCATGCCCGAAAATCAACCAAAATTCTGTATGGAATTTAGCCCTGCAGCGCAACCCTTTCCAAATTTCCATGCGGGGGACCTCTGAATTGTGTGGAAATAGCCCAGCCAGCCTGTGAGAAAGATGGGATGGGGTGGGTGGGGAGTAAATTTCCAAATCAATACCATGTCCATCCAAACGGAAATTAGGAATTGGTGCTCTCCCAAAATTCCAACTACCAATATATGTACATCCAAACAA
The DNA here is from genome assembly GCA_007115705.1 of Dactylis glomerata. Classification (NCBI taxonomy): domain Eukaryota; kingdom Viridiplantae; phylum Streptophyta; class Magnoliopsida; order Poales; family Poaceae; genus Dactylis; species Dactylis glomerata. The sequence continues at coordinate 9,096,891 of QXEO01000734.1, forward strand.
AATTTCTAGAATTGCAGTCTATTTCAGTTTCTTGGTTGATTTAGTATTGCAGTACAATTCAATTCCACGGGGCTGAATATGGACATCCAAACAGACCCTAGGAGATTTTCCATGGTCCAATAGGTGCTATAAGGACATTTTTTGTGGGGTTTGAAGATAAAAAGCTGAATCCCGTCGAAAGTTCTTTTCACATGCATGTGTGCAGATTAGATGCACTACAAAACATTTAGCCTCTAATTCGCCATTTGAATATTTTTCTAAAAGAATTTTTTACACTTCATGCAACATATATCTACCAAGTAACAACATTTAAAATTATATTTTGGTTAGCTAAAATAAACAATTGTTCGTCAATATTGCAAACTATATGTTGATTCCAAGATTAAGGACCTTGCTGATCAAACGGCTGCTCATCAGCCACTGGTGGTTTCTGTCAACTCTCAATGATCAAGTTGTGCATGATTACACAAGTATACAATAATTCATGACCTCCCATATATGAGATTTTAACCATGTAATACCTCCCATATATGAGATTTTGACCCCTTGGCCATAGCGATTTTTGGGTGAGAAACGAGATCAAAGAGTTTCTAGGGGCGACGAAATGTTTTGTGCGACTGCCAAGGGGGTCCCGTGTGCGAAATATGACATAGCGGCTGCAGGTGCCGATGCCCCACCCGAGCCTTGTGGGTAGGTGTCGATGTGGGCATGCCGACTATTACCTCCGTCCTGAAATATAAGCCTTTTTAGAGATCTAACTTAGCTCTTTAAAAAGGCTTACATTTTGGGACGGAGGTAGTATTACATTGGACTCAAAAAATGCCATTAGCATGTAGGGGTTGCTGTCGTGAACCCATTTCGTGGCCGGCACCCCAACATGCCTATATATTGGAGGCACTATTGGGGCTCCGGTGGAGATGCTCTAACGAAGTTTAGCCATAGACCCTTTGAATAGTGTCAACTCATGTCGGCTCGCCAATGTCTGCAAAGATTTTATAAAACAGAAATGGAGAAAATAGTATAATTATTTTGTTTTGCAAAAAAACTATCAACACACCTCAGCACTATTATAAGACTTATCAAATGTTACAATGTGGACTAAAAATGGAGCCACTAAAATGCTCCTAGAAACATGCATTATTGAAAAAATTTGAATTGAAAAAAGACTTAAAACACCTTATATTGTGAACATAGTAGTGGTAAAATTCAATAAGACTCCCTCCGTTCATGAATATAAGACCGTTTTAGAAGTTTGAAAATAAACTAGATACACTCTATAATAAATTAATCTACACACTAAAAGTAGACTAGATATATATAAAACTAGATAAATTTATAAAAAGCTAAAACATCTTATATTAGTGAACAGAGGAAGTACATATCATATATCATGTTAATAGTGGAGTAATCGTTTGCTCTCTTGGTCCTTTTGAGCGCACGTGCATGAGCACGATTCTTTTTTCTTTATTACCAGGAAATCTGATACGGCTCATAATAATTTGATCGATTATTTAGGCCCTAGGCAAGACAAACAGCATCGTAGTTTATGTAGCCGGGACCAATGAGTGTGGGACCAATGGACCATACGGGAGAAATAAAAACATTTCGAAATCGAATGGATGCCGGATGGCCATTTTCCTGCCGTTAATAAGTCTGAAAGAAAAGATTCACCTGCCAGCGCAAACGACACTGTTTTCCTGATAATCCGGTGTGGATGCGTGCAAACATAGGGCGAAACATGGCATGTGCGGCCGTGCGCACCGCGGCGCACGACCTACCCAATTCACGCTCTATTCCCAACTGGATTAATCTTACTACTAATCTCAATCTTACTGTGGCTGCGAGCTAAGCGCACCAAAGACAGAGGATACGGAGATCCAAGCAAACTTTGATGGCGTCCTCTTTTGCACCTTTCCACAGGTGGCCTGCCTGGCCTGTCGTGGTCGCGCGCGCGAGTCACGGTTCTACGTGTGAGTACTGACGATCAAACGGGGCTATAAATTCCGTTTGAGAAAACGTCAAGGAGGCCATGACGCCACCGTTGATGTACACTGCACACCTTCTCACTGTGTCACCCTGTGTCACCAGCACCGCGTTAAGGGCATTTCGAGCGGACCGATGTATTCTGTCGACGTAAACGGTTCATTCTAGTTTATTTGCATTGAGGGTAGGACATAATTTATGTTGCGGTCTGGTCCGTCTGGCCAGCTCGTTCAGCAGACCGACGTATTCTGTCTGCGCTGGTTTTTTTTAATAATTTCAAATTTCAATGCGAATGAAAATAGACGTGAATTGAAATAAACTTGCATTGATTTAAACAAAATTTACAATGTGAAATTTAAAGAAAACCCTAAAAACTACGCTGCCCACAGTTGTGCCACGGCCAGCTACTCGTCGTCGTCGGAGACGAGGTCGACGACGACCTCCTGCTGGGGCTGCAGCTGCGGGTTTATGACCACCCTCTGCGGGTGGTCATGGCGACGTTGGCGGCGTGAAACGCCGGGTGGCGGCAGCACCTCCTGCCCCTCGTACGCCGCTAGGAGCGGCGCGTGCGTCGGCAGTGGTGGAGGAGGCGGCAGCGACGCCATGTGCCGAGTCACCATGCCCGTGAGGGCAATGGCGTCGTTGTAGCCCTCGAAGCGCGCATCCTCGTCGGCCTTGGACGCCTCCAAGACCTGTTGGAGGAGGGCGTCCTCGTCGTAGCCACCTGCTACGACCGCCTAGTACTCCGGGGGAAGATCCCCGGTGCCCGATGGTAGGGTAGGGTCCTCCACGGCCACGTCGGCCTCCTCCCTGACGACGTGGTAGTCCTCGTCTTCCTCGTCGGGGGGAGCTCGACGACAGCGTGCGCCTCCCACGGCTGTAGGGATGTAGGCAGACGACCGTTGAGATGTCATAGCATGTCCATTACTTAAATTCGTTTTCTGATTATATGTACATGCTGACAAGACTTCAACTAATTTACTTGACTAGCGGACGTCCGCCTAGTCCGCCGGACGGGCGGCTTGCATCCCTACACGGCTGGTAGTCCTCGTGGCGGGTGGTGCGGCGGCTCGCCATGTGCTCCTAGGCGAGGAAGTCGTACCAGAATTGCCGGTTCCGATACTAGCGGTCCTCCCGTAGCGCCTGGGGGAGGTTGCGGATGCGGTGGCGTATTTCCGCATCCAGCCTCGGCCCCACTGGCGACTTCGGTGGAACCGGCACCCTGGAACGGTTGAGGTGCCAACCGTGGGGGAGGGAGACGTTGGGGTGGTCGACGCTCTGGTTTGCTGCCCAGAGCGCCTCGCACTCTTCGAGCCGCACGTAGCGCCGATCACGCTGCCACGGTGGGGACGCGTCGACGGTCGCTTCTTGCCCCCACATAATCCTCTGGCCGGGGCGCCGGAGGTAGCTGGCGCAGAAACGCCCATGCGCGAGACGCCGACACCGACAGAGAAGGGGTCCCCCCGCTCCGGCGCGCGCCGCGGCTGCTCGACACCTCGCGGTCATGCTTGGTCTTCCTCGGCCATGACGACATCTTCATGGCGCTCGCGCTTGCTCTGCGGGTGTAGGTTGCGGTGCTGGTGTGTGGGCAATGGCGTGCGGGAGCGGTGCCAGCGCGCGCTAGCTTATAAAGTGTTGGGCGGCCACCGCCCATGTAGGGCCTAGAGGCTTCACCATCTGTGTCGCTCTCTTGCGAGCCCGCGGCGTTAGCGGGAGGACGCACGTGTCGTTCGTCCTCGTCCGGGCCGACGCAAACCTGATCCAAATTTAAACCAGGGATGGGTCGCGCCAGATACGTTGGTCCGGTTGCGTCACATCGCTAGGAAGGACGCTAGCGACGCGCCGGTAAAGTCGGACCAGTTTAAACACGGGCGAATACGATTGGTCGACCCGCTGAAGATGTCCTAACTGCGGCCCGTCGAGTGTCGTCTAGTGTTGACTTTGTGCTGGTAGAGCAAACTAAGCCGTTTCGGACACGTTGATACGTGCAAAAATTAGACACGGAGCCGCGGGCCCAGGAAATTAATCACGCAATCACTGTGGTTAGTGTGGTTCTCACATGGACCGGTGAGACCGCACGGATCATCAATTTATGTACTATATACAACCAGAAAAGAATTTCACCGGGCAGGACCGACAGAGACTTTTTGGCATCCCGACCCCGGAGGCCCGGAGAGCGTTTGGACGGGAACTGGCGATGGCACGTGGGCCGGGGAGTGGTCGTGGCACAGTAGCTACGGGAGATAGCTGGGGTGGCGGAGACCGGATACCGGGGCGGTGGAGAACGTGGCGTGTCGTTCTTCCTTGAACGACGCTGCCTCTGCGTGTACCGTTACGATGGTGACGACGGTGGCACAGAGGTCCTTCGCGGCAGACCCACGAATCATGGCAGCCACGGCTTTTCTTTACTACCCACCATCTAGAATCTTCGCTGCTGGGGATGGCGTAAACTGCACAATAGTAGTACCGCCGGTGGCTTTTCAGCGCTACACGAACGTACGGCCAAATCTTGTCGGTTTTGTTTAGTTTAATTTTGCTTTGTCATTCAAAGACGTACCATTAAGCCATTCGTTCTTGTCAGCGCTTAGAGATACAACCTCGTGAGAAGCTAATCATCGCATTGTTCATCATTAAGACATTCATTGCAAGAGCCAACGTCTCAAAGTTTTGTTTTGAGGCTGATCATAGTGGGGAGTATCATATAATAGTATAATGCATATGATACTTCTGTGTGATACTATCTTTATAGTGCATGGTATTATAAAGTAGCACTCCATCCGTTCCAGTTTCTAAGGCTTACACGTATATCTAGGTCGTCATTTTGACCAACATAATACAACTTATATACTACAAAATACATATCACTGAAAAGTTCAAACATTATTCTTTCTAATGGTATAATTTTTATGTTGTAAAATTTAGATTATATTTGTCAAAATGACGACTTAGGTATACGTGTAAGCCTTAGAAACGGGGACGGAGGGAGTATCATATACTCATTGTATTTATTATTTTGTAGCATCTCAATAAAAATATGTGTACAAGATTTACTTAAGCCTAATATTTCTCGTAATGTAAGCTATAATATAGTACATACCTATAATACTTTAATCTTCTCTCTCTTTATTAATTAGCTGCCATATCAATATTTTTGTGGACCTAATTTGCATAATACTACCTATAATACTAGCACTATGGCTAGCCTGAAATTGAAAAAGAAACACCAAACATTGATGCAGCCTTTTTCCTCGGCCCCCGCGTCGCTCCGCCCGGGGCGACTCGGGAGGCGGCTAACCCTAGGCTCCAACCACCGCCCCTCCTCCTCCCAGCGCTGCGCCGCCGCCAGAGTGATCTTCCGGGCAAGCCCGCGAGCTCACGAGGACGGCGGCGGCGGGGCGGTCTCCGTGTGCCTCGCGTCGTGAAGGCGGCAGGGGCGCGCCCGCGTCCTGCATCTCGGCGGCGAGGAGAGCTGGGCCGCGCCGTCCGGAAGTTCGCTCCATGCTCGGCGCCCTCCAAGGTGTTGCCCCTCCGTGGATCCGGCCCTGGCAGCGCATGAGCGGGGAGCTGTGGCTCGGGGGACGGTGCAGCGTGCTCGTTCCCCTGGGAGGCAGAGGCTCCCCACCCCACTTTCCCCTGCTCTGCTGTAGGTGCCCGTGATTCCACTCCCGGCGAGAAGGTGTGTTCTTGCTGCTCGATCCGCCGTGATCTGAGCGATTTCTGCTCGTGGGTGGTGCTGCTCTTGAGGTTTGGCGAGCCTGGTGTTGGTCTCCCGGTGGTGCTGGTGTTGCTCTGTTGGTCTGTTCTGGTGTGGCGGCGCGGGGGAGTTCGGAAGCCAGGGCGGCGGCCCTGGATGGAGAGGCGGAGTTGATCTGCGGCTGGTGACTTCCGCGGGTGCTGGCCGGCGGTCTTGGGCCGCGTGGGTGGCGAGGCGTCGGCGGGTTCTGGTCGGGGAGGGAGGGCGGTGTCATCGGTCCTCTCTTCAGATCGGAAGGGCAGTCCCCTTCCTCCCTCTGGCTTGCTCCTCTTGCTGGATCCTGTAGCTGATACTCCGGCTATGGAGAAGGCTGATGTTGGTGGGGTTTGTTTGGGACCGGGGGAAACCCTTGGTCGGCCGGTCCGGCCATGACGGTGGTGACGCCCTTCGGGCGCCTCTCTCCTCCCTTGAGGCATCGTCAAGGTCCCTCCCCCCACCCCCGTTCCATGCTTCCGGGTGAAAACCTAAAATCCTTGGATTGGGTGGCGGCGGCGCCATTGGTGTCGCTCTCCCTCTTGGAGGTGCTGCTTGAGGTTGCTGGCATTGCGGGTGAGAGGGTCATGGAGGGTAGGTGGCTGTCGGTGCTGAGTTCTTTGAGGTGGTGGCGGTGCTGTGGTCCGGCAGGTCCAGTGTGCTCTTATGGGGTGCTCGCTACCGTGATGTGCTGCTGTTCTCCGGCGGGGGCGGCGCCCTCGAACCTGGGCGGAAGGGGAAGTGTTCTCCTTCCCGGAGACAGTAGCATGGTGGCGATTGCTCATACTCTTCTTCCACGGTGGCTGCTTGGTCCCTATGCTCTGTTACAAGCTCCAGTCTTTGCACATCTTCATCAACGATTGTTCCCTTGCTTCATGAAGGACACAGCCGGTGGCAATCGGAGCTTCATTTTCGTTTTCTTTTTGTGGTTGCGGTGTGTGTTGCTTTGTAAGCTGATTTGATCAGCACCCTTGTACCATTCGAGCCGTTTGGGGCTTTATTAAGTTAAAGCAGGGCCGTGTGCCTACGTTCTAAAAAAAAGAAACACCAACGCATACCCCCATAAGCGTATCTCCCCTCTAGAATTATTTTGCCGCCCACTTTTGGACATCAGGGTTGTTGAATTCATTATCATGCCGTAAGGACCCATTTATTTTTCAAGAACGGTATTTATGGCAATATAACAGAAACCTAGTACAAATTGAAGGTCCAACATTCTTCATTTAATCCATATTCCATGTGTTACCCATTTTAAAATTTCAAAGGATTTGAAAAGTGTAACCCACAATAATTAATCCATTTATGTTACGCTGCCCATTTCAAAATTCCCTAGGATTGTCAATCAGATTTAATTCCTCCGGAGGGCATTCTGGTCAAATCGACCTCACGCTTCCCACCGACCGACGGCCTCCTTTCCTGCCAAGCATTCAAACCCCAGGCAGGCGCACTCCACGGGGACTACACAAGACACCACGCCAGTGGCACGACAGTAAATACCTGCAAACCACAGTGTCAATTCCCCAATTCGTCCCTCGGTCATTTAAACCCCGCATTCCCCACTTGTCCCTTTTCCTCCCGTCCATTTCCTGCACTCCCCCCTACTCGCTGCTGCAACTGCCCCACGAGAAAAAAACACCACACCGCAGAACAAAAATTACTTCCGAATTTTCGATCTAGTCGGCGCGGCGCCGGATCGGATGCGGGAGGCGGAGGCCGCCGCCGCTGTCTCCGGTAAGGCATTCGCTCGCTGCGAGTTTTTTCGCGGGTGTTTTTGGTGCGGGCGCCGGGGGTAGCTTGCTTCAGCTCTAAGCGTGAGGGGTGCTGGGGCCGGTGAGCGGGCGCTGTCGCCTCTGGGCTCTGGAATCTGGATCCGCGTCCTGTCGCTTCGGTTTTCTGCGAGCCGTGGGGGAGTTGTGTTGCCCGGATCTCTCGGGCTTTTGAGTTTTTGTTTGTGGAGGATTGGGGTTTCGGATCCAGGAGCTCCCGCTGTTCCAAACTTTGGATCAGTTGGAAGCGCTGCATTTCTGATGCGGTGCCCCCAGCGCTTGGTTCAGTAGTGAAGGTGGAAGATCTGTACCGATGGTACTCGAATTTCGGTTGAACTCGTATTCCGTGTTTTGGTCTCTCGTCTATGAGTCCGATTGCGTGACTGACAGTGGTGTTATAGGTTCGAGCATTTATTAGTGTTTGGTCAAGCTCGTAGCACATGATGCCGGTGTATTTTGAGAATATTGATCTCTCGGTGCTAGAAGTTTGTATATGATGTGGGAACATAATGAAGCAGAATGATTGCCTTAAGTTGCAGTAGGTTGGGTGCCCTACACTTGGTCGCTTCCGTGATGCTGAAAGTGAGATGTATAACTTGTGTATTTGAAGCATGGAACAGTTAATTAGTCGTAGATGTTGGCATATTGGTGTTACTTCCTTGGCATTGGCATGTTCGTTCTTATTTGTGATCTGCCCCCTTTTTGCAAGGTTGGTGATGTTTGTGCTGATTTTCCTGTTGTTTGCAGGTCTTTGAAGTGGACGAGGAGCTGATCCCATCTGGAGAAATCGTAGTGTAGGAGCTGGGGGCTATTTGAGCGTCTTGTTGCTTTCGTAGTTATAGGCGCAATGGAGGGGGGAGTTGCTAGCAACGTGGAGCTTGATTCTGCCGTGTTCCATGTGTCCTTGACCAAAAACAGGTGAATCACCTCTTTATCGTTCACCATGAATTGAGTTTATGAAGTTATCTTGCATTGTGCCTCTGATTTTCTTTGCTGCATTTAGCTGAAAACTGCATTTCATGGACATGCCATACTGAGCCTCAATCTGATATATATCTTGACTCATACAGTTTTGTGGAACTTTTCCTTCTCCAGGTATGAGGCAATTGCTTGTAGTGAAGAGAGCGCCGAATCGGTAGCATCTGGTCCTTTTGACCAGCTAGTCCTGCACTTGGAAGATGCCAAAAACTTCCAATCTCGTTCATCCAGTGGCTCTTTTAAGCTGTTATTGGCTGGAGATGCAAAACGCTCTACCTGGTTCACAAAAGCAACCTTAGAGAGGTATTGCACCTGGACCTTTTTTTTGTTCCTTATGTTACCGTTTCAATCTGTACTGAATTGAGCATCCCTACCACTCTACCAGATTCCTTCATATCATAAATTCGCCTGATGCACCAAAAACGGCGAATGGAATTTTACAGGAGATGTCTCAGCTGGAGGAAACTAGAAAATTTCATGATTCTCTTTACTCCAAGGTATCACTAGTTTGCCCAAAAATAAGTAAACCAAATGTACCTTACCTAAGTTTGATTGCACATTTAAGTCCAGATCTTATCTAAAAGAAACAGCAGATGCACTAAATAGTGAAATGCATCTGTTTATGCAGGAGCAACAAAGTCTTATGGGTGGTGCTCTTACAGGTACGTTTAAAGAAAGTTTTGCTTCTTCCGTTATTCTTTTTACATGAAAACCATCACTATGGTTTCTCTCCCTTTTATGAAGTTCATCTAATGTCCCCTCCTTGCCACATTGTAGCGCATATAAGATTTTTCAGAAAGTCAAACGATGTGAAGTTTGACCATGTTTATTGAGAAAATTATCTATATCTACAATACCAAATGTATACCATATGAAAGTATACATCATGATAAATCGATGATTTTGTTTTCCTCTCTATATACTTGGTCAACCTTTACATGGTTTGACTTTTGAAAAAACTTATATGCCCTACATTTTGGCAAGGGAGTATTATTTTGGATTTTTAAGTACTATTTTAGTGCTATATGAGTGGTCATTTCTCGAACAATTTAGCTGTATTCTTAGAGGCGCATTAGTCATTCCCTTGTTAAAAATAATTTCAGGTGTTGATCGATTTGTGTGTCAGTATTTAGATGGTGACTTTAATTCCTTATGTATTTAGTTGGTGAGTTTAATTCCTTGAGTTTTGTTGGTGAATTTAGCGAACCTTTGCGATTTGATACCAATAGTAATAAGCTAGCAAACCACTCCTACCTCTGTTCTGATTTAATTGAAGCTATTTGTATAGAAATTTGTACTAGCTTACCTGTCCCACCACATCGATTATAATGGGACGGAGGGAGTACTTTGTTGGCACATTGAGCCCATCGTCGTATTTTCATGAATCCGTCCTTGTTGCTTCATAGTTGCCCATACACAACCAATTTTTCCATTCTACCCATGATTCTTATGATTATCACTGAAAGAAATACAGTTATCAGATGCAAATTTTAATGATAATATCAATCCAAAGATTCTTCTTGGCCGTCTATTGGTAATCTGCTTGTTATGCTCATTTCTTCCCCTATGTTGAACAATATGCCAAACCTGAGCCTAGGGCATTTGGCCTGGAACAATTTTTTGATGTTCTCAAATATTATATGAGGGTCCATTGAAAAATTTCACACCAAATTTCTGCATGCTTTGCCAATGCACATGCACCTGGCAAGGGATGCATATGCTAGCTTCCTCACTGAATGTCTTGTTTTGGCTTATATTGGTACAATGCTTAGTTTATGATGATATTCTATCTTTGCAGGAGGTCTCTTCAGTACCATTGGCATACCACAACAGGTGATTTCCTCTTGTAAAAAGCTTCCAATTGCTTTATATGTTTGTGCATTTTTTATGGTTCGTTTGCTGACATTTTAGTTCTTAAAATTGCTTTCAGGGAAATGTTGGCACAGACTCCTCCGTGGCTACAAAGTAAAGCCTTTTCTTTTTCCGGCTACTCAATTTTGCCCCTCCTCTTAGTTGACATTTATAATTGAATGTGCTAGGAATGAATTACTGCGAGCACTGGATTTGAGGCTGTCAGCACTGAAAGAAGAGATCCTGGTCTTATTGAGTCGAGCAGTTGGGTCTAATTTTACAAATAAAGAGATATCAGATTTGTCTACTTTTGTTCAGCATTTTGGGACATCAGAGTTTAGGTATGACACAAAATTATCATAAATTTATGTCCTCTTGCTATTGTACAATCAGAAAATGCATATCAGTCTACTATCTGATCCTTTCTGACACACTTCAAAAGCTGCCCAACTTCTCTTGTAATTAGATTGCTTTGAGAATACAATGCTGTGCCCTAATTTTGGAAGATCTTTCTCATAGTTTTTTTATGTGATACAAGAAGCTAATGGTTGGTGTTTTTTGTTTTTTGTTTAGTTGGTTGATGCGTTGCCTACTGTTGATCCGGGATCACAAGCCCTCTGTGCTCGCTCCACAGCAGACTTCTACTGCTGAGAAACATGACGATGCACTTGAGATTCGCGATATCAGCTCCCAGACCAATATCCAGAGACCTATTACCAGTAATGTCTCCCCAGCAAAACTTGCACAAGTTGAACGTAAAATGTCAATGGAAAGCGATGATTCCTCCGAGTCAAGTGATGAAGATGAGGCTGTTATTGAAAGAAGCCGCCCCCTTATGAGATCTGCTTCTCCTAGGAGGTCTGCTTCTCCAATGCGAAGGGTTCAAATTGGGAGATCAGGATCTCGTAGGTCAACGCCAATTGCCATCAAGAGCCTCAGCTACTTCCCTCCCAGCCAGAGAGTTGCTTTGGACAAAGATGATGAAAGCAGCTGCAATGGTGAGCCGCCAAGGAGATCTGACAACAACATAAGAAGGATGAGCGTGCAAGACGCGATTAGCCTTTTCGAGAACAAGCAGAAAGGTCCGAATCCAGATTCTGAAAATAAGAAAGCCGGCTTGGTTGCTACCAAATCGGTACTACGAAGGTGGAGTTCAGGAATGGGTGACTCTTTGAATAGTACGCCAGAAGAAAAAAATTCAGATTCCACATCTCAAGGTAAATCCAGCAGTATGGCTCCTAACGCAGAGAAGAATGAAGCGGAATCACATATTGAGACAGATGTGGCGCCAAGCACTGTAGTCGCACCTGAGGTAGGAAGTTACCATGGTGATGGCCATGGCATTGCAGGGTCAGAAATGGAGAAAGTGCTGTCATCCCATACTAATATTTCTGCTGAGCAAACACATTCTGGGCAGGAGTCAAACAGTGACAGGGCAATTGCTTCTGCTGAGTGGAACCGCCAGAAGGAAGCCGAACTTAACCAAATGTTAATGAAAATGATGGAGGTCATGCCTGGAAAGTTTGCAGGAGCCAATGTCCCTGCTGCTGGGCTCAGTTCTGCAAATGAGAAGAAAGGTGGACAGCAAAGAGAGAAGCGAGATACGAAAGTTCGTACCGAGAAAGGTGGAAAGCGACCAGCAAAGGAAGCGGCCACCAAGCTCTTAAGAGAATCAGTTGGCCAGAACAAAGCAGCAATTACCCCCAAAGCTAGCACCATAACAGAGAAACGTACTTCTTCACCTGTTCCTCAGAGACCCCGGAGAAATTCGTCACCTCCGGTCTTGCCAAAGGAAGTGACCTCCAAAACACCAGCCAAAAAGAGTTACCCAAAACCATCACCTGCACCAGCTACCCGTAGTTCATGGTCTGGCGGATCTTTGACTAAAGCAACTACAAGTACTGCACAGAAAACTAAAAACTCTCCTGGAGCAGCTTCAACCTTGACACCAACTAGCCGGAGACGGACCCCGACAACACCCCCATCATCTCAGGCGGCGTCAAAGGTGGAAAAACCCCTTCAACCAGTGAAGAGCAAGAAAGAACCCATGACTGCCGCAAAGCCAGCCATTAAGGTGCAGGAAGAGAAGAAGACAAGGACATCAACAAAGCCGAGTAGAGTGGCTAAAAGTTCACCTGCTTCAGAAGAAAAATCAAGTGCAATGACAAAGTCAGGCTCGTACAACAAGGTCCCAAAGAAAAGCAGTGTTGTACCACTAGAATCCAAACCTGTGAAGAAAGCCACTGGGATAACTCAGGGTGTTGGTTCTGGTGCTGTTAAGACTAAGGTGCCACAGCTATGTGACTCTTCGAAGGACATTGGAAGTGTTACCCAAGTAGAAGATAAGGAGCAATCTCCTGTGACAACCGAGCCAACTACCAAGGTACCCGAGGCTGATCTTGCTCAACCAGCACATGATGTTGATGAAAATTTAGAAATTTCCATCGATAATGACTTGAATATTGAAAAAACAGAAAACACGGGCTCGAGTGTAACCGCACCAGAAATGGGCTCCAGTGACCAGGTTGAGTCCCCTGTCGTTGAGGTCAAACCTCTTGACGAGGACATGGACATCTCATCAGCTGCCTGGGTAGAAGTAGAACATCAAGAATTAACTGACGTAGGTGAAAGCGTGACTGGCGAGGGTGTCACCTCACCATCAATTGAACCATTGCCATCATCAAGCCCAAAAATCCGTCATTCGTTGTCACAAATGTTGCAAGCAGATAGCAACGAACCAGAAATTATTGAATGGGGAAATGCTGAAAACCCACCTGCAATAGTTTTTCATAAAGATTCTCCAAAAGGTTTCAAGAGACTCCTAAAATTTGCTCGGAAAAACAAAGGAGACAACACTAATGGCTGGGCAAGCTCGTCGGTTGTTTCTGAAGGAGAAGAGGAGCAAGAAGAAACCGGTGCTAGTGATGGTGGAAATTCGAGCAGGAGAACTTTTGATGGTTCCAAGACTAATAGCATCTTATCAGGTACGTTTTCCAGCCATAATCCAGCTGGAGCTTCACATCCTACATATGTTAGTTTTTTTGCTGAAATGATCTCAATATTGAGATTGCTTTAGTGTCCGAGTATCCTGAGTTTTGCATCCTTGGTTCCCTCCAAAATGGTTATTCACAGCACAAAGTTACCATTGCACGCCGTAGCATCTTCTGATGACCGTATAATTATGGAAATGTGAATGCACGAAAACAGAACAATAATGCATTTCTTTGCATGCATAGTACTAGAGTACCTGTTGCCAGAAACTTTGTCCCTGTATATTTGTCGTGTTCATTTTGCTATGCTCACTTGACCTTTACTTTAGGTATAACATTTTTCAGTTCCAGTTTTTCCTTAAATTTAAACCATATATTTTCCAGCTCAATCAACCACCAGCAGCTTCAATGCCACGAGCTCAGATAGGCTACGGGACAGGCCTGGAGCCACACCATCAACTAAAGGCTAGTTCCTTTCACCCGAAACAATCTATGGTCACTTCTACCTACCGTTAATATATGCAAACCACCTCTAATACATCTGTGCCTCTTTGTACCTCCAGCATCAAGGTCATTCTTCTCCCTCTCAAACTTCCGGAGCAGCAAAACCAATGAGTCGAAGCTCCGATAGCATGCCTTGTTATACATTGATAGTTGACCCCTCTCCAGTAGATGTACAAATGGTTTGAGGTGATTGATTGAGCCAGGTTTTGGTTCTGCTGTTTGATATAGCCTCTCCCTAGCCGTCCCCATATCATTACTTTCCTCATTGTCTCACTGTACATCTTTCTAAGTATTTTTCCTGTTGTTTGGGATGTCCGGTATGTTTGCTTGTTATCATGACTGATAACTGCCGCAGAAAAATGAAAGATTTAGTGAAGATTTAACTGCATCTAGTTCGTTGTATCAGGAAATTTTGTTGACCTCCCCGCCGTTCGTGTTGGGAACCAGTGAACATGAGATATTGCTAAATACTCTCAGGTATATCTCACTTTAGCTATGCGGTGGACATCAAAATTCTCACCGACTTTTGTGCTTGTCAAGCATCAGCTTGAAAACGTTCCGTTTGTTTCACTTGGTTACCATGAAGGCCTTCCAGACAACCTGAACCACCCAGGAATAAGAGGTTCGAACTAGGTACACGCGACTGTACCACAGAACCAACAGATTGTCAGATACAGAGATGAACATTTATATACTACGCACAAGCATGGCACCCATTATTGGAATCGCTTTGTATGATAACTTGGACAGCTATGCAGCAGTGACTTGCAGAAAGGGAAATCAAATTCACTGATATGCTCGATCGGCAGATGAAGGACTGAGATATGGAGCCGCCGAGACTTCGATGAGAGTCGGCTCATAGTGATCAGGAGCCACAAAACCATGGAGATTCATGACTGTTGCCGCGACATTGGCGAGCCCAGCATCTGTAAGGTCTTTCTGGAATCGAGCCCCCGACGCAAGCCCTGGACCTCCAATGGCGATGGGGACCTGCAGACGGTTTCAGTAGCATGAAAACTCCACACTTGTGCCTCTAGGACATGACATTAGATGAAACAAGCAAGTCCAGTATCCACTTACTGGGTTCAGCGTGTGGGAAGTAAGGGGCTGAACATTTCCGTCTTTGTCGCGAATTGGTTTCCCTGATTTCTCTCTTTTCACCATGTCCTCGGCGTTGCCATGGTCAGCGGTGACCACGAAAACGCCACCCACTTGCTCGATGGCGTCGAGAATTACCTGAATGAGAGAAATTTGTGTCCATCATATCCACAACATTTGAAAACGTAGCATGGACTGCGATGACTGACGATGATAATACCTTGACGGCTTCATCAGCGGCCTTGCACCCAATGATGGTGGCTTTAAGGTCACCTGTGTGACCAACCATATCTCCATTGGGTATGTTCACCCTGACCTACAAAACGACCACATCAGTGTTTGAGCTGGTGTTCTTTGCTGGTAGCACTCCTTAGTTGCCACTTGCCACTTGCCACTAGCTGTCAACACGGAATATTTATCTGCGTTGTACATACAGGTGCATGATTTATGCTTAAGGATCTCATTTCGCCCAATACCTGGTCAAATTTGCCACTTAGGATGGCATCCTTTGCCTTCTCTGCAACTTCCATGGCCTTCATTTTTGGCTGTTCATTAAAGGGTATGCCACTGTCACTTGGAATTTCTTCGTATTTTTCCAAGTTCGGGTTGAAGTAGCCAGACCGATTCCCATTCCAAAAGAAGGTGACATGACCAAATTTGACAGTCTCGCTGAAGATCAAAATGAGAAGAGACGAGGACTGATAACATGCTCTACTGCAAGAACATTCAGATATAGAAGGCTATTGACAGGACAAAGTACAGTACTTTACCTGCAAGCATAGGTGCGTATGCCATTGTGGGCTAAGTACTCACCGGACGTTCTCTCTATCTCCGGGGGAGCAACAAGGTAGTGGCTAGGAAGTTTCAGCTCGCCGTCATACTGAAGCATACCAGCATAGCGGATCTTCGGAAATCTGACACGATCAAATTTGTCAAAACTCTCGTACTCTAGAGCCTTTGCAAGCATCACCATGCGATCAGCTCTGAAGTTGAATGTCACAACAGCGTCTCCATCCACTATAGGCCCGACCGGTTTTCCGCTTTCATCAACGACAACAAAAGGGGGCAAATACTGGTCATTGGCCTTTGCATCCTCCCTGAGAGTTTTCACAGCCTCAAGGGCATTCTTAAACTTGTGTGGAGCTTCACCGAGAACCTGCGCATCCCAACCGCGCTTCACAACTTGCCAATCATTCTGCATAAGATCATATGAGTCGAGAGAACTATATATGAAGTTAAAGAAAGTTGTGGAGAAAACCACATTTGGAGACCATGAAAAGACAAAAAAAAAGAGGCAAGATTACCTCATAACGGTCCATGGTAACATACATTCTGCCTCCACCAGATGCAACTCTCGCATCAACACCCTTTTCTCGTAACCTAGCTAGATCATTCTCAAGCGTCTCCACGAACGCGACGCTGCTGCCATCCAACACATCACGACCATCCGTAAGGATATGGACCCGTATCCTTTTCGCGCCATGCTCGCTAGCACCTTTCAGAAGCAACTGGTAGAGCCATAGCATTAGCAACAGCCTAGACTACTGCAGAATGATGAACTCTGTTGAGTGAAAAGAAGTGGTGTTTTACTTGTAGCTGGTCAATTCTTGAGTGTACTCCACCATCGCTTAGCAAACCAATGAAGTGCAGTGTACCAGTTTCGAAGGACTGCTGGATGTACTTGAAACCTTCCCCCTCGTATATCTTCCCGGAGGCGAGTGCCAGATCTACCAGTTTTGCACTGCACGTCGTGGCGAAAATGGTCAGTAACTTGGTTTAAGTAGGCTGCACACCCCATGAAATGTGGCGACTTATGTTGAAGTGTATAAAAGTGAATTGGACTAGCAATTTCATTAGTTCGGACTTTTGGGTGCATGAAGCCAACAGAAGCTTGACAACTGACGCTCCTAATTCCTACTTGTACTGAAACTAACTTGACTGCTTTGATCATACATGATAGTTTACTTGTCAATCGTAGGAATTCAACCAAGGTGTAGGAGAATGATAAACATCGTCCTCGCCACTTGCCACATGCTCATCCGTTTGGTCATACTACATCTACATGATACTACAGTAGAAGAAAACTGACATACATCTTAGTTTTACATACCCCTGAGCGTATATCTGGCCGGCTCCGAGCGCATTGTGGCCGACCTCGCTGTTGCCCATGTCATCGTCTGTAGGCAGCCCCACCGCCGTCCCGTGAGCTTTGATCAGCCTCCACCGCTCCGGAGCACCCTGTGACACAAACGCAAGCAGAAGAGGCAGAATCAACTAGCAGGATCACACGAGCTAGCGCACATGAGCCGGTGAACACTGGTCACCTTCTTGAGGGCGTCCATGGTGGGGGTGTCGGCGACGTGGATGCAGTTGAAGGAGTCGGGCGGCGCCTCGCCCCAGCCGTCCAGCACCACCACGCCCACCACCTTCCCTTTCCCCAACCTCGGGTGGTCCGGCAGCTTCCACGGCGTCGCCTGCTCCAACTCCGTCCTACGCGCCATGATGCGTCGGGGCTGTTCTTGTCTGATCAAAATTCAGTTCCTGGAGCAGAAGCAGAGCGCCGAAACAGGGGAAGTGATTTGCTGGGTTTTGGCCTTCTGAGAGAGGAGCTCGAGAGATTGCCAAGTTTTGTACATGCTCTCCTCCTCTCGAAGGGTCTGGGCGCGACGAGGCGGCTGGGAGAGAGGTCCAAGTGTAAAGATGTGAGTTCGTTCTTGTGAGGAGCTGGTCCGCTTCTGAAAACTACGTGACAGTATGCCGACAACACATGGCCAACAGAGCATTTTCCATGCAATTTCTATTTGTTTCTGAATTCCGCGGGACTCTGAGGTGTATGCACCCTTTATTTCAAATCTAGTTTAAACATATTTTAAAATGTGAAAAAAAAATATGTTATGTGAACTTCTTCACAACCTATGCGTCAACCAAGTTGTTTCATGAAAAAACAAATTTTAGTGTGGGCGTAAAAAAGACAAAAATCGATGCTAAAATAAGGGTTTACACACATGACATATTTTTTGTCTTTTTTACACAAGGCAAATAGAATGTCGAGATGTATGGTCGAAATTTTAGTCCAGATTTTTTCATATTTTAAAATATGTTTTTTTGGATAAAGGGAGCATATGCACCCCAAATAAAGATTGCATTTCCGAATTCCGCCACAATCTTTTTTGGCAAATATCGCATTTGTAATCTATACCTAATAATAAAAGCAAAAGGGTTTCTCCCAGTTTTTGGGGATTTCACCTTTTGTCGAAATTACAAGGATGCCACCTATAAGTGAAATCCCGTAACGTTTTTCGTCCCGCTTTCTTTCTCCATCGATCGTCTAGGATTGGCCATCGATCCTTTTCGTGACTTCCCGTTCGCCCATGGGCCATGGCCCAAAAAAGCCCGGCGTGTCCTTGGTCGGCGACTCCGATCTTGTTACAATCTGGTTACGTGAAACTATAATGATGAATCCTATCCTAATACGATTTTGTTTCTATTAGGATAAACTACACAGGTATACGTCATATGTTTGCAACGCCTTGTGCTAGCTAGGGCTAGATTGCACCTCGCCTATCTTCAGCCGCCGGCTAGCTCGCATATCACCTCTTTGGTGTCGGCGCTCGCGTTGTTCTGCAGAGTAGGTCGAAACTATGTCCATCCAAGTTCCGCACGAGGTACGTGATTATTTTGTACATATGGTACGATGCTAAGATCCCTACCCTTCCACCAAATCGCTAGATCCAGGAGGAACTGCAATGGCTGGCCGCAGGACGTCAAGATCATGGCCATGCACGACCGGTGCCACGAGCTCGAAAAAGAAACGCCATATCCAACGGGCCCAGACAAGATTCATCGCACCCGATTGCTGATCGAATTCGTACGACCGGCGTGCAATCAGAGTTTGTAAGGTACTACAAGATTCAAGAATACTCAGATCGATTCAATCAAGGCAACCAACAGTCTAGCCTTGAAAGCTTGAAGGTTTAGGAAACCGCACGTCACTAGTCGGGAGAGAGCAATTGGTGTCACCGCTGACTAGAGCGTCTCAACACACCGGCTCACAGCTCAAGATGAGGATGAACTGCAGGGACCATCAGCTGGCCAACACCTATAGCTTGGTCAACAAGGGATCTTCACTGAGAGACCTGTGCACCACAAACAAGCTCGCACACCAGCGTTTCCTCTCCCAGAAATCTAGAGGAAAAGGGGACAAGCACCAAACAGAAGTTGCTGGAGAAGATGATGGTTGAAAACAAAGACCAGCGCCCCCGATCTGGAGTTAGCACAACACATCGAATCCCATAGTACATGGAGGATCAAATCAGAATTCACCAAAACATACGAGCACAACGTCAAACTATGCCGGGTCGCTACGCCGAACTTTGTCGATCGCTTGAAGTCGTCACCACGAACTTCAGCGTGAGTCTTCGTGCCGACGTAGCAGACATCGCCTCTGGCCACCACGCCGGACCAAGAGCGGAGGCGGCAAACTACCACGTACCGAACGATGGGAGGCACGCGGCATGGCCCTTCTGCAACGTGCGGCATGATCTTTTCATTGCGCCGCCTCCATATATACGTCGTCCGTTTGTCCGAGGCGCTATCCTAGACGGCACGTCTAGCATGCAGCGTCCGCGCAGATTGGCTGCTCGTGCACTCCACCATCTCCCGGAGTTGCTCGCTCCTGGCACCACCTTACCTGATCCGCTTTACACCGGTCTCAACTGAAGAGCCTACAATTAAACCTATGATCTGTTTGGGTTAATGCTGGAGGCGAGTTCGCGAGTTCCTGTGATGTTGAGGCAAGATTTTTGGGGCGTGGTAGATCCTATTCATCCGCCATAATCAATCTTTATATCTAGGTAACATCAGTTTCATGCGATTTTGTTATAAGTTATTGCATAGTAACGAACAACTGATTATAGACGACAATTTTATAAGAACACTAATTCATGTTTTACCCGTGATGAGTCGTGCAAGGCTGACAAGTTCAGTCCAATGAACTAGGATGACAATCAAATCTAGGATTTATCTCCTATGATTTTAAGATCGAATATTTCAATAAATTTGAGCTTACTTCTATTAGTCCGTAGCAACGCACGGGCAATTGTGCTAGTGACCCAAAAAATAGAAACACTGAAGGACTAGATTGTAATTTTGAAAAGCTGCATTGCATATTTTAGAAGTGTGAAAAAATTAAAACCTTATTTTAGAAGTTATGAGTGATTGAAATTGAACTCTAGTGTTGAGTTTTGACTTAGGTCAACACTAGAATTTGAAATTCAAATTTCAAAATGAATTCATATTTTCAAATAAGGAAAACTAAATTTTGAAATAATTTGATGGAGTCTTATGACTCAACACCATTGATGTGATATTAGTGGATTAGAGTTAACATTAGGTCAATTGAGTTCAAAATTGAGGTTTGACTTATTCAAACTTGAACTCATATTCAAACATAAATAATAAATAGAAAACAATAATAATAAATCATAAAAAATAATAGAAAAGAAAATATAATTGTATTTCTTATCACAATAATATCTTTACAATATTATTGTGCAATGAATGAAATAATAAAATTACATCAGTAATAAAAATCCTATTACAAACTACCGAAGAAAAATAAAAATTTCTAAAAACTAAATCTTCTTCTCATCTTACCTTCATTTCTCACACTTCGCAATCTGCACAAGTAATGAACACAAGATATCTTGGAAAAGATTATAATTTAGGATTTACAATAGTAAATCCATATTAGTTTAGAATCCAAGTTAAAATCATAGGAACTAGTCCTGAACTCCAAGTTGAGGCTAGGCAATGGAAACTCACAAGTAAATTGACCAAAGAACTTTACAGCGACCAAACCAGATAGATACATGCATAGCAACCAAAATAGTAATCTGAGACATAGGAGACCAGAACCAACAGAAGCAACAACCAGCAAGTACCAAGTGTAGTATCAAGTAAACTGGCAAGAACCAGAGGCGAGACAAAGCAAGGATCAACAACAAAACCTTAGAGTGAACCAAACGAAAACAATAATTCACAAATAGAACCACCTCAACTCTTGGATTCTTTCAAAAGGAAACTCAAGCATGCATGATAAACACTTAATAGTTTATCAAACATGAAGCTGAACAATTCATCAAAAATCATAATAAATCACTATCTACTGTCACCAGAACCAGTGAAGCAAACAGAAATTTTAAAATCTAAAAATCATAGAAATGTCTTAGGAAATTACCAAATTACCCTCAAATCGTCATGCCTATTTAGGCATATGACCAAACCGACTATAGTCCATGCTGGATCATAAATACCAGCTAGAAGTCAAACTAGAGAGGCGGTATAAGTAGGTTAGTCACTGCTTGCATGGCAATAGGTGTCAGCACCAGCAACACAACCCTAGAACATTATAAATAGGACCCCAAACCCTCACCTTAGAGCTCGCATGTCCTCAAAATCTCATAAATGCCATGAAAATCTTGCCTTTTTTGTAACAAGTGCCAGGAAAATGTTAGGCATATGGTGAAGGTGACTCTTGGAGTGGAAATTATCCAGGATACTTACTTGGGCATGTCAACAAAAATTTCTAAGGAAGTCTCCTCACCGTTTAACTTCCTCCATGTGTGAATATGAAAGGGAGCGAATAATTGTACTGATACACCTCTTTCTCTGGGGCTGGCAAGGAAACGTTTTTGAACTCTGTGATCCCATCGATATCTAATTATGTGATGAATGCCAATTGGTGTATGTTGTTAGATGTATATTTGTATATGTGTATTTTCCCCACCTGTTAGGGGGTTTCCTGCATATTCACACCTGTACATGTAACTATATGTTGTGGCCTTTGGCCCCCAGGGAATACAACTTGTCTATTCCTAACATGGTATCAGAGCCATAGGTTGCTCCTCTTCTCGCAGCCGCAGCCGCCGCCCGCCCCGGCCTCCTGCCGCCGCGTCCGACCGCCGCCGCTGCCTTTTCCTCGCCCCCGTTCGCCCCCGTCCAGTCTCGGTAACATCGCCCTACGCTCTACTTCCTCTTTCTCATGTTCCTGATGTTTCTCATGTTCCTAGCCTTAAGATGAATCTTTTTTCTGCTAGTCAGCTTACTGATTCTGGTTGTCGCGTCATTCTTGACGCTGATTCTTGTGCTGTTCAGGACCGCCGCACACAGGCCCTGGTTGGAGCTGGCCCTCGCAGCCGTGAGTCTCCAGGGCTCTGGGAGTTAGACTGGCTTCGTGTTCCTTTCGCTGCCTCTTCATCGGCCAGTTCTCCTGCGGTTGCTGTTTCAGTCACTGGCTCTTTTCAGCAGTGGCATCATCGGCTGGGTCACCTTTGTGGCTCCCGTTTATCGTCTTTAGTCCGTCGTGGTCTTCTGGGGTCTGTCTCAGGAGATGTGTCTTTGAACTGTCAGGGTTGTAGGTTAGGCAAACAGATTCAGCTTCCCTATCCTACCAGTGTGTCTGTATCTCAGCGACCTTTTGATTTAGTTCATTCAGATGTTTGGGGTCCGGCTCCCTATGGTTCAAAAGGGGGCCATCGCTACTATATTTTATTCATTGATGATTTTTCACGGTACACCTGGTTGTTTTTTATGCGCTCTCGCAGTGAGGTGCTCTCTATTTATCAGCGCTTTACGGCCATGGTCCGCACTCAGTATTCCTCGCCCATTCGTGTGTTCCGTGCTGATTCTGCTGGTGAGTATATCTCTCAGCACCTGCGTGGTGTTCTTGCTGAGCAGGGCACTCTTGCTCAGTTTTCTTGTCCCGGTGCGCATGCTCAAAATGGTGTCGCCGAGCGTAAGCATCGTCATATTCTTGAGACCACCCGTGCTATGATGATTGCTTCTTCTCTTCCGCCGCATTTCTGGGCTGAGGCTGTCGCTACATCGACTTACCTCATTAACATCCAGCCTTCTGCTGCCCTTCAGGGTGGCATCCCTCTCGAGCGTCTCTCTGGTGGTTCTCCAGACTACTCGACTCTTCGTTCGTTTGGTTGCGTTTGCTATGTTCTTCTCCCTCCTCGTGAACGCACCAAACTGACCGCTCAGTCTGTTGAGTGTGTTTTTCTCGGCTACAGTGATGAGCATAAGGGCTATCGCTGTTGGGACCCTGTTGGTCGTCGGATGCGCATCTCTCGTGACGTCACGTTTGATGAAACGCGTCCCTTCTACCCTCGCCCCACCTCTGGTACCTACCCGGTGGATGATATCTCCTTTCTTCTGTTTCCTGATGCACCTCCTTCTGTCCCTATTGTCCCTCCTCCTGGACCTCGTTCTGATGCGCCCTCTTCGTCCCCGGCGCCATCCTCTTCGACTCCGTTGTCCTCCTCCCCACCTAGTTCTCCTCTTTCTTCTTCTGATCCTCCACCCACCTCACCGTTGTTTCCTTTTCCCTTTCATTATTCTCGTCGCACTCATGTTTCAGATCCTCCTCCTGATGTCCCTTCTTCTTCTTCTTCTGATATGTCTTCTTCTTCTGACGAGCTTCCCTCTCCTCTTCCGACGACTCGTCCACGTCGTGCTCCAGACCGTTACTCTCCTAGTCAGTACGGTCTTTCTGTAGCCTCCGAGCTGACTTCTTATCGGGATGCTGAGCGTCATCCTGAATGGCAGCTTGCTATGGCTGAGGAGATTGCTGCGCTTGAGCGCACTGGCACCTGGGATCTTGTCTCTCCCCCTCCCGGTGTTCGTCCTATCACGTGTAAGTGGGTCTATAAAATTAAGACCCGCTCTGATGGATCTCTTGAGCGCTACAAAGCGCGTCTTGTGGCTCGTGGCTTTTAGCAGGAGCACGGCCGTGTCTATGATGAGACTTTTGCCCCTGTGGCTCATATGACCACTGTGCGTACTCTTCTTGCTGTCGCTTCTGTTCGACACTGGTCTGTGTCTCAGCTTGATGTTCAGAACGCTTTTCTTAATGGCGAGTTGAGTGAGGAGGTCTACATGCAGCCTCCTCCCGGGTATTCTGTCCCTGATGGGATGGTCTGTCGCCTTCGGCGTTCTCTTTATGGCCTGAAACAGGCCCCTCGTGCTTGGTTTGAGCGTTTTGCCTCTATGGTGACTGCTGCTGGTTTCTCTCCCAGCGCTCATGATCCAGCTCTGTTCGTCCACATTTCTCCTCGTGGACGCACTCTTCTCCTTCTCTATGTTGATGATATGATCATTACTGGTGATGATCCTGAGCATATTGCCTTTGTTAAGGCTCGTCTTCGTGAGCAGTTTCTTATGACCGATCTTGGTCCTCTCCGCTATTTTCTTGGGATCGAGGTCTCTTCCACTTCTGATGGCTTTTCTATCTCTCAGGAAAAGTATATTCAGGATCTTCTTGCTCGTGCTGCTCTTGGGGATGAGCGCACCGTTGAGACTCCTATGGAGCTTAATGTTAAGCTTCGTCCTACTGATGGTGATCCTCTTCCTGATCCGACGCGTTATCGCCATCTTGTTGGGAGTCTTGTTTATCTTGCTGTCACTCGTCCTGATATATCTTATCCTGTTCATATTCTGAGTCAGTTTGTCTCAGCTCCTACCACTGTCCATTATAGTCATCTCCTCCGTGTTCTTCGTTATCTTCGTGGCACGATTACTCGTCGCCTTTTCTTTCCTCGTTCCAGCTCTCTCCAGCTCCAGTGCTACTCGGATGCTACTTGGGCGAGTGATCCTTCGGATCGTCGTTCACTTTCTGCTTACTGTGTGTTTCTTGGTGGTTCGCTTGTTGCTTGGAAGACGAAGAAACAGGTTGCAGTTTCCCGTTCGAGTGTAGAGGCTGAGTTGCGAGCTATGGCCTTGTTGATTGCTGAGGTGACATGGTTACGGTGGTTGCTTGCCGATTTTGGGGTCTCTGTTACGACACCCACTCCACTTTTGTCTGACAGTACAGGTGCTATCAGTATTGCACGTGATCCGGTCAAGCATGAGCTTACTAAGCATATTGATGTTGATGCTTTTTATACACGTGCTCAGGTGCAGGCTCAGGTTGTTGCGCTTCAGTATGTGCCTTCAGATTTGCAGTTGGCGGATTTCTTTACAAAGGCACAAACTAGAGCGCAGCATGATTTCTTACTCTCCAAACTCAGTGTTGTGGATCCACCATGAGTTTGAGGGGGGGTGTTAGATGTATATTTGTATATGTGTATTTTCCCCACCTGTTAGGGGGTTTCCTGCATATTCACACCTGTACATGTAACTATATGTTGTGGCCTTTGGCCCCCAGGGAATACAACTTGTCTATTCCTAACATATGTCACAAAATAAAAACTAGTAGTGCCAATCATTGGTGTGGTTCTGAAGATGAACACAAGAAAATGCACTGGCGTTCATAGGATGGGATGTTAGCACCAAAATCCCTCGGTGGAATGGGCTGCTTTGTACTTTTCAATCACGAAATGGTTGGGAGACAGTCTTGGCGTTTGGTTAATGAGCCAAACTCCCTATGCACTGGGTTTTGAAGGGACATTATTTCAGATAATGATTTCCTGCATGCAATCGAGCATACATCTTCGTCCTGCACTTGGTGTTCCATTTGGTTTGATCGGAAAATGGGATTTTGGAGATGGCGAGAGCATCAAGATTATCAAGGACATTTGGATCCCCGGGTTTCTACAGGTTCTGTAAGACCGTGGGCAACTTATCTAAAAAATGCCATAGTCAGGTTTCTTGATGAATTCAGTGGGCGACGCCTGGGATATGTATACTGTCAAATCTTTCTTTCATGATGAAACGGTGACTGTATGCAAGAGGTACCAATAAGCAGAATTAGGGGTGTGGATTTTGTATCATGGCCACATTAAAAAAAAATGTTAGGTTTGCATACCACTTAGGTCAAACTGAATCTTTCTTCACCTCTCAAGGTATGGCTAGGGGTGGAAGCGGTCATGCAATAGTTGATTAGATGAAAGAGTCGAAGTCACTTTGGGCGATACAAGCTTCTGGTAAAATGAAAATAGTTCCGTGGAGGATTGCTCACGACTTACCTCCTGGTGTCCATTTGTAGAGAAGACACATACCTGCAAAGGACGAATGCATTTTCTGCAATACGTATGTGAGTATGGACCTTTTGTTCCTCTTTCTCCCTTTGCTCGGGCAGTTTGGGATTCAGTTAACACTACGAAAAGTTCCCATCTACAACGTCGATCGGGAACTGTGGTAGAAGGGTTATTTTCTAGTTTGATGATTCTTCAACCTCAAAATGCATACCATGGTTTACGGAGCATCATGGATGTTTCTACCATGGTTTTTTTTAAATCATGGTAGATGTGCGCCATCAACCACAAAAATGTGTACCGTGATAGACGACAAACAGTATGATTGATAACATGCATCACTGTCAACATGAAAAAACATTTAAAAAATATAACAAGAAAAAACTAGAAAACTTATAAGTAAAAATCACGTACGTTAAAACAATGTGGTCCTTGATGTTCATTTATGTTGTTTTCCACAATTTTATTATTTCCATAATACTTATAATATTATTCCACTCTTATTTTTTCACCAAATATTTTCCTTTGTTATTTTCAGTGAGTTTATTATTTTTATTTTCATGTTCCTTTGTATCACTTGGTTTGTGCATGAAACCACTACCATGTTATTATCTTTTAGTTGTTGGTTGAACTTGGAATTTGAAACGTGTGGCAGTCGCAAAGCAAGGTGAGTGCCATGCATGCTAGAGTTCAATCAAAATACCAACTTAATAAGGACCACAGTCTAGGTTGTGTTTGGCGTCACGGTGGATTACCATAACCACGTTTTCCCCTACTCACTTTCTTTCTATTTTAGAGCAAGTACAATAGAGCTATAAAGATTAAAATAATATATTTATAATGAGTTGGAGGAGAGAGGAGAGGAGAGAGAAGAGACGTGGGCACTTTATGAGAGTGTCAAGTGGGCCATATATTTATAAAGTTATACACTTTTGTAGCTAACTATTGTATAAGTTAGCTATAAGGTTGGATATAGATGATGTGACAATTAGTTATAGCTAGCTGTTGGCTCTGCTATTATTCTTGCTCTTAGTGTTTTTGTTTGGCCGCTTTGCTTACTTTCATGTCTAATTTTTTTATTTCCCCGCTTGCTCCCCCCCCCGCCCCCAAGGCCAAAGACCTCCAAACAACTCTCTCTAGATCACACATACACACCATGATCTTTCCTCCTGCCTTCCTAGATTCATCAACCCCAACCAGCTGCTGGAACACCAACCGCAACGAGCTGCAGGTATGCGTCTTAATTTATTCAGTCAAGATGTTGTTCACACAAAAGAGGGGAGTATATATGCTAGCTACGGTTTGCTGGTTGGAGATATACTCGTGCACCATATATCTCGGAATATACTCCATATACATCTTGGCTGATGCGTGCTTAATTCCTGATCTGTTTCAGTTTGCAGCTGCAGCACCTAGCCAGTAATAGCCCATACCACTACTACACCCGCACCTGCTGGTGGTAGTGGAGGAGGAGGAGGCAACAGCAATCCTCATCCTCTGGACGGATCAATGGCCACGGCCGCTGGAACAGGAGGTGGAGGTGGAGGAGGCGGTGGTGAAGGAGACGGCGATTTTTGGCCGAACAAGCCGATGTCGACGTCGGAGCTGTCGCCGGTGCCGCAGCCGGAGCCGGGGCTCAAGTGCCCGCGCTGCGACTCCACCAACACCAAGTTTTGCTACTTCAACAACTACTCACTCACGCAGCCCCGCCACTTCTGCCATGCCTGCCGCCGCTACTGGACACGCGGCGGAGCGCTCCGTCGTGCCAAGCGCAGAACCAAGCCCAAGGCCGTCATCGGAGCAAGTGTGTCACACATTGAGGGGAAACAAGCGGTGGCGCCATCGAAGCAAGGCGGCGAATAAAGGATGGCGCATGTGTCATGTGTGGGGGGTGGGTTAAGTTAAGTGCGTGAGTGGTTGGCTATGAAATGAATGAACTGAAATTAAGCATCTCGTTCCCCTTCTGTCTAGTTCCTGATTCCCTAATTCGTCTCTTCCCAGTCTGAATTATCGTCAAGGAATAGGCAAACTCAGTGTATATTAATCAAGAGGTGTGCTTCTGTGCACCCCTCCCCAAACTCAATGGCACATGTTACACATACTGACATACATGCAGTTGCTATCTTAAAAGACTACTAAGCTCCCTGGGCGCAACGAGCTGTGGTTACTCCGCGAGTTTTTAACGGTGGAGACCCAGCTTGTCAAGTTAAGGCGGTTTTCTATGAGTCGGTTCATCGGTTAAAAGCAAGAAACACTTTCTCTTCCTCAGGCTCTCCCTGCCGCACGGTTGGTCGCCCTTCGTGGATAGGGTTCGCTCCTGCCTTCTTTGACCGCGAGGTCGGTCTTCTTCCCCCTCTGTAGATGGCGCCTAGGCGGTGGTTTCTCCTCGCCCGGTTATCTCCTGCCTCCTCGCGTCCAGCCGCCGCTGTGGCGCCTTGCTCGCGGGTGTGGTCGCGGCTCCCGTCTGCGCCACCAGGTGATCCTCAGCTCTCTGCTCCGATTTGCTCTCCCTCTAATTTCTTCTGCATTTTTCTACACTGTGGTTTCCGAGGCCAGAGGTTCCATTTGTGCCGGCCACTCTGGGTGGTTGCTCTGGGGGCACTTGGTTTCGTTGCCATGGCCTGCAGCTGCCTTGTGTGGCTTGTTAATTTGTGCAGATTGATGTGTCTAGCTGTTGATTTTAGGGGTGCTTTGGTGCGGATATGGTTTCTGCTTTGTTTTGATTTGCGTGGGAGCGGACTCAACCATCGAGTGTGCCATAGTCTTTGCGCGACAAAAGGAGGGTCAGGTGTTAAACTCTGTCGTCCCAGCGGGCAGGGATTTCAGGGACTGATGCTACGGGGAGGAAGACAAAACAGTGGTTCTGCTGCGAGGGAGGACATGATACTAGATGGCATTGTCCTTGCACATGAGGGAAGCGGTGCTTGTTGTTGCACAGAATGCACTTAAGCAATACATAATATTCTTTTGATATCGGATCTACTTCAACGTAATTGTGGTGTAATGGTTTCACTGTACAACTAGAGAGGGCATGACTTTAGGATTAAGCAGCACTCTGCTATTTTAAAATATACATTTACATTAAAAACTCTACTGCAAGATGAGAGATTCCTTATTCAGTATTTTTTGTTAATATTGATAGTAGCATCCACCTCGGACTGTTGAGATGAAAAAAGCATTTTTATGGTACGTCTGCCACTTCTGGTATGACATACAACAACACCATATAAAAAAGTTGATTATTAGATGACAAAGAAGAATGGTCCTCCATTTGTTCATTGCTTGGCACTGGTTGTTTCATTGGAACCACATATGAGAGGTTATTCTGCATAGTTGTTATTCTATATGGTGCATAACTGCGGAAGTGCATACAATAAACTTATACTGTTTTATGCATACCAATCCCTTCTATCTTTGGTGTAGATCTTGGTTATCTTATATATATTGAGTTCACACACTGTTTTGTGATTGTTGGCTTTTATCTGTGACCAAAAGAAACAAACATTCTCAGCCAAATTGCATTTTAAACCAAATCTGAATCAGGGAACATAAATTTACCTTGTGTTCTTGTTTAAAACCATGTAAACTGGTCGGAATTTAGCATATCAAACTAATCATTTGTATTCCTGGCAGGAAGCAATGAGTTATTAATGGAAAATAGATGTATCTAAAGAGGAATGCATCTTACTAAATGGAGTAGCTGATTCTTCCTGGACTGTATATGCAGACATAAGTACAAGTTAGCACAATGCAGCTATATAGAAATGTTGAATCGGAACCTTCTGTTAGTTGACCAGCTGACCGAATTGTTTATGAAGAAATTCTTTTTAGAAGTTATGAAGAACTTAAGTTGATTGAGAGGTAAATGAGCAGATTCATTTTCTAGCATTTGGACTGATGTGTATCCCTAAGGAGCTGTAAGCTCCCTGGTTTTGAGCGCTCCTGGTTGATCGGCATGTCGTTATTTCTAGGCCCACCTGAGGGGAGGCGGCGGCGCCTGGCTTGATGCCTCGACCGTTTCTACTTCGTCGCGTGTGGACTAGTCTTTCTGCCGCCTTTGCGCCTGGAGCTATTTAAGCAAGGTCGGTTTCGAACAGTAGATATCAGGAGGTTAGACATCTAGATGGGCACGGCAGTACAATAGGCACCCCACACGGGTAAGGCAGTACTGCACTAGCCCATCACCGCCACCTCCGTTGGATCCCCACCTCCATCTCCCGCAACGGCGGCGACGGTGAAGCGCCGGACTGTGGAGGAGCAGCGGCTCCGGGCCTGCGACGGTGTGCAGCGGCGCTGCACAGGACCTGCCGCTCTCGACTGGGTCAGCATGCTCGCTTGACGCCCTTGAACCTACCGCTCTTGACTAGGTCTGGAACTCTGCATCTCTTCCTCAGTTCTATCTTGGCCTGATTCATATCAATCTTGCTCGCTTGGTGGTCTGCGACCTGTCAAGTGATTTTCACTTTTGCAGGCTTGGCCGTTCCTCTCACTCCTCTCCGCTGATTAGATTTTCTTAGACGTCCTGGTGGCATGTAGTGTAGCCGTACATAAAGCAGATTGTTTCCCCATGGTATTTCTATGTTCTTGCTTTTCAATGTTGCCTTGTGTGATGTTGTGGTCTGTTGTTCTAGCCTTCTACCATTACGATTAATAAAATAGGTACTCCTTGACCACTTCTCTGAATAATTTGTTCCCAGATAGCCATGTACTGTGCCACACATACATGTAGCGCAGCACACATTTGTATTACTCAGCTACAAGTCATGACTTTTATGTACCATATCAAATAGCGAGTAACAATTGCACCCTGTAAAAGTCTGTAGGCTCATCAATTTCTCATTTTGTGTAGAATAAATATCAAGCAATGAAAATAACAGTGTTTTTCTGTGTGACCTTATAATTTGGTGTCATCAGTGGGATGGGCATTTATATTTCAGTTCATCCATCCAAAAAGAGAAGTTATCATTCAAGTTTGTCCTATGCAATCCAATAAGAAAGTTGGGCTAATGTTATGTTTCTTATACAACAAGACGCAATTTTATATGTCGATTTACATTAATGTATTGTGCCTTTTCTAACCAATTTTCTGTATGATCATGTTCACTTATGCTTGTGGCTCTTCATATGAATTAACATTTGCAGTTCTAGATTCTTATTCATAATCCACTGGTCACAAATACAACAGTGTTAGTCTAACTAAGTTGTACAAATATTCAGATGAGGGAAGGGCAAAATACGAGAGCAGATGACCCCTGGTTGTCAGTATTGTCTTTACTTGACTTCTAAGTTTTGTTTTGAAGTGGCTACTATTCTGATGTGTTCACCATTTTAGCGAGTCAAGTATATGTTATGACCTTAGGAGGTGAAGGTGACATCTTGTGTTGTTAAAATGGCTCATAATCGTTAAATTGATTTTGAGTAGGCCTATCCTTCTAGCTGTCATGTTCTGAATGGAGTGCTCCAATGCATCATAAGATTGAAAATAGGTCCACCACCATAATGTAGTTTTAGGCATGATATTTGCAAACCATTGGTTTTGACCCCCTAAACTCAAACAAATTAAGGGTTGAGATTGCTCCGTATCTTTTTGTATTTAAGTTATGAAGGGGTACAAAGCAATCTCAGCCCTGATAAGTTTTGAGTTTAAAAGAGAGAGGTTGCACTGAAGTAAACCTTAGAACCTTGAACATTGCTGGTATTGGAGGATGGCGCGACAGAGAGCGCTAGGTCCATCTAGTACTATAAGAAAGGGGATGCCCAGAGCGTCATTTTGGATCCCGGGCACACTACAGCCCTTAAATTTAAACATTCATAAAAGTAATTTTGAAGATTCGAAAAATTTGGAAAAAATATTGACATATAGGTGTATAGGTAATGATATATACTTTCAAGTCTGTAAAGTCTCAATCCAAAATAGTACATTCTATTCTACAAAAAACACAAAATTATAGATCTAGATGTATGAATAGTACACCTTCAAACCTAGTTAGATTTTATCTTTTTTTTGTAGCCTGGAGTACAATTTTTTTAATAAAATATTGCACATTTGAACTTTACATCATTATCTCTATTATCTCTATGTACATATTTTTTTTAAAAAAAATTGGAAACTTGAAATTTTATTTTTAATTTTTTTAAAATAAAGAGCTCCAGTTAGCTTGAGCTCTAAATGCATTCAGAGACACTCGTAGGTGCATGAGATGCAAACGACCCGGCGTATCGTGACTCGGGATTCCTAAAGATTTTTTTTTTTTGAATGGGCAGAAGCTCTGCCATTTCATTAAGAAAAAGAGAATAGACAGTTAATAAGGGAAACTGACCGAAAACCGTACAACACAACGCCACACACCGGTCCCGAGGCCGCGTCCCATACAAGCCGACGACTCAAGCATCCAAGCAGCAAGAGACGACGTTCAACAACAACCTCCCCCGGAGCCGCCGCACTGACATCCAAACCTCAGCAACATACACACCGGTCCCAAGACCGCGTCCCTGTGAGGCCGACGACCTTGTCACCCAAGCAACCAAAGTCGACACCAACAAAGCGAAGAAAAAGTCCGGAGCCGCCGCTCCGACCTCCACACCGGCCCCAGGGCCGCGCACACGCCTAGCCGACAAAATAGATGCAGAGCGACACGGGCCAAAACGAGCAGACGAAATACCGGACCTCCAAAGGTGACGCCCCCAAGGGGGAAGCGACGATGACGCCGCCGACGCCCGCTTCGACCAAGGTCGAAACTTGGATTTTCACCCGAAGAGCCCGAGGCACAAATGACGAGGGAGGTGAAGGGGCTCCTCAACGATGCCTCCATGGAGTGGAGGTGCATCCTAGGATGCAATCATCGCCGGCAATGACCGAAGTCGTTGCAAGGCTTTCACCCGGAGCTCACCGAACCCAAAGTCGTCGCCGCCTATCCGCGAAACTCGCCGTAGCCGAGCAAACCCTGCAACACGCCGCCACCCACCACCACCACCACCACTGCGGGAGACCGCACCGCAGCACCTCACGCCGAGCTCCACCGCAACACCCCATGCTGCGGCAAGAGCCATGCCATGCCACGCCAAACCGCAGCCGTTCCTCCGGGGCCGCCACCCCGGCATCCTTTCCCGTCGCTGAAGCACACCGGCGCTCCACCATCCAGCCTGGGTCGTCCTCGCGCCGACGGCGCCTCCAGACACGGCCAGGTCGGCCAGCCGCATCACCTCCGCTCCCAGCCCGCCAAGCGCCGCCGCATCAGGGCCCCCTCCTGGCCAGCCATCCCCGGAAGGGAGGATGACGCCGCTGCCCAGCCCGGAGCCGCCGCTCCGGCATCCTGAGGTCGCAAACTGGCCACTGCCACCAGCCGCGTCTGCCGACCCTCCAACCATGACTATACACGACTGTACAATGTGTGCCAAATTGTGAAATATTCGTGGAGTAAAGGCAACTCCAGCAGCGTGACACAAACGGATTGAGCCGGTCCGTTGCAATTTCTTCGGACACGAGGACGTCAATACACCCTCATCGACGCGACCCAAACAGATCCGGAGGCACCCATCCAAACAAACTCGGAGGCGAAACGATGCATTCTTGGCCGTGCGGACGGGATATGGACCGGGCGCATGTCCTGCCCCAGCCCACTTGGCGGTGAGACATGCATGCGTCTGCACTTTCGGCGCGCTAATTATTGGCATCGTTGCGTAGGTTAGTGACATTAATGAAGCCACCAGGGCTCTTGCACCAGCATCAATATCTTGGTCGCCTGGACTCCTGCCCCGATATTGATTGCCGCCGCTTGGAATCCGACACCACGCGTCCTTTTCAACAATCCAATGTTCTTTCAAAAATATACTCCCTCCTATTCGAAATAAGTGTCGGCAATTTTGTACTAGCTTAGTACAAAGTTTGTACTAAGTCCCCGACAGGTATTTCTGATCGGAGGGAATATGTGTTTAGGAAAAGTATGAAGTGGGTAGGGTGTCACCTACACCCTTTTAACTTTTTTCAGTTTCTCTTTTTTATATCTCTCGAAATTCATAATATATGGATTTAAAACTTTGCGTACCATTGAAACATTATAACTGCAACATGACAAAATAGTTTGGGATTTTTTTGTGCAGTTTGAAATTTTCGAATTTTTAAAATTCAAAAGAATTTATTTAAATACGTATATATTTAATGTCATAAAAATACCAAAGTATTTTTCCCACATTCTATCTCAAATGTTTCGGTGAACTGCAAAGTTTTGGATTCAAATATTGTATGGTGTGAGAGATACAAAAAAGAGAAGTTATTTATGAGGGAAAAAAAGGTACTAGTATGGACCTTGATACATATCTGAACAGCCTAGATAGAGGGGATAGCTAAGATAATGCTCAGAAAATCTTGTCTCATATGTTTATAACTCCTAGCCTCCTCTGCATCAAGATGCATAACGGACATAATCTAGAGCTCCTTTACGGTAAATCAAACATAATGGGCTGTTCATTTTCGAATTCTGACAGACGAGATTCGCAATACTGTACCATAATCTCACGGACTACTAGTAGTATATTTTACCATGAGGGGTTATTACCGTATTCCATGTTGTATAATTAGGCACAATTTCCATTATTAATTCCAGAATATTAAACATGACAATAGCAGCTACTACCACATGTAACTCGAACATACTAGATGTACTAAACAACAAGATGAACGGAAACAGGCAGTAGCTAAACATGTACTCGCAGAACATGATGAACAGACGAACAGCAGTAGACCGCACGTACCGTTCGCTTACAGATGTAGTCGTAGCAGTAACGTTGTTGATGATAACGTTGGAGAAGACCGGTCGAAGCAGACGGCGATGAAGACGGCGGTAGGCAACACCGCCCGACTTGGATGGAAGACGACCCGTGATGAAGAGCTTGAGCAGTCGCGCAGAGCGCTTCCCAAAAACCTAATTCGCCCTCTCCCGTACAGGATCGCAAAGGCGAGTGGTTCCGGAGACCTGCTCTCCCGTTCGCCGGTGCACGCCGGCGCTCGGGATGGAGTAGACTACGGAGGCGGCGCAAGCAGCGAGAGGTGGTAAAACCCTAGATCGGTTTCAGGTGTGTACGGCGTGTAGCCAGGCAAGAGTTTATATAGGCGCGGACGCACAGCGGAAAAACCCTAGGCAACGTGGCCCACGTCGCACGTCCGAGTCGGTTACAGTAGCCCACGATCCGGGAGCGACCCGAACTGGCTAGCTGTGACGCGTCCGTCAAGGACTCGGTCAAACGTTCGGTTTTCCTATGCAGCAAAAAGATAAGCTCGGCTCCGAGGCTCAATTCCGCAAACCGCGGCGCGCGCGCGCGCGCGTCGTGACGTGACGTGTCGAGTCGAGACGAGACGAGCGAGCGAGGAGGAGGAGGAGCGCGCGTGTGGCACTTCTCTTCTCACTCACTTACCAAGTGGTGCAACACCCCACCTTATATGTTGGTCTACATCTCTCCCAACTTCCCATGTGGGACTAAACTTAGCTCCCACCCCTTGCCTTTGTGCAGCCAAAAACTTGGGCTGCATTCCAAATGGGCTTACACACATGGGCTTTGAGATTTCTAGGAATTTCTGAAATCTACTATGGGCTCATATGAAATGGCCCAATATTTCAACAATCCCCCACCAGATCTCAAATGCCCATTTAGAGATTTGCCAAACCTCACTACTTGTTTATATACCAGTGTTTCAGCAGAGACTGTTAAGTTGAACTTCCGCCTAGAACCTTAAGCTACGTCTATCAGCAACTTGAACAATGGACTACGCCTTGAATTGCAAGTTTTGTGCGTCAAGATTTCACTCAAAGTCATAACCAGTACATGGCTGCCAGTAGCCTACCCCGCGGGTTGGAGCATATGCGTCGTACTCCATGGTCTCTTCATGAGTTTACTAGAGATCACCCAAATCTCATAGACTGCGACGTTTAACAGTCGGACTCATATAGGTGTGTTCTTTCAAGAATGCTCTGTAGGACAGCATCTTTGCTAATCATAGCCAACAGAAACACATTAAGGCATGTTGCCAACCTGCCTTACAGATTTTGAGAGTTTTGCATCTTCACTTAGAGAGGGTTACAGAATACTCTCCTCAGTTAAACCACTAGCTTGTTTTCCCAGGTCCTAATTCACGGGATCTCCGATCACAAAGGTTGGGTTACCGCTATGGCATAACATCTATGGGTCTCAAACCCATCTCCCTCGATGCACTATCTATCACATTGCGTGATAGCCCCTTAGTAAAGGGATCTGCCAGGTTTTTGTCTGTTTGAATATACGTAACAGTTATTACTCCGGAGTTTCGCAATTTCCTGACAGACTTCAAACGTCTTTTAACGTGTCTTGATGACTTCGTGTTATCCTTAGAATTGTTCACTTTGACAATAACTGTTTGGTTGTCACAATTCAAGAGGATGGCCGGCACAGGTTTTTCAACCACCGGCAAGTCCATCAAGAGCTCACGCAGCCATTCTGACTCTACAGTGGCTGTGTCTAAAGCAGTAAGTTCTGCTTCCATAGTTGACCTCGTCAATATGGTTTGCCTACATGATCTCCATGATACGGCGCCACCTCCAAAGGTAAACACATACCCACTAGTGGCTTTGATATCATCTACATCAGAGATCCAATTTGCGTCACTATATCCTTCAAGCACAGCAGGGTGCCCTGAATAGTGAATCCCGTAACTCATTGTACCACATAGATAGCGCATGACCCTTTCAAGTGCATGCCAATGATCAATACCCGGGTTTGACATGAACCTACTCAACTTGCTCACAGCAAAAGAGATGTCAGGTCTTGTCGCGCTCGCTAAGTACATGAGTGAACCAATGATCTGAGAATACCTCAGTTGATCTGTTGGTTCGTTCTTGTTCTTACGCAATATCACACTGGGATCATAAGGTGTTGGAGAAGACTTGCCATCAATAAAGCCAAACCGGCTCAAGATCTTCTCAACATAGTGGGATTGCGATAAAGTAATCCCACTCTCGTTCTTATTTAGCTTGATGTTCAGGATCACATCAGCTTCTCCCAGATCTTTCATATCAAAGCACTTTGACAAGAAAGACTTGACCTCATGTATTACTTTCATGTTTGTACCAAAGATGAGAATATCATCAACGTACAAACACAATATAACACCTTCGCCCCCACCATGGCGATAGTAAACGCACTTGTCAGCCTCATTAACGACAAAGCCAACAGAAGTTAAAGTTCTGTCAAACTTCTCATGCCATTGCTTAGGTGCTTGTTTCAGGCCATATAAAGATTTTAGCAACTTGCACACCTTTGTCTCTTCACCTTTTACCACAAATCCATCAGGCTGATCCATATAGATTTCCTCTTCCAACTCTCCATTGAGGAAAGCTGTCTTTATGTCCATTTGATGAACGATAAGACCATAGGAGGCAGCCATGGAAAGTAGTACTCGAATGGTGGTTAGTCTTGCGACAGGTGAATAGGTATCAAAGTAATCTTCGCCTTCTCTCTGTGTGTAGCCTTTCGCTACAAGTCTCGCCTTGTACTTCTCAATAGTACCATCAGGCCTTAGCTTCTTCTTAAACACCCACTTGCAGCCCACAGGCTTACAGCCATGGGGGCGCTCTGATAATTCCCATGTTCCATTAGAAAGAATCGAGTCCATCTCATTCTGGACAGCTTCTTTCCAATCATCTGCATCTGATGATGCATATGCCTCAGCAATGGATTTGGGAGTATCATCCACAAGGTACACAATGAAATCATCACCAAAGGACTTTGCAGTCCTCTGTCTCTTGCTCCTTGTAGGAGCTTCATTGTCATCCTTCTCATGAACGTTCTCAAAAACGTTCTCATGTGGTTGCTCAAAATAATCGTCAGATGCACTAGATTCAGGAATTATCTTAGAAGAAAATCTAGCAGTGCTATGCATATCTTTCATAGGAAACATATTCTCAAAAAATGTTGCATCACGAGATTCCATTATAGTGTCAACATGCATATCAGGTACCTCGGATTTAACTACTAAAAATCTATAGCCAATGCTCCGCTGAGCATAACCTAGAAAGATGCAGTCCACAGTCTTTGGTCCGAGTTTGCGTTTCTTTGGGATGGGAATGTTGACCTTCGCCAAGCATCCCCAAGTGCGCAAATACGAAAGTGATGGCTTTCTCCCAACCCACTCCTCATAAGGGGTTTTATCTTTATTCTTGTTAGGAACTCTATTCAGGACATGACATGCAGTCAACAAAGCCTCCCCCCACCATGCCTTTGATAAACCAGCAGTGTCGAGCATGGAATTCACCAAGTCAGACAGAGTGCGGTTTTTCCTCTCGGCCACCCCATTGGATTGGGGCGAGTAGGGAGGCGTCCTCTCATGAATAATACCGTGTTCCTCACAGAATTCGTCAAAGATTTTAGGAAAATACTCTCCACCACGATCCGACCTAAGACGCTTGATCTTTCTCTCTAGTTGATTTTCAACTTCAGCCTTATAAATTTTAAAGTAGTCTAAAGCTTCATCTTTAGTTCGCAACAAGTAAACATAGCAAAATCTAGTCGCATCATCAATCAATGTCATGAAATATCTCTTTTCACCTTTTGTCAACACACCATTCATCTCGCATAGATCAGAATGTATGAGTTCTAGAGGTGCCAAGTTTCTCTCCTCGGCCGCCGTATGAGGCTTACGAGGTTGCTTCGATTGCACACAACTATGGCACTTAGAACCTTTGGCAATAGTGAATTTCGGAATTAAACTCATGCTGGATAACCGAGACATCAAACCAAAATTAATGTGACATAAACGAGAATGCCAAACACTGGTATCATCATTAACACCGCCACAAATATGGTTCACGGATTTATTACAGAAATCTGAAAGTGAAAAGCGGAACAAGCCTCCGCACTCATAGCCTTTTCCAATAAATTGTCCATGCTTGGAAACGACTACCTTATTCGACTCTAACACAACCTTAAACCCATCTCTGCAGAGAAGGGAACCGCTAACAAGATTCTTGTTCATAGAAGGGACATGCTGCACGTTTCTCAGCTGCACGATCTTCCCCGAAGTGAACTTCAGATCTACCGTGCCAACACCACAAACAGAGGCATGTGACCCATTGCCCATTAGGACGGAGGAATCCCGTGCGGCCTGGTAAGAAGTGAACATAGAGATGTCAGCACACACATGAACGTTAGCACCCGTATCAATCCACCAAGAGGGAGATTGAAATACCGAAAGAACAGTAAATAGATTACCATACCCATCAGTATTGCTAGCAGTCACGACGTTGACACTCTTGGCCCTTTTCCCTCTGCGGTCTGCGCGTTCTGGGCAGTCCTTGGAAAAGTGGCCGGGCTCTCCACAAGTGAAACAAGTTAGATCACTCCTGTCCCTGTTCGGCTTCTTCTTCTTGAAGGTTGTAGTCTTTACAGGCTTGTTGAAAGAGGGCTTGAAGTTCCCTTTATTCTTGCCTGAGGATTTGCCTTTCTGCTGGACAAAGTTAGCAGTAGCATGACCCTCTCCTTTCTCAGTAGTGTCCTTAGCACGAGCCTTCTCCTCAACATCAAGGGACGCTATCAGATTTTCAACTGATATCTCCTGTCTCTTGTGTTTGAGAGCTGTGGCGAAGTTCCTCCATGAAGGGGGCAACTTAGCAATAATGCAACCCGCCACAAACTTGTCGGGTAAGGCACACTTAAGGAGTTCGAGCTCTTTGGCAATGCACTGTATCTCATGAGCTTGTTGAACCACAGGAAGGTCCTTAGTCATCTTAAAATCATGAAAGCTCTCCATGATGTACAGTTCACTGCCAGCATCTGCAGCACCAAACTTGGCGTCCAGTGCGTCCCAGAGCTCTTTCCCGTCTTTTATGTGCATAAACACATCACACAGACGGTCAGCAAGAATGCTCAGAATGCATCCCACAAAGATAGTATTGGCTTCCTCGAACTTTTTCTGATCATCGTCAGACATAGTTCCTTCAGGTTTGCCTTTACTAATCTGGAACACTTTCATCGTGGTCAGCCAAAGCTCAGCTTTGTACTGCCACCTCTTAAAGTGCACACCGGTAAATTTATCCGGCCTCAGTGCATCGGTAAAACCAGCCATTGATAATTCAGGAAATTGCCTACAATTAGGTTTTTGGATTGTTGGATAATTAGGCACAATTTCCATTATTAATTCCAGAATATTAAACATGACAATAGCAGCTACTACCACATGTAACTCGAACATACTAGATGTACTAAACAACAAGATGAACGGAAACAGGCAGTAGCTAAACATGTACTCGCAGAACATGATGAACAGACGAACAGCAGTAGACCGCACGTACCGTTCGCTTGCAGATGTAGTCGTAGCAGTAACGTTGTTGATGACAACGTTGGAGAAGACCGGTCGAAGCAGACGGCGATGAAGACGGCGGTAGGCAGCACCGCCCGACTTGGATGGAAGACGACCCGTGATGAAGAGCTTGAGCAGTCGCGCAGAGCGCTTCCCAAAAACCTAATTCGCCCTCTCCCGTACAGGATCGCAAAGGCGAGTGGTTCCGGAGACCTGCTCTCCCGTTCGCCGGTGCACGCCGGCGCTCGGGATGGAGTAGACTACGGAGGCGGCGCAAGCAGCGAGAGGTGGTAAAACCCTAGATCGGTTTCAGGTGTGTACGGCGTGTAGCCAGGCAAGAGTTTATATAGGCGCGGACGCACAGCGGAAAAACCCTAGGCAAACCGCGGCGCGCGCGCGTCGTGACGTGTCGAGTCGAGACGAGACGAGCGAGGAGGAGGAGGAGCGCGCGTGTGGCACTTCTCTTCTCACTCACTTACCAAGTGGTGCAACACCCCACCTTATATGTTGGTCTACATCTCTCCCAACTTCCCATGTGGGACTAAACTTAGCTCCCACCCCTTGCCTTTGTGCAGCCAAAAATTTGGGCTGCATTCCAAATGGGCTTACACACATGGGCTTTGAGATTTCTAGGAATTTCTGAAATCTACTATGAGCTCATATGAAATGGCCCAAT
The DNA here is from genome assembly GCA_007115705.1 of Dactylis glomerata. NCBI lineage: Eukaryota > Viridiplantae > Streptophyta > Magnoliopsida > Poales > Poaceae > Dactylis > Dactylis glomerata. The sequence goes on from QXEO01000734.1 coordinate 9,137,763, forward strand.
ATTTCAACATTCCATTGCCCTCACATGATTGATCAGTAGGGCAAGATCATCCTCAACGCACTTCACCACGCTCGCCGTCAGAGCTTGTTGTTGACAGCAAAGACGCAGCCCTCATGGCCTCATCCAGTGACGTACGGCACGCCATGCCGAACGCTGCTTCCGTGGCCGATCTCTGTCGCCTTGCTCGGTTATGAGTACGACCAGACGCGGACTTTACTCGGTAAGTTTTCAGAAACGCAAAATGACTTAGGCCCGGGTAGCGTCATCTAAACCATGATCTTCTCTTCCATCTGACTTTCACTCTATGGTCGCAACTGTCAACTACTCTGTGCTTCTATTTCATCTAAAGCAGGCATGCATGTCCCAATTCAAATAATCTAGCATCCACGTCCATTCCAATTTGTCCCGTGCTAAGTCTCTTTTTATTTTACATAATCACAGATATATTCGCCTTTTTTCATTCGTGAGATCATCCTATGAACACTTAGAGGGCGTGATCAGGGCACTTACATTAAAACAACATGGCGATACTGTTTTGTTGGAGACTTGGAGTATGAGTATGACGGTGACATTCTTGTGGCAAAGTTATGTAGGATAATCTCATTATGAGTACAGAGAAATAAATAAGTCGTTGTTCCAATAAAAAAATAGTAATATGCTTTCACCATAACTAAAGGATTAAGGATGATCTTATAGTGCTTAGATAGTGTCAACTTGTCTCGCTAAAACATATACGTGGGAGGTGATATTCTTGTATATAGTAAAGCGTTTGTGATTATGTGCTTGTGCTTTTGTGTGGGAGTGTATGCTTGTGTTGTTCTCGGTGATCAAAAGAAAAGCAGACATGTAAACTCGTTTGGAGAGGATCCATCTGTGTTCGAATAGAGGTCCAAGAGGCCAGTGGCTGGGCTGCGTTTAGTGAAACAAGGCCGAAGGTAACTAGAAAGACATAAACTGGATCAAAGAACGTGGTTCCCGTGGAGAGAGATCCCAAAGGTGTCGTCCTTTCGCTCTGTGAAAGGACACGGCCTCCTCGGGATGGAGAGTACCTACGCCATCGCCATCGATCTCCTATTCTCCCCATTATTCTACGGTGGCAACATCATTGCCATCACGAGGATATAATTTTGCTTAATTTGGACTGGCACCATATCCTGCACGTTTCCTGGCATCATATATATTCAATTATTTGTTGAACTGGTAGTACTTACTAAAACCAGCATTAAAACCAATTTCGTAGTGGTCATTGGTGCAGGCAAGTCCGGTTAAACGCTTAATTCCAGCATTAAAACCGGTTCCAGCATTCCAGTTTAAATTTCGGCTGAATTTCGCGTGACCCGTTCCTGGCTTCCCGTGCAGCCTTCCGTAGCCCCGACGGTACATTTGCTGGAGGCACACATGTGCGACGGTGACATTCTGCGTTTGCCGTACCCTGCACTCCTGGCCTCCTGCAGCGCGATAATTCCTTGTTGTGATCGTAAGGTCTGTCTCACTTTGCGTGCGCCGTATCCCGATGCAACTGAACTCATGAGCCATCGTCGAGATTCAGAAGATAGTTCGAGATCCAATATCGACTGTGCCTTGCGGGTCAGGTTGCAGGCGGGGCGGGTTGCGGCTGACCGCTGTAGAATAGAGCGGGATGTTGCCAGCTATGCGGAGCAGAGCGGGACGTCGCTACATACCGCTAGACTCAACGCAGGACAATGCGGCATCCCGCATTCCCGCATCAGCCCGCTGATCGATGGCAGTAAGGCTGGTACCAGTGCATCACCCACTCTCACCCCACTATAGTCTCGCCACGTCAGCTTTTACCCTCACTCTCACCCCACTCTCACCCCCACGGTGCCAGTGCACGGGCTATAGTGCCAGCTCTCACTTCTCTCTCCTCCACATCAGCTTTTCTCTCTCCTCTCTTTTACAACATTCAAAATAATGCAAGAAAATTATTTTATTCAACTAAAATTGTTACCGATTACATAATAATTAATAAAATTGCATAATAAATTTTAAAAATTACATAATAAATAAAAAATAAATTCTAATCCTCTTCCTCCTCCTCATTCTCCTCGTCGTCATCATCTTCCAGACCAAGCTCTTTTTCCACCATCTTGATGGCCTTCACATGTTTGCGCTTTTCTGCTGCGTCCATGTCGGCAGTTGATCGGTCCCGCTACCATATGGCGCCGGAGGTGGAGGGTATGAACCATATGGCCCCGGAGGTGGTGTGCCGGAGGAGTATAAAACTCGGGGATGCGGCAAAGAACCGACATTGGAGCGACGATGTGTCGGAGAGACATCACCTAGGTCTACTGGTGACCCGTTGGCGTCCAAGAGATCCGTGAACGAGGTCATATCTGGATTCCAACTAGACATGGTGGAGAAGATTTGAGAGAGTGAAGGAGATGAATGAGATGAAATGGGTGTGGAGTGAGTGAAACCATATGGGGGTATTTATAGGGGGTGGAGATGAAATTTTAGGGTTTTTTGGCCTTTTTTCGAAATTTTTGAACCAGCAACGGCTACCCTAACGGCTAGCTGACGTGGACGAATCAGATCGCGCCACGTCAGCTAGCCGTTACACTATCGCCCGCCTATCGCCCCGCCTCCCGCCCCGCTATCGCCCGCCTATCGCCCCGCCTCTCGCCCGCTACCGCCCAGCCAACGCACCGCCCGCCTCTCGCCCCCTCTCGCCCGCCTCTCGCCCCCTCTCGCCCCGCTAGCGCGGGCGCCGGCCGGGCGGTATCGCCCGCTACCGCCGGGCGACGGGGCCGGCGCCCGCCGCTCCGCTATCGCCCGCCTATCGCCCGCCTCTCGCCTCCCGCCGGGCGGTACCGCCCCCGCTACCGCCCGCGTTGGCACCAGCCTAAGGAGCTAGCTAGCTGATCGATCGCTGTAATAGATAGCTAGCTGATCGGTAGTAACTAGTGATTACTTTGAACAAGAAAATGGCTGTCTTCATTTTGCCAAGTGATACGGACATACAGTAGTTATACATCAAGTTACAACTTACTGTACTCTCCGGCCCAAAAAAGATGTCGCCCGTGCAGTACAATCGAAATTTTGCAAAAAAAAATTGCGGGCTATTGCAGGCCCGGCGGTGGTCTGGTGATTGTGCGGTCACGCCGCTTCGGTCCACAAGAAAGAAAGCGGTAAGCCCAGCGGCCGGTTGCGGGCCTATTTTGCGGGGCGGTCCAGCGGCCTAGCGGGACATCCCGCACCGCTTGAAACCTGACTTGCGGGAGAGCAGAGTCGGAAGAGCCACCACCGGAGTTTCTTCCAGATCCTGCCACCGCCAAAGGCTCGCTGGAGCACGTGACCTGCCGTGCGAGATGCTATTGGTCTCGATTTAAACGGGCCTGAAGGTTTCTTAACCCAAGCCGCATGCTTCCGAGCTTGTGCTAATACTAATACTGCGCGCGCTAATCACCGAATAAGCATGTCATGTGCATTTGTCATAGAGCCGTTTTTGTTTAATGGCGAGATCCCACCTGGCCCCACCTCTAACGACGTCCCTTCGCCTATAAAGACCCCCCGACGGAAAAAGAAACCTAAGTACCCGATCAGATTTCCAGAACACATCGCGATCCGCCGCCGCCGTCGACCCGAAGATCGGGAGGGTCCAGAAGCTCTTCCCGGCACCCTGCCGGAGAGGGGAATCGCCACCGGAGGTCTTCTTCATCGCCATGCTTGCCTCCGGAGCGATGAGTGAGTAGTCTACCTTGGACTATGAGTCCATAGCAGTAGCTAGATGGTTGTCTTCTCCACCATGTGCTTCATGTTTAGATCTCATGAGCTGCCCTACATGATTGAGATCACCGTTATGTAATTCTACATGTTTGGTTTGTTGGGATCCGATGAATATTGGTGTTTATGATTAAGTTGCTGTACTGAATATTATCTTTTGTTATCTCTATGTTGTTTATGATCTTGCATGCTCTCCGTTGTTAGTAGCTATCTTGGCCGAGTAGTTACTAGTGACTCCAAGAGGGGGTATTTATGCTCGATAGTGGGTTCATGCCTCTATTTCACCTGGGGGAGTGACAGAAACCTCTAAGGTGGTAGATGTGCTGTTGCTACTAGGGAGAAAACAACATTCATATGCTCAAGGGCATATGCTTTGTTTACATTACACACTTTGCTTAATGCAATTATCTGTTGTTCGCAACTTAATACTTCTAGGGTGTTCGGATTGATATCCCCGGGAGTGGATTATTAGTCATAGATGCAGTTGGATGGCGGTCTATGTATTTTGTTGTAATGCCCAGAGTAAATCTCATAGTGATCTTCTTGACATATCATGTTATATTTATTCTATCAATTGTCCAACTGTAATTTGTTTACCCAGCATGTGTTATTTTATCTATGGAGAGACACCACTAGTGAACTGTGGACCCCGGTCCTATTTATATCATATTGCTATCACCTGTTTACTTTACTCGTACTGTTTACTTTACTCGCATACTCTACTGTTTTCCACTCGATACGCTCATAACCTTTGTTTCAAGCAAACCGGTGAGATTGACAACCTCATCGCAAGTTGGGAACAAAGTATTTGTTTGTGTGTGTGTAGGTTCCGCATCACCTTCAGTCATCATTGTCTTTCCTCTCCTAATCGATAAACCTTGGTATCTTAACTGAGGGAAAACTCGCTGTTATACTCATCATACCTTCCACTTGGGGTTCCCAACGGGCTGGTTATCCACCACGCACAAGGACTGTCTGCAGCAACATTCATTTGGAGTAGCAGCCTATTTTCTGGCGCCGTTGCCGGGGAGGAAGAGAAGACTTCTGCGAGGGGAGTTTTTCGCACACACATTCTTTACTTTGTTATTGTTTTGCTTTACTTTATTTATTTTACCTGCATTGCTTTTATCAAAAACCCAAAAAAATTAGAATCCTTGGTAGTTGTTTTTACTTGTTTACTTTCGTTTTGCTGAAATGGCCAATCCTGAAAACACCAAGTTGTGTGACTTTACTAGCACGAACAATAGTGATTTTATCTGCACACCTATTGCACCACCTATTCCTGCTGCAAACTTTTATGAGATTAAGCCTGCTTTATTGAACCTTGTTATGAAAGAGCAATTTTCTGGTGCTAGTACTGAAGATGCTGCAGCTCATCTCAACAATTTTTTTGAGCTATGTGAGATGCAGAAATATAAGGATGTTGACAGTGATATTATTAAGCTCAAGTTGTTTCCTTTTTCTTTGAGAGGAAAAGCTAAAGATTGGTTGCTGTCTTTGACTAAGAATAGTATTGATTCATGGGCTAAGTGTAAGGATGCTTTTATTGGTAGATACTATCCTCCTGCTAAGATTATAGCTTTGTGTAGCAATATTATGAAGTTTACTCAGTTTGATAATGAACATGTTGCTTAGGCTTGGGAAAGAATGAAATCTATGATAAAGAATTGCCCCACTCATGGACTGACTACTTGGATGATTATCCAAACTTTTTATGCAGGACTGAATTTTTCTTCAAGGAACCTACTTGATTCAGCTGCTGGAGGCACTTTTATGTCCCTTACCTTGGGCGCCGCATCAAAGCTACTCGACAACATGATGGTAAATTATTCTGAATGGCACACCGAGAGAGCTCCACAAGGTAAGAAGGTAAATTCTGTTGAGGAAACCTCTTCCTTAAGTGATAAGATTGATACCATTATGGCTATGCTTGCTAATGATAGGACTCATGTTGATCCTAATAATGTTCCTTTAGCCTCTCTGGTTGCTCAAGAAGAGCAAGTTGATGTGAATTTCATTAGAAACAATAATTTTAACAACAATGCTTATAGGAACAATTTTGCTAGTAATAATTATAGGCCGTATCCTTCTACAAATGGTAATGGTTATGGTAACTCTTATGGTAATTCCTACAACAACACTAGGGCCGCGCCCTCCGAGCTTGAGGTAATGCTCAAGGACTTCATCGGTAAGCAAACTGTTTTTAACAAGTCTGTTGAGGAAAAGTTAGGCAAAATTGATATTCTTGCTTCTAAAGTTGATAGCCTTGCTCATGATGTTGAAATTCTGAAATTATAAGTGTTTCCTAATGATGTGAAAGAGAACAATGTTTTTGCTACCGCTAATGCAATCCAAGTTGGAATTGATGAAAATATTAGATTGTTAGCGGAATTGCATGCCAGGTGGGAAAGAGAAGATGAGATGGCTAGAGAGATGAAGGTATGTACCATTACTACCTCTAATGACGTTGCTCCTACTGGTAGCAATCCTCTTACTTTGATTGGTGTAGAGAAAACTCCCACTCCTTGTGTTAAAAAGCCTAAAACTGCCAAAACTTTTTCTCAAAAGAGTGCTGAAATTTTTCGGACTGTGGGAGATGATAGCTCTATGTCTTTTAATGATTTTGATGTTGATGGCTGCAATATATCTAAAGTTATTTTGTTCTTGCAAAATCTTGCTTTGACTCCCAATGCTAGTTCTTTAAATATTGCTTTTACTAAGCATATTACCAATGCTCTCATAAAGATTAGGGATGAAAAGTTGAAGCAGAAAGCCTCTGTTCCCAAGAAGTTAGAAGATGGTTGGGAACCCATCATTGATATGCATGTTAATGGTTATGATTGCCATGCTTTATGTGATCTAGGTGCTAGTATTTCTATCATGCCTAGAAAGATTTATGACATGCTTGATTTACCACCGCTTGAAAAATGTTATTTTGATGTACCTATTGCTGATGTTGCTAAGAAGAAACCTTTGGGAAGGATTAATGATGTTCTTATTGTGGTTAACAATAAACTTGTTCCCGTTGATTTTCTTGTTATGGACGTTGAATGCCATGCTTCATGTCCTATTATTTTGGGAAGACCCTTTCTTCGAACTGTAGGTGCTATCATTGATATGAGGGAAGGCACTATTAAGTATCAATTCCCACTTAAGAAAGGTATGGAACACTTCCCTAGGAAAAGAAAGAAATTACTTTTTGACTCTATTCTTAGAGCAAATTATGAGCTTGATGCTTCATCACTCGATATTACTTGATTCGCAATTTTCTGCGCCTAGCTCAAAGGCGTTAAAGAAAAGCACTCTTGGGAGATAACCCAATGTTTCTTTTCAGTACTTTTTCTTTTATTTGAGTCTTGGAAGTCATTACTACTGTAATGACCGCTCCTTATCTTGTTTATTTCGTTTTTGTGCCAAGAGAAGTCTCTAATTTGAGTGAGGTAAAGATTTGGGGATGTTGCTGTCCTGAAACTGTTTTCGGTGCTGCACCGTAAAAATTCGTGAAAATTCTCTGTTTATCTTTTGGACCTGCGATTTCTTGTGCATATGACCCAGGTTATATCCAAACTTTTCTTAGTCGAACACTTTTTGATTTGAGCAACAGAAAATCCCTCAAAAATTCGACCTTTGTCAGCTGTTCAGTTTTGACAGATTTCTGCCAATATTTGTGTTTGCCACTTTATCGCTTTCTTTTGAGTTCTTTTGATCACGGAACTTTTGGGGATGTTGCTACAGTAGTATTTTCTATATATGTGGTGGTTTTGAGTTGAAACCTGAAGCAAATAGAGGATTGATTATATGTTATGCTTGCACTAATGTTGCTAATAGAATTGTGTTTAGTTTTGTATGAAGGAAGTTTTCAAGTGTAGGGATTGGAGAATGATGAGATGAGTTGAAGAATGGACAAAAGCTCAAGCTTGGGGATGCCCATGCATCACCCCAAGAAATATCCAAGAAGTACAAGCGTCAAAGCTTGGGGATGCCCCCGAGGCACCCATTCTTCATCGGCAAAAATCAGGTCACCTTTCAAAACACTATATTTTTATTGCTTCATGCACTATGTGTTTTTCTTGGAGCGTCAGTTGTTTTAGTTTTCTTAGTTGGTTTAGTTTGTTTGTTTGCTGCAATAAATGGTTGGACCCCAACAAATTTCTTTTGGAGGAGATGTACTCGTTTTCATTTGCAAAGAACGCTCTAGTTTTCACTCTCATTAAAAATCGAGTGTTCTTCTTTTTCTGCTACTGCTTTTGGTTTTCGTTTTCGCCTTGATTTGCGTTCAGATCTTGTCATATCTTTTCATCAAGGTGTATTTTTGCCTCTGATCTTTATTGGTTTTCATCAAAAGAGGTGTTTATAAAAATTTAAAATGGTGTTGGAAAAGAGAAAAAGCTTTGTGCAAAATAGTGGTACAAGAAGGAGCTTGTGTAGACTGCGGCTTAGGCTTTTTCATGTCATGCTTGATGTCTTTTTGATAGTATGCTTAGTGGTTTTGCTGTAGCATGACTTGTCTCAAATAACTGAGATTGCTTAATGAGCCTTTGAAAAAATCATGCGTTGTTTTTATTGTATGGAAGCATTATTTTGGTTTTCTCCTTGATGCTTTATTTGGGTTGACTTGGCGCATGCTCACACATGTTAGACTCTTACAAAGTCGCCAATAGCCTTCATGATCATTTAGTTTTTGACTTTTTATGCCATCATATGCTTCTTTTAATGTCGCTTTGCATGATTATGGCCATTATTGCTCTCTTAGTTGGTCGCTCCCAGTCTTTTGCTAGCCCTCGCCTTGTACTAAGTATGAGCTCTACTCGTGCATCCAACTCCTAAAAGCCAAAGTTTTCCATTGTGTCCACCATACATACCTACTAGCAATTTGCTATTCCAAGTAAATTTGACTTGCTTTTATTTTCTCTTCAAATTAAACTCTTACCAGTGTTATGCGAAACTCGGTTAGTAAAGCTCTCACGAACCGGAAGGCACACTTTACTTTTTCCTGTTCTTAAAAATTTGACATTGTGGTCTCTTATGTTGAGTTGTTATGCTTGCAAGTTGTAAGTTGGATTCTAGCCCAGCCATGCTGTCATGGGCAAGCTTTCAACATTGCACTTCTTATTTGAGTTGATATCGTGATCTTTTGTTTATGGATGCCCGCGGTGTGAAATGAATTGGGAATCTTGTGGGGATCATGGAGTTTGTATATGTGTTAGGGAAACGCCGGGCCGCCAATCTAAGCCATGCATAATTCATGGTGGAAATTTGCAGCATACCCATGGTGAACATTCGACGACGCATCTCATAATAAAAAGCTAAACAAAAGGCAAATAAAAGAGATGTCGAGGTGTTCATTGTCTGCTTGTCCTGTCATTTTGGTGTGGGCTTGTTCCATGTCATCGGGCACGGAGGTACCCCATTGGCGGTTCTCAATGATATGCATATACTTACAATGACAAGAGCCTTGCTTGGGACTCTAAGTAAAGTAGCATGAGGTTTGGGTACTCGTATTCACGGGGCACGAGGTTTTCAACTTATGATTTGTCAAGCATATGCATCATAATCGTTCTCGCATTAACTTTAACCATTCAAGATGCTTATGATGGGGGCAATGAGAGCTCAAAGCCGGTAAGTACCATAATTTTTGAAGGTTATAAAACTTGCAATCACTGCTTCCCTCTGCGAAGGGCCTTTCTTTTACTTTTATGTTGAGTCACCACCTTCTATCTTTATGCACCATTAAGAGAGCATAGTTGTCATTCTTAGTGTGATATGTATTGTCCCAAAGTTCATTGATTGACTCATATTGATTGGTTTCACTTGTTCTTAAATTATTTGTATCTAGTCGCCCTCTTAAACTTGAAGGTGTCCTATGCATTTATGTTTTGCTCTCTTTGAAGGACAAGCTGAAAACCATTTGTATGTTTTTCCTTATGATTTGAACACACGTTTGACTTTCATTGTTTCATTTTCATGATCTTTTGTTTGTGTTCATTTGCATGTTTACAACATGGTTGCTAAGTTCTTACTGTCATGACTATATCTTCATGCCCATGTTTTAAGTTCTTATGATCCCAGCTCACCAATGCTTACATATATGATCAAGATTGTGTAGGTGCATGTCACCTCAAAAATTATTCTTTGTTATCACTTACCTACTCGAGGACGAGCAGGAGTTAAGCTTGGGGATGCTTGATACGTCTCAAACGTATCTATAATTTTTGATGCTCCATGCTTGTTTTTACACCATTTGCCTATTGTTTCGTTACACTTAGTGGCACTTTTACGCATTTTCCGGAACTAACCTATTAACGAAGTGCCACAGTGCCAGTTTCCTGTTTTCTGCTGTTTTTGTGTTTCAGAAGTGATACACAGGAAATATTCTCGGAATTGGACGAAACAAGTTCCTGAAGTCTTATTTTACCCGGAAGCTTCCAGAGATCCGAAGAGGAGTAGGAGGGGGGCCACCAGGGGCCCACACACAGGGGTGGCGCGGCCAGCCCCTGGCCCGCGCCACCACCGTGTGAGGCCACCTGGCTCCACCTCTGACGACGTCCCTTCGCCTATAAAGACCCCCCGATGGAAAAAAACCTAAGTACCCGATCAGATTTCCAGAACACATCGCGATCCGCCGCCGCCGTCGACCCGAAGATCGGGAGGGTCCAGAAGCTCTTCCCGGCACCCTGCCGGAGAGGGGAATCGCCACCGGAGGTCTTCTTCATCGCCATGCTTGCCTCCGGAGCGATGAGTGAGTAGTCTACCTTGGACTATGGGTCCATAGCAGTAGCTAGATGGTTGTATTCTCCACCATGTGCTTCATGTTTAGATCTCATGAGCTGCCCTACATGATTGAGATCACCGTTATGTAATTCTACATGTTTGGTTTGTTGGGATCCGATGAATATTGGTGTTTATGATTAAGTTGATGTACTGAATATTATCTTTTGTTATCTCTATGTTGTTTATGATCTTGCATGCTCTCCGTTGTTAGTAGCTATCTTGGCCGAGTAGTTGCTAGTGACTCCAAGAGGGGGTATTTATGCTCGATAGTGGGTTCATGCCTCTATTTCACCTGGGGGAGTGACAGAAACCTCTAAGGTGGTTGATGTGCTGTTGCTACTAGGGAGAAAACAACATTCATATGCTCAAGGGCAAATGCTTTGTTTACATTACACACTTTGCTTAATGCAATTATCTGTTGTTCGCAACTTAATACTTCTAGGGTGTTCGGATTGATATCCCCGGGAGTGGATTATTAGTCATAGATGCAGTTGGATGGCGGTCTATGTATTTTGTTGTAATGCCCAGAGTAAATCTCATAGTGATCTTCTTGACATATCACGTTATCTTTATTCTATCAATTGCCCAACTGTAATTTGTTTACCCAGCATGTGTTATTTTATCTATGGAGAGACACCACTAGTGAACTGTGGACCCCGGTCCTTTTTACATCATATTGCTATCACCTATTTACTTTACTCGTACTGTTTACTTTACTCGCATACTCTACTGTTTTCCACTCGATACGCTCATAACCTTTGTTTCAAGCAAACCGGTGAGATTGACAACCTCATCGCAAGTTGGGAACAAAGTATTTGTTTGTGTGTGTGCAGGTTCTGCATCACCTTCAGTCGTCATTGTCTCTCCTCTCCTGATCGATAAACCTTGGTATCTTAACTGAGGGAAAACTCGCTGTTATACTCATCATACCTTCCTCTTGGGGTTTCCAACGGGCTGGTTATCCACCACGCACAAGGACTGTCTGCAGCAACATTCATTTGGAGTAGCAGCGCACACCACGAGGATGGCCACGAGAGCCTCCCGCTCTGCGGCCATGAACTGGCGCGTTCCCTCCTCGCGGTGCGCGGTCTCGAAGGAGGCGAGCAGCGCCACCTGCTCGTCCATCATCACCGGTGCCATCATGTCGCCATCGGAGGAGTCACCGAAGAGGGCCTCGATGTCATCGCTCGCGCCGACCTCCTTGACGTGTTGCTCCTGTGGCACCACCATGCCCACCATGTAGGCCTCGGCCATGGTCGCATCGTCGGCTGACGCGACGAGATCGACGACGGCGCGATACGGCCCCAGAAAAGGCCCGGCCGTGGACTCGACGGTGGCAATGTCGATGGAATATGACTGCAGCAGGGCCGCCGTCTGGCGAGCCGCGTCCTCCGCCACCTCCACCACCTACTTCTGCTGGTACGCGGCCACGGCGGCTGCCAGCGCCCACGCCTCCTGCTCCACGTGACGGGAGCCAATGACGCTGCGCGCGCACTTGTTGATGACCACCAATGCCTCTCTGATCCTCTTCTCCTCGTCAGCCTGGACGAGTGCCTCCATCACCGCCACGAACGTCGTGGCGTCGCCCGGCTGCTGGATGGCGAGCTCTTCCGCCCGGCGCATGGCATCCGCCACCTCGGCGTCCTCGGGGAAGCGGGCTAGGGCTAGCTCCCTGAGCATGGTCCACTTGCTGTTGTCGGTGGGCGCCATTGTTAGCGGCGGGCGGGAAGGTTTTGGTGGCAGAGGGAAGAGGGTTTTGGTGCCTATGGAGGCGCGCGCTCCGACCAAGTTTATAGGCTGCCAGAGCCGGCGGGAAACGTTGGCGGGCACGCGGGAACGGCCGACGGGAAACATTGGCCAGCGCACCCCCTCAAAATTTCTGGCGGCAATAGTGGCGCGCGCCGGAATTTTGCGTCGGGCGCCTTGCCTCCACCGTCGAGACTTGCATGCCGGCGAGGTGGTTAATAAATGCGTCGGCCCATTAGGTTGACCCCCCACCCAGCCGAACAGGCCTCGTTTTGGTGTCCGCAGCCCGACCCAAACAGACAAAATCGGACCGTTTCAGACACATAAATGGGTCGGCCCGCGTCTGACGTATTATGAGCCTAAATCGCGATTGATTTGGACTGTTTGTGTTAGGCCGCGGACAGGAAATCGGTTGTTTTCTAGCTGCTATCTGTTTGCGTCGAGAGTGCTCCAGCGACACGATGCAAATTAGGCCACTCTCGATGGCGGCGACAGAATTAGCGCCGCAACGTCCCACCGCGCCAGCTTCTGATATGTCGCAAACGTATCTATAATTTTTGATGCTCTATGCTTGTTTTACACCAATTGCTTTGTGTTTTGTTTACACTTCGTGGCATTTTTATGCATTTTCTGGAACTAACCTATTAACGAGATGCCACAGCGCCAGTTCCTGTTTTCTGCTATTTTTGTGTTTCAGAAAAGTTACACCGAAAATATTCTCGGAATTGGATGAAACAAAAGCTGAAATTCCTATTTACCTGAAAGGAAGACGGAGTCCAGAGGAGAGACGGAGCCGGACCAGGAGGCGGCCTCACCATAGGGTGGCGCGGGCCACCCCCGGCTGCGCCACCAGGTGGTGTGGGCCCCTGGTCCACCCCCTGACATCGTACTTCCGCCTATAAATTCCCTTCGTCGGGAAAACCCTAAGAAAACAAACACTTTTCCACGAAACATACTGCAAGCCGCCGCCGTCGTTGTCCCGAGATCGGGAGGGTCCAGAATCTCTTCCCGACACCCTACCGGAGAGGGGAATCATCACCGGAACCCTTCTTTATCACCATGCCAGCCTCCAGAGTGATGCGTGAGTAGTCTACCTTGGACTATGGGTCTATAGCAGTAGCTAGATGGTTGTCTTCTCCTCCATGTGCTTCATGTCTAGATCTTGTGAGCTGCCTATCATGATCAAGATCATCGTTATGTAATTCTACATATTGTGTTTGTTGGGATCCGATAAATATTGAGTACTATATCAAGTTGATTGTTGATTTATCATGTCTATGTTATTTATGATCTTGCATGCTCTCCGTTGCTAGTAGATATCTTGGACGAGTAGATGCTAGTGACTCCAAGAGGGAGTATTTATGCTCGATAGTGGGTTCATGCCTCTAGTAATCTAGGAGAGTGACAATAACTTCTAAGGTTGTAGATGTGTTGTTGCTACTAGAGAGAAAACAACAATCTTTTGTTCAAGGACATTTGTATTGTTTACATTACACACTTTGCTTAAGGCGATAATCTGTTGCTTGCAACTTAATACCCAAGGGTTGTTCGAATGATATCCTGCGGGTGGATTATTAGTCATAGATGAATGCTGGATTACGATCTATGTATTATGTTGTAATGCCCAAGTGAATCTCATAGTGATCTTCATGATATGTACATGCATTGTTATGCATTCTTTATTTTGTCAATTGCCCAACTGTATTTTGTTTACCTAGCATGTTATTTATCTTTATGGAGAGACACCTCTAGTGAACTGTGGACCCTGATGGCATGTAGATAATACCCCGTTGGGAACCCCAAAAGGAAGGTATGATGAGCACAGCAGCAAGTCTTCCCTTAGTTGTGAAACCAAGGTTTATCGAACCAGTAGGAGAATGCCAAACTTCAGAAGGTTGATGCTCGCTAGCTTCGCGACGGCTCCGGACAATTTATATGGCGCCTCGTCCAGGGCTTTGCTTTGCACCAGCAGCAACGTGGAACCTGCACACAACACAACCAAGTACTTTGCCCCAACTTACGATGAGGTTGTCAATCTCACCGGTTTGCTGTAAACAAAGGATTGAGCGTATCGAGTGGTAAAAGGTAATAGTATGCAAGTAAGTAAACAGTGCGAGTAAAAGTAAAACGCTATAGTAATGTAAAGGAAATTGGACCGGGGTCCACAGTTCACTAGTGGTGTCTCTCCATAAGATAAATAACAACATGCTGGGTAAACAAATTAAAATTGGGCAATTGATAGAATAAAGATAACATACATATGTCATGAGGATCACTATGAGATTCACTCTGGGCCATTACAACAAAATACATAGACCGTAATCCAACTGCATCTATGACTAATAATCCACCCTCCGGATGTCATCCGAGCAACCATTGGGTATTAAGTTGCGAACAACGGATAACTGCATTAAGCAAAGTGCGTAAAGTAAACAAAGCAAATGTCCTTGGACACAAGAATGTTGTTTTCTCCCTAGTGGCAACATCACATCTATAACCTTAGAGGTTTCTGTCACTCCCCCAGATTACTAGAGGCATAATGCTTGCGGTGGTAATATCTTTTCACCGTCCAGTTGGGAACCCCAAGAGGAAGGTATGATGAATATAGCAGCAAGGTTTTCTCTCAGTAAGAAACCAAGGTTTATCGATCTGAAGGGGAACAAGCCAAACGACTGAAGGTGATGCTTGCTAGCTTGCGACAGCTCCGGACAATTTATAAGGCGCCTCGTCCAAGCTTTGCTTTGCTAGCTGCAACGCGGAAACCTGCACACAACACAACCAAATACTTTGCTCCCAACTTACGATGAGGTTGTCAATCTCACCGGTTTGCTTGAAACAAAGGAATGAGCGTATCGAGTGGAAAATAGTAATAGTATGCGAGTAAAGTAAACAGTGTGAGTAAAGTAAACAGGTGATAGCAATATAAAGGAAATAGGACCGGGGTCCACAGCTCACTAGCGGTGTCTCTCCATAAGATAAAATAATACATGCTGGGTAAAAAAAATTACAGTTGGGCAATTGATAGAATAAAGACAACGTGCATATGATGAGAGGATCACTATGAGATTTACTCTGGGCATTACAACAAGATACATAGACCCGCCATCCAACTGCATCTATGACTAATAATCCACTTGTGGCGAATCAATCCAAGAACTCCACAAGTATTAAGTTGCGAACAACAGATAATTGCATTAAGCAAAGTGTGTAATGTAAACAAAGCATATGCCTTGTTGATGTGCTGTTGCTACTAGGGGGAAAACAACATTCATATGCCCTCGAGCATATGAATGTTGTTTTCCCCCTAGTAGCAACAGCACATCTACAACCTTAGAGGTTTCTGTCACTCCCCCAGATTAAATAGAGGCATGAACCCACTATCGAGCATAAATACCCCCCCCTTGGAGTCACTAGCAACTACTCGGCCAAGATAGCTACTAACAACGGAGAGCATGCAAGATCATAAACAACATAGAGATAACATAAGATAAATTTCAGTACATCAACTCAAGCATAACACCAATATTCATCGGATCCCAACAAACCAAACATGTAGAATTACATAACGGTGATCTCAATCATGTAGGGTAGCTCATGAGATCTAAACATGAAGCACATAGTGGAGAAGACAACCATCTAGCTACTGCTATGGACCCATAGTCCAAGGTAGACTACTCACTTATCGCTCCGGAGGCAAGCATGGCGATGAAGAAGACCTCCGGTGGCGATTCCCCTCTCCGGTAGGGTGCCAGGAAGAGCTTATGGACCCTCCCGATCTTCGGGTCGACGGCGGCGGCAGATCGCGATGTGTTCTGGAAAATTGATCGGGTTGTTTAGGTTTTTTCCCGTCGGGGGGGGGGGTCTTTATAGGCGAAGGGGCATCGTCAGAAGTGGACCAAGGTGCCCTCACACATAGGGGGCGTGGCCAGGGCCTGGGCCGCGCCTGTAACACCCCACTTTTTGTAACCCTGTTTAAGTAGTGCTTAGTGAGCCAAAAATGAGGGCCAACAAAAACTTTTTGAGCAAACCTCTAGAAGTACTATTTCTTGCTTGTTTGTCTTGGTTGTTATATTAATGATGTCTTTTTGAGTTGCCTGTTTGAACAAATTTGTGAACCAACACAATCCTTGTGCTCTTGTGATCATGCCTTTATTTATGCTTCTAGCTATTTTCCAAAACCATTATCTTGGCAACCTCTCATTTTTCATATTATCTTATTTGACCAAGACGAGAGCCAAGATTTATCTTTGAGAAAAAGCTTTATCAAAACAAAGTATTTACAAAATTACCTAGACCTACAAAGTAGAGTGGTCCCACTATTGCACAAACCTATATTTTGTTGATGTTACAAAGGATTTCAAACACCTTTAAGAAAACTTTCTAAAGGAGATGCTATGTCTCCACTAGTTCTGAAAAGTCTACAAAAGCTTTACTCTTTTATTTGGAAACTCTTCTCTACTTGACCATGGCATGATCATCATTGAGCACTGGTTCAATCATTGTTTTTGCTAATGCTAGATTAGCTGCAAATGATTAACCTTGTGTGGTGAGTTGACCTTGTGTGACTGTTTGACTTTGATGAGTTGCTTGTTGTGTGGATATTCCTCATATAGGCCTGTGGCCTAACCTATTTCAAAATACATCCATTAATGTGTTGTTCTCATATAAGTTGTTTTCATGCTATCCTTTCAAATAAAAACCCATCCGTTTATTTTCCTCTCAATCCTGAACCCCTAACTCTAATGTCTTAGTCTTATCATGAGACATTAGGAGCTCCATTTTGAGGAATCCTAAAACTAATCAAACTAGCCCAAGGAAGGCACGCATGGTATTATTAGAAATCTTCATCCAACCATAAAAAGGTTTCACTCAGATTTAGAAAATCATCTCTTGCAGACATTCATCAAACACAGTGTGCAGACCATCTTCACCCCGCCTCCCGCCCCGCTATCGCCCGCCTATCGCCCCGCCTCTCGCCCGCTACCGCCCAGCCAACGCACCGCCCGCCTCTCGCCCCCTCTCGCCCGCCTCTCGCCCCCTCTCGCCCCGCTAGCGCGGGCGCCGGCCGGGCGGTATCGCCCGCTACCGCCGGGCGACGGGGCCGGCGCCCGCCGCTCCGCTATCGCCCGCCTATCGCCCGCCTCTCGCCTCCCGCCGGGCGGTACCGCCCCCGCTACCGCCCGCGTTGGCACCAGCCTAAGGAGCTAGCTAGCTGATCGATCGCTGTAATAGATAGCTAGCTGATCGGTAGTAACTAGTGATTACTTTGAACAAGAAAATGGCTGTCTTCATTTTGCCAAGTGATACGGACATACAGTAGTTATACATCAAGTTACAACTTACTGTACTCTCCGGCCCAAAAAAGATGTCGCCCGTGCAGTACAATCGAAATTTTGCAAAAAAAAATTGCGGGCTATTGCAGGCCCGGCGGTGGTCTGGTGATTGTGCGGTCACGCCGCTTCGGTCCACAAGAAAGAAAGCGGTAAGCCCAGCGGCCGGTTGCGGGCCTATTTTGCGGGGCGGTCCAGCGGCCTAGCGGGACATCCCGCACCGCTTGAAACCTGACTTGCGGGAGAGCAGAGTCGGAAGAGCCACCACCGGAGTTTCTTCCAGATCCTGCCACCGCCAAAGGCTCGCTGGAGCACGTGACCTGCCGTGCGAGATGCTATTGGTCTCGATTTAAACGGGCCTGAAGGTTTCTTAACCCAAGCCGCATGCTTCCGAGCTTGTGCTAATACTAATACTGCGCGCGCTAATCACCGAATAAGCATGTCATGTGCATTTGTCATAGAGCCGTTTTTGTTTAATGGCGAGATCCCACCTGGCCCCACCTCTAACGACGTCCCTTCGCCTATAAAGACCCCCCGACGGAAAAAGAAACCTAAGTACCCGATCAGATTTCCAGAACACATCGCGATCCGCCGCCGCCGTCGACCCGAAGATCGGGAGGGTCCAGAAGCTCTTCCCGGCACCCTGCCGGAGAGGGGAATCGCCACCGGAGGTCTTCTTCATCGCCATGCTTGCCTCCGGAGCGATGAGTGAGTAGTCTACCTTGGACTATGAGTCCATAGCAGTAGCTAGATGGTTGTCTTCTCCACCATGTGCTTCATGTTTAGATCTCATGAGCTGCCCTACATGATTGAGATCACCGTTATGTAATTCTACATGTTTGGTTTGTTGGGATCCGATGAATATTGGTGTTTATGATTAAGTTGCTGTACTGAATATTATCTTTTGTTATCTCTATGTTGTTTATGATCTTGCATGCTCTCCGTTGTTAGTAGCTATCTTGGCCGAGTAGTTACTAGTGACTCCAAGAGGGGGTATTTATGCTCGATAGTGGGTTCATGCCTCTATTTCACCTGGGGGAGTGACAGAAACCTCTAAGGTGGTAGATGTGCTGTTGCTACTAGGGAGAAAACAACATTCATATGCTCAAGGGCATATGCTTTGTTTACATTACACACTTTGCTTAATGCAATTATCTGTTGTTCGCAACTTAATACTTCTAGGGTGTTCGGATTGATATCCCCGGGAGTGGATTATTAGTCATAGATGCAGTTGGATGGCGGTCTATGTATTTTGTTGTAATGCCCAGAGTAAATCTCATAGTGATCTTCTTGACATATCATGTTATATTTATTCTATCAATTGTCCAACTGTAATTTGTTTACCCAGCATGTGTTATTTTATCTATGGAGAGACACCACTAGTGAACTGTGGACCCCGGTCCTATTTATATCATATTGCTATCACCTGTTTACTTTACTCGTACTGTTTACTTTACTCGCATACTCTACTGTTTTCCACTCGATACGCTCATAACCTTTGTTTCAAGCAAACCGGTGAGATTGACAACCTCATCGCAAGTTGGGAACAAAGTATTTGTTTGTGTGTGTGTAGGTTCCGCATCACCTTCAGTCATCATTGTCTTTCCTCTCCTAATCGATAAACCTTGGTATCTTAACTGAGGGAAAACTCGCTGTTATACTCATCATACCTTCCACTTGGGGTTCCCAACGGGCTGGTTATCCACCACGCACAAGGACTGTCTGCAGCAACATTCATTTGGAGTAGCAGCCTATTTTCTGGCGCCGTTGCCGGGGAGGAAGAGAAGACTTCTGCGAGGGGAGTTTTTCGCACACACATTCTTTACTTTGTTATTGTTTTGCTTTACTTTATTTATTTTACCTGCATTGCTTTTATCAAAAACCCAAAAAAATTAGAATCCTTGGTAGTTGTTTTTACTTGTTTACTTTCGTTTTGCTGAAATGGCCAATCCTGAAAACACCAAGTTGTGTGACTTTACTAGCACGAACAATAGTGATTTTATCTGCACACCTATTGCACCACCTATTCCTGCTGCAAACTTTTATGAGATTAAGCCTGCTTTATTGAACCTTGTTATGAAAGAGCAATTTTCTGGTGCTAGTACTGAAGATGCTGCAGCTCATCTCAACAATTTTTTTGAGCTATGTGAGATGCAGAAATATAAGGATGTTGACAGTGATATTATTAAGCTCAAGTTGTTTCCTTTTTCTTTGAGAGGAAAAGCTAAAGATTGGTTGCTGTCTTTGACTAAGAATAGTATTGATTCATGGGCTAAGTGTAAGGATGCTTTTATTGGTAGATACTATCCTCCTGCTAAGATTATAGCTTTGTGTAGCAATATTATGAAGTTTACTCAGTTTGATAATGAACATGTTGCTTAGGCTTGGGAAAGAATGAAATCTATGATAAAGAATTGCCCCACTCATGGACTGACTACTTGGATGATTATCCAAACTTTTTATGCAGGACTGAATTTTTCTTCAAGGAACCTACTTGATTCAGCTGCTGGAGGCACTTTTATGTCCCTTACCTTGGGCGCCGCATCAAAGCTACTCGACAACATGATGGTAAATTATTCTGAATGGCACACCGAGAGAGCTCCACAAGGTAAGAAGGTAAATTCTGTTGAGGAAACCTCTTCCTTAAGTGATAAGATTGATACCATTATGGCTATGCTTGCTAATGATAGGACTCATGTTGATCCTAATAATGTTCCTTTAGCCTCTCTGGTTGCTCAAGAAGAGCAAGTTGATGTGAATTTCATTAGAAACAATAATTTTAACAACAATGCTTATAGGAACAATTTTGCTAGTAATAATTATAGGCCGTATCCTTCTACAAATGGTAATGGTTATGGTAACTCTTATGGTAATTCCTACAACAACACTAGGGCCGCGCCCTCCGAGCTTGAGGTAATGCTCAAGGACTTCATCGGTAAGCAAACTGTTTTTAACAAGTCTGTTGAGGAAAAGTTAGGCAAAATTGATATTCTTGCTTCTAAAGTTGATAGCCTTGCTCATGATGTTGAAATTCTGAAATTATAAGTGTTTCCTAATGATGTGAAAGAGAACAATGTTTTTGCTACCGCTAATGCAATCCAAGTTGGAATTGATGAAAATATTAGATTGTTAGCGGAATTGCATGCCAGGTGGGAAAGAGAAGATGAGATGGCTAGAGAGATGAAGGTATGTACCATTACTACCTCTAATGACGTTGCTCCTACTGGTAGCAATCCTCTTACTTTGATTGGTGTAGAGAAAACTCCCACTCCTTGTGTTAAAAAGCCTAAAACTGCCAAAACTTTTTCTCAAAAGAGTGCTGAAATTTTTCGGACTGTGGGAGATGATAGCTCTATGTCTTTTAATGATTTTGATGTTGATGGCTGCAATATATCTAAAGTTATTTTGTTCTTGCAAAATCTTGCTTTGACTCCCAATGCTAGTTCTTTAAATATTGCTTTTACTAAGCATATTACCAATGCTCTCATAAAGATTAGGGATGAAAAGTTGAAGCAGAAAGCCTCTGTTCCCAAGAAGTTAGAAGATGGTTGGGAACCCATCATTGATATGCATGTTAATGGTTATGATTGCCATGCTTTATGTGATCTAGGTGCTAGTATTTCTATCATGCCTAGAAAGATTTATGACATGCTTGATTTACCACCGCTTGAAAAATGTTATTTTGATGTACCTATTGCTGATGTTGCTAAGAAGAAACCTTTGGGAAGGATTAATGATGTTCTTATTGTGGTTAACAATAAACTTGTTCCCGTTGATTTTCTTGTTATGGACGTTGAATGCCATGCTTCATGTCCTATTATTTTGGGAAGACCCTTTCTTCGAACTGTAGGTGCTATCATTGATATGAGGGAAGGCACTATTAAGTATCAATTCCCACTTAAGAAAGGTATGGAACACTTCCCTAGGAAAAGAAAGAAATTACTTTTTGACTCTATTCTTAGAGCAAATTATGAGCTTGATGCTTCATCACTCGATATTACTTGATTCGCAATTTTCTGCGCCTAGCTCAAAGGCGTTAAAGAAAAGCACTCTTGGGAGATAACCCAATGTTTCTTTTCAGTACTTTTTCTTTTATTTGAGTCTTGGAAGTCATTACTACTGTAATGACCGCTCCTTATCTTGTTTATTTCGTTTTTGTGCCAAGAGAAGTCTCTAATTTGAGTGAGGTAAAGATTTGGGGATGTTGCTGTCCTGAAACTGTTTTCGGTGCTGCACCGTAAAAATTCGTGAAAATTCTCTGTTTATCTTTTGGACCTGCGATTTCTTGTGCATATGACCCAGGTTATATCCAAACTTTTCTTAGTCGAACACTTTTTGATTTGAGCAACAGAAAATCCCTCAAAAATTCGACCTTTGTCAGCTGTTCAGTTTTGACAGATTTCTGCCAATATTTGTGTTTGCCACTTTATCGCTTTCTTTTGAGTTCTTTTGATCACGGAACTTTTGGGGATGTTGCTACAGTAGTATTTTCTATATATGTGGTGGTTTTGAGTTGAAACCTGAAGCAAATAGAGGATTGATTATATGTTATGCTTGCACTAATGTTGCTAATAGAATTGTGTTTAGTTTTGTATGAAGGAAGTTTTCAAGTGTAGGGATTGGAGAATGATGAGATGAGTTGAAGAATGGACAAAAGCTCAAGCTTGGGGATGCCCATGCATCACCCCAAGAAATATCCAAGAAGTACAAGCGTCAAAGCTTGGGGATGCCCCCGAGGCACCCATTCTTCATCGGCAAAAATCAGGTCACCTTTCAAAACACTATATTTTTATTGCTTCATGCACTATGTGTTTTTCTTGGAGCGTCAGTTGTTTTAGTTTTCTTAGTTGGTTTAGTTTGTTTGTTGCTGCAATAAATGGTTGGACCCCAACAAATTTCTTTTGGAGGAGATGTACTCGTTTTCATTTGCAAAGAACGCTCTAGTTTTCACTCTCATTAAAAATCGAGTGTTCTTCTTTTTCTGCTACTGCTTTTGGTTTTCGTTTTCGCCTTGATTTGCGTTCAGATCTTGTCATATCTTTTCATCAAGGTGTATTTTTGCCTCTGATCTTTATTGGTTTTCATCAAAAGAGGTGTTTATAAAAATTTAAAATGGTGTTGGAAAAGAGAAAAAGCTTTGTGCAAAATAGTGGTACAAGAAGGAGCTTGTGTAGACTGCGGCTTAGGCTTTTTCATGTCATGCTTGATGTCTTTTTGATAGTATGCTTAGTGGTTTTGCTGTAGCATGACTTGTCTCAAATAACTGAGATTGCTTAATGAGCCTTTGAAAAAATCATGCGTTGTTTTTATTGTATGGAAGCATTATTTTGGTTTTCTCCTTGATGCTTTATTTGGGTTGACTTGGCGCATGCTCACACATGTTAGACTCTTACAAAGTCGCCAATAGCCTTCATGATCATTTAGTTTTTGACTTTTTATGCCATCATATGCTTCTTTTAATGTCGCTTTGCATGATTATGGCCATTATTGCTCTCTTAGTTGGTCGCTCCCAGTCTTTTGCTAGCCCTCGCCTTGTACTAAGTATGAGCTCTACTCGTGCATCCAACTCCTAAAAGCCAAAGTTTTCCATTGTGTCCACCATACATACCTACTAGCAATTTGCTATTCCAAGTAAATTTGACTTGCTTTTATTTTCTCTTCAAATTAAACTCTTACCAGTGTTATGCGAAACTCGGTTAGTAAAGCTCTCACGAACCGGAAGGCACACTTTACTTTTTCCTGTTCTTAAAAATTTGACATTGTGGTCTCTTATGTTGAGTTGTTATGCTTGCAAGTTGTAAGTTGGATTCTAGCCCAGCCATGCTGTCATGGGCAAGCTTTCAACATTGCACTTCTTATTTGAGTTGATATCGTGATCTTTTGTTTATGGATGCCCGCGGTGTGAAATGAATTGGGAATCTTGTGGGGATCATGGAGTTTGTATATGTGTTAGGGAAACGCCGGGCCGCCAATCTAAGCCATGCATAATTCATGGTGGAAATTTGCAGCATACCCATGGTGAACATTCGACGACGCATCTCATAATAAAAAGCTAAACAAAAGGCAAATAAAAGAGATGTCGAGGTGTTCATTGTCTGCTTGTCCTGTCATTTTGGTGTGGGCTTGTTCCATGTCATCGGGCACGGAGGTACCCCATTGGCGGTTCTCAATGATATGCATATACTTACAATGACAAGAGCCTTGCTTGGGACTCTAAGTAAAGTAGCATGAGGTTTGGGTACTCGTATTCACGGGGCACGAGGTTTTCAACTTATGATTTGTCAAGCATATGCATCATAATCGTTCTCGCATTAACTTTAACCATTCAAGATGCTTATGATGGGGGCAATGAGAGCTCAAAGCCGGTAAGTACCATAATTTTTGAAGGTTATAAAACTTGCAATCACTGCTTCCCTCTGCGAAGGGCCTTTCTTTTACTTTTATGTTGAGTCACCACCTTCTATCTTTATGCACCATTAAGAGAGCATAGTTGTCATTCTTAGTGTGATATGTATTGTCCCAAAGTTCATTGATTGACTCATATTGATTGGTTTCACTTGTTCTTAAATTATTTGTATCTAGTCGCCCTCTTAAACTTGAAGGTGTCCTATGCATTTATGTTTTGCTCTCTTTGAAGGACAAGCTGAAAACCATTTGTATGTTTTTCCTTATGATTTGAACACACGTTTGACTTTCATTGTTTCATTTTCATGATCTTTTGTTTGTGTTCATTTGCATGTTTACAACATGGTTGCTAAGTTCTTACTGTCATGACTATATCTTCATGCCCATGTTTTAAGTTCTTATGATCCCAGCTCACCAATGCTTACATATATGATCAAGATTGTGTAGGTGCATGTCACCTCAAAAATTATTCTTTGTTATCACTTACCTACTCGAGGACGAGCAGGAGTTAAGCTTGGGGATGCTTGATACGTCTCAAACGTATCTATAATTTTTGATGCTCCATGCTTGTTTTTACACCATTTGCCTATTGTTTCGTTACACTTAGTGGCACTTTTACGCATTTTCCGGAACTAACCTATTAACGAAGTGCCACAGTGCCAGTTTCCTGTTTTCTGCTGTTTTTGTGTTTCAGAAGTGATACACAGGAAATATTCTCGGAATTGGACGAAACAAGTTCCTGAAGTCTTATTTTACCCGGAAGCTTCCAGAGATCCGAAGAGGAGTAGGAGGGGGGCCACCAGGGGCCCACACACAGGGGTGGCGCGGCCAGCCCCTGGCCCGCGCCACCACCGTGTGAGGCCACCTGGCTCCACCTCTGACGACGTCCCTTCGCCTATAAAGACCCCCCGATGGAAAAAAACCTAAGTACCCGATCAGATTTCCAGAACACATCGCGATCCGCCGCCGCCGTCGACCCGAAGATCGGGAGGGTCCAGAAGCTCTTCCCGGCACCCTGCCGGAGAGGGGAATCGCCACCGGAGGTCTTCTTCATCGCCATGCTTGCCTCCGGAGCGATGAGTGAGTAGTCTACCTTGGACTATGGGTCCATAGCAGTAGCTAGATGGTTGTATTCTCCACCATGTGCTTCATGTTTAGATCTCATGAGCTGCCCTACATGATTGAGATCACCGTTATGTAATTCTACATGTTTGGTTTGTTGGGATCCGATGAATATTGGTGTTTATGATTAAGTTGATGTACTGAATATTATCTTTTGTTATCTCTATGTTGTTTATGATCTTGCATGCTCTCCGTTGTTAGTAGCTATCTTGGCCGAGTAGTTGCTAGTGACTCCAAGAGGGGGTATTTATGCTCGATAGTGGGTTCATGCCTCTATTTCACCTGGGGGAGTGACAGAAACCTCTAAGGTGGTTGATGTGCTGTTGCTACTAGGGAGAAAACAACATTCATATGCTCAAGGGCAAATGCTTTGTTTACATTACACACTTTGCTTAATGCAATTATCTGTTGTTCGCAACTTAATACTTCTAGGGTGTTCGGATTGATATCCCCGGGAGTGGATTATTAGTCATAGATGCAGTTGGATGGCGGTCTATGTATTTTGTTGTAATGCCCAGAGTAAATCTCATAGTGATCTTCTTGACATATCACGTTATCTTTATTCTATCAATTGCCCAACTGTAATTTGTTTACCCAGCATGTGTTATTTTATCTATGGAGAGACACCACTAGTGAACTGTGGACCCCGGTCCTTTTTACATCATATTGCTATCACCTATTTACTTTACTCGTACTGTTTACTTTACTCGCATACTCTACTGTTTTCCACTCGATACGCTCATAACCTTTGTTTCAAGCAAACCGGTGAGATTGACAACCTCATCGCAAGTTGGGAACAAAGTATTTGTTTGTGTGTGTGCAGGTTCTGCATCACCTTCAGTCGTCATTGTCTCTCCTCTCCTGATCGATAAACCTTGGTATCTTAACTGAGGGAAAACTCGCTGTTATACTCATCATACCTTCCTCTTGGGGTTTCCAACGGGCTGGTTATCCACCACGCACAAGGACTGTCTGCAGCAACATTCATTTGGAGTAGCAGCGCACACCACGAGGATGGCCACGAGAGCCTCCCGCTCTGCGGCCATGAACTGGCGCGTTCCCTCCTCGCGGTGCGCGGTCTCGAAGGAGGCGAGCAGCGCCACCTGCTCGTCCATCATCACCGGTGCCATCATGTCGCCATCGGAGGAGTCACCGAAGAGGGCCTCGATGTCATCGCTCGCGCCGACCTCCTTGACGTGTTGCTCCTGTGGCACCACCATGCCCACCATGTAGGCCTCGGCCATGGTCGCATCGTCGGCTGACGCGACGAGATCGACGACGGCGCGATACGGCCCCAGAAAAGGCCCGGCCGTGGACTCGACGGTGGCAATGTCGATGGAATATGACTGCAGCAGGGCCGCCGTCTGGCGAGCCGCGTCCTCCGCCACCTCCACCACCTACTTCTGCTGGTACGCGGCCACGGCGGCTGCCAGCGCCCACGCCTCCTGCTCCACGTGACGGGAGCCAATGACGCTGCGCGCGCACTTGTTGATGACCACCAATGCCTCTCTGATCCTCTTCTCCTCGTCAGCCTGGACGAGTGCCTCCATCACCGCCACGAACGTCGTGGCGTCGCCCGGCTGCTGGATGGCGAGCTCTTCCGCCCGGCGCATGGCATCCGCCACCTCGGCGTCCTCGGGGAAGCGGGCTAGGGCTAGCTCCCTGAGCATGGTCCACTTGCTGTTGTCGGTGGGCGCCATTGTTAGCGGCGGGCGGGAAGGTTTTGGTGGCAGAGGGAAGAGGGTTTTGGTGCCTATGGAGGCGCGCGCTCCGACCAAGTTTATAGGCTGCCAGAGCCGGCGGGAAACGTTGGCGGGCACGCGGGAACGGCCGACGGGAAACATTGGCCAGCGCACCCCCTCAAAATTTCTGGCGGCAATAGTGGCGCGCGCCGGAATTTTGCGTCGGGCGCCTTGCCTCCACCGTCGAGACTTGCATGCCGGCGAGGTGGTTAATAAATGCGTCGGCCCATTAGGTTGACCCCCCACCCAGCCGAACAGGCCTCGTTTTGGTGTCCGCAGCCCGACCCAAACAGACAAAATCGGACCGTTTCAGACACATAAATGGGTCGGCCCGCGTCTGACGTATTATGAGCCTAAATCGCGATTGATTTGGACTGTTTGTGTTAGGCCGCGGACAGGAAATCGGTTGTTTTCTAGCTGCTATCTGTTTGCGTCGAGAGTGCTCCCAGCGACACGATGCAAATTAGGCCACTCTCGATGGCGGCGACAGAATTAGCGCCGCAACGTCCCACCGCGCCAGCTTCTGATATGTCGCAAACGTATCTATAATTTTTGATGCTCTATGCTTGTTTTACACCAATTGCTTTGTGTTTTGTTTACACTTCGTGGCATTTTTATGCATTTTCTGGAACTAACCTATTAACGAGATGCCACAGCGCCAGTTCCTGTTTTCTGCTATTTTTGTGTTTCAGAAAAGTTACACCGAAAATATTCTCGGAATTGGATGAAACAAAAGCTGAAATTCCTATTTACCTGAAAGGAAGACGGAGTCCAGAGGAGAGACGGAGCCGGACCAGGAGGCGGCCTCACCATAGGGTGGCGCGGGCCACCCCCGGCTGCGCCACCAGGTGGTGTGGGCCCCTGGTCCACCCCCTGACATCGTACTTCCGCCTATAAATTCCCTTCGTCGGGAAAACCCTAAGAAAACAAACACTTTTCCACGAAACATACTGCAAGCCGCCGCCGTCGTTGTCCCGAGATCGGGAGGGTCCAGAATCTCTTCCCGACACCCTACCGGAGAGGGGAATCATCACCGGAACCCTTCTTTATCACCATGCCAGCCTCCAGAGTGATGCGTGAGTAGTCTACCTTGGACTATGGGTCTATAGCAGTAGCTAGATGGTTGTCTTCTCCTCCATGTGCTTCATGTCTAGATCTTGTGAGCTGCCTATCATGATCAAGATCATCGTTATGTAATTCTACATATTGTGTTTGTTGGGATCCGATAAATATTGAGTACTATATCAAGTTGATTGTTGATTTATCATGTCTATGTTATTTATGATCTTGCATGCTCTCCGTTGCTAGTAGATATCTTGGACGAGTAGATGCTAGTGACTCCAAGAGGGAGTATTTATGCTCGATAGTGGGTTCATGCCTCTAGTAATCTAGGAGAGTGACAATAACTTCTAAGGTTGTAGATGTGTTGTTGCTACTAGAGAGAAAACAACAATCTTTTGTTCAAGGACATTTGTATTGTTTACATTACACACTTTGCTTAAGGCGATAATCTGTTGCTTGCAACTTAATACCCAAGGGTTGTTCGAATGATATCCTGCGGGTGGATTATTAGTCATAGATGAATGCTGGATTACGATCTATGTATTATGTTGTAATGCCCAAGTGAATCTCATAGTGATCTTCATGATATGTACATGCATTGTTATGCATTCTTTATTTTGTCAATTGCCCAACTGTATTTTGTTTACCTAGCATGTTATTTATCTTTATGGAGAGACACCTCTAGTGAACTGTGGACCCTGATGGCATGTAGATAATACCCCGTTGGGAACCCCAAAAGGAAGGTATGATGAGCACAGCAGCAAGTCTTCCCTTAGTTGTGAAACCAAGGTTTATCGAACCAGTAGGAGAATGCCAAACTTCAGAAGGTTGATGCTCGCTAGCTTCGCGACGGCTCCGGACAATTTATATGGCGCCTCGTCCAGGGCTTTGCTTTGCACCAGCAGCAACGTGGAACCTGCACACAACACAACCAAGTACTTTGCCCCAACTTACGATGAGGTTGTCAATCTCACCGGTTTGCTGTAAACAAAGGATTGAGCGTATCGAGTGGTAAAAGGTAATAGTATGCAAGTAAGTAAACAGTGCGAGTAAAAGTAAAACGCTATAGTAATGTAAAGGAAATTGGACCGGGGTCCACAGTTCACTAGTGGTGTCTCTCCATAAGATAAATAACAACATGCTGGGTAAACAAATTAAAATTGGGCAATTGATAGAATAAAGATAACATACATATGTCATGAGGATCACTATGAGATTCACTCTGGGCATTACAACAAAATACATAGACCGTAATCCAACTGCATCTATGACTAATAATCCACCCTCCGGATGTCATCCGAGCAACCATTGGGTATTAAGTTGCGAACAACGGATAACTGCATTAAGCAAAGTGCGTAAAGTAGACGCAGCCCTCATGGCCTCATCCAGTGACGTACGGCACGCCATGCCGAACGCTGCTTTCCGTGGCCGATCTCTGTCGCCTTGCTCGGTTATGAGTACGACCAGACGCGGACTTTACTCGGTAAGTTTTCAGAAACGCAAAATGACTTAGGCCCGGGTTAGCGTCATCTAAACCATGATCTTCTCTTCCATCTGACTTTCACTCTATGGTCGCAACTGTCAACTACTCTGTGCTTCTATTTCATCTAAAGCAGGCATGCATGTCCCAATTCAAATAATCTAGCATCCACGTCCATTCCAATTTGTCCCGTGCTAAGTCTCTTTTTATTTTACATAATCACAGATATATTCGCCTTTTTTCATTCGTGAGATCATCCTATGAACACTTAGAGGGCGTGATCAGGGCCACTTACATTAAAACAACATGGCGATACTGTTTTGTTGGAGACTTGGAGTATGAGTATGACGGTGACATTCTTGTGGCAAAGTTATGTAGGATAATCTCATTATGAGTACAGAGAAATAAATAAGTCGTTGTTCCAATAAAAAAATAGTAATATGCTTTCACCATAACTAAAGGATTAAGGATGATCTTATAGTGCTTAGATAGTGTCAACTTGTCTCGCTAAAACATATACGTGGGAGGTGATATTCTTGTATATAGTAAAGCGTTTGTGATTATGTGCTTGTGCTTTTGTGTGGGAGTGTATGCTTGTGTTGTTCTCGGTGATCAAAAGAAAAGCAGACATGTAAACTCGTTTGGAGAGGATCCATCTGTGTTCGAATAGAGGTCCAAGAGGCCAGTGGCTGGGCTGCGTTTAGTGAAACAAGGCCGAAGGTAACTAGAAAGACATAAACTGGATCAAAGAACGTGGTTCCCGTGGAGAGAGATCCCAAAGGTGTCGTCCTTTCGCTCTGTGAAAGGACACGGCCTCCTCGGGATGGAGAGTACCTACGCCATCGCCATCGATCTCCTATTCTCCCCATTATTCTACGGTGGCAACATCATTGCCATCACGAGGATATAATTTTGCTTAATTTGGACTGGCACCATATCCTGCACGTTTCCTGGCATCATATATATTCAATTATTTGTTGAACTGGTAGTACTTACTAAAACCAGCATTAAAACCAATTTCGTAGTGGTCATTGGTGCAGGCAAGTCCGGTTAAACGCTTAATTCCAGCATTAAAACCGGTTCCAGCATTCCAGTTTAAATTTCGGCTGAATTTCGCGTGACCCGTTCCTGGCTTCCCGTGCAGCCTTCCGTAGCCCCGACGGTACATTTGCTGGAGGCACACATGTGCGACGGTGACATTCTGCGTTTGCCGTACCCTGCACTCCTGGCCTCCTGCAGCGCGATAATTCCTTGTTGTGATCGTAAGGTCTGTCTCACTTTGCGTGCGCCGTATCCCGATGCAACTGAACTCATGAGCCATCGTCGAGATTCAGAAGATAGTTCGAGATCCAATATCGACTGTGCCTTGCGGGTCAGGTTGCAGGCGGGGCGGGTTGCGGCTGACCGCTGTAGAATAGAGCGGGATGTTGCCAGCTATGCGGAGCAGAGCGGGACGTCGCTACATACCGCTAGACTCAACGCAGGACAATGCGGCATCCCGCATTCCCGCATCAGCCCGCTGATCGATGGCAGTAAGGCTGGTACCAGTGCATCACCCACTCTCACCCCACTATAGTCTCGCCACGTCAGCTTTTACCCTCACTCTCACCCCACTCTCACCCCCACGGTGCCAGTGCACGGGCTATAGTGCCAGCTCTCACTTCTCTCTCCTCCACATCAGCTTTTCTCTCTCCTCTCTTTTACAACATTCAAAATAATGCAAGAAAATTATTTTATTCAACTAAAATTGTTACCGATTACATAATAATTAATAAAATTGCATAATAAATTTTAAAAATTACATAATAAATAAAAAATAAATTCTAATCCTCTTCCTCCTCCTCATTCTCCTCGTCGTCATCATCTTCCAGACCAAGCTCTTTTTCCACCATCTTGATGGCCTTCACATGTTTGCGCTTTTCTGCTGCGTCCATGTCGGCAGTTGATCGGTCCCGCTACCATATGGCGCCGGAGGTGGAGGGTATGAACCATATGGCCCCGGAGGTGGTGTGCCGGAGGAGTATAAAACTCGGGGATGCGGCAAAGAACCGACATTGGAGCGACGATGTGTCGGAGAGACATCACCTAGGTCTACTGGTGACCCGTTGGCGTCCAAGAGATCCGTGAACGAGGTCATATCTGGATTCCAACTAGACATGGTGGAGAAGATTTGAGAGAGTGAAGGAGATGAATGAGATGAAATGGGTGTGGAGTGAGTGAAACCATATGGGGGTATTTATAGGGGGTGGAGATGAAATTTTAGGGTTTTTTGGCCTTTTTTCGAAATTTTTGAACCAGCAACGGCTACCCTAACGGCTAGCTGACGTGGACGAATCAGATCGCGCCACGTCAGCTAGCCGTTACACTATCGCCCGCCTATCGCCCCGCCTCCCGCCCCGCTATCGCCCGCCTATCGCCCCGCCTCTCGCCCGCTACCGCCCAGCCAACGCACCGCCCGCCTCTCGCCCCCTCTCGCCCGCCTCTCGCCCCCTCTCGCCCCGCTAGCGCGGGCGCCGGCCGGGCGGTATCGCCCGCTACCGCCGGGCGACGGGGCCGGCGCCCGCCGCTCCGCTATCGCCCGCCTATCGCCCGCCTCTCGCCTCCCGCCGGGCGGTACCGCCCCCGCTACCGCCCGCGTTGGCACCAGCCTAAGGAGCTAGCTAGCTGATCGATCGCTGTAATAGATAGCTAGCTGATCGGTAGTAACTAGTGATTACTTTGAACAAGAAAATGGCTGTCTTCATTTTGCCAAGTGATACGGACATACAGTAGTTATACATCAAGTTACAACTTACTGTACTCTCCGGCCCAAAAAAGATGTCGCCCGTGCAGTACAATCGAAATTTTGCAAAAAAAAATTGCGGGCTATTGCAGGCCCGGCGGTGGTCTGGTGATTGTGCGGTCACGCCGCTTCGGTCCACAAGAAAGAAAGCGGTAAGCCCAGCGGCCGGTTGCGGGCCTATTTTGCGGGGCGGTCCAGCGGCCTAGCGGGACATCCCGCACCGCTTGAAACCTGACTTGCGGGAGAGCAGAGTCGGAAGAGCCACCACCGGAGTTTCTTCCAGATCCTGCCACCGCCAAAGGCTCGCTGGAGCACGTGACCTGCCGTGCGAGATGCTATTGGTCTCGATTTAAACGGGCCTGAAGGTTTCTTAACCCAAGCCGCATGCTTCCGAGCTTGTGCTAATACTAATACTGCGCGCGCTAATCACCGAATAAGCATGTCATGTGCATTTGTCATAGAGCCGTTTTTGTTTAATGGCGAGATCCCACCTGGCCCCACCTCTAACGACGTCCCTTCGCCTATAAAGACCCCCCGACGGAAAAAGAAACCTAAGTACCCGATCAGATTTCCAGAACACATCGCGATCCGCCGCCGCCGTCGACCCGAAGATCGGGAGGGTCCAGAAGCTCTTCCCGGCACCCTGCCGGAGAGGGGAATCGCCACCGGAGGTCTTCTTCATCGCCATGCTTGCCTCCGGAGCGATGAGTGAGTAGTCTACCTTGGACTATGAGTCCATAGCAGTAGCTAGATGGTTGTCTTCTCCACCATGTGCTTCATGTTTAGATCTCATGAGCTGCCCTACATGATTGAGATCACCGTTATGTAATTCTACATGTTTGGTTTGTTGGGATCCGATGAATATTGGTGTTTATGATTAAGTTGCTGTACTGAATATTATCTTTTGTTATCTCTATGTTGTTTATGATCTTGCATGCTCTCCGTTGTTAGTAGCTATCTTGGCCGAGTAGTTACTAGTGACTCCAAGAGGGGGTATTTATGCTCGATAGTGGGTTCATGCCTCTATTTCACCTGGGGGAGTGACAGAAACCTCTAAGGTGGTAGATGTGCTGTTGCTACTAGGGAGAAAACAACATTCATATGCTCAAGGGCATATGCTTTGTTTACATTACACACTTTGCTTAATGCAATTATCTGTTGTTCGCAACTTAATACTTCTAGGGTGTTCGGATTGATATCCCCGGGAGTGGATTATTAGTCATAGATGCAGTTGGATGGCGGTCTATGTATTTTGTTGTAATGCCCAGAGTAAATCTCATAGTGATCTTCTTGACATATCATGTTATATTTATTCTATCAATTGTCCAACTGTAATTTGTTTACCCAGCATGTGTTATTTTATCTATGGAGAGACACCACTAGTGAACTGTGGACCCCGGTCCTATTTATATCATATTGCTATCACCTGTTTACTTTACTCGTACTGTTTACTTTACTCGCATACTCTACTGTTTTCCACTCGATACGCTCATAACCTTTGTTTCAAGCAAACCGGTGAGATTGACAACCTCATCGCAAGTTGGGAACAAAGTATTTGTTTGTGTGTGTGTAGGTTCCGCATCACCTTCAGTCATCATTGTCTTTCCTCTCCTAATCGATAAACCTTGGTATCTTAACTGAGGGAAAACTCGCTGTTATACTCATCATACCTTCCACTTGGGGTTCCCAACGGGCTGGTTATCCACCACGCACAAGGACTGTCTGCAGCAACATTCATTTGGAGTAGCAGCCTATTTTCTGGCGCCGTTGCCGGGGAGGAAGAGAAGACTTCTGCGAGGGGAGTTTTTCGCACACACATTCTTTACTTTGTTATTGTTTTGCTTTACTTTATTTATTTTACCTGCATTGCTTTTATCAAAAACCCAAAAAAATTAGAATCCTTGGTAGTTGTTTTTACTTGTTTACTTTCGTTTTGCTGAAATGGCCAATCCTGAAAACACCAAGTTGTGTGACTTTACTAGCACGAACAATAGTGATTTTATCTGCACACCTATTGCACCACCTATTCCTGCTGCAAACTTTTATGAGATTAAGCCTGCTTTATTGAACCTTGTTATGAAAGAGCAATTTTCTGGTGCTAGTACTGAAGATGCTGCAGCTCATCTCAACAATTTTTTTGAGCTATGTGAGATGCAGAAATATAAGGATGTTGACAGTGATATTATTAAGCTCAAGTTGTTTCCTTTTTCTTTGAGAGGAAAAGCTAAAGATTGGTTGCTGTCTTTGACTAAGAATAGTATTGATTCATGGGCTAAGTGTAAGGATGCTTTTATTGGTAGATACTATCCTCCTGCTAAGATTATAGCTTTGTGTAGCAATATTATGAAGTTTACTCAGTTTGATAATGAACATGTTGCTTAGGCTTGGGAAAGAATGAAATCTATGATAAAGAATTGCCCCACTCATGGACTGACTACTTGGATGATTATCCAAACTTTTTATGCAGGACTGAATTTTTCTTCAAGGAACCTACTTGATTCAGCTGCTGGAGGCACTTTTATGTCCCTTACCTTGGGCGCCGCATCAAAGCTACTCGACAACATGATGGTAAATTATTCTGAATGGCACACCGAGAGAGCTCCACAAGGTAAGAAGGTAAATTCTGTTGAGGAAACCTCTTCCTTAAGTGATAAGATTGATACCATTATGGCTATGCTTGCTAATGATAGGACTCATGTTGATCCTAATAATGTTCCTTTAGCCTCTCTGGTTGCTCAAGAAGAGCAAGTTGATGTGAATTTCATTAGAAACAATAATTTTAACAACAATGCTTATAGGAACAATTTTGCTAGTAATAATTATAGGCCGTATCCTTCTACAAATGGTAATGGTTATGGTAACTCTTATGGTAATTCCTACAACAACACTAGGGCCGCGCCCTCCGAGCTTGAGGTAATGCTCAAGGACTTCATCGGTAAGCAAACTGTTTTTAACAAGTCTGTTGAGGAAAAGTTAGGCAAAATTGATATTCTTGCTTCTAAAGTTGATAGCCTTGCTCATGATGTTGAAATTCTGAAATTATAAGTGTTTCCTAATGATGTGAAAGAGAACAATGTTTTTGCTACCGCTAATGCAATCCAAGTTGGAATTGATGAAAATATTAGATTGTTAGCGGAATTGCATGCCAGGTGGGAAAGAGAAGATGAGATGGCTAGAGAGATGAAGGTATGTACCATTACTACCTCTAATGACGTTGCTCCTACTGGTAGCAATCCTCTTACTTTGATTGGTGTAGAGAAAACTCCCACTCCTTGTGTTAAAAAGCCTAAAACTGCCAAAACTTTTTCTCAAAAGAGTGCTGAAATTTTTCGGACTGTGGGAGATGATAGCTCTATGTCTTTTAATGATTTTGATGTTGATGGCTGCAATATATCTAAAGTTATTTTGTTCTTGCAAAATCTTGCTTTGACTCCCAATGCTAGTTCTTTAAATATTGCTTTTACTAAGCATATTACCAATGCTCTCATAAAGATTAGGGATGAAAAGTTGAAGCAGAAAGCCTCTGTTCCCAAGAAGTTAGAAGATGGTTGGGAACCCATCATTGATATGCATGTTAATGGTTATGATTGCCATGCTTTATGTGATCTAGGTGCTAGTATTTCTATCATGCCTAGAAAGATTTATGACATGCTTGATTTACCACCGCTTGAAAAATGTTATTTTGATGTACCTATTGCTGATGTTGCTAAGAAGAAACCTTTGGGAAGGATTAATGATGTTCTTATTGTGGTTAACAATAAACTTGTTCCCGTTGATTTTCTTGTTATGGACGTTGAATGCCATGCTTCATGTCCTATTATTTTGGGAAGACCCTTTCTTCGAACTGTAGGTGCTATCATTGATATGAGGGAAGGCACTATTAAGTATCAATTCCCACTTAAGAAAGGTATGGAACACTTCCCTAGGAAAAGAAAGAAATTACTTTTTGACTCTATTCTTAGAGCAAATTATGAGCTTGATGCTTCATCACTCGATATTACTTGATTCGCAATTTTCTGCGCCTAGCTCAAAGGCGTTAAAGAAAAGCACTCTTGGGAGATAACCCAATGTTTCTTTTCAGTACTTTTTCTTTTATTTGAGTCTTGGAAGTCATTACTACTGTAATGACCGCTCCTTATCTTGTTTATTTCGTTTTTGTGCCAAGAGAAGTCTCTAATTTGAGTGAGGTAAAGATTTGGGGATGTTGCTGTCCTGAAACTGTTTTCGGTGCTGCACCGTAAAAATTCGTGAAAATTCTCTGTTTATCTTTTGGACCTGCGATTTCTTGTGCATATGACCCAGGTTATATCCAAACTTTTCTTAGTCGAACACTTTTTGATTTGAGCAACAGAAAATCCCTCAAAAATTCGACCTTTGTCAGCTGTTCAGTTTTGACAGATTTCTGCCAATATTTGTGTTTGCCACTTTATCGCTTTCTTTTGAGTTCTTTTGATCACGGAACTTTTGGGGATGTTGCTACAGTAGTATTTTCTATATATGTGGTGGTTTTGAGTTGAAACCTGAAGCAAATAGAGGATTGATTATATGTTATGCTTGCACTAATGTTGCTAATAGAATTGTGTTTAGTTTTGTATGAAGGAAGTTTTCAAGTGTAGGGATTGGAGAATGATGAGATGAGTTGAAGAATGGACAAAAGCTCAAGCTTGGGGATGCCCATGCATCACCCCAAGAAATATCCAAGAAGTACAAGCGTCAAAGCTTGGGGATGCCCCCGAGGCACCCATTCTTCATCGGCAAAAATCAGGTCACCTTTCAAAACACTATATTTTTATTGCTTCATGCACTATGTGTTTTTCTTGGAGCGTCAGTTGTTTTAGTTTTCTTAGTTGGTTTAGTTTGTTTGTTTGCTGCAATAAATGGTTGGACCCCAACAAATTTCTTTTGGAGGAGATGTACTCGTTTTCATTTGCAAAGAACGCTCTAGTTTTCACTCTCATTAAAAATCGAGTGTTCTTCTTTTTCTGCTACTGCTTTTGGTTTTCGTTTTCGCCTTGATTTGCGTTCAGATCTTGTCATATCTTTTCATCAAGGTGTATTTTTGCCTCTGATCTTTATTGGTTTTCATCAAAAGAGGTGTTTATAAAAATTTAAAATGGTGTTGGAAAAGAGAAAAAGCTTTGTGCAAAATAGTGGTACAAGAAGGAGCTTGTGTAGACTGCGGCTTAGGCTTTTTCATGTCATGCTTGATGTCTTTTTGATAGTATGCTTAGTGGTTTTGCTGTAGCATGACTTGTCTCAAATAACTGAGATTGCTTAATGAGCCTTTGAAAAAATCATGCGTTGTTTTTATTGTATGGAAGCATTATTTTGGTTTTCTCCTTGATGCTTTATTTGGGTTGACTTGGCGCATGCTCACACATGTTAGACTCTTACAAAGTCGCCAATAGCCTTCATGATCATTTAGTTTTTGACTTTTTATGCCATCATATGCTTCTTTTAATGTCGCTTTGCATGATTATGGCCATTATTGCTCTCTTAGTTGGTCGCTCCCAGTCTTTTGCTAGCCCTCGCCTTGTACTAAGTATGAGCTCTACTCGTGCATCCAACTCCTAAAAGCCAAAGTTTTCCATTGTGTCCACCATACATACCTACTAGCAATTTGCTATTCCAAGTAAATTTGACTTGCTTTTATTTTCTCTTCAAATTAAACTCTTACCAGTGTTATGCGAAACTCGGTTAGTAAAGCTCTCACGAACCGGAAGGCACACTTTACTTTTTCCTGTTCTTAAAAATTTGACATTGTGGTCTCTTATGTTGAGTTGTTATGCTTGCAAGTTGTAAGTTGGATTCTAGCCCAGCCATGCTGTCATGGGCAAGCTTTCAACATTGCACTTCTTATTTGAGTTGATATCGTGATCTTTTGTTTATGGATGCCCGCGGTGTGAAATGAATTGGGAATCTTGTGGGGATCATGGAGTTTGTATATGTGTTAGGGAAACGCCGGGCCGCCAATCTAAGCCATGCATAATTCATGGTGGAAATTTGCAGCATACCCATGGTGAACATTCGACGACGCATCTCATAATAAAAAGCTAAACAAAAGGCAAATAAAAGAGATGTCGAGGTGTTCATTGTCTGCTTGTCCTGTCATTTTGGTGTGGGCTTGTTCCATGTCATCGGGCACGGAGGTACCCCATTGGCGGTTCTCAATGATATGCATATACTTACAATGACAAGAGCCTTGCTTGGGACTCTAAGTAAAGTAGCATGAGGTTTGGGTACTCGTATTCACGGGGCACGAGGTTTTCAACTTATGATTTGTCAAGCATATGCATCATAATCGTTCTCGCATTAACTTTAACCATTCAAGATGCTTATGATGGGGGCAATGAGAGCTCAAAGCCGGTAAGTACCATAATTTTTGAAGGTTATAAAACTTGCAATCACTGCTTCCCTCTGCGAAGGGCCTTTCTTTTACTTTTATGTTGAGTCACCACCTTCTATCTTTATGCACCATTAAGAGAGCATAGTTGTCATTCTTAGTGTGATATGTATTGTCCCAAAGTTCATTGATTGACTCATATTGATTGGTTTCACTTGTTCTTAAATTATTTGTATCTAGTCGCCCTCTTAAACTTGAAGGTGTCCTATGCATTTATGTTTTGCTCTCTTTGAAGGACAAGCTGAAAACCATTTGTATGTTTTTCCTTATGATTTGAACACACGTTTGACTTTCATTGTTTCATTTTCATGATCTTTTGTTTGTGTTCATTTGCATGTTTACAACATGGTTGCTAAGTTCTTACTGTCATGACTATATCTTCATGCCCATGTTTTAAGTTCTTATGATCCCAGCTCACCAATGCTTACATATATGATCAAGATTGTGTAGGTGCATGTCACCTCAAAAATTATTCTTTGTTATCACTTACCTACTCGAGGACGAGCAGGAGTTAAGCTTGGGGATGCTTGATACGTCTCAAACGTATCTATAATTTTTGATGCTCCATGCTTGTTTTTACACCATTTGCCTATTGTTTCGTTACACTTAGTGGCACTTTTACGCATTTTCCGGAACTAACCTATTAACGAAGTGCCACAGTGCCAGTTTCCTGTTTTCTGCTGTTTTTGTGTTTCAGAAGTGATACACAGGAAATATTCTCGGAATTGGACGAAACAAGTTCCTGAAGTCTTATTTTACCCGGAAGCTTCCAGAGATCCGAAGAGGAGTAGGAGGGGGGCCACCAGGGGCCCACACACAGGGGTGGCGCGGCCAGCCCCTGGCCCGCGCCACCACCGTGTGAGGCCACCTGGCTCCACCTCTGACGACGTCCCTTCGCCTATAAAGACCCCCCGATGGAAAAAAACCTAAGTACCCGATCAGATTTCCAGAACACATCGCGATCCGCCGCCGCCGTCGACCCGAAGATCGGGAGGGTCCAGAAGCTCTTCCCGGCACCCTGCCGGAGAGGGGAATCGCCACCGGAGGTCTTCTTCATCGCCATGCTTGCCTCCGGAGCGATGAGTGAGTAGTCTACCTTGGACTATGGGTCCATAGCAGTAGCTAGATGGTTGTATTCTCCACCATGTGCTTCATGTTTAGATCTCATGAGCTGCCCTACATGATTGAGATCACCGTTATGTAATTCTACATGTTTGGTTTGTTGGGATCCGATGAATATTGGTGTTTATGATTAAGTTGATGTACTGAATATTATCTTTTGTTATCTCTATGTTGTTTATGATCTTGCATGCTCTCCGTTGTTAGTAGCTATCTTGGCCGAGTAGTTGCTAGTGACTCCAAGAGGGGGTATTTATGCTCGATAGTGGGTTCATGCCTCTATTTCACCTGGGGGAGTGACAGAAACCTCTAAGGTGGTTGATGTGCTGTTGCTACTAGGGAGAAAACAACATTCATATGCTCAAGGGCAAATGCTTTGTTTACATTACACACTTTGCTTAATGCAATTATCTGTTGTTCGCAACTTAATACTTCTAGGGTGTTCGGATTGATATCCCCGGGAGTGGATTATTAGTCATAGATGCAGTTGGATGGCGGTCTATGTATTTTGTTGTAATGCCCAGAGTAAATCTCATAGTGATCTTCTTGACATATCACGTTATCTTTATTCTATCAATTGCCCAACTGTAATTTGTTTACCCAGCATGTGTTATTTTATCTATGGAGAGACACCACTAGTGAACTGTGGACCCCGGTCCTTTTTACATCATATTGCTATCACCTATTTACTTTACTCGTACTGTTTACTTTACTCGCATACTCTACTGTTTTCCACTCGATACGCTCATAACCTTTGTTTCAAGCAAACCGGTGAGATTGACAACCTCATCGCAAGTTGGGAACAAAGTATTTGTTTGTGTGTGTGCAGGTTCTGCATCACCTTCAGTCGTCATTGTCTCTCCTCTCCTGATCGATAAACCTTGGTATCTTAACTGAGGGAAAACTCGCTGTTATACTCATCATACCTTCCTCTTGGGGTTTCCAACGGGCTGGTTATCCACCACGCACAAGGACTGTCTGCAGCAACATTCATTTGGAGTAGCAGCGCACACCACGAGGATGGCCACGAGAGCCTCCCGCTCTGCGGCCATGAACTGGCGCGTTCCCTCCTCGCGGTGCGCGGTCTCGAAGGAGGCGAGCAGCGCCACCTGCTCGTCCATCATCACCGGTGCCATCATGTCGCCATCGGAGGAGTCACCGAAGAGGGCCTCGATGTCATCGCTCGCGCCGACCTCCTTGACGTGTTGCTCCTGTGGCACCACCATGCCCACCATGTAGGCCTCGGCCATGGTCGCATCGTCGGCTGACGCGACGAGATCGACGACGGCGCGATACGGCCCCAGAAAAGGCCCGGCCGTGGACTCGACGGTGGCAATGTCGATGGAATATGACTGCAGCAGGGCCGCCGTCTGGCGAGCCGCGTCCTCCGCCACCTCCACCACCTACTTCTGCTGGTACGCGGCCACGGCGGCTGCCAGCGCCCACGCCTCCTGCTCCACGTGACGGGAGCCAATGACGCTGCGCGCGCACTTGTTGATGACCACCAATGCCTCTCTGATCCTCTTCTCCTCGTCAGCCTGGACGAGTGCCTCCATCACCGCCACGAACGTCGTGGCGTCGCCCGGCTGCTGGATGGCGAGCTCTTCCGCCCGGCGCATGGCATCCGCCACCTCGGCGTCCTCGGGGAAGCGGGCTAGGGCTAGCTCCCTGAGCATGGTCCACTTGCTGTTGTCGGTGGGCGCCATTGTTAGCGGCGGGCGGGAAGGTTTTGGTGGCAGAGGGAAGAGGGTTTTGGTGCCTATGGAGGCGCGCGCTCCGACCAAGTTTATAGGCTGCCAGAGCCGGCGGGAAACGTTGGCGGGCACGCGGGAACGGCCGACGGGAAACATTGGCCAGCGCACCCCCTCAAAATTTCTGGCGGCAATAGTGGCGCGCGCCGGAATTTTGCGTCGGGCGCCTTGCCTCCACCGTCGAGACTTGCATGCCGGCGAGGTGGTTAATAAATGCGTCGGCCCATTAGGTTGACCCCCCACCCAGCCGAACAGGCCTCGTTTTGGTGTCCGCAGCCCGACCCAAACAGACAAAATCGGACCGTTTCAGACACATAAATGGGTCGGCCCGCGTCTGACGTATTATGAGCCTAAATCGCGATTGATTTGGACTGTTTGTGTTAGGCCGCGGACAGGAAATCGGTTGTTTTCTAGCTGCTATCTGTTTGCGTCGAGAGTGCTCCCAGCGACACGATGCAAATTAGGCCACTCTCGATGGCGGCGACAGAATTAGCGCCGCAACGTCCCACCGCGCCAGCTTCTGATATGTCGCAAACGTATCTATAATTTTTGATGCTCTATGCTTGTTTTACACCAATTGCTTTGTGTTTTGTTTACACT
Source organism: Dactylis glomerata (assembly GCA_007115705.1). NCBI lineage: Eukaryota > Viridiplantae > Streptophyta > Magnoliopsida > Poales > Poaceae > Dactylis > Dactylis glomerata. Next base: position 9,179,820 of record QXEO01000734.1, read on the forward strand.
TCGTGGCATTTTTATGCATTTTCTGGAACTAACCTATTAACGAGATGCCACAGCGCCAGTTCCTGTTTTCTGCTATTTTTGTGTTTCAGAAAAGTTACACCGAAAATATTCTCGGAATTGGATGAAACAAAAGCTGAAATTCCTATTTACCTGAAAGGAAGACGGAGTCCAGAGGAGAGACGGAGCCGGACCAGGAGGCGGCCTCACCATAGGGTGGCGCGGGCCACCCCCGGCTGCGCCACCAGGTGGTGTGGGCCCCTGGTCCACCCCCTGACATCGTACTTCCGCCTATAAATTCCCTTCGTCGGGAAAACCCTAAGAAAACAAACACTTTTCCACGAAACATACTGCAAGCCGCCGCCGTCGTTGTCCCGAGATCGGGAGGGTCCAGAATCTCTTCCCGACACCCTACCGGAGAGGGGAATCATCACCGGAACCCTTCTTTATCACCATGCCAGCCTCCAGAGTGATGCGTGAGTAGTCTACCTTGGACTATGGGTCTATAGCAGTAGCTAGATGGTTGTCTTCTCCTCCATGTGCTTCATGTCTAGATCTTGTGAGCTGCCTATCATGATCAAGATCATCGTTATGTAATTCTACATATTGTGTTTGTTGGGATCCGATAAATATTGAGTACTATATCAAGTTGATTGTTGATTTATCATGTCTATGTTATTTATGATCTTGCATGCTCTCCGTTGCTAGTAGATATCTTGGACGAGTAGATGCTAGTGACTCCAAGAGGGAGTATTTATGCTCGATAGTGGGTTCATGCCTCTAGTAATCTAGGAGAGTGACAATAACTTCTAAGGTTGTAGATGTGTTGTTGCTACTAGAGAGAAAACAACAATCTTTTGTTCAAGGACATTTGTATTGTTTACATTACACACTTTGCTTAAGGCGATAATCTGTTGCTTGCAACTTAATACCCAAGGGTTGTTCGAATGATATCCTGCGGGTGGATTATTAGTCATAGATGAATGCTGGATTACGATCTATGTATTATGTTGTAATGCCCAAGTGAATCTCATAGTGATCTTCATGATATGTACATGCATTGTTATGCATTCTTTATTTTGTCAATTGCCCAACTGTATTTTGTTTACCTAGCATGTTATTTATCTTTATGGAGAGACACCTCTAGTGAACTGTGGACCCTGATGGCATGTAGATAATACCCCGTTGGGAACCCCAAAAGGAAGGTATGATGAGCACAGCAGCAAGTCTTCCCTTAGTTGTGAAACCAAGGTTTATCGAACCAGTAGGAGAATGCCAAACTTCAGAAGGTTGATGCTCGCTAGCTTCGCGACGGCTCCGGACAATTTATATGGCGCCTCGTCCAGGGCTTTGCTTTGCACCAGCAGCAACGTGGAACCTGCACACAACACAACCAAGTACTTTGCCCCAACTTACGATGAGGTTGTCAATCTCACCGGTTTGCTGTAAACAAAGGATTGAGCGTATCGAGTGGTAAAAGGTAATAGTATGCAAGTAAGTAAACAGTGCGAGTAAAAGTAAAACGCTATAGTAATGTAAAGGAAATTGGACCGGGGTCCACAGTTCACTAGTGGTGTCTCTCCATAAGATAAATAACAACATGCTGGGTAAACAAATTAAAATTGGGCAATTGATAGAATAAAGATAACATACATATGTCATGAGGATCACTATGAGATTCACTCTGGGCATTACAACAAAATACATAGACCGTAATCCAACTGCATCTATGACTAATAATCCACCCTCCGGATGTCATCCGAGCAACCATTGGGTATTAAGTTGCGAACAACGGATAACTGCATTAAGCAAAGTGCGTAAAGTAAACAAAGCAAATGTCCTTGGACACAAGAATGTTGTTTTCTCCCTAGTGGCAACATCACATCTATAACCTTAGAGGTTTCTGTCACTCCCCCAGATTACTAGAGGCATAATGCTTGCGGTGGTAATATCTTTTCACCGTCCAGTTGGGAACCCCAAGAGGAAGGTATGATGAATATAGCAGCAAGGTTTTCTCTCAGTAAGAAACCAAGGTTTATCGATCTGAAGGGGAACAAGCCAAACGACTGAAGGTGATGCTTGCTAGCTTGCGACAGCTCCGGACAATTTATAAGGCGCCTCGTCCAAGCTTTGCTTTGCTAGCTGCAACGCGGAACCTGCACACAACACAACCAAATACTTTGCTCCCAACTTACGATGAGGTTGTCAATCTCACCGGTTTGCTTGAAACAAAGGAATGAGCGTATCGAGTGGAAAATAGTAATAGTATGCGAGTAAAGTAAACAGTGTGAGTAAAGTAAACAGGTGATAGCAATATAAAGGAAATAGGACCGGGGTCCACAGCTCACTAGCGGTGTCTCTCCATAAGATAAAATAATACATGCTGGGTAAAAAAATTACAGTTGGGCAATTGATAGAATAAAGACAACGTGCATATGATGAGAGGATCACTATGAGATTTACTCTGGGCATTACAACAAGATACATAGACCGCCATCCAACTGCATCTATGACTAATAATCCACTTGTGGCGAATCAATCCAAGAACTCCACAAGTATTAAGTTGCGAACAACAGATAATTGCATTAAGCAAAGTGTGTAATGTAAACAAAGCATATGCCTTGTTGATGTGCTGTTGCTACTAGGGGGAAAACAACATTCATATGCCCTCGAGCATATGAATGTTGTTTTCCCCCTAGTAGCAACAGCACATCTACAACCTTAGAGGTTTCTGTCACTCCCCCAGATTAAATAGAGGCATGAACCCACTATCGAGCATAAATACCCCCCCTTGGAGTCACTAGCAACTACTCGGCCAAGATAGCTACTAACAACGGAGAGCATGCAAGATCATAAACAACATAGAGATAACATAAGATAAATTTCAGTACATCAACTCAAGCATAACACCAATATTCATCGGATCCCAACAAACCAAACATGTAGAATTACATAACGGTGATCTCAATCATGTAGGGTAGCTCATGAGATCTAAACATGAAGCACATAGTGGAGAAGACAACCATCTAGCTACTGCTATGGACCCATAGTCCAAGGTAGACTACTCACTTATCGCTCCGGAGGCAAGCATGGCGATGAAGAAGACCTCCGGTGGCGATTCCCCTCTCCGGTAGGGTGCCAGGAAGAGCTTATGGACCCTCCCGATCTTCGGGTCGACGGCGGCGGCAGATCGCGATGTGTTCTGGAAAATTGATCGGGTTGTTTAGGTTTTTCCCGTCGGGGGGGGGGGTCTTTATAGGCGAAGGGGCATCGTCAGAAGTGGACCAAGGTGCCCTCACACATAGGGGGCGTGGCCAGGGCCTGGGCCGCGCCTGTAACACCCCACTTTTTGTAACCCTGTTTAAGTAGTGCTTAGTGAGCCAAAAATGAGGGCCAACAAAAACTTTTTGAGCAAACCTCTAGAAGTACTATTTCTTGCTTGTTTGTCTTGGTTGTTATATTAATGATGTCTTTTTGAGTTGCCTGTTGAACAAATTTGTGAACCAACACAATCCTTGTGCTCTTGTGATCATGCCTTTATTTATGCTTCTAGCTATTTTCCAAAACCATTATCTTGGCAACCTCTCATTTTTCATATTATCTTATTTGACCAAGACGAGAGCCAAGATTTATCTTTGAGAAAAAGCTTTTATCAAAACAAAGTATTTACAAAATTACCTAGACCTACAAAGTAGAGTGGTCCCACTATTGCACAAACCTATATTTTGTTGATGTTTACAAAAGGATTTCAAACACCTTTAAGAAAACTTTCTAAAGGAGATGCTATGTCTCCACTAGTTCTGAAAAGTCTACAAAAGCTTTACTCTTTTATTTGGAAACTCTTCTCTACTTGACCATGGCATGATCATCATTGAGCACTGGTTCAATCATTGTTTTTGCTAATGCTAGATTAGCTGCAAATGATTAACCTTGTGTGGTGAGTTGACCTTGTGTGACTGTTTGACTTTGATGAGTTGCTTGTGTGTGGATATAATCCTCATATAGGCCTGTGGCCTAACCTATTCAAAATACATCCATTAATGTGTTGTCTCATATAAGTTGTTTTCATGCTATCTTTCAAATAAAACCCATCCTGTTATTTTCCTCTCAATCCTGAACCCCTAACTCTAATGTCTTAGTCTTATCATGAGACATTAGGAGCTCCATTTTGAGGAATCCTAAAACTAATCAAACTAGCCCAAGGAAGGCACGCATGGTATTATTAGAATCATCTTCATCCAACCATAAAAAGGTTTCACTCAGATTTAGAAAATCATCTCTTGCAGACATTTCATCAAACACAGTGTGCAGACCATCTTCACTCCTGTTAACAGATTCAGTTTTCAGATGTTTGTATTAAGCTCATAGGTTCTATCCACACCAATGCACCTATCTATAACTCATCCTTGTCACCTAATCTTCCATTCTTTCCATTGCCACTTAGTCATTTGAGGTCATCTGCTACTTGCTCTAATCCTGTTTCTGACCCTAATCAAATCACGGACCATTTGACTATTATCATATGCACCTTTGCTCACACTTCTAGAATTCGAAATTAATTGTTCAGAGACCATTCCTTGACCTATTCCTCTTATTTTTGATCTACTCTAACTATCTATGCACTTGCATGTGCATTTTGAGATATGCCACCTATTCATGTGACTAGGTTTTGAACCCTAGTCAAAACTGATTTCACTCTCTAGTTTTCCTTGATCCTCTTGGTAATTTGTTAGCACTCATCATAAAATCTCTCCATAAATTCATTTCCTCTCTACTAGCATTAGGAAAATGTTATTCTTGCACAATATCACTTTTCCTCCATCAAAAATAACTATTTCTCTATCTCATTTTTCTTGCTTAATAAAATGCATATGATTGGTTGCTATGTTATTTCATGCACTTTTTCTTCTCATCAAGTATCTTATAATTTCCTACTATGTTCTCCTATTACCATAGGACCTTATGGACCCAAAACCCTAGTGGTTCATCCTCAAAATTTCAAAATTCTTGTCCCAAGTGGTATAGTGCAAACCTCCACATTCCAATTTTGGTGATCTTGCTAACATCAAATAAACTCTTCCAAATGGGCAATATGGTTAATCTCACCAAACCACACCCATCTAACCCCTCTATGCATGCCATTGTTTGGTGCAGATGAGACTAGCCAACAACCCAATTTTTTTTTTGCATCATGCATGAAATCACCACCATATTTATCCCTATCTAATTCAAAATTATTTGAAACTACACCAAACCACCACCTTGACCTTCCCAGCACCCTCTCACACCTCTGGTCGAAATTCTACTGTAGCAGCACTCTCTCCTTTGTCCTCTAGTGTTTGGAAAGGAGGAAGAAGAGGAGGATCCATGCAAATCTTTAGCCAATTTAAATAAGTTGCTGCAGCCTCACCCCTTTGTTCCTGACCGACCAAGGCACCTTCTAGACCTCTCTCCCTCACTCCACCGCCCCCCTTGCCCAACCAGAGGCCACCAACCCTACCCCACATGCCCAAACCGACCTACACACCCACCCCTCTTTATATGCGGCCACAGCCCACACTAGCCTCCCTCTGCCGTCCCATTTCCCCCTCACACCACCACTTTGCCCTCCCAGAGCACCAGGAGCCGTCTCTCGCTCTGTAGCAGAGGAAGAGGAGGGAAACCCTAGTTTCTATCTGCAAGGAGGAGAGGGAGAATGCCACCAATCTGAACCATATCTGAGCTTCCTTTCTGCATGCGTGTACTCCCCTCTATAGTACCAACTTAACTCGCCCCCTTTTCTTGACTTAGGCACGCCGGAACAGCGACTTTCTGGAGCCCCGATCGAGGTCCTCCACGGCCGTCATACAGATCCGCCTCCCGGGAACCAGAACCGCCATGCCGCCCCTCGTTGAGCTCGGCGTGAAGCGCCGCGTCGCACCCTCACGTGACCCTGGCTGGAGGAGGCCCCTAGGTGAGCTCCTGTACCCTCCCCGACCCGGCTAGGGTTTGGTCTATGTCCGCTCTAGCCAGAGGAAGAAGAAGGACGAGGGCCGTCGATCTCGCCTTAATCGAACGGCCCTGGTTCCTCCTTACCGGTTTAGGCGCCCAGGCGGCTGGCAGCCGGGCCCCGCTGGTCAGCCGGGCCAGCTCTTCTCCCGCGCGCCGCGGGCGACTTTGGGCCAGCCAGCGCCGGATCGGCCCAGCTCTGTCAGATCCGGCCCGATCAATTTTTTTTAGGAATTTCGTTTTAAACTTTTTGACTGATCTATTAACTTGCAAAATTCGTAGAAAAATAAGTATGAACCCAAATTTAGTGATTCAAATTCCTGTGAGTTTATATTAATGTGTACTATCCAGAAAAATTGCATGCTTGAATGTTTGACCCCTGTAGAAGGCTGGTGGTATTAGATGTGTAGATCTAGCCCCTTTTTGTTCAAAAATGCAAAACTTGAGTTTTGTGTTCTGGAATTGAGTGATACGAATTTCCAGAGTTAGCTTAGTGGCTTATCTTGCTTGACTCACTGGTTTTACCTTTTTAGGACTTTTATTCTTGCAGTAGTAATTGAAATGATATTGTGTGTAATTAATCTTAGGAAAATCACCACTTGCAGTAGAAATGGAATTTTGTGTTGAATCCAACTTTGTTGGATTATGCTTTGGAAGAGCTTTCCAGAACACTTTACCTCATATTTTTCTGAAACTCAGAGATTATCTGAGAATTTATTTGGTATTCTAGTGGTATTTCCTATTGTTTAATTTATAGAAATTAAACCCTAACTTGTTTTGGAGTGAGACCAACTTTGTTGAATTCTTAAGATTGTTGTCAACCTGTAAGTTTACTGAGTGTGTTACTTGGTCCATGAGACCACCTGCATGCTTGTTAGAAATGAGTTGGTGTGTGATTGCTTCATTTGAAAAACCCTAGTTTATAATAGGATTGACTTAATAACTAAAATCTTTAAAACCTTGATTTTGTTTTCTAAACTTGTTTGTTTCTGATGCTCCTTGCTTGTGTGGTATTGAGTGAATGAAATGTTTGTGGCTCATGTATGCATGTATATTGATTGTGTGCTATTATTTTCCGGCGATAGAATCAAACGAGGAGTGTACCGAGGAGGGGGAAATCTCTGAGTATCAAGAAGAAGAAGACCAGGGACAAGCTATTAAGGCAAGCCATCTACTTGTTGCATATCTGAATCCTAATAAGTCACTATGCATTATTCTACTCTTGCCTTCATTACTATGCATTGCTTTCTTAATTGCTATTCCCCTTATATAGCAATAGTAGGCGACTTAGCTCCACCAGTCGACTTGATATCATCTTTAAAGATGACACCTTTGACACCTACTCAATACCCCGGAAAGTAGAGACTTGATGATTAGCATTGAAGTCTTTGGGAAAACTTGTAGTGGAGCCAAAAACTCTAGGATTGGGAATACTCTCTCTGGAAAAAAATTCGATAATGTTTTCGAACACCTTGGAGTAGTTGCTACTCCATTGAGATGTTTACAAATGATTTTATAAACATGGAGTTGGACTTGGGAGGTGTAGGAGTTGGTGGATTTCTGAAAAGTGGCATTGTGTATAAGTGTTCGCCAAACCAATTACTCCCGTGCAACCACATTACCCGGTATGGGACGGGCTTAGTTTGAAGTTTATTTGCTTTAGTGCGGGGAGCCTCACAACTATATAAGGGTCTGCAGGACCCCGGAATCCGGGTTGACGCTAAACGAAGGTCAACACATATCACGGCATATCCCGAGCCGCCGGAAGACACTTGGGTTCTCCCGCCGTGGCGCCGGAGTTACGCTCTGGAGGAGGTACTGCCGGGACGTGCCGGGGAGGTAAACTCCACAGGGTAGGCACCCGTACTAAGGTAGATAGATGGAGGGCTTCGATCGATTATCCGAACCCCGCATACTTGTGTATGGCGGTCCGTGGTGGTATCCCGACGGATTTATCGAATGGTGTGGGTAAAGTGTACAACCTCTGCAGAGTGTAATCTATTCGAATAGCCGCGTCCTCGGTCATGGACGGTTGGGATGGCCATACTTAGCCTGTGTCAGGTTTTGGTTTTACAAGGATGTTTTCGGAAAAATGGAGAAAGGTGCCGGACGGAGTACTCGGAGGGTACGGTCGTGGCACGGTTATGGTTCGGAGTACTTGCAGGGTACTGCCGAAGAAATGGAGTTGGTCATGTGTGATTGACCGGGTTTTATAATGGAAGGAGGTCATGTTTGATTGACCACCGACTCTCTCTCTTGAAACCCAAATGAGTTTCCCCCTTTCCTAGAGATTTTTACTGAAAAAGGTTTTCTAAATGCTTTCTTTAATAAGGATATAGAAATGTCGTAAGACATGCTATATCGACACGAGAAATTGACTAGATAGGAAAAACTAGATTAGAGCCTTTCTCCTTGCTACAGCCAAATTGCATATCTGTTCTCTCCCCCTTTAGATGGTTTGCGAGTACAATTCAAATGTACTCACGGTTTTGTCCCTAGCTATTAACTTGGTCAGACTATGAAGAAGGTTACAAGGAAGGTGAAGGGGGTTACGATGACGCCGGTGCAAACTAGGAACGTCTCCCAGTCAGTTGCCTGTAGGGTAGTAGGCATGACGTGGGTCATCTACGCTGTTTGGTATCCGCTGCTCAGTTGTAAACTTGCCCTGCGTGGCAATATCAAACTTGGTCATGTGACCAATTGTAAGACTTTATTTCGGTATTGTAATGGATGATGTAATTCTGGTATCAACTCGGATATGTGGCGCCCTGGTGTGTGGGGCCCTCGTGGCCCCACTCTGTCTCCTCTTCGGTTCTCTGGAAGCTTCGGTGAAATTTTGGACGACTGGCTTTGGTTTCGTCCAATTCCGAGAATATTTCCTGTGTAACTTTTCTGAAACACAAAAACAGCAGAAAACAGGGAACTGGCACTGTGGCGACTTGTTAATAGGTTAGTTCCGGAAAATGCATAAAAGTGCCACGAAGTGTAACGAAACACTAAGCAAATGGTGTAAAAATAAGCATGGAGCATCAAAAATTATGGATACGTTGGAGACGTATCAAGGCATGAACCCAACCGGTAGTGCGCCCTGCCAAAAGCCAGTTAGCATCAACCTTCAGAAGTGGTTTCTTTCTCCTACTGGTCGATTAAACTTTGGTTTCATAACTGAGGGAAAACTTACTGCTATGCTCATCATACCTTCCTCTTGGGGTTCCCAACTGGTCCGTCAACACCGCACCATCAGCTTCCCGTCAGCCGTTTCCCGCGTTGCTGCCCCCGATACCATTTCCCGCCCGCCTCTTCCCGCACGTGGGGAGGAAGGTCGTTCCCACGCGCTGGCCTATCATTTCCCGCCCACCGCGCCCTTTATAAAGCGTCGGCGACGGTGCTCGGCCAGCACACAACAATGGCAGACCACCCCCATACCTGGGCTAGAATCATCGAGATGGTATGAGCCCGGTTCCTCGGCAACGAACCCGCCGCGCAGGCCTTCGCGCAGGACACGTATGACACGGAGGAGACCGCGGCATACGCCGCCGCCAGGACACCGATGACAAGGAGCAGGACGTCCTCGACGCTGCTCGCGGAGCGGCCTAGCTCCGCGGAGAGCTCTGCACCGAGTTGCGGGAAGAGGCGACCGCCTCCGCCGCCGCAGGACGGTCTGCCAGGGCGGTTGCGTGGGCGGCGCATGCGGAGGTCCTCCATGCGAATGGGCCCCCAAGATGGGGGACCAACGCCGAGGTGCTCGATGAGGTCGACGACAACAAGTAAGTGGTAGGCAACGTTACTGATGAAGTCGTCGGTGTCGTCGCGGACCACCTTGCCATTGAAGGTGTGGCCAGAGAGGCCGCAGCTGTGGGCTGCGGGTGAAGGAGGCGGTGGCTGGCAGCCGTCGTTGTCCTATGCCGAGAACGTGATGGCGATCGCCGGGTCACGCCACAGGTGCAGCGGGAACAGGGCTCCTAGACCCGTTCCGGCGAAGGGCGGCACTGGCACGCGCCGCTGTTGAGATGCCACCCTGCCAGGACGTTGGCATCGGGCCATGGCACGGGCTGGCTGCGGGCGTAGAGCCGCATGGCCATTCGTACGCGGACGTAAACCCGATCGCGCGGGGCTCGAGGACGCGTGCGTGGATCGTTCGCTTATCCGCGCTGACGCGTACGCGGACCGTACACTTGTCCGTGTTGATCCGGTTCTCTCCCACATTTGAGCTAAAAATGAGTTAGTCCTTTCCCGCCTATCTGTTTAGGTCAGACCGTTGGAAAGACTTTTACCTATTTTTTTATCCACTCGGGCGTGTTTATACACGCGCTATCCGTTTCGGTCGCCCTAAATCACGCTCCTGCTCGTTTGCATGTAAAGTTAACCTTGACCCGATTACGTGGATGACTGGCGGCTAGTACTGACAATAAGAAATCGGAAGTTCCACATGGATATTTCGCCAAATATTAATCCGCACGGGCCGACGGGCGTGATTTCGGTGCGCGTAGGAAGACGCACCACGCGCTCCGTTGATCTCCAACTCCAAGCCCAGAGAACGTTGTTAAGAGTAATTAACCCACATGGTTAATTAGGGGAATCCCCGCATTTCCCACATGTGTGTGCGGTTGCCATTTTGGCAACCGCCTACGGTTGCTCCTCTTGATCCACCCCTTCACTAACAGTTGTGTCTCTTGGATTGCATCCCTCCCCATTGTATATATACATGAACATCATCAATAAAGAACACACTTGAATCATTTGTTGTCTCTCTCGTTTGTCTCTCGACTTTACTTCTAATACGTTATCAGCACGAACTGCCAAGAGCGAATTCCGACGATCGCCGGAATATGAAGATTGAGAGCACGCTCTACATCTGGAGCAATTTCGAGATCGAGATGAGAAAAGTGCATGGAGAAATCGACGCACTGCTCGGAGATCAACAACCACAAAGAAGAAAATCCCTTCTTCTATCGAAAACAGACTGGATGAAAAATCAATCCTAGTACAGCCTACGTGAAACAAGGTGCTCTTTTCCAATTTTCTTCATACAACAAATACTATCAGGAACTAGTACCTTCTTGACGCCCGTCGTTGCCGTCGAGTTCTAGTGGTGAATCCGCGCCCATGGCTCCGGAACAAACGCTGCCGCTATGCTCTTGCCTTGCCCGTCGGCGTGCGGACGTGAAGATCCCACGGCACCCTCGATGCACCGAGGGGCAGCGACCATCTGCCGCTTCAAGTAAGGACCTACGCTCTCGCCCTCCGGCTTGAGGGCGAATGCCTGTGATGTCCGAAACCACGGCCCTGCCGTGGCGGCTGGCACGCTCCCGACTGGAGGCGATGGCGCCCGTGCCCGCGACCTCCCGGCGCGGCTCCCGCGACGAGGTCGCCTAAAGCGCTTCCAGCGCGGAGCGCGCTGCACGCGGCCGCGGAGGGCTTCACCTGCGCAGCGCCGCTTCACGCGGTGGACGGCTCCAGGTGACGACGACCCAAGCGAGGCGAGGCGGTGTCCTACGGTCATCCCTGCGGCGGCCGGTTTTGTGCAAACCGCAGCCTCCGGCGTGCGCGGTGGCCCTCGGCCCCGATGCCTCTGCTCCTGCCGGAGACGGAGCCAGCGCGCTCGCGGCCCTCAGCGGCTTAGCCCGGCGAGTTCGTCGGACACCGGACGGCTCCCTGCAGCCGTCCAGGCCAGTGAACGGCGCGCGCGACGGACCTCGGCTCTGTTCCCGCTGCTCTCGGTGGAAACGGCGCCCGGTGCGCTCAGCGGCCCTCGGCCCCGGCGCGGCCTCCACGAACGGCGGCCACTCTGTCACCGGCGTAGCTCCCTGCAGCCACCGGCCCATCACCGGCATGGCGCTGCAGCGGCCGGCTCCAAGGCGCGGCGGTCGGGGCAGAATACCTTCGTGCGGTAATCGCTCAGGAAAGAGATAGGGAATCTTATCCCTTTGTTCATTTTGCATCATGGTCCCTGATTCTTCAGGGATTAGCAAAACAGACTAAACAGGGTGTCATGACTGAAATTAACAAAAACAAATCTGCTAGAGGACCACGTATTTTCTGGTTTTCGCAGATTAGTCAATACTACTAGCTAGTATTTTCGGTTCATGACCATGTTTATTCTTGTATTTTCTGTTGAGTACTATGTATTCCGGACTATATCTTGATGTAATATATTTCCATGTTATCTACATGTCGAGATTTACATTCATTGTTTGCAATTGAGATTTTAATTTCTTGCAAATAAAAATCGATTCATCTTAATTGAGCCATTTTTAGTTCAATACGAGCAAGAATCAAATATCAATTCATCGTCTTAATTGAGCCTTCGGCTTAATACGAGCAAGAGTTGATATGCAAAATTCTAAGTGACTACTTCAAGTTGATGTTTGGGATTAAAGGTAGTGCACGGATCTACTGCATACATTGCAGATTATCTCCGCTGCCGTGATTACTTAACAAGCGATCTCCCATACATTTTATTAAGTTATGACATAAGGTACTAAAAACATGAGTATCTACTGATTTCATCAGATTATACTCTCTAGTGCTGAGAGATGGACCCCGAAATTCTATTTTGGGGGAGTATCTACAATGTGTCGTGCTTAACAATTTGAAGTTCGCACTAATGGTTTCAAGCAATCTTCTTGAAACTAACATTAATTTTGCATCATTTATTACAACAAAACCATGATGATTTTTTTATTTACCATGCGTAAATTAATAATCTCTGGTTTACCCATGATGGTAACCGATGGCCGAAAAAGAGAGTTCATTTCAATTGACCTCAATGGCCACAACTACCCTACATGGGCCATGGACATCAAGATCACTCTTGCGTCCCGTGGATTAGTGCGTGCAATCCAGAATCCGATGGCCCCCTTTTCGGTTGGAGTCACGCCGCTGCGAGATGAGCAGAAATATTCACCCAGATCTTAGTCTGAGTATTTGGAGGAGGAATCCCCACTTACTTTGTTTCAGGCCCTCGAGCCATGAAACTTTGACTGTGGGAAATGCATCGCAAAGCAAAGGTTTAACAAAACTAAGCTTAGTAACAAACATGGATGCTACACGCATCCCACTACCAAGTGCAAGACCCAAAGCATCTGGTTGTTCTCTACCAGCAATCCTAGACGCGCAAAGCACCTCAAGGGAAAAGGTTTGAAGCCAACTTTAACCTTCATCCAGATGACACTAATGGAGTTGGTTTGCAAGACGTTCCTCTTGGACCTAGCAACGCTACGACACTCCAGAAGTCGTAGGATCCCTATGAGCACGGAGAACATGATAGTAAGTATGCCTTAACTGACATGTTTGGAGACTTTAACTAGTCACACTATCTCCGTAGTGATCAACTTATTCATGTCCATTAATATTGTTGTAATAGAGCATATATATTGTATCAGCACTTTGATATAATAAGATTGTATGAGTTCTATATATCTGAGAAAGATTTTTCAATCCTGGAAATCCTTTAACTCGATATATAGATTTCTACGGGAAGCAATCCAATGGATGAGGAACAAGTATTTGAAAAAGTACACTCTCCATCATTTGGATTGTACTACACGTGCATCCAACCCGTAGCACATGTTGCATATAAAGCAATTCTATTGGTCACAACTTGCTCGAGTTCAAATTCCCTCACTAGAATGTGTGTGCACCTCGTGCGCCACTACTGGGAAGCCAATTTTGAGGCCTTCGCACCTCAACATACAAGATGAACCACTTCAGTTCCTTGAACTCATTCAGGGGGACATTTGTGTTCATCCAACCATCGTGTGGACCATATTAGGTATTTTCATGGTATTCATTGACGCATCTACATGATGGTCACACGTGTGCTTATGTCCACATGAAACCATGCATTTACCACGATAATGAGGGAAGTAATTAAGTTACACGCCCATTATCATGAAAGTCGAATTTTATCAATTCACATGGATAACGATGCAGAATTCTCCTCATGTGGCCTCAATGACTTGCATGGCCTTGAGGACTGAAGTTCAGCACTCTATCCCATATGTCCATACTCAAAATGGTTTGTCTAGATCCATTATTCAGAGGATCAAACTCATTGCAAGACCTTTGTTACTGAATTGCAATTACCAACTTGATGTTGGAGTCATGCAGCTTTACACACTGCTCAATGACTAACTGTATATCACAGTACTCCTCCTCTGCAATTGATACATGGAAATCCTCCGAGCATTTCCCATCTGCGTAAGTTCGGATGCGCTTCACGCGTACCGATCTCACCACCGCAGCGTACATCATTGGGCCCACAGACTAAGGATCTATGTGGGGTACAGATCTCCGTCGATCAACATGTACCTTGAACCCCTCATTAGGGATTCATTCATAGCCCAGTATGCTGATTGCTTATAAAGGATGGATTATTTCCAGGCATTAGGGGGAGATTTCATGTACCACACATAATGCCAGGAAATCAATAGGGACTCCACGTCCCACCTTATATCCATGTATTCAAGATTTTGGGCTACGTCCAGAATTCATATATTTGCAACTCATTGCAAATAACCTGCCATATTCATTTGCTGATCTCAAAGGTGTTACAAAATCCTTTAGTCCGGCTAGAAATGCGCCCGAAAGAGTGGAGGTACCAATAAAAACCACTCAACTCCCCTTACCTAAAAAGAGGGGGAGTAGTACGGCCTCTAACCAGGATCTAGCTTCATGCAAGCAACAAAGGAAATTGAGGAGATATCCTCTAAATCAGTAAATGCAAGTCAACCTTGCGTTGATAAACACCTTATGGGTAGTATACACCCAGTGGAAGGGAAACCTCCACAACCCCAGCTTCAGCTTGCACACACTGGCTGGGACATCGGAACACCTGGACTCATACGTATTGGGAAATCACGAAGAGTCATCATGGGTGCATGAGATTTCCTCCAACAATATCGATTCTGGAGAATCATATAACCAAAGTCTACAATTGTCGACAAATATTTCTCTTGTATAATTGCGTACATCCTTCAAATTATTCAGATCCAAAGACCATGGCCATGGCAGAGTGTAAACCACTCGCTCGGACTGAAACAAACAAAGGATGCAATCCAAGCAGAATTAGCCTCGCTCCTCCAATTGAATTCCCTACGGGAATCAATATGTTTTCTTCTAGAGAACAACAAGGTGGTGAGAAAGCAAGGCTTGTAGCATAAGGTCGGGTTTCCACAGAGATCCGAGACCTACTCTCTAGACAGGATTGGAATCCTCAAAATTTTCCGATAATTATATCATTGGCGGTGCAAAATCATCTATCTATGCAGTTGATAGATGTAGTGACTACATGTCATGTGGATCACTAGATTTGGACAATTATGGTTCTCGATGGAATCTCTATCCGAATCGAAATGTAAATGCAACATGCATTGTGTAAAATCAATGAGTCATTACATGGCTTATTGTTGTTGGTATATTTTGGTACAACCGACATAGTGAGTTCCTTATGCACAAGGATTACTCCTACAATGATGATTACCCATGCGTGTTTGTCATACCTAAGGATACTCCTGCAAATGACAAAGCACGTGATCATCTAAAAGACGGAATTTGAGATGAAGGATTTGGTTAAACCCAAATAGTGTCTGATACTACAAGTCGGGCTACTTCACTCAAGTATTATGGTACACCAAGCTGCCTATATTATAAATATTGGAGAAACCTAGAATGGACAAGTCATATCCATCTCCCATGCCGGTTGTTCGATCTCTTGACGTAGAGAAAGATTCACTCAAACCACGGGAGATGTTGGGACTTGAAGTTCCGTATCTCAATGCCATTGGACCCACCAACAAACTGGTTGGGAATCAAGAATATCTTTCGATATCTCTAAGGCACCACACATTACTTGACCTATTCTGGTAATTTCGGAGAAATCTGAACTCCAATATCATCAGGATACACTGGTGTTGGCTACTTGAATGATCCTCACAATGTGTACCTGCATGGTAGAAGTGTCACTCCATTGATGTCTTCGAAACAGACTTCGGTGACTACACCTACCAATCATTCTGGAATACAAAGCCATGTGACACGTGTAGCTTTACAGAATGATAAACCACATACATGGGTTATGTGGTATTGGTTCTCTTGAATCATCAACCATTATCTACACAGATAATGTTGGTTTGTGTTGCATGAATGCAAATAGGATACATTGAGAGCAATATCATTGAGCATATTGCCTCTAAGTTGTTTTATCTCCATGAGCTTGCAAGTCAAATCATGCGCTAACCTCGCTGACCTATTCATGAAGTCTCTGCCAACTTTCATATTTTAGAAATATTTTCATGGAATTGGTATTCGACGGCTTCAGGATTTGCAAGAATCAGGGGGAGTATCTCTCAGGACTACTCCTATTCATAGCATCATATTACACTCTTTTTCCCTTTATGAGTTTACTATCAAGGTTCTCATCAAGGTTTTTAATGAGGTAATATCAACACAAGATCATATGTCATACTTTCTGTTTTCCCCATCGGGGTTTTTAGGAAAGTATACACGACATATATATTGCTCTCTAAACTCTATGAGGTTTTTCCCTTTGACAAGGTTTTTCTCATATGGAGTTAACAATGAGGCAATAATAATGATATGTTGTATCATTTTCTCCTTATTTTCCCATTGGGTTTGAAGGAGTTTTAACAACATATCCAACCATTACATGTTGCATCATTTTCTCCTTATTTTCCCACTGGGTTTAAAGGAGTTTTAGCGACATATCAAACACCACTCCTCATATTTTTCCTACAGGGTTTTTGGAGGAGACTTTATAAAGATGATGAACAAATATGCAGTCAAGCGGTGATTAGGGGGAGTGTTAAGAGTAATTAACCCACATGGTTAATTAGGGGAATCCCCGCATTTCCCACATGTGTGTGCGGTTGCCATTTTGGCAACCGCCTACGGTTGCTCCTCTTGATCCACCCCTTCACTAACAGTTGTGTCTCTTGGATTGCATCCCTCCCCATTGTATATATACATGAACATCATCAATAAAGAACACACTTGAATCATTTGTTGTCTCTCTCGTTTGTCTCTCGACTCTACTTCCAACAAACGTGACGCCGCGCGGCGCCTGCGGGTACCATTAATTGTGGTCCGGGTCTTGTTTGGTTTCAACGTGGTGAACGGAAGCACGTACGCCGTCCGGTGGTGGGGCCCAGCCGTTTCATGTCGTTTTCGACTACGTGCCCGCTGCATAGCTACGGGCATGCACGAGAAGGTGCCGAAATGTGCAGCGAAAATGACAACCTTTGGAATTTACCTGCACCTATACGGATTCTATTTTAAACGCTATTATTAACGAAAAAAGGTGCCGAATGAGGAAGGACGAGCTTGCTTTACTTCGATGGAAGGTGAACAATTACATAATGGGACCTTACAAAATAAATAAAGATCTTGCACTTTGTACAAAAAAAACACCCTAACACTAGTCGAAAAATGGACATCAATACCGGTTCCAGAGGCCCATTTGTACCGGAAATCAAACCGGTACAAAAGATTCGGGACAAAAGCACCCCCCCCTTGGTACCGGTTCCTTACAAACCGGTATTAAAGGGGCCTCCACGTTGGCTCCCAGGAGAGTGCAGGGCTAGGGACCTTTGGTACCGGTTTGTAACACGAACCGGTACCAAAGGGTGGCTACCGTGCCGGGCAAATAATTCAGGGTTTAGGGTTTTAGGAGGGGTTTAGGTTTCAGACCATTTCATCGTACGAGGATCGTGTTGATGCGCCAGAAACGTGTTTGGATTTAGGAGTACATGAAGATCAAGGTAATGCATATCAACTTGGTGCATATAATATAACACATGTAATTGTATAAGATCGCAAATTAAGTAGTACATGCATGAAGATCGATCTTCATGCATAGTGGTACTCTCCGAGGCATACTATCTATTACATGTAGCATAGTGGTACTCTCCGAGTCAAACTATATATTACATGTAGATCTTCATTCATAGTGGTACTCTGCGAAGTTAGGTATGACGTCCCGAAGAAAAAATCCCGCCAATTCCTCGCCAATTGCTTTGAAGCGGTGCTCGATTGGGATCCTGTCACGCTTTCTTGCCAACTGTAAAAGAATGAGATTCAAATGAATACATGAGCTATATATATATATATATATATATATATATGGGAAATAGTGGGATAGCCACCATGATAGCTGTGCATATGCATCTCACCATTGGATCTAGCACACAGTACGTTGGTCTCTAATTCTAACACACCGGCCACTAACGCCGTTATATAGAGAGCACAACATGCATCACTCACCTTTTGTTTATTTTCTCCTCCACGTCACCACATATGCGTTTTTGGTTTTGTTTTTCATTCATGCATGCGGATGTCACACTCGCTTGCTACCACTCACATTCCAACTTTTGTTTTCTTTCTCAAAGTTTTGCCATTGTCTTTTCTTTGCATGCATGCGAACACACTGCCATCTTTTGAAAACTTTTCCAAAACCTTCTCTCTCCCCCCACAAAGGTTTTGGAAACTTTTTGTTGGAAGCCTAAAGTGTTGTCCCAACCACTAATTAGAAGCATAAACTAGAAACACAAACGATAATCTGAAGAACGAATCACACAAAAAATGGGAAGAGTGTAATGAAATTGCATTCCAATAGCACCAAAGCAAATGGATAGTACCCCGGTGTTGTGTTTTGGCTTGTCATCTCCTGGTACGCTATCTCCCTTTTTTTCTTTAATATCACTACTTTTGTTCTGAGTGTTCTTGTGATCTAAGAAAGTCAAAAGGCAGAGATAGGAACTTTAGCGAACGGGTGGTATGCATCTACCATCTTCTAAGAAAAGAAAACAAAACCTGTTGTTGTAGGCCATGCGGCAAAATTTAGCTTTTGGAAACTTTCCAAAAAGTACAATAGTACAAAGTACAGGCCGGTGTAACTTTTGAAAACTTTCCAACAACACATGGAAACTTTCCAAAACTTGTTGGTGCATGCATGGCCACCTGTACACAAAAAACAAAAACCACTCTCTATTGGATGGACGGAGACCACTACAAGCTAACGGTGGCATTTCCAAGATGTGATCCCGGTGAGCATGTGCTCCCCATCATCCAACGGCTGCGCTGGTATGCACAGCTAGCCACCCGGCTAGCAAATCCGCGTCGACACGTCACCACAGATGCGTTTTTGGTTTTGTTTTTCATTCATGCATGCGGATGTCACACTCGCTTGCTACCACTCACACTCCAACTTTTGTTTTCTTTCCCAAAGTTTTGCCATTGTCTTTTGTCTTTTCTTTGCATGCATGCGAACACACTGCCATCTTTTGAAAACTTTTCAAAACCTTCTCTCTCCCCCCACAAAGGTTTTGGAAACTTTTTGTTGGAAGCCTAAAGTGTTGTCCCAACCACTAATTAGAAGCATAAACTAGAAACACAAACGATAATCTGAAGAACGAATCACACAAAAAATGGGAAGAGTGTAATGAAATTGCATTCCAATAGCACCAAAGCAAATGGATAGTACCCCGGTGTTGTGTTTTGGCTTGTCATCTCCTGGTACGCTATCTCCCTCTTTTTTTTCTTTAATATCACTACTTTTGTTCTGAGTGTTCTTGTGATCTAAGAAACTCAAAAGGCAGAGATAGGAACTTTAGCGAACGGGTGGTATGCATCTACCATCTTCTAAGAAAATAAAACAAAACCTGTTGTTGTAGGCCATGCGGCAAAATTTAACTTTTGGAAACTTTCCAAAAAGTACAATCGCGCTATTTGACACCCTGGGGATAGAATAGCTTATTCTACACCCACCCCCTATCTTTGCAACCGTAGATGATTTTTACGTCACGTAAATTTTGACTTACTTCAGAAATCGAGCAGAACGTAAGAAAAAATAAAAATGACGTAAAAAAAATTATTTACATGTCATAAAAAAATACGATATAAAATACGTATTTTTGTGTTATTTTACCCTGTAATAACTCATACACTATATTTTTATGTCAATTTTTTTTTGTTATGAGTCAATACGAACATAACTATTAGTATACAAACATAAAATTATTATTTATAACAACATAAAATTACGTTGGGTGCAGAATAGCGTTTATATATATATATATATCAAATCACAATCAAACAATTATGACTGAAACTCAGCACAAGTTATGGTAACAAAATAAATTTGTGAATATTGTTTTCGTACCTCTCTATTCCTTTGATTATTCGTTCTCTCGCTGACAATCTTCTGGATGTACTCGCAAACGTAGTATCCACATAGATTAGTCCCCTCGGGTTGTTTCGCGCATTTCTGTACAAGAATATAATTCAATCAAATAATAATCAAGTATGATAAAGGTGTGTGGACCTAGGTAGTACTACTTACTTTGTTCGCACGCCATATCAGCTTCGGTTTCCATCCACCGGTCGGATCTTCCTGGATGAATGTTTGCCATACGCTGCCCGATAAAAGAAAATGCATAAAAGAGTTATTAATTTGTTGATATCAGGAAATTAACAAAAAAACCGATAAGAATTAAAATTACCTTTTGAGCATATCAAAAGCCGACTTGTATAGTATAGGCTCTTTGGTTCGTGAGTCAAAGACTTCAACATCTCCATCGTGCATTTTAATGACAATAAGAATAAAGTGGAACCTGCGCACGTTTAAATATGCAGTGTCATAGATATAAGTCATCAGTTAAAATTTTAACATATGGTGAGCAAAATAGAATGTGTTATAAGACAGTTACACTTACTTGAAGTTGTAAGGCCAAAGTATTATCTTTTTGTCACGTTGTCGCTTCAAAAACCTTAGCAAAGTCTCCAGTGTATCCTTGTTATAGATGGGATCTTCTATGGTTCTTTCATGCATTGTATCTGGGTCAATGAACCCAATGTCCGTGATTTCATCCCTTTTGCATTCGAGCTTCTTCGATCTGCATAATATAGCGCACAAAAGATTAAATTGAGGATAATTTGCAGACAATGAATAAGCTGAGCTAAAGACTTCTCAAATTATATTAATAAATCACTTACAGACAATAGCAACTGATGATAGATTTGTCGAGGGACCGGAGATTGTATAACTGAAAAAGTTCGCAGAAGTCAACGCTCACAGAGTATTCTTGGAAGTAGTGCTCATCCTTAACTCGCACCATGATAGCCTCAATCCCTCTCTTTGTGGCATTAGTGTACCACGCATGCAAATTACGCATACATGTTGGTAGCGACCTGATATTCTCGACCAGATCTTTCCCTTGAACAAATTTATATGCTACTTCAGTGATGGGGTAATCAATTGTGTTTTGTCGACAACTTTCAACGGCCTTCTCGTCAAACACCTTGAGAGGGGGGACCGATTGAACGGGTTGTTCTCCGAGCTGGTACACTTGTTTCCTAGTTTTCGCCGAGAACACCGATTGATCGGGTTTTTTCACCTCCACCATAGTGGCATACGACTTTTCAATAGAACGCCTATAGTCAGATGGCGGCGATGGTGCAGGGTCATATAGATTCTCAACGGTACGAATAACTTTCACCGGATCTAGAGTCTTCTCAAAAGGTATCTCTGGCACTTTCTTAGCAAAATGTTTTGCCACCTCGGACTTAGAGATTTCGCTGCATTCCTCGATAGTTCTTTCCCAAGGTAACTTCTCAATAGGTGGCAGCGGTTTCTCCTTTCTAGGTCTCTTCCTAGGCGGCGTACCGTTCCGCTTAAAAAACGCAGTCTTACGCGGAGGATCTCGAGATGGTGGACTCGCGCTGGGGTCCCTCTCCGGTAGGTGTGGACTTTGCTGCTCATGTGGACTGCTACCAGGCGGAGTCGATGGCCATTGCTGCTCATGTGGAATTTGCTGCTCATGTGGACTGCTACGAGAAGGAGTCGGTGGCCTTGGAAAAAGGACGATGTATTTCTTGGACCATATGGCGAAACCGCGCTTGACATCGGCCAGTGTCTTCTCTTCGTCACCTCAAGGAAAATCAAGCTCCATTGTTTCAAAACCTGGAACAACGTCATCCACCCCGACACGAACACAGCCAGCTGGAATGGGCATATGATGGTGCGTTGCTCCATCTTCATTTGGGTAAACATAGCCGACCGCCACCTTAACGGACACGTTCCTCATTTGCACATGTAGCTCGCAATCTGTCTTCTCCGTGACATAATCCACGGGGTAGCTTCCTCCACATTCAAGATGCGAGGAACCCACACTGCTTCTTCGCTGAGATGGGGCGGCATCGGCTTGAGGATCTTGTAGAAACAGCGGCTGATCAGGTGCCCTCTGATTTTTCTCAAGCACCTCCACCCTATTTATCAATTCCGCTAACCTGTCTAAGTCCTACTTCTTCTTTCTCGAACGGCTTCTATAAGTGTCAGCGCACTCCGGCCATGCTTCCTTCATGGTGACACCTGGGAGGGCTCGTATCCGTCCAACGTGTTCCGCATTCCCAAGAGCGAGTGTCAGCTCGTCATTCTCTCTATCGGGAATGTACTCTCCCTTTCTAACTTTTTCAATTGCATCTATAAGCTGCGTCGTGATTGCTTTAATTTTTTCCTTCCGTTTTCCCTTTGCAACGATCTGCCCTGTCTTTGGGTCCAACCCTGCCCCATGCGCGAACAACCAGAACTTGGACCGGTCGGGCCAGTCCCATGTCTGTGGAGTGATTCCTGCCTCCATCAGTTTAGCTTCAAATGCTCTCCACTTCGGAATGGCAGTCTTGTAGCCACCTGACCCCAAATGATGGAAATGTTCCTTCTTTGAAGCTTTTTTCGTATTTGTGACTGATCGAGACACAATGGTAGAAGATTTCTTATAGCTCTTAAATGCGGGCCAGTGATCTTTTATCTTCACTAGACTTCCAGTGAATACTGGATCTTCATCTTCATATCTGGCCCATAAATTTTTCTTCCAGGTCTGGAATTGTGTGGCCATCTTCTTAAGAGTCCATTCCTTGACTTTCTTCTTCTGGCCTTCCGTCATCTCTTCCGGTAGGCTGAAGTGTGTCAGTAGACTGTCCCAAAGAAAAAAAATTAGAGTATCATTGACATAACTAGCTTTAGCCCCCGCGTTCTTCGGCTTATGCCACTCTGCAATGTTGATCGGTACATGGTCCCTAACAAGAACTCCAGCTTGGTTTATAAATTTACGGCAGTGCTCTTTGGGATCCACCGGTTCACCACTATCCTTAAATGAGGTGAGGGCTAACCTACCCTCGCCCTTTAGACGTTGCGTCGGGCCTCGTTGCTTTTTAACAGATTTGCTCGATGATCCAGAAGGCTAAAAGAAAAATGATTCGTTAATAAGTGGAATACAAATAAATCAATGCATCTAGTGATGAACATATAGCCTTGATATATAAATATACACCTCGCCGGAGTTTGTTAAGGACACTTCGTTGTCTCTTCTTTCTTCAGACTCAAGTCCCTCACCGACATCGTTCAAAAATTGTGAGCCGAAATCATCGTCATCTCCATCGGGTTCTCCATTGGGTTCCGGTCCACGGGCACTCTCAAATATCAATTTCTGCACCATTTCTTTTTGCTCCTCATCTCGGATGAAGGTGTCGTCCTCCATAGCTCAATGTCACTACAAAATTAAGTGCAATTATTTGATTCATCATGTCATATTCATCTTATTATAAGTGACGAGGGAATGCCCTTCGGGTACCCACGGATTACTATACCGGGTCCGGCCCATTAAGGAAGTGGACAAGCACAAGGACTCGAAGATGACTTGGAGTAGAAGAAGGAAGTTCCAATCCGCATTCGACTAGGACACTTGTAAACTCTAGCCCGGTTGCATATATAAAGCCAGGCAGGGGCGCCCCTAGAGGGACATCGAATAACTCAGCTATCTCATAGACATCAAATATCATAGACAAGTAATATTAGAGATACAAGATAGATTAGACATAGACTAGATACAATATTCCGCCTACGGCGGCACCATGTAAACACCATTGTGATTATCTACTAGATTGCTAGCAGGATGTAGCGATCCTCCACCGCGGGGACGTGAACCTGGGTACGTCGTGTGCCAATCTCGATCCCGGAATCTCTAGTCGTTGCTCTTCCCCCGATCCTAAGTCCTTCATCTAGGACATTTGTCGAGTTAACCCTCGTCAATTGGCGCCGACCGTGGGGATCGCGGCGACTGGATTTTGTTATCCGGGCGGGATCCTTCAACTTTTCCATCGGCGATATCAGCAAATTTTTTCGACGTCATCAAGATCAATAAATTTTGCGGCTGCCCAACAGTAGCAGCCAGATTGTTTCAACGGATCGCATCTCGTCGGATCATCTTCATCAACATCAGTTATCGTCTACATCGTCAAGATCTTCAAGGCTTCATCGTCAAGAATCGTCGAGTTCGTCCAAATCGACGGATTGCGGGACAAGTCGAGAAAATCGATCTATTCCAGACAAGCAATGCGTCGAGTTACTATTAAACTCGGTTACGCTTCACGGAAGAGGAAAAGATCAGACCAAGTCGACGACAAAACTTAAAAGCAGCAGAAGGCGTTGGCATGACGGATCAAGTTTCTGATATCCAATCTGTGGTGCCTGGTCCAATCCAAAGAAATTCAGACGCGTCAACGACTCAAGAACAAGATTTGAAGTTTTCCTACGGAAACCGATCTCGTGGAGACCAATAGCAAGCTGCAGCAATTTCCGCTGAACCGATCGAATCTGGACCGGATTGGAGCAAGTCTCGGAAGTAAAAAAAAAAGAGATCGATCGGTTGAGATTTCCGGCAGCATACCGGTACAAGTCTTCAAAGTTGGAAAGTACTACTAGCAAATAAAGCCTCCGCGCAAGGAAAAAAAGAGGCAGCCATAAAGCAAATCAGCAAGCAAACGTATACACACGTATTTCGGGCATCAAGACTCGAGTCAGCCAAAAAAAAAATCGGCGAATTACCAGATATTTCAACTACGCTGTTTGGACAACCCGGAGAAAAATACTTCGACTACTTCGTCTTCATCATCGTCGACTATGGCGTCAGCTACGGCTTGCCATGTTCGGGGGCTTGTCGTCGCGCGCTCGCGCAAATTATCGGCAACGCTCGGGGGCTCGACATCAACCCGCCCCTGAGTGAAGAAGCTCACGCTCAAGACCTACGTCGACATCAGCAATACGGCGATCACGACAACGCTCGGGGGCTCGACAACAACTTCGCCTCCGATCGTGGTTGTGATTCTACGACATCAACTCATCGGCCTCTACGACCATGACTTCGATCCGCTGCATCGACTACGTCTGCGTCTACCTCGACTGCGTCATCATCGACTATGGCCGCGCCGACCGCGGCGCACCCGATAAAAGCTAAGTTTTCCTCTTCCAAGAGTCGATTATCATTTACTTTCGTCACATCCGACACTCGGGGGCTCCGCCATGAAAAATCATCTTGCATATCATTGACTTCGAAAAAATTTGTGAAAGCCCTAGTAGCTAGCTGGCGTTTCTTGTCGAATACTTGTCAATTTAGTTTAGAGTCGCATGAAGCTCGACTAACGGTTGGCAAGGCCAAAATCTTGGGCGTCAGGCTAACGAAAAGGCTTAGCAAGTATCTTCAAAAATGCGGCAAACGCACCACATTATGTCTGACCTGAGTAGCTGATCGAGCCGTGAAGTGCATCAGGATAACGAAAGGGTCTTACGTACGAGCAACAAAATTGCACAAAAAACATCGAGTTTTTATTTTACATACTACAGCGTCATTGCAATCTACAAGCACAATATTCCTTAAAGAGACAAAGTATTTCACAATTTTTCATATTTTCTGCAGGAGCCGAATTTCCTCGAGTAGTACAACTTGAGTCTATGCCCGGCTATAAGTACCCGAACATAGACTCGGGGGTTACTCCCATCGAGAGCGCTGGTCGCGCACCCGATAGAAAGACAATTTCAAGAAAGAATTCGACAAGAAAAAGAATAAGAAGAGAAAGAAATTTTGAGCCTATGATCGACTACAAGTATCCGACCATAGCCTCGGGGGCTACTCCCATCGGGAGCGCTGGTCGCGCACCTGATGAAGATTTACTTCGAGAAGATCATCAATGAAGAGTGATGACCCACAAGTATAGGGGGTGTATCGTAGTACTTTCAATAAATAAGAGTGTCGAACCCAACGAGGAGCAGAAGGTGTTGATGAGCGGTTTTGATCAAGGAATCACTGTAAATACTAGCAAACAGGTTTTCAGGGGTATTTGGTAATACGAGTAAATAAAGCGCGAGTAAATAAAAGACAGTAGTAACAATTGCAGCAAGTGGCTCAATCCTTTATTCAGCAAAGGACAAGCCGGTTGTGTACTTATAATAACCAAACGTTCTCGAGGACACACGGGAGTTTCTGTCAAGAGCTTTCGCTTCATAGAGCCAATAGTATTCATTGGTTTGATAGGTGTTATGGGGGTGAACCTGTGCTAGCGCACTACCCTTACTAGGATAAATACACACTTGTGATTATACCCCTTGCAAGCATCCGCAAATACAAGAAAGTAATTAAGATAAATCTAACCACAGGCTTAAACTCTGAGATCCTACGCTCCCTGGTGCAATGGTTTCCCAACGGAGGTTTAGGTTTCTGTCACTCCAGCAACCCCACAATCGGTAGCCAAATACACAATGCATCTCACTAGGACCATAAATGGTGAAGTATCATGTAGTCGACGTTCACATGACACCACTAGTGAAATAGCACCACAACAATATCAAACCATTAAATATTTCTCAACAATAATTCACTACTAACATCTTGACTTCTCCCATGTCCTCAAGAACTAAACGAACTACTCACAAGACATCATATGGATCATGATCAGAGATGAAATAATGGTAAATAACAATCTGAACATAAACCTTAACTCAACGGTTCCACTCAATAGCATCAACTACAAGAGTAATCAACACCGGGAAAGTTTCCCCTATGAATATAACAAGATCCAACTCAAGATGTTACAGCGGGATGGCGTGGTGATGGTGAAGATGAAGGTGCTGGTGATGGAGATGATGATGATGATGATCCCGATGAAGTCCAGTGCGATGGTGATGACGATGGCGACGATCTCCCCTCTCCGGGAAGGAATTTCCCCGGCAGATTTCTCCCTGCCGGAGAGCTTTTTCTCTCTGGTGTTCTCCGCCCCGCAGAGGCGGCTGTGTCTAACTCTGAGCCCCCCCTTTGACTTAGGTTTTCGGGGACGATGATGTACGCGGAGGGGCGAGACCAGAGGTGGGCCAGGGTGGCCTCACGTAGGGCCCGCGCGGCCAGGGGTGGGCCCGCGCCACCCTGGCGTGTGGAGCCCCCCTGGCTCCTCTCGACTCCCCCTTTTGGCTTCCTGAGTCTTCTGGGAAATTATAATTTCTGGGTATTTTTCTGGCATTTTCCTGATCTTCAAAATATGGTCTCTTGATGGTCCTTTTTCCAGCAGAATCCTGACTCCGGCAGCAACTCCCCCGATGATCATCAAACATGTCAAAGCAAAGGAAATAACATCAGTATCATGTCTAAATATGAAATATATCAATGAATAACAGTAAATTATGATACAAAATAGTGATGCAAATTGGACGTATCAACCCCCCCAAGCTTAGACCTCGCTTGTCCCCAAGCGAAAACGAAACTCGGTAAACATGACCACAGGTTTATGGAGTGAAGTGTCGATAATCAAAATACGGACAAGAAGCATCACATTTACCAAAGGCACAAATTATAATAGACAGCAACTTCCCTTTATAAGATGTAGACTTGCAATAGGTAAAAGGGAATCACATGTAAAGATGCTCAAGGTAAACTATAATTGGCAATGGCAAACCTTAGTTCTTGGTCAGAGAACGATGAATAAGCTATTCTTTCTTTTAAACGGAGCCTTTAAAAACAGAGCTAATATAGCAAAGACTATATGCTCAACAAAGTAAACTTTTGCATTCATAGAAAGCTTTCAAAGATATATTCCTTCAGATAAAAGCATTATACAAAACAAGGAAGATAATAAACATGATTAAACGGATCAACATATGGATGAGTGAAACATAACAACTCAAATGCTTGCTTGAGACAGAGGGAAATAGGTTGACTCAACATAAAAGTAAAAGATAGGCCCTTCGCAGAGGGAAGCAGGGATTAAACATGTGCTAGAGCTTTTCATTTGTAAAACAGAGGCAAAATTGTTTTGAGAGGTGGTTGCTTTTGTCAACGACTAGCAACGGAGTTCTTGATATCTTCCATACTAAACAAGTGAGAGCGGTTCCGAGATGTTTGATTAATTGGCACTTTAGTGCTCTTTTATAGCTTTGCACTCCTCCCCACCTTTTCCTTTCTCAAACCATGGCTAACCGATTCCATCGGGTGCCGACCAACTTTCACATTCCATTGGAGGAGTGCCTTTTTCTTTCTTTTTTCTTTTTAAGATTATAATGGTCTGACCAGCTCCCTTGCAAAATTAATGACGAGCAGATGAAGCTGCCTAGTCGAGGGGTACTTAATTTAGTATGGAAGATAACAAACCCATCCACTACGTCCTCATGGGCTAAAAACAGTGGCACAAAATGAGAAGTGTTTGAAGGTTTTTGAAAGGTAGCACATGAAAATTTACTTGGAATGGCTTGAAATACCATGCATAGGAATTTATAGTGGACTCTTTGGAAGTGACTTGGCTTTTGGGAATTGGATGCACGAGAAGTATTCCTCTCAGTACAGGTTTTTGGCTAGCAAGGCTGGGTAGCAAGCATAAGAGTTGCATGAAACAAACAAACATACATATAATAAGAACAATCATGCAAACTTCCTTGAAGGTACAACGATTTTAACTTTAAGAATAACAAACTTATAAGCCAAACATAAAGGAAAACTGAAGTGATGTAACTGCAAGCACTTCTTTATTCTCCTCTACTCAAACCTCAAGGTAAAGTTGCTACTGACCAAGCTAGGTTTGCCGAAACCAACTAAATCTACTCATGCTCCCAATGTGATACCAATACCAATCAACAAGACTAGTCACATAAGAGAGATTGCAGACTAACATAAAGTGTGCGAAAAGTAAACGATAAAACTTCTCATTAATATTTTATTACCGCAACTCACACCAAGGGATACATAGATAACCAACTAAGGAGGATACTTCCAAACTGCAAACTATTCTATATGATAACTTCTCTATTCATGATATGGCACTACTTGAAAAGTAAATAAGCAAAAGGTAATGATGTGATACCACGGCACTCCCCCAAGCTTGGAACAAGCCAAGGGGATGCCTAAACCGATGATGAATTACTCCTTTGGTGGTAAGGGAAGCAGCCTTGGATTAATGAAATATTCCTGCATCAAGCGGAGCCTGAGATTCTCTTCTTGAAGCATCTTTACCTCCCTCTTCAAAGCTTGATATTGAGTGCAAAACTCAAAAGTGACCAGCATGCCGTGTTCTATCACGGGCACGGAGTCAAGA
Source organism: Dactylis glomerata (assembly GCA_007115705.1). Taxonomy (NCBI): domain Eukaryota; kingdom Viridiplantae; phylum Streptophyta; class Magnoliopsida; order Poales; family Poaceae; genus Dactylis; species Dactylis glomerata. The sequence goes on from QXEO01000734.1 coordinate 9,209,226, forward strand.
TCCAGAACATGATATGTTGGTCCCTGCAAATCATGAGAAAAGATACGCCTAGCTTTCGTTGGTCCTTCAAAAGCAGGGTTTGTCGGCCTTGCTCTTCCAGAACCTAGCGCCTCCTTCCACTTCTGGCGCTGGTGATCATCTACATAGGGCCTCTTGCCCTTGTCGTCGCTTGAAGAGGCCATGACTCCCCCAAGCTTAAGATCCACTCCTGGCAGAAATAGCTCGAAACAAAACACGACGAGAAAATGATATACAGACCTCGGGGACTCCGGGGGGTTAAATAGGCGAAAATTACACATCGAAACGAAGTCACAGGAGGAAACCGGGACGGAAAAGAGTTCCGGGGTGTTCTCACACCCAGGTGGCGCGGCCAGGGGTGGGCCCGCGCCACCTGTGTGTGAGACACACACGGACTCTTTTTCCTCCCCTTTTTCGTCTCGTGATTTTTCATATTTAGTAAAAACAGCAAAAATATTAAAGGAAGAACTTTTCGTGAAACTTTTCTGACTAAAACTGTTACCTATTCGAAAGCGAACTCTGCAGGTTCCTGCAGTTTGTCTTGGATAAATTCTTCCGGAGAAACTGTTTCAATAACATCAACATCTTCATTATAAGAATCTCCAGAAATATAATGCTTGAGTCTTTGCCCATTCACCACTTGTGTAGAGTCATCTTTTAATGAAGCAATCTTAATAGCACCTGAGCGGTACACTTCCACAATAACATATGGTCCTTCCCATTTAGAGAGTAATTTTCCTGCAAAAAATCTGAGACGAGACCTATACAAAAGAACTTTCTCACCAACATGAAACTCTCTCTTAAGAATTCTCTTATCATGCCATTGCTTGACTTTCTCTTTGAAAAGTCTGGCATTCTCATACGCTTCGTTTCTCCACTCATCTAGAGAACTCAAATCTAACAACCTTTTCTTACCGGCTAGTTTAAAATCTCTGTTAAGCTCTCTCACTGCCCAAAAAGCTTTGTGTTCTAATTCTAAGGGCAAGTGACACGCTTTTCCGTAAACCATCTTATAAGGGGGCATACCCATGGGATTCTTATAAGCAGTTATATAAGCCCATAAAGCGTCGTTTAACTTACTAGCCCAGTTTTTCCTAGATCTATTGACAGTCTTCTGCAAGATAGACTTGATCTCCCTATTTGAAAGCTCTACTTGCCCACTAGTTTGGGGATGATAAGCAGAAGCAATTCTATGATTGACATCATACTTAGCAAGAGTTTTTCTAAAACTACCGTGAATAAAATGAGAACCTCCGTCAGTCATAAGATATCTAGGCACTCCGAACCTAGGAAAAATAACATCCTTAAGCATTTTTAACGAAGTCTCACCATCGGCACTCTTTGTAGGTATGGCTTCTACCCATTTAGTAACATAATCAACAGCAACAAGTATATGGGTATAGCCTTTCGAAGGAGGAAAAGGACCCATAAAGTCAAATCCCCAACAATCAAACGGTTCAATAACAAGAGTGTAATTCATAGGCATCTCATTGCGTCTAGAAATATTACCAACTCTTTGACATTCATCGCAAGATAAAACATACCTTCTGGCATCCTTAAAGAGGGTTGGCCAATAAAAACCTGATTGTAGAACCTTCTGTGCGGTTCTATCTCCAGCATGATGCCCTCCATAAGCACTGCTATGGCATTTTCTTAATATCTCTTGTTGCTCATATTCTGGTACGCATCTTCTCATAATACCATCAACTCCTTCTTTATATAAATGTGGGTCATCCCAAAAATAATGCCTCAAATCATAGAAGAATTTTCTTCTTTGCTAAGCTGTAAAGGTCGGAGGCAAATACTTGGAAACAATAAATTTAGCATAATCAGCATACCAAGGAAGGTCTCGCGAAGTTACATTAATTGCAGCCAACTGTTCATTTGGAAAACTATCATTAACATGAATAGGATCAAAAGAAATATTTTCCAATCTAGACAAGTTGTCAGCCACAGGATTTTTAGCACCTTTCCTATCTACGATATGCAAATCAAACTCTTGTAAAAGCAACACCCATCTAATAAGCCTAGGCTTAGCATCCTGCTTAGTCATAAGATATCTAATAGCAGCGTGATCAGTATGAATAGTAACTTTAGAATCAACAATGTAAGATCTAAACTTATCACAAGCAAAAACAACAGCAAGAAACTCTTTCTCAGTAGTAGCATAATTCTTCTGAGCAGCATCAAGAGTCTTACTAGCATAATGAATAACATTCAACTTATTATCTATGCGTTGTCCAAGAACAGCACCAACAACAAAATCACTAGCATCACACATAATTTCAAAAGGTAAATTCCAATCAGGTTGTTGAACAATAGGAGCAGTAGTTAAGGCCTTCTTAAGGGTTTCAAAAGCTTCCTTACAATCATCATCAAAGACAAATGGTACATCCTTTTGAAGAAGATTGGTAAGAGGCTTTGAAATCTTAGAGAAATCTTTAATAAACCTCCAATAGAAACCAGCATGACCAAGAATACTACGAATACCTTTAACATCTCTTGGACAAGGCATTTTCTCAATTGCCTCCACTTTTGCTCTGTCAACTTCAATACCTCTTTCAGAAATTTTATGTCCAAGGACAATTCCTTCATTTACCATAAAGTGGCATTTCTCCCAATTAAGAACAAGGTTAGTTTCTTCGCATCTCTGCAAAACTTTATCAAGGTTGTGCAAACAATTATCAAAAGAAGTTCCATAGACGGAGAAATCGTCCATGAAGACCTCCACAATTTCTTCACAAAAACCATGAAAAATAGCGGACATGCATGTTTGAAAAGTAGCAGGAGCATTGCATAAACCAAACGACATACGTCTATAAGCATAAGTTCCATAAGGACAAGTAAAAGTGGTTTTCTCTTGATCATCCTTCTTAACAGAATTTGAGAAAAACCAGAATAACCATCAAGGAAACAAAAATGAGTCTTCTTAGACAACCTTTCTAGCATTTGATCTATAAATGGTAAAGGGTAATGATCTTTCTTAGTAACTTTGTTTACCTTCCTATAATCAATGCACATTCTATAACCAACTACTACCCTTTGAGGAATAAGCTCGTTATTCTCATTAGGCACAACAGTCATACCTCCTTTCTTAGGAACACAATGAACAGGACTAACCCATCTACTATCAGCAATAGGATAAATGATACCAGCATCAAGGAGTTTTAATACCTCATTTCTTACCACATCCTTCATCTTAGGAATTAGGCGGCGTTGATGCTCCACAACTGGCTTTGCGTCTTTCTCCATATTGATGGCATGCTGACATAAAGTGGGAGAAATCCCTTTTAAATCATCCAGAGTATATCCCATAGCTCCTCGGTGTTTCCTCAATATCTCCAATAATCTTTCTTCTTCCTTTCCTGAAAGTTTAGAGCTAATAATAACAGGATATATTTTCTTATCATCTATATAAGCATATTTGAGGTCATCAGGCAAAGGCTTTAATTCAAACACAGGATCTTCTTTAGGCGGCAAAGTGGTACCAAGATCCTCCACAGGTAGATTATGCTTGAGTAATGGTGGTTGACGAAGAAGAATGTCGTCAATCTCTTCTCTTTCCTTGCTAAAAACATCACTTTCGTGATCTTCCATGAATTGCTGCAAGGCATTATTAGGGGCAAGAGCAATAGAAGCAAGCTGCTCAACTCGAAAATTTTCATTAGGCGTGTCATTTTCATAAGCAGTCTTAGCAAACTTGGAAAAATTAAACTCATAAGACTCTCCATTAAACTTAGTAAAAAAATTCTCCTTCTTACAATCTATCACGGCGCCACAGGTGTTCAAAAATGGTCTACCAAAAATAATAGGACAAGTTTTACTAGCCTCCTTACCAAGTACTAGAAAATCAGTAGGGTATTTAGTCTTACCGCAAAGAACTTCCACATCTCGGACAATACCAAGAGGCCAAACAGTCTCTCTGTTAGCAAGCTGAACAACCACATCAATATCTTCAAGTTCACAAGCGCCTATCTCGTGCATAATTTCTTTGTAAAGCTCAAAGGGAATAGCACTTGCACTAGCACCAATATCACATAAACCATAATAGCAATGATCTCCAATCCTAACAGAAATAACAGGAACACTTGCTTTCCTGTGCTTTTTAGGATGTGAAAGAATGTTAGAAGCATCTTCACAAAAAAGAATATATTCATCCCCTACATCTTTAGTAACAAGATCCTTCAATATAGCTACAGGAGACTTAATAGTAATTTGCTCATTAGGCTCTGCAGCTTTCTTAGTACTTTTATTAGACACACTTACCAAAGTAGAATACTTCTTTACCTTAGCAGGGAAAGGTGTCTTCTCAAAATAAGGTTCAGGCACAATGCTATCAACAGTACAAACTTCAGTAGCTGCAGCAGGAATATGACTAATAGAATCTTTGTAAGGCGCATGATATTTGTTCCAATCTTTCTTTGGAACATCAATATAAGAGGCAAAGGCCTTAAGACAATTAGCAAGTATTTGGGAATCAAGACCATATGCAGCACTAACACCATGAAAGTCATCGGTCTCCATAAAAGATTTAATGCATTCATAATCATAGTTTATACCTGACTTCCTACCTTTGTCGCTTTCCCATCCTTCAGCATTTTCTTGTATACGGTCAAGAAGTTTCCACTTAGCATCTTCTTTCATATGAGTAAATGATCCAAAGCAAGAAGCATCCAAGTAATCCTTATCAGGAAGAGTAAGCCGCGCATAAAAATTATTAATAACAATATTATTGGGGAGCTCATGAATGGGGCATTTGAGCATTAGTAACTTCAATCTCCCCCACGCTTGGGCAATACTCTCTCCATCATGAGGCCAAAAATTATATATCCGGTTACGGTCTTTATGAATTTCACTTGGAGGATAAAACTTGGAATAAAAGAGAGGCACAATATCCTCCCATGCCATAGATGGACCATCTTGGAGTAGTCGAAACCACTCTTCAGCTCTGCCTTTCAATGATAATGAGAATAATTTCTTCTTAACCTGGCTTGGTGAAATACCTGCACATCTGAACAACTCGCATAATTCATGTATAAATAATAAGTGATCACCCGGATGGACAGTTCCATCTCCTGAATAGCAGTTATCCATAATACGCCCAACAATTTTCATAGGTATTTTAAAAGGATCAATTTCAGCAGGCGGTGGCGGTGGTGGTTCCTCCGCATGTGCAGCAACAGCAGTAGTAGTAGATGTGTTTCCAAATAGGAAACCAAATGGAGAGTTCTCCATAGCAGAGTAAAATAAAAGACAAAATAAAAACAATACTCACAACGACGGTTACCTTTACCAATTCCACTCTTCAATAGCGCTACACTCCCCGGCAACGGCGCCAGAAAATAGTCTTGATGACCCACAAGTATAGGGGGTGTATCGTAGTACTTTCGATAAATAAGAGTGTCGAACCCAACGAGGAGCAGAAGGTGTTGATGAGCGGTTTTGATCAAGGAATCACTGTAAATACTAGCAAACATGTTTTCAGGGGTATTTGGTAATACGAGTAAATAAAGCGCGAGTAAATAAAAGACAATAGTAACAATTGCAGCAAGTGGCCCAATCCTTTATTCAGCAAAGGACAAGCCGGTTGTGTACTTATAATAACCAAACGTTCTCGAGGACACACGGGAGTTTCTGTCAAGAGCTTTCGCTTCATAGAGCCAATAGTATTCATTGGTTTGATAGGTGTTATGGGGGTGAACCTGTGCTAGCGCACTACCCTTACTAGGATAAATACACACTTGTGATTATACCCCTTGCAAGCATCCGCAAATACAAGAAAGTAATTAAGATAAATCTAACCACAGCCTTAAACTCTGAGATCCTACGCTCCCTGGTGCAATGGTTTCCCAACGGAGGTTTAGGTTTCTGTCACTCCAGCAACCCCACAATCGGTAGCCAAATACACAATGCATCTCACTAGGCCCATAAATGGTGAAGTATCATGTAGTCGACGTTCACATGACACCACTAGTGAAATAGCACCACAACAATATCAAACCATTAAATATTTCTCAACAATAATTCACTACTAACATCTTGACTTCTCCCATGTCCTCAAGAACTAAACGAACTACTCACAAGACATCATATGGATCATGATCAGAGATGAAATAATGGTAAATAACAATCTGAACATAAACCTTAACTCGACGGTTCCACTCAATAGCATCAACTACAAGAGTAATCAACACCGGGAAAGTTTCCCCTATGAATATAACAAGATCCAACTCAAGATGTTACAGCGGGATGGCGTGGTGATGGTGAAGATGAAGGTGCTGGTGATGGAGATGATGATGATGATGATCCCGATGAAGTCCAGTGCGATGGTGATGACGATGGCGACGATCTCCCCTCTCCGGGAAGGAATTTCCCTAGCAGATTTCTCCCTGCCGGAGAGCTTTTTCTCTCTGGTGTTCTCCGCCCCGCAGAGGCGGCTGTGTCTAACTCTGAGGCCCCCCGTTTGACTTAGGTTTTCGGGGACGATGATGTACGTGGAGGGGCGAGACCAGAGGTGGGCCAGGGTGGCCTCACGTAGGGCCCGCGCGGCCAGGGGTGGGCCCGCACCACCCTGGCGTGTGGAGCCCCCCTGGCTCCTCTCGACTCCCCCTTCTGGCTTCCTGAGTCTTCTGGGAAATTATAATTTCTGGGTATTTTTCTGGCATTTTCCTGATCTTCAAAATATGGTCTCTTGATGGTCCTTTTTCCAGCAGAATCCTGACTCCGGCAGCAACTCCCCCGATGATCATCAAACATGTGAAAGCAAAGGAAATAACATCAGTATCATGTCTAAATATGAAATATATCAATGAATAACAGTAAATTATGATACAAAATAGTGATGCAAATTGGACGTATCAAAGAGCGAGGAAGAAAATTTCGAGTCCATTGTCGGTGGCAAGCACCAGAAAATAAACTCGACATTTCACTCCCATCGGGAGCGCGGATTCAAGAACCCGAAGATTTCAGGAAGTCGAAGAACTGAAGTCAAAAATTGGAGAAATCAAAGATTTCAGGAAGTCAAAGAATTGAAGTCGAAAATTCAAGAAGTCGAAGATTGAAGAAATCGAAGATTTCCAGAAGTCGAAGTTATATGAAGTCGAAGGTTGAAGCATTTGAAGATGGATGAAGATTTGAAGTTTGGAGACTCAACCCGAGTCTGCGACTCAAGTAGAGTCTCGGGGGCTACTGACGAGGGAATGCCCTTCGGGTACCCACGGATTACTATACCGGGTCCGGCCCATTAAGGAAGTGGACAAGCACAAGGACTCGAAGATGACTTGGAGTAGAAGAAGGAAGTTCCAATCCGTATTCGACTAGGACACTTGTAAACTCTAGCCCGGTTGCATATATAAAGCCAGGCAGGGGCGCCCCTAGAGGGACATCGAATAACTCAGATATCTCATAGACATCAAATATCATAGACAAGTAATATTAGAGATACAAGATAGATTAGACATAGACTAGATACAATATTCCGCCTACGGCGGCACCATGTAAACACCATTGTGATTATCTACTAGATTGCTAGCAGGATGTAGCGATCCTCCACCGCGGGGACGTGAACCTGGGTACATCGTGTGCCAATCTCGATCCCGGAATCTCTAGTCGTTGCTCTTCCCCCGATCCTAAGTCCTTCATCTAGGACATTTGTCGAGTTAACCCTCGTCAATAAGTTTCTAGGTTTTAACTTAAAATGTTAAAGTAATTGAGTTAATTATTCCTCATGGTTGAATTGAGCACATGGAGCTAATTACTTATTTACTTAATGGAAGTTAAGAAATAACCTTAAATACAAGTTACTATTTCATTATTAAGGTCCTCCATAATTTTAAATACCACAATAGCAAAATAGAATTCTATAATTGAAATGCATCACACTATACTTAAATAATCACAATTGAAGTTTGAATATGTGTGAATTAGGCATGATGGACTAGATAGACTTGATATGTGTCAAGGTGGTCTCAAGAGGATCTTTGATAACTAGCTATGGTTATAGGATTTGCTATAGTAGAAAATAAACATTGCTGACAAGAATTGGTTTTAATCTATAGAGGAAATTACTCAAATCCTCATGTTAGAATTTGAATAATTATGAAGTGGTTCAAGAGAATATGGGAGTGATACTGATGAATAACTTGCAGTAAAACAAAGTCACTGCAATTGGAATCACTCTAAAATAAGTTATAGAGTTCAAACTATGACCAAATTAGTGATTTAGATAGATTTAAATGCACAAAGTGTGTGCACGTATCAACTTTGAGATTTCTTGATCCTATTATGTTCTACATATTAAGAGGATTCCAAAGACTATAAATTTGTAATTTTTCAACATTTGAAACAAAAGATATGAAATTAACAAGCTAGCAGATAGGTTTGATTCAATTTGAAAATAGATTCAAATTGAATACTGAAACTATGTGATATTTGTGCACCATTAGATTCTACATGTTCTAAGGATTCCAATGGTATATTATTTGTTATTTTTGGACCTATAGATCAAAAGATATGAAATTCCAAAGATCTAGCTAGAATCAGATTCAAAATTCTATTTTTAATCGGGTTTGAACTGGAGCAGACCACGTGGCGCTTTCTTATTTGCTGATACCGTTTCGTGCGGATAAGGGCTGTGAGCCGTCAGATCTTATGAGATCTGAACGTCCCAGATCTGCTCGTACCCCTTCGCGTTAAGTGATTCGATCTGAACCGCGTGATCCAGATCGGACGGTCAGAAAAAGAGGAGAGGGAGCTCACCTGGATAGGGTTAGGGTTATGGCGAGACTCTGGTGAGGTGCGGCCCAGATGGTTGATGTCGGCGAGGTTCTGGGGCTTCCCTGGGCTGGCAAACAGGTGGACGGGGCGCGAAAGACTTTGGCGAGCTCGATTGCAAGGTCAGAGATCTCGATTGCTTCCTGCTACAAGGTGGTGGCGCGGCTGGAGTTGAAACAGTGGCGGCGTGCTTCGGGTATGCGACATTTGCGTCGTTATGCTGTGGAATAAAACCAAGCAGGATTGTCAGGAGGTGCGCCATGCCATGGCAAAGCGAATAGAGGGGAGGAGGTGACCGAATCGGCATGAATTCCGGTGAACTTCTGCGGGAGGAAATCCGTCGATTCGCTCTAGTGGCGTTGCGGCCGTGGCGTGGCGGCCGTGGCGTGGCGTGGCGGCCGTGGCGCGGCGTGGCGGGCGCGGCGTGGCGGCCGTGGCGAGGCGAGGCAACGGAGCTGCGGGCGTGGCGTGGCGGGCGAGGCGAGGCGCGGCGGGGGGCGCTGCCGGAGGGGAAGGGGAGAGGAGCAGAGAAGGGGCGGCGCACCTCGTTGCTCCGGGCGACGGCGATGGCGCGGCTCCGGGCGACGGCGACAGCGGGGCTCTGGGACGATGGCGACGGTGGGCCGTCTCTGTAAGTGCGTGCGTGTGTGTGTCGGTGGCCTCCCGTGGAAGAAAACGGCCTGAAGGCCTTTGGTACCGGTTGCTGTTAGGAACCGGTACTAAAGGTCACCTTTAGTACTGGTTCGCAACAGAAACCGGTACCAAAGGTATTTTCTGAAATTAGTTTCCTTTTGTTTTGCTCTTTTAACCTTTCGTACCGGTTCTGTCCACCAACCGGTACCAAAGGATTTTTTATTTTTCTTTTGATTTTTCTGTTGCTGTTTCTTTTGATTTTCGTTTGATTTTTCTTTTGCAGTTTCTATTGATTTTCGTTTCATTTTTCTTTTGCAGTTTCTATTGATTTTTTCTTTTGCAGTTTCTTTTGATTTTCGTTTGATTTTTCTTTTGCAGTTTCTTTTGATTTTCGTTTGATTTTTGATTAGTTATATTTGATTTTCGTTTGATTTTTGATTAGTTATATTTGATTTTCTATTTTCTTTTGATTAGTTATATTTGATTTTCTTTTTGATTAGTTATATTTGATTTTTCTGTTGCAGTTTCTATTGATCATATGTTCGCTTAATAATTAAGTGTCGGTTGGCGCGGCGGCACGCTGCGTCCGTGAGAGAAAAAGGGCGGAAAGAAAAAGGGCGGGAAAACGATTGAACTAGAAGTAAAGTACATATCTCAACTGAAAATTAAGATACATGGCCAGATTAAGTCACAATCGGCCGAGCTTGTTTTCGAATGTTGGAGTGATTCAGTCATAGTCGTGCCTAGCCCTATAAACGTCGCCACTGTAGTCGTCGTAGTCGCCGATGTCATCATCGCTGGCATCGGGGTCGCGGTAGTCGAACCTCGACGGGTGAGCACGCGTGGGCTGAGACTGAGGGTAGCGCAGGCGGGGGCCACGGTAGGCCATGACGCTCTGGAGAGTCCGGTCGCGCCACCATAGCCGACGGCCGGCCTCGTTGAAGTTCGAACGAGGCGAGCCGTCCTCCTCGTGCCTGGCAAGCGCACTCTCACGCCGATTGATGAAGAAGCCGTCCCAAGTCGGGCTATAGTCGGGATGCCACTGAGGATTCCTCCGCTGCTCTGGCGTGAGCTCGAAGTAGTAGTGGTTCGTGATGGCCATCTGGCGCGCCACACCTACAGGGACAGGAGGAACCGGTACGCCTCCGACGCTCAGCATCCAGCCGATGGGGACGCGGTAGCCCGGCGGGCAGGGGTAGTTTGAGGCGCAAAGCGCCTCCGCCTCCTGGGGGGTTAGAGATACGATGGAAGCCATGGGAGAGAGTGATGAGGTTTGCAGATATGAGTCTAGATGTGACATGTAAATGGAGGCCAAGCCTGCATATATATAGTGAAAAAATGGCGGGAAGACGGAGGCGGGAAGCGGTGGAAAGCGCGGGAAGAAAATAGGCAGGATCGCAGTGGCGCGGGAAACCATCTAACCTTTAGTCCCGGCTGGTGGGTACAACCGGGACTAAAGGTGATTTTTGTGTCATCTAACAAAACTGTCGGTGGGATAAGGACGTGTGGGTAACCTTTAGTCCCGGCTGGTGGGTGCAACCGAGACTAAAGCTGTCGGTAGGATAAGGACGCGTAGGTGGATGCACTGCTCGATGAGATAAGGACGCGTGGGTGGACGCACGACGCCCCTGTCGGAGGAACAAGACAAAGTAGAAGCGGTGCCGTGCCTATAAAAGGAGCATCGATACGCCATGGCAAGCAGCTCAACAAGCCAACCTAGAAGGTAGGGAGAGTTTCATCCCCATGGATGGAGGACAGGGTTGGGAAATCTCCCGTGGCGGAGCTTCTCGAAGATGTCGTTGGTGCTCACGCCCTACGGCATTTTCGAAAGCTCCGCCTCGGAAAAATTTCCCTGCAAGCCCGTGAAAGACTCTATCTCCTCTAACAGTGTTGGGTAAAGGGTTGGAAAATCTCCCATGGCGGAGCTTCTCGAAGATGTCGTTGGTGCTCACGCCCTACGGCATCTTCGGAAGCTCCGCCTCGGAAAGTTTTCCCTGCAAGCCCGTGAAAGACTCTATCTCCTTTAACAGTGTTGGGTAAAGGGTTGGGAAATCTCCCACGACGGAGCTTCTCGAAGATGTCGTTGGTGCTCACGCCCTACGGCATCTTCGGAAGCTCCGCCTCAGAAAAAATTTCCCTCATACAATAACATCATTACACAAAAATAAATGGGAAAGTGATTTCCATATTGAGATACACAAGTTATGATCCCTATCTAGTCTTCTGAGTTTTCTTCTTGTGTTTCCATTTCTTCTGATTGCGACGCAACCATGGACAATCTTCATTATTTAAAATGATGCTTGGGTCAGTTTTCACCTTGAAGGGTGGAGTATCATCAAACTTATTATAATCTTCTGACATGTCTGTCTTGTCCTCTACTCCCACGATGTTTCTTTTTCTTGAAAGAACTATGTGGCGCTTTGGCTCATCGTATGATGTGTCCTCTTGCCTTTCTTTTCTTTTTTTCGGTTTGGTAGACATGTCCTTCACATAAAAAACCTGAGCCACTTCACTGGCTAGCACGAATGGTTCGGTGTCGTACCCTAGATTCTTGAGATCCACTGTAGTCATTCCGTACTGCGGGTCTACCTGTACCCTGTTTTTCAGGTTGAACCATTTGCACCGGAACAAAGGGACCTTGAAATTAGGTCCATAGTCAAGTTCCCATATCTCCTCTATGTACCCATAACATGTGACCTTCTTCCTATTGTCCTCTGCTGCATCAAAGCGGACACCACTATTTTGGTTGGTGCTCTTTTTATCTTGGGCGAATGTGTAAAATGTATTCCCATTTATCTCGTACCCTTGAAACGTCGATATAGTCGAAGATGGTTGATTGGCCAACAAGTATAGCTGTTCTTCATCAGTGACATTCATGAGACGTGTTTGCAACCAACCGCCGAAAGTCTTCATGTGTTCTCCATCAATCCAATCTTCACGTTGCTCCGGGTATTTAGAGCGTAAAATATTCTTGTGTTCCACTTTGTACGGAGCCACCAAGCTGGAATTATGTATAATTGTGTAGTGTGCTTGAGTGAAAGAATGTCTGTCCATACACATTGTTGCTTTCTTTCCTAGCGTGCCTTTTCCGCGCAGTCTCCCCTCATAGCGCGATTCAGGAACACCGATCGGCTTAAGGTCAGGAATAAAGTCCACACAAAACTCAATGACCTCCTCTGTTCCATAGCCCTTGGAGATGCTTCCTTCTGGCCTAGCACGGTTATGAACGTATTTCTTTAAGACTCCCATGAATCTCTCAAAGGGGAACATGTTGTGTAGAAATACAGGACCGAGAACACTAATCTCTTCGACCAGGTGAACGAGGAGATGCGTCATAATATTGAAGAAGGATGGTGGGAACACCAACTCGAAGCTGACTAGACATTGCACCACATCCTTTTGTAAATTTTGTAGAGTTAGTGGATTGATCACCTTCTGAGAAATTGCATTGAGGAACGCACATAGCTTCATAATGGGTACTCGAACATTTTCCGATAGAAGCCCCCTCAATGCAACCAGAAGTAATTGTGTCATAATCACGTGGCAGTCATGAGACTTTAGGTTTTGAAACTTTTTCTCTGACATGTTTATTATTCCCTTTATATTCGATGAGAAGCCAGACGGGACCTTGATGCTACTCAGGACTTCAAAAAAGATCTCCTTCTCTTCTTTGGTAAGAGCGTAGCTGGCAGTACCTTGATACTTCTCTGGATTCAGGTTGTTTCCTTCGTGGATACATTGCTGGTCGTGCCGTGCATCCGGTGTATGTTTTGTCTTCCCATACATGCCCAAGAAGTTTAGCAGGTTCACGCAAAGATTTTTCGTCACGTGCATCACGTCGATTGCAGAGTGAACCTCTAGGATTTTCCAGTAGGGTAGCTCCCAAAATATAGACATCTTCTTCCACATGGGTACATGTCCATCAACATCATGCGGAACAGATTGTCCGCCAGGACCCTTTCCAAAGATCACTTTTAAATCCTTGACCATATCATATATAACATCCCCAGTAGGGCGGGTAGGATTCGTTCGGTCTTCTGCCTCACCTATGAAATGCTTTCCTCTCTTTCTTACTTGATGTTGTTTTGGAAGAAATCGACGATGCCCCATGTACACATTCTTGTTTCTCAAATATATACTGTCAGTCTCACCTAAACAGTGTGTGCATGCATTGTATCCCTTGTTTGACTGTCCTGAAATGTTACTAAGAGCAGGCCAATCATTGATGGTTACAAACAACAACGCTCGTAGGTTAAATTCCTTTTGTTCGTGCTCATCCCAAATAGGTACACCTTCTTCACGCCACAACTGTAAAAGTTCTTCAACCAATGGCCTCAGGTACACATCAATGTCGTTGCCGGGTTGCCTCGGGCCTTGGATGAGCACTGGCATCATAATGAACTTCCGCTTCATGCACAACCAAGGAGGAAGGTTATAGATACATAGAGTCACTGGCCAGGTGCTATGACTGGAGCTCTGCTCCCCGAAAGGATTAAAGCCATGTGTACTTAGACCAAATCTTAAGTTCCTTGCGTCATCTGAAAATGACTTGTACTTTCTGTCGATTTTTCTCCACTGCGACCCGTCAGCGGGGTGTCTCAGCATCACATCTTTCTTACGGTCATCTTTGTGCCATCGCAACAACTTAGCATGCTCTTTGTTTTGGAACAAACGTTTCAACCGTGGTATTATAGGAGCATACCACATCACCTTCGCAGGAACCTTCTTCCTGGGGGTGGACTCGCCCTCAACATCGCCAGGGTCATTTCGCCTGATCTTATACCTCAATGCACCACATACCGGGCATGCATTCAAATTATCGTACTCCCCGCGGTAGAGGATGCAGTCATTGATGCATGCATGTATCTTCTGCACCTCTAATCCTAGAGGGCAGACAACCTTCTTTGCTTCGTACGTACTAGAGGGCAATACGTTCTCCCCTGGAAGCATCTTCTTTATTATTTTTAGCAACTTTTCAAATCCCTTGTCAGAAGTACCATTCTCTGCCTTCCATTGCAGCAATTCCAGTGTGGTACCCAGTTTTTTCTGGCCATCTTCGCAATTTGGGTATAACAGTTTGTTGTGATCCTCTAACATTTTCTCCAACTTCAACCTCTCCTTTTCACTTCCGCAGTTTATCTTCGCATCAAGAATGGCCCGACCCAAATCGTCATCGGGGTCATCAAAAATGGGCTCATAAAAAATGGGCTCTTCTTCAGCTTCGTCTTCCCCCATTCTACTATCACCGTCTTAAGTGAACATAGGATAGTTGTCACTATCCTCTTCTTCTTCGTTGCCTTCCATTATAACCCCTCTTTCTCCATGCTTGGTCCAACAATTATAGCCGGGCATGAAACCATTCTCAAGCAGGTGGAAGTGAAGGGTCTTTGAGGTAGAGTAATCCTTCGTATTCTTACAGGAACTGCATGGACAATAAATGAAACCATTCAACCGCCTGTTTGCCTCCGCCACGTTGAGAAAATAATGCATGCCAGTAATGAAGTCGGGATGGCATCGGTCACCGTACATCCATTGTCGATTCATCTGCATTATATAAGTATATCAAAAATCATTAATTACACAACATCATGGATATATGAGTGACCAACTTAATTAATATTCAAGTTCATCACATAAAACTGAGTTTTTTTTTATTAAAAAAAAGAGGCTCACCGAGGTGGTACAGTGCCGGCTAGGGGACGACGCTGACGATCGACGGCGGTGAGGACGGGGACGATACTAAAACCTACAAATCATACTTTAATTTGAGCTCAATTGCATACAAAAAGAATGAAATCCCTAACTTAGGCATTTCATCAAACACCTTGCTAGCACTAGAAAAATAATACGAGTTAAACTAGCAAAGAAATGAGCTAAATTAGGAACGCCGGAAGAAAGGATGATATTGCTAACCCTTAGATAGATGGGTGCCGTCAATCTTGATAAAATGGTGGAGAAAAATGGAGATTTATTGGAGTATGAGAGGTGCAAAATGGAGATTTGGAAATGTGAGAGAGGAGAATGAGAAGGGAAAGAGAGGTCGGGCTGCAGAAATAGGCCGGAGGCCCTTTAGTACCGGTTCTTCAGATGAACCGGTACTAAAGGTTCAGCTCTGGCCCCACCTCTGCCTCAAATTTGGACTGAAACCCTTTCATACCGGTTCGTAAGATAAACTGGTACAAAAGGCCCTCAACGAACCGGTATTGATGTTCCTCGGCCGGCTGGGCAAGTGAACCGGTACTAATGCACCCTTTAGTACCGGTTCATAGGCTTAGACCGATGCCCATTTTTCTACTAGTGTAAGTCCCCCGCTTGGTTCATCGTATATTTATCATAACTGCTGTCGGATTTCTGCTCCATAATATTTTATGAAAGTAGCGCTTGGTTTGTTGTTTATTCTGTCGTCCGTTTTTCTCCCCTGTTTATTTTACTTCTCTGGAGACCAGTATAATTTCACGGATTCCTGGAGATCCATCTTTTCAGCTGTTTTTTAGGACACAAGGAAACAACCGCGTAATATATTCTAAGCTGGAATTTAAAAGATGACTCAAGCAGTCCCACCGAAACCTGTACATCTTGTTGGAATTTGGTTGTGGGCTTTGGTCCATGGCCCAATACAAATTCTGAAATTCTCTTGGTCCATTCATGCCTAGCAGGGGATGTCACCAAAGTTTAGTCCCACCTTGCTAGTTTGAGGGGAGTTGCACCAATATATATAGTGGGGTGTTCTACTACTTCCTAAAGTGAGAGAAGAGGAGAGACTTACACGCGCGCTCCTCCTCCGCCGCCCGCCTCGCCACGACGCGCGCCGCGGTTTGCGGAATTGTGCCGAGCTTACTTATCTTTTTGCTGTCCGGGAAAATTACTGCGCGAGTTATTTTTCTGTCAGCCGTTTCCGGTTTTTCCGGATCGTGGGCTGTTACTAATTTGGACGTGGGCTGCGCCCCACGTCTTACCCGACCGGCGCTATATAAGCAGGCTTAGGCGCAAACCCTAATCACGCTGTATCACATCCCGTCTCTCGCCTCCAGAGCCTTGCGCCGCCGCTACACCTTCTCCATCCCCTCTTCCGGCGTGCACCGGACGACGGGACAGTAGGCCTCCAGAACCCCGCCTCTTGTGAACCTGTACGGGTGAGGGGCGATCAGGTTTTTGGGGAGCGCTTCTGCGCAACTACTGACGGCATCACGTCGACCGACGACTCCTTCCCCGACGAGGACTTCTTCCCGGACATCAACAGCCTCTACATCGATGACATGGCTGAAGACACTGGTGCCAACGCCAACGCGAACCTCAATGCCAACGCGGATCTGAACGTGAACGCGAACCCTCCTGCAGCACCGTATGCAATCTGCTCATACGTATTTCAGTTTCTGTTACAGTTTCTTGTATTAGCGTTTGGAGTAGATGTGATCTGTTTATCTGTGTTAGATGTGATCTGTTCGTCTATTCTGCTAGTATGCATAATTAGGTTAATTCCTGCAATTATCATCATGCTTTATTATTGGTTATTTCGGATTAAATCTTATGGTAAATTGCTTATATATTCAACACATCTATTGTGTCTTGTGTGTGCTAACCCATTTAGACCTTGGCCTCATGCCAACCTAGAAATATATCGTCGCAATCAATCCCCCACATATGTCTCGCTCCTTCTCTAGTGGCACTTGCTTCATCACATCCAGGGTTCTCAAAGAGCTTTTATCTGGGTATCCCAATGGCCATCGTTTATGTTCAGGGCGGCGACAATAATGCTCAATTGATATAAATCACATCGAGTGCAGGGCCGATGGAAGGCGACATGCAGATCAACCTTGGTATCATTGACACGGTCGAGCAGGCATGGCTGATCTAGGATCTACGGTGTTTTGACGCTTCCCCTAACCGACGAGCCACATGGACAAGGCCTCTAGGTGCTCGCACTCTAGTGCTCGTTCGGTCAACAAATCCATGGTGGAGGATATCACAGTTTCCTCTTGTTTCCTCCTTTGATTGGTGCTTCAACGACGATGGAACATGCATGGAGGTGGCAACATTGGTCAGGTGCAAAAGACCCCAGTACGTGCCCGTTTTGTATAATTTGAATTTTTTTGGGTCAAACACCATGCGAGATATTCAAATGGAAATCAAACTTCCAACTCGGTAATTTTAAACATAAACATTTCAAATCAGTTTTGTGACGAGGAAGAATCAAAAGTTCAAGATAGAAGCATGTGCGGACCTCATCGTCCCTATGCCCGGGCGGCCGCCTAGGCTTTGCCAAACGACACAAAGCTTGCGGTTTATGATTTTTTTAGAGCAATTTTATCTAAAATTCAGCAGTTTAACCTTGTTTGCCTAGGCTTCCAATAATTTCTAGGTCCGCCACTGGATAGAAGAGTTGGGGCGTGGGGAGATACTGGGAGAGAAACACATGGATGAATAGGAAGTTTGAAATAGAAGATTTGGGGGACGTGGAGAGATGTTGGGAGAGGAACTACATAGCCCAAATTCGTGGTCTAGGTTTTTTTGCACGTAAACATATTTACCATTTGGCTACAACGAAATGGGCACCATAGTGTCGGGTTGTCTGTGGTCCGAGGCGTTGGATCAAGGAAATATGAATTCATTTTAACCCTCCAACAAACATCATTTCAATAAAATTACCGATGCAAATAGTACTCACTTCGACACATACAAGATCTCGATTCTGGTTTCCAAAAATTCCTCACATGCACAAGTACACAAGCAAACGTGTGGGGGACCGACGCAAGCTAGCGAGGACGGTGACGCCCAGCGAAACAGAAAGCTAGCCTACTTCCATCTCTATCTTTCTCCGGATAATCTCTCCGGCATAGGGTCCACATCCAAAAACAGAAGCACCAGATGATCTTTGCCCTTCTTAAGCACTGTCCTTGTCCTACGCTATCCATTTCCCCATCTTCCTAAACACACGATTCCTTGTGGAAATTGGCAATCAACATTTCTGTTGCTCTGCCGAAAATTAAGTGTCAATGTTCAGCAGACCCTTACTTAGCTTTTTCCCAAAAAAAAACTCTTTACTTAGCTTTTCATAGTGGCTTCATCAAATCAAAAGCAAGAAAAGGAGAAAATGATGTAGAGGGATCTGATTCTTGGCACCACGCAGGATTATGACGGTGTATATATGGAAATGTTAGTTTGGATATAGAAAAGGCAGGCATGGAAGTGTCGGCCAGTATATAGATCTAGCTGAGCCATTTATGGCTGTGCCGGATGGTTATGGTGAGTCTAGCCTGGACCGGAAATGTTGCTGCTCCTCAACAGGGCATATTCACACATCTAGAGAAAAAAAAAGGTGCTGTAGATTTTTTGCAGGGGCGAGATCTGTCCTCCATGATGATCATCTTCTCTGATGAATCCACTGAATTTCTTCCCTATTTTGATCACTCTACCGGCTTAACGACAAAGTGGCACTAATTATTGCGTGGTCAAGCCCAGTGAACGTTGTGGTTGTTGGTAGCGTTCGACTGGAAGGAAACACGCTGCGCGTCACTGTCGTCAATTTGAACGAGTTGGTGATCTCTGTACACGATGGCAGATAGCAAAAGTGTCTGCACTCGCATGCACTGGAGGCGTGCGGGGCCGTGGGGGCGCGATCTGATTCTCTGTGGCGTGCAGCTCTATGGTGAGAGGTCCTATTTCAGAGCGTAGTTGGCTTACTTTCAAAAACTGCCATATGTTCATTCCCCCTAAATAACATATTGACATGAAAGAAAAGTTGATCTAATAGGATGGTATAGGGAAAACAAGAGGTTGGATTGGAGTTGGTCGCCGAGCCGCCTTCTCTAAGAAACCTAGCCCCCGCCTCCTCTTTTGTCTCTAGCGTAGATCGTTTTTCCTCATTCGGCCAGCCTTGCCGGCGTCGAAAGGGGTGGGGAACCTGATGTATATATGTTGTTAATAAAAGTATCCTTTTCAGATTAGGTTAGAGTTTTGATAACGTTCTTCTTTTTGGCCTCCACGTCAATGGAGATTGCATCAAGTGATCTTTAGCCCTTCATTCGACGACGAGATTTTCCTTCCTAACGTTAATGGCGATGTTGGAAGATTTACTTTTTCTAAGTATATGGTATTTAGATCTTGCTTTCTCAGATTAATTTTCAATTTTTTTATGGTTGTCACGAGGAATGCCGCAATATCTGTCCGCCCTGCTAAGTTCTCAACAATGTTAGTTCTACTCTTAGATCGTCATCAGTGTCGATCAATTGTTTTGGTTGCTTTTCTCCTAGCATATTTATGTTGGTTCTTTTACCGATGGTGATGGAATAATGGATGCGCGTGTACACGTGGCCTTAATATTGTTGCTCAAATTTAAATTACGGGACAACCTTTATCTATGATTTGATTTTTTGTATATTTGCCATCAGGAAAATACAAGTTACTATTTGCTTCTATAAATATCTATGGTACAAATTGTTAAAAAAAAAGTTGAAACATATAGTGAAACATAGAAATGCCACAAAGATGAGCTACCGCAGCAGATCCTCCTACCCACCGCCACACGCCTGATATCATAATTTGGAGAAGTTATTATGAACAGCTTATCAAATGAAATTAAAGCTCTATTTTTTCCTGAAAACTCCAAATAAACTCCAAATCAAAATGGAATAAAACCTCCCTCGAGCCGAAACCCCAAAGATTACCTAAAAGAAAAGGCACGATAATAAGGACAGAGAGACCCCAAAGTGCGTATTATTCCTTGACACCCCTCGCACACTTCTGCCCTTCTCCTCCAATCCTCTCATCTCTCTCTCCCTGCGACGCGCAGCGCTGCTTATTCCTCCTCCGTTCCCTGCCCTTTCTTCTCGCGCACACTAACCAATCCCACCACCATCCGGCGCCGCGCCTCCCAAATCGCCGATCGGACCCGGACACGCTCGGGGGTCCCCGCGCCATTGCCCGAATCGGGAGGCATTCGTCTGCACTGCCCCTGCCCCGTGGCGGTGGCGGTGGTGGCATGATCAGTAGAGGACGACGCGACGGCGGCGGCGGAGATTAGGGTCTCCTTGGTGGTGGTGGTGGGAAGGGGGAGGAGGAGGAGGTGATGAAGGCGACGGCGCCGCCGGCGAAGAGGCGGAGGGGCCCGCGGCTGGCGGTGCTGGCGCTCGTCTTCTGCTCGCTGCTCGTACCGATCGCCTTCCTTTTCAACCGCTTCCCCGCCGGTGAGTCCCCGCCACGGATTCCCCGTAATGCCGGTGCCTCCGCGCCTCCCCGGATCGGATCGGCGCCGTTCCCGGCGGATCTGTTCCGGGGGTGCTGTTTCCTTAATTGTCGTCTAGTGCGGGATTTTTGGCAATTTTACTAGTAGCGTCTCTGTCCTTCTTATTTGATGATGAACGACTTCTCTGATTGGTTTGGCTGTTTTGTTGCAGTGTACGTGACGGATGAGCGCCCCCAACAGGTAACTTCCTTTTTCCCCAACAAAATAATACGGAAACGTTCTTCTGATGGATGTTTTTCATGAAAATGGTGACGGTGTGACTGATTCGTGCTATTGCGTGTTCATCTGTGCTGGATATAGGAGATTAAGTTGCCTGAAAGAGTCAGTGGTGTAAATGAAATGAAGAAGCAGGATGGTAATGATACGGAAGCAGAGACACAGGTTAGTGACACTGCATTTTGTGATGTAGTGCTAGGAACGGCGTCCTGATTGCTATAGCTTGGTGGATGTTGACATGATCGTGCAACAGAAAACCGTGTGTACTTGTTCCACGGTTTTAGTTTTTGGTTTTAGCTATCCTCTGTTATCTGCTTTCGATTTCACCAACTTGATAATACTAGTGAGGCCTACTAGCATGACTGAAACTAAAAGATAGTACTGCATAGTCTTTTAATGTTCACTAGCATGAAAAAATAGCTGTTCAGAACTTTGTTCCTGACGTTTTTGCAGTAGACCAAAGCATTAGCCACAAGGTCGTAAGTTGACATAACATTCATGCTCTAATCCCACATTTCTCAGTTAGCTACCATCAGTTATGAGGCATTGTGTATTAGTAGGCCTTTATGAATATATTCTGTTCATATTGGGAATCATTTATATCTATTGCTTAATTTGGAAGCTATGTTAGAAAGACTATAGTGCATAAGCTCTTATGTTAACAAATTAAATACATACATTTAAAGTTTCTGTACGGATTACTACTATGATCCACTATAGCTTGCTTACTGGATAGATAATTTAAATCCTTGACGTTTTATCCTTTATGTTCTGTTTTTCAGGATGAACCCGAAAAGATTACCAGAATTGATCCTGAACCTTCCACAGTAATCACTAAACCAAAAGGTATAGGTTAATAGTGGATGCAACATTACTACATAAAGTATAATGGATTATATGAGAATGTCATAATCGATTATGCATGGAATGCCATTTGTGTTAAAAAAACTCTTAGCTGTATAACATTTGAAAAAGCTGCAGAAAAAACTGTATAATTTTGTAGGAAACTAGTTACCTGTGCTGTAGCCTACACTTCGTGGGACTGACATTGAAAATTACTTGCCCTTTAACTCGATTCGGTTTAGTAACACACCATCTTCAGTATTACTTGTTTCAAGTACAATAATGTGGTGTACAGTACAGATCTTTTTGCCCCCTGTATGTTAATATATACTAGTAATACTCAATTTTAATGCGGGTGTCTTCAACTAGGAAGTGATGATAATTAACCATAAGATAACTTCTTCCAAGATCAACCTATGTAGTTTGTAGTGCCTGTTTTCTACCTGATTTTATTCCCATGATGCACTAGTGTTTTAGTTGGTGTACACTCTGACCCACTAATTGGTTCTGTATGCAGCTCCACCGCCACCAAAAATTGAGCAAGTGAAGCCAGTACCAGTTCCGGTTCCGGTTCCGGTTCCAGTTCAACACAAAAACGTATGATGGCTCTTAGTTTGCTGTTTCTCTGTGTAACCGTGCTTTATCTTTGAAGCATAGCTTCGTTTTCTCATTAATACGTACTTGCTCTCTCTTACTTTAGCTCAGGCTGTAGTTTCTCTACTCTTTCTGAGAAGTACTGATGGGTTTGAGAATATATTGATTCCAGGGTTCCAGTGACAATGTCAACATTAGACGGCTCAGGGTTCCAAGTGCTGATGAATTGGAGAAGGCTAAGGCTTGTCAACTTGAATTCGGGAGTTACTGTCTCTGGTCCATAGAACACAAAGAAGTTATGAAAGATGCCATTGTGAAAATACTAAAAGATCAGCTCTTTGTAGCCCGGTCTTACTACCCGAGCATCGCCAAACTTAAAGGAAAAGAGGCACTGACTCGTGAATTGAAGCAGAATATCCAAGAACATGAGAGGGTTTTAAGTGAATCCATTGTTGATGCTGATCTACCATCCTTGTGAGTATATTCTGCTCGCTTGTCATTCTTTTGCCACTTTTAGCATTTGATGGTCCATCTTGTATGTTGAAATTATTGGCGGCAGATCATTTATGCATTTCACGTATTCTTTCACAGAGACACAGTTAGGCTGCCCCTACTTTTAATAAATTATATTCCAGTGTTCCCCTGTTGATTGTTAAAATGATTTGATACATATTTATGTTTGCTTTGTGTTTGTATTAAATTTGTACTGGTATGATTGACCGTGAAAGGACTATCCAATCACGACTGTAAATTTGATATTTTTAATATCTGATAGCACTTGACCTATCTTTCTCAGGATAAAAAAGAAGATAGAGAAGATGGACCAAGCAATAGCAAGAGCCAAATCATGCACTGTGGATTGTAACAATGTTGACAAAAAGCTTCGCCAGATACTTCATATGACAGATGATGAAGCTCATTTTCATATGAAGCAGAGTGCATACTTGTACAACCTTGGTGTTCACACGATGCCCAAAAGTCATCATTGTCTTAATATGAGGTTGACAGTAGAATATTTTAAAGCAGCCACATTGGATTCAGATGACTCTCCTGTGCATAAGTTTAACGTTCCAGATCACAGGCACTATATTATATTATCTAAAAATGTGCTTGCAGCTTCCGTTGTCATCAACTCATCTGTTAGTACTTCTGAGGTATGCAGGCAACTTTTACTCTTATGCAGATAAAACATCTTCTGGGTTTGGCATTGCTGATGTTCCTTCTGGTGTTTTGCAGGACACCAGGAATGTAGTCTTTCATGTACTAACTGATGCTCAGAATTTCTATGCCATGAAGCA
The DNA here is from genome assembly GCA_007115705.1 of Dactylis glomerata. Classification (NCBI taxonomy): domain Eukaryota; kingdom Viridiplantae; phylum Streptophyta; class Magnoliopsida; order Poales; family Poaceae; genus Dactylis; species Dactylis glomerata. The sequence goes on from QXEO01000734.1 coordinate 9,232,842, forward strand.
TTGGTTTTTAAGAAACGTCTACAGGGAATCAGCTGTCAATGTTATTAACTACGAACATATTATTTTGGAGAATTTGCCAGAGTTTAGCATGCAGCAGCTATATATGCCTGAGGAATTCCGTGTTTTCATTAGTAGTTTTGAGCGGCCTACTGAGAAGTCTAGAATGGAGTATTTATCAGTGTTCAGTCACTCACATTTCTTTATTCCGGAAATATTTAAAGATTTAAAGAAGGTGATTGTGCTGGATGATGATGTGATTGTTCAACGTGATCTCTCTTTCTTGTGGAATCTTGATATGGGAGATAAGGTGAATGCTGCCGTCAAGTTCTGTGGCCTGAGAATGGGCCAACTAAGAAACCTTCTCGGTGAGGCAACATATGATCCCCAGTCATGCGCATGGATGTCTGGGTTGAATGTTATAAATTTGGAAAAATGGAGAGAGTACAATGTCACAGAGAATTACCTGCAACTTCTGGAAAAGGTTTGTTTGTTCTCAGCCTGATTTTATTCCAAATTCTATAGCGCCTTCATGCCTAGTATTTTGTTCTTTTCCAAGATTTTCAGTTATCATCCATGCTTGAAAAAACGAGCCATTATGATACTACCTTAAACTCTGCAATTTCAGTCTCTTCTGTGAAAATACATAATTTGGGCCCATGAAACTTGTATGAAGTCAGTAGCTTATTATCACTTTTACTCTTAATCTGTTACAGTTCCGGAACAATGATGATGAGGCGTCACTGCGAGCTGCAGCTTTACCCATAAGCTTTCTCTCCTTCCAGAATCTCGTATATCCTCTTGATGAGAGGTTGACTTTATCTGGACTTGGCTATCACTACGGAATTGATGAAAAAGTTATCCAAACTTCTACATCACTGCACTACAATGGTAATATGAAGCCTTGGCTTGAATTGGGCATACCAAATTACAGGAAGTACTGGAAGAGGTTTCTTGCACAAGATGAGCGATTCATGGACGAGTGCAATGTAAGTCCATAGCACACTTTGAACCTGGGAACAAGAACATTTGACGGTAGATTCTTTCGTCTACTGCTGTATTATATACCAAGAGGATGAGCACTTCCAGAGAAAAGACCAGGAAAGCAGTCATTAGCCATCAATTTTGACAGAGTAGATCCAACACCATCTGTTCATTGAATTAGTGAGCCTGATGGATGGTTTTTCTGCAGTTAGAGAAATTAGCCGTAAGTTGAAGGATAATGCAGTAGACAATGATGATGTGTAGTGGTGAGGCTTCAGGTAAAAGGGAGTAACACTCTCATCATCTAGATTACGAACAGGGTTATCGGTGATGCGCTGTGGCACCTTTAATTGAAAATGGTGCCTTACACGTCATTGATGCAGGTTGATTCTTTTCTTCGTTAAATTTTTGACACCGCTTGTTTTGTCCTTGTGCCAATAAGGGCATACACAGGCTGAAATTCAAATTCTTTGTTCTTAGTTGCTGCACATTGATTGTTTATGAAAGTTATGTGGATGGAAAGTGTATTCTGTTTGTCGAAAACTTGAAGAGACACAACAAGATTGACAGCTCGGTGGATGTCTTTGCATATTCTTCTTGTTCATTTCCTTACGTTCTGGAAAATGTGAAATGGGTGTGTTGGTAAACGCTACTAACTTTTATTCAAAATATAGAAGAGTAGAATGGGGTGCCTCTGTCCCTTTCAGTTCTTCATTTTTATCTTATCACGTGCTATACTACTATCAAACTATGCCATTGTACCCGAGACCTGGAGTTTGCAAGTTCCGACGTTGATACATGGTATGCTGAGGCTGGTGAGATTGGTGTGCTTGCTGAGGAAATATTAAAATGTATGCACTTGCTAGGTATCATATAGGTGCCATAACTACGTGAACATAAAATGCACTCCTTCCGATCCATAATAAGTGTCGCTTAGTATAACTTTGTACTAAGTTATACGAAATCAGCCGCTTTTATGGATCAAAGGGAGTACTTGTGATCGGGCGCTTTACCACTCTACTGAAAGCTGCGCTACTTGCACAAAGCCCAGGTGGACACTGGAAGTTCAAAATCCCTGTGATAGATAGTTCTGTTTTAGGTCGTGTGAGTTTAAAAGTAATTATTCATGTCGAGTTTAGGCATTTATCTTACTGGTTGTTTCTTAAAGCGACAATATAGCTTTAGATGAACAAAATAGTGTAGGCATCATATTCAAATTGGACAAGGCAATGGATCAGAGGCAATTAACAGTTGAGGAGAAGCAATTTAGAGCTATGTTAAAGGTCAACTGGGTGGGCACAGCAGCAATTCAGAGATGAGAGAACCATGTGGCGGCAACGATCGAGGGTTCAGTGGCTGCGAGAGGGTGACGCAAGCACACGCTTCTTTCACACTAAGAGCAAGTACAATAAAAGCAAGGTTAATAGTAGAGCTAGCTGCTGGCTATAAGGCATTGTCATGTCATCTATAGCTAGCTTATAGCCAATACATATAATTGGCTATAAAACAATTTTACTTTATGACTACATGACCCACATGACACTCTCACAAAGTATCTAGGAGCATATGCTAGAGCTAGCTCTTGCATGAGAGCCCACTTCTCTTCTCTCTCCTCTTCTCTCTCATCCAACTCATCATAAAAATAGTAGTTTAATCCTTATAGCCAGCTGAGTGGACCTTATTGTACTTGCTCTAAGGTCCACTCAGCTGGCTATGAGGATTAAACTACTATTTTTATGATGAGTTAGATGAGAGAGAAGAGGAGAGAGAAGAGAAATGAGCTCTCATGCAAGAGCTAGCTCTAGCACGTGCTCCTAGGTACTTTGTGAGAGTGTCATGTGGACCATGTAGTTAGAAAGTAAAATTGTTTTATAGCCAACTATTATATGTGTTAGCTATAAGCTAGCTATAGATGATATAACAATGCCTATAGCCAGCAGCTAGCTCTACTATTAACCTTGCTCTAAGACATCTACTTTTTTCGATAAGGGGGACGGCTCCAGCCTCTGCATCAATCGATGCATACGGCCGTCTTTATTAAAATATTATTTGTTCACAAGTCTTACAAAACATGGATCACAAAGAGTTGAAATGTGTATCAGCCATCTAAAAATACAATTATTCATTTCAGCCCAAATCATCAACAAGTGAGACGTCCGTCAAAACGCCACCCGAATCGGCTGTAGATATCCCGTGCGACCGTCTCCAAACGGTTGCACCCAATATCCATGTCCTGGCGCTGCTCCGCCGGCTGGAGATAGGACCACATATGGATCCAATGGACAGTTAAAGGGATAACCTGCAAGAAAGTGGGGAAACAAGATTTGTTAAAGATAAAGTCGTTCCTCACGTGCCATATCGCCGTGAGAATAGCACAAACACCAACTCGAATATTTCTTTTCTCCGATTTAACGATTCCATTCAGCCAAGCTCCAAACATATGAGCAATATTCATAGGAGGAGTAATATTGAATGCCATGTAAACAATTTGCCAAATAATCTTTGCGAAAGGACATTTTATAAAAAGATGTTCAGTGGATTCATTTTGCTCACAAAAACAACACTTGGATGAACCTAGCCAATTACGCTTGGCTAAGTTATCCTTGGTAAGAATTTCCTTTCGATGCACAAACCACATGAAGATTTTTGTTTTTAATGGAACTTTCATTTTCCAAAGATATTTATGCAGATAAACGGTGTTATCATTTAGCAGATCTATATACATGGATTTCACCGTAAATTTCCCTGTTTGAGTTAACCGCCATCTAAACTCATCATCATGGTTTTCAAGCTGAACATCTATTAGCCTATGCAATAGATGTAACCAGCGATTCCAACGAACCCCTAACAATGAGCGCCTAAACTCAATATTTAGGGGAACCGAAGCCAAAACTTGAGCAACAGTTTGATCTTTATGTCTTACAACACTGTATAGGGAAGGATATTGGGCAGCCAACGTCGTCCCACCCAACCAAGTGTCCTCCCAAAATCTAATGCTCGCTCCATTACCAAGTATAAAAGAACCTCTCGCAAAGAATTCCTCCTTAACTTTCATGAGACCTTTCCAGAACGGAGAATCAGTCGGTTTACTAGTCACTTGGGACAAGGTTTTTGAATGCAAATATTTGTTATGAAGAATTTGTTGCCAAACTACATTTTCATTTATCAATTTAAAGAGCCATTTGCTTAACAAACATTTGTTTTTTAATTCGAGAACCTCAATACCCAGGCCCCCTTGATCTTTTGGTCTACAAATCAAATTCCACTTTGTTAGACGGTATTTCTTTTTATGACCATCGCATTGCCAGAAGAATCGAGATCGAAAGAAATCTAGCCTTTTTCTTACCCCCTTTGGGATCTCAAAAAAGGATAACATGAACATGGGCAGGCTTGTAAGAATTGAGTTTATAAGAATCAGCCTATCACAATAAGATAGGAGTTTTCCTAGCCAACTACTAAGCTTTTTCTCGAAACGATCTTCAATCAATTTCCATTCGCCGTTCTTAAGCCTTCTAAAATGGATTGGAATACCCAGATATCTAAATGGGAGAGAGCCTATCTCGCACCCAAAAAGAATCCTATACTCATCTTGCAAAACCTTAGCATTACCGAAGCAGAAAAGCTCACTTTTATGAAAATTAATTTTCAGTCCGGATAATTGTTCGAATATGCAAAGTATTAGCTTCATATTTAGCGCTTTCTGCAAATCATGTTCCATAAAGATTATAGTATCATCGGCATATTGTAAGATAGACACACCCCCTTCCACCAAGTGTGGAATAAGTCCATCTACCTGACCATCCTCTTTGGCTCTTTCGATAAGAATAGCAAGCATGTCCGCAATAATATTAAATAAGATAGGAGATAAAGGATCCCCCTGCCTAAGCCCCTTTCGTGTTTGAAAATAATGACCTATGTCATTGTTCACACGAATTCCAACACTCCTTTTTTCGACAATTTTTTTTAATCCAATCACACCATTTAGGGTCGAAACCTTTTATTCGCAAAGTCTGCTGTAAAAAAGACCATTTCACCTTATCGTAAGCTTTTTCAAAGTCGAGCTTTAATAGAACACCATCCATTTTCTTCCTTTGAAGTTCATGGATGGTTTCATGAAGAATCACTACACCTTCGAGGATGTGTCTCCCTGGCATAAAAGCCGTTTGAGTTGGTCTAACTATTTTATCCGCAATCAAAGCAATTCTGTTTGTGGCAACTTTAGTGAAGATTTTGAAGACCACATTTAGCAAACATATGGGTCTATACTGTTGAATTTGAACCGCATTTTCTTTTTTTGGTAACAGGATTATTGTCCCATAATTCAGACGAAAGAGCGGCAATTCTGCATTAAAAAAACTCCTAAACATAACCATCAGATCATCCTTTATTAGGCCCCAAAAGTTTTGAAAAAATTCAGCAGGAAACCCATCAGGCCCTGGCGCCTTATTCTTTTCCATTTGATCAATTGCTTCAAAGATTTCTTTCTCAGAGAATTCAGCAATAAGAATACTATTTTCATCATGAGATAACTGGGGAATATCCGAATTAAAATCTTCCAGCAGAGACACATTGGAATACTCCGGAGGTCCAAAGAGGGACTTATAGTATTCAAAGATATAAGTTTTTAGTTTTTCTTGACCTATTATTGTGCCCTCATCCTGCTCAAGCTGGATTTTTTTTTTGCGCCTATGCTTTCCATTAGCGATTAAATGGAAATATCTAGTATTACTACCTCCTTCCTGAATGTGCTTAACCTTTGCACGCTGAGCCCACTTGGACTCCTCAACTCTTCGAAGAGAGCAAACCTCATCATTTGCTCTTTTGAGAGCTTCCCACTCACTTTCATTAAGATCAGCAACCTCCGATCTCTTTTCAAGGTAATCAATAATGTGAGTTAACCGATCTCTTTCTATTTTATATTTTCCACTCAAATCTCGTGCCCAACCCCTTAAATATTGCCTGAGGTGACGGATTTTGTTTTGCCAATTCAGTATGGGATTATCAACCCTAGGAATAGAAAGCCATTCTCTAATCACAACCTCTCTAAAACCTTCAATTTTTAGCCAAGAAAGTTCAAACGAGAATTCCACTTTATTACCTAGGTGAGCTTGTTCACCCGTGTCTAGCAACAACGGAGTATGATCAGACCCCGAACGTGGAAGGGCTTGCACAGAGGCTAGAGGAAATTTTTGTTCCCACTCCACGCTAACCAAATTTCGATCAAGCTTTTCAAAGGTGGGTGTTTGACGTCTATTGGCCCAAGTAAATTGACGACCAGAGAGACCTAATTCTCTCAGATCAAGACTATCAATTATCGCATTAAAAATAAACGGCCAACGTGAATTAAAATTATCATTGTTCTTATCTTCCTTCCTTCGCAATATATTAAAATCACCAGCAACTAATAAAGGCAGGGGTTCGTTTTCGCAAATTCTAACTAGCTCAGCCAAGAAATCAGCCTTATGCTCATCTTGTGCCGCCCCATATACCGCCACAATGACCCATTTGAAATTATCACTCTTATTTGTTACAAAAAAATTTGCACATCTATCCCCAACAATGACATCTTGGACAGAAAGAGTTTCAGCATTGATACCCACTAAAATCGCTCCTGATCTACCCAAAGGAGGAACACAGTACCATTGAATATCAGCTCCACCAGCCAGATTACTAAGAAAAGGCCTCGAGAAATTTGATCTCCCAGTTTCCAATATCGCAAGAAAATCAAATTTACGCTCTCTGATCGTGTCCTTCACAAAACGATGTTTAGCTAGGTCACCAAAACCATCACTATTCCAGAACTTAATAAACATGTTGATAAACAACTACTTCTTCAATCTCGAACTACGGCGAATAACAACAGGTTTAGCATGCAGTACCTTCCTGCCCTTCCTATGCTTCTTTATCTCAGCCAGTGTGAGATTAAGAATATCCTCTGCCTCCAAGACAGTCTCCTCATCCTCTAAATCATTAGCTAGTAACATTGCCTGGTCTAGTGTGGTGGAGGCTAAATCAACCTGAGCATCCGTTTTTTCATCAATATTTTTAGAAAGCATTATCATTGTTCTATTAGCATCAGATCGTTTAATTTCATCGATGGTATTAGACACCTCGCAATCAGAACTACCCAAAGCCACCCCAAGCTTCAAAGTTCTAGCAACAATATCATCATGCGAAATAGAATGTAGAAAAAACTTTGAGTGCGCATTAGTACCTTGAAAAGAACCAAAATTCTTTGCCTCTGCAAGATGCATTGCCCGTTCCATCTGAGTGTCATCAGCATTATATTGAGCTCTGATTCTCTCGCTCGATCTGATGGATGCATTTGAATTAGGAATCCCCCCAAAAGAAATCAACTCCTCATTGGAATACCGGCCCCCGAGAAAAACACCAGTACCTCCAGCCATCCGATCAGCACCATGCACACCGATTGGAGATCCAGGAGGAAACGACCCAAAATCACTGCCAGCAGTAGGAGATCCCTCAGCAACATGAGTATATAGGCAAACAGTATCATGCATCAAAACCACTGGAGAAAAGATAGGCGAGACAGTAGAACCAGCAGCCGGACGCACTGCCGCGGTCGGAAACTGTGCCGCGGTAGCTGGAGCAGCATCCCGCGCCGAGGAAGCAGCAACCGGAGGTGCTGCCGTGGCCGGAGACTCTACCGCGGCAGCCGCTAGACCAACACCCGTCTGCGAGGCAGCAGCACTCAGACACACAGGCGCGGCAGAGAAAACAGGAGAATTTTCTGCCACGGCAGGAGGTGGCGACCGATCAGCCAAACCCAGTTCTCCAGACACGGCAGAGGAAAACGGCAAAATCGCTGCCACGGTGATACGTCTCAAACGTATCTATAATTTTTGATGCTCCATGCTTGTTTTTACACCATTTGCCTATTGTTTCGTTACACTTAGTGGCATTTTTATACATTTTCCGGAACTAACCTATTAACGAAGTGCCACAGTGCCAGTTTCCTATTTTCTGCTGTTTTTGTGTTTCAGAAGTGATACACAGGAAATATTCTCGGAATTGGACGAAACAAGTTCCTGAAGTCATATTTTACCCGGAAGCTTCCAGAGATCCGAAGAAGTGTCGGAGGGGGGCCACCAGGGCCCCACACAAGGGGGCGGCGCGGCCTGGCCCCTGGCCGCGCCACCCCTGTGTGAGAGCCCCTGGCTCCACCTCTGACATCGCCCCTTCGCCTATAAGTACCCCCCGACGAGAAAAACCTAAGGGCCCGATCAGTTTTCCAGAATACATCGCGATCCGCCGCCGCCGTCGACCCGAAGATCGGGAGGGTCCAGAAGCTCTTCCCGGCACCCTGCCGGAGAGGGGAATCGCCACCGGAGGTCTTCTTCATCGCCATGCTTGCCTCCGGAGCGATGAGTGAGTAGTCTACCTTGGACTATGGGTCCATAGCAGTAGCTAGATGGTTGTCTTCTCCACCATGTGCTTCATGTTTAGATCTCATGAGCTGCCCTACATGATTGAGATCACCGTTATGTAATTCTATGATGTTGGTTTGTTGGGATCCGATGAATATTGGTGTTTATGATTAAGTTGCTGTACTGAATTATATCTTTTGTTATCTCTATGTTGTTTATGATCTTGCATGCTCTCCGTTGTTAGTAGCTATCTTGGCCGAGTAGTTGCTAGTGACTCCAAGAGGGGGTATTTATGCTCGATAGTGGGTTCATGTCTCTATTTCACCTGGGGGAGTGACAGAAACCTCTAAGGTGGTAGGTGTGCTGTTGCTACTAGGGAGAAAACAACATTCATATGCTCAAGGGCATATGCTTTGTTTACATTACACACTTTGCTTAATGCAATTATCTGTTGTTCGCAACTTAATACTTCTAGGGTGTTCGGATGATATCCCCGGGGGTGGATTATTAGTCATAGATGCAGTTGGATGGCGGTCTATGTATTTTGTTGTAATGCCCAGAGTAAATCTCATAGTGATCTTCTTGACATATCACGTTATCTTTATTCTATCAATTGCCCAACTGTAATTTGTTTACCCAGCATGTTATTTTATCTATGGAGAGACACCACTAGTGAACTGTGGACCCCGGTCCTATTTTAATCATATTGCAATCACCTGTTTACTTTTCCCGCATAGTTTACTTTACTCGCATATTACTACTGTTTTCCACTCGATACGCTCATAACCTTTGTTTCAAGCAAACCGGTGAGATTGACAACCTCATCGTAAGTTGGGAACAAAGTATTTGTTTGTGTGTGTGCAGGTTCCACAACACCTTCAGTCGTCATCGTCTCCCTTCTCCTGTTCGATAAACCTTGGTTTCTTAACTGAGGGAAAACTTGCCGCTACACTCATCATACCTTCCTGTTGGGGTTCCCAACGGGCTGGTCATCACCACGCACAAGGACTTACTGCTCCCACGTCATCATCACACGAGTAGCACACGGCAGGCGACTTTGGCAACTGAGAACCATCACAAGCAGAAATCACCGGTGAATCAATATCGTCTGTAGACCCGTCAAACGACGACGCCCTGATAGGATGCAATGGAGATGGAAGACTCTCTTCATCTTCACGGTCTGCCCAAAGAACCCTAGCAGGAGCCGAGAAAGGACTAATAGAGCCATCGCCACAAACAATACGACCCACCCGAAGCGTAGGTGCCGAAGCAGCTTGTGTCCCAACAGTTGCACCATCCTTACCATTGATCTTAGCCACCATGGGAGTATTGCTTGAAGAATTTTTATCACCATTAACCTGGTCCTCTCTTGGTGGATTGTCATCAGGTGAATCAGAGGGTGCCTCCTTATCATCACCACCTCCCGCCTCTTCCATAGAAATATCACCTTTCTCAAGATCAGCATCGCCTTCAATCTTGAACTGAATCCCATATCCAACTCCATCATACACATGATCAACAGTACCATTAGGAATAAACTTCAGATCAGTAACAAGCACCCTCATCCGTACCACTGAGCTTTCCCTAGTAAATGCCATATCCACCTCTTGTGTCTTTCCAATGAGAGAACCGACAGCAAACAGAGCCAAATAATCGCAGCGAAGCTTGTAAGGGCACCCAAAAACCCTCACCCAAGTTTCAGTTAACGCAAAAAGATCTAGGTCAGCAGCCGACCACTCTTCAAAGTGCAAAAACCTAGTATCTTCAATTGGGATCTTTCTTATCTTACAAACCCTTGTGAGATCAGCCTTGGATGGAAAGACCACTCTGAAGACATTCTCCCCAGCTGGACGGATATCCCACTGATAATCTCCTGGAACAATCCACTCCAATTCCTTTACAAGATCAGGAACAGCCATAGGCCCCACATCAACAGAGATACGTCCAACTTTGCCACTATCATGTCTAAACTTCAGATCAGAAGAAGTGGGTGTCTCATAAAACATCAGTTGATTTCTGCTTACCCCATAAGTAACAACAGTTGGTTTGGGCAAAGAAAGCAAAGGGCATTCAGCAGAAGTATGGGAAGCCCTCTCACAATACAAGCAAAGCACAGCCGTGCAAACATCAGATTTATGACCTGAATTCTCACACCTGTAACATAAAATCTTATCATCTTTTTTCGCTGCTCTTAGACCCAAAGAAACCACAGAAACAGGACCAGTGTTGCTAGCAGGGCTAGGAACCACAGCAGCAGCCAGATCCGACACCACCTCCATGGCGGCCTTTGGCAATTTAGATACCTGTTGCACCTCTGCATCATCATTCTGTGCTTCACGATCAGCACGAGAACCATTAGAACCATTTGAGTTTCGCTGATTATACCGGTACCGAGGCTGATAGTTATTGTTATTTCTATATGGACGTCTATAACGATAGTTTCCACGATTACCTCCAGCATAACCATTACCAAAACCCTGATTTCCATCATAATACCCTTGATCAAAATTTCCGAAATCCCCATCAAAACCTTGCCCATTAAAATTCTCTTGATCATCAGCCCTCCAGACATTCTGATTACCATGATAATTCTGATTAGAGCTAGAACCAGTCTCATACCTTGAAGGTTCACGACGAAGCTGGTGAGGGAGGGCATATCCCACACGGCCTTGTGTCGGGGCGCCCCTGGACGCATCAGCCGAACCATGACCAGCCTGAGCCGGCACACGAGGAGGAGGATCAGACTGGTTGGATCCCCGCGGGACAGGAGGCTGACGCCCAGCCATGGTCGAGAGACGATCGGGAGACGCAGTCACCGATCGAGAAGAAGACCTAGGCAGCGCGATAGGTAAACCCTGGAAAACGATCATCGATCTTAAACCCTCCCTCGGATTAGCACACACATATGGGCCCTGATGACCTGCGTTCCAAGATTCGACCACGTTGGGAACAAGGGCCTGATGCCCTTTTGGCCCAACATAAGATTCCATAGTCGGATTTGAAAAAATTTGTAGCCTAGATCGGCGATGCCTGATCGACATAGGAGATCGCCGACGATCTCTAGGGATCGCTGTGAATCGGTGAGATCCCAAAGACCTCCTTGGAAACACCTGTTTCATCTTTTTATGATGAATACGAACCCATTCAGAAGCATCGAATGATTCCAAGACGAACACAGAAGGTTCCAATGCCGGCAATTTAAACTTTTTCTCAACCGGCATTGGAGAAGGATGGACCAAATTCTTGATCGGTAAAGAGGATGGATCCAATTCCATCGCAGCAATCCTCTGTGTTCTTCGTTTGTCCAATCTTTTCTCCATTCTCCTTGAAACCGAAGAAAGGGATTCGGAGCACGTACCTGAGCGCAAGTAAATGGAGGATCTCTCAGGGAGAGGAAGCTCCACATCATCCTCCTCAAGGTCGGATAGGGCCCAGAACCGGCCGCCCACCTGCGGCGAGGCGGCGCCGACGGCAATGGGGGTGATCGCCTCCCCATCGCCCTGAGATCCGGCCCTACTAGGCGACGTAAAAGCTTCATCAGCAAGATCGTGGTGGAGGACATCTGCTACACGCACCAACAAGACACGGAAGATGCCATCTAGAGCTTCTTTAGTGAGCTCCTTGGCCAAACAAAACCTCGCAGTCACTGGCTGTGTTAGGAATAGCAACTTGTATTTTCTGGGGGCCAAAGGCCACAATATATAGTACAGGTACAGGTGTAAATATGCAGGAAGCCCCCTAACATATGGGGAAACTACAATATACAAATATATACATCTAACACCCCCCCCCTCAAACTCATGGTGGATCCACAACACTGAGTTTGGAGAGTAAGAAATCATGCTGTGCTCTAGTCTGTGCCTTTGTAAAGAAATCCGCCAACTGTAACATTGAAGGCACATACTGAAGCGCAATAACGTGAGCCTGCACCTGAGCATGTGTATAAAAAGCATCAACACCAATATGCTTGGTAAGCTCATGCTTTACCGGATCACGTGCAATACTGATAGCACCTATACTGTCAGATAAAACTGGAGTGGGTGTCATAACAGAGACCCCAAAATCCGCAAGCAACCACCGTAACCAAGTCACCTCAGCAGTCAACAAGGCCATAGCTCGCAACTCAGCCTCAACACTCGAACGGGAAACCGCTGTCTATTTCTTTGTCTTCCAAGCAATGAGCGAACCACCAAGAAACACACAGTAAGCAGACAGTGAACGACGATCCGTAGGATCACTCGCACACGTAGCATCTGAGTAGCACTGAAGCTGGAGAGAGCTGGAACGAGGAAAGAAAAGGCGACGAGTGATCGTGCCACGAAGATAGCGAAGAACACGGAGGAGATGACTATAGTGAACAGTGGTAGGAGCTGAGACAAACTGACTCAGAATATGAACATGATAAGATATGTCAGGACGAGTGACAGCAAGATAAACAAGACTCCCAACAAGATGGCAATAACGCGTCGGGTCAGGAAGAGGATCACCATCAGTAGGACGAAGCTTAACATTAAGCTCCATAGGAGTCTCAACAGTGCGCTCATCCCCAAGAGCAGCACGAGCAAGAAGATCCTGAATATACTTTTCCTGAGAGATAGAAAAGCCATCAGAAGTGGAGGAGACCTCAATCCCAAGAAAGTAGCGGAGAGGACCAAGATCAGTCATAAGAAACTGATCACGAAGACGAGCCTTAACAAAGGCAATATACTCAGGATCATCACCAGTAATGATCATATCATCAACATAGAGAAGGAGAAGAGTACGTCCACGAGGAGAAGTGTGAACGAACAACGCTGGATCATGAGCGCTGGGAGAGAAACCAGCAGCAGTCACCACAGAGGCAAAGCGCTCAAACCAGGCACGAGGGGCCTGTTTCAGGCCATAAAGAGAATGCCGAAGATGACAAACCATCCCATCTGGAACAGAATACCCAGGAGGAGGCTGCATGTAAACCTCCTCACTCAATTCTCCATTGAGGAAAGCGTTCTGAACATCAAGCTGAGACACAGACCAGTGTCGAACAGAAGCGACAGCAAGAAGAGTACGCATAGTGGTCATATGAGCCACAGGGGCAAAGGTCTCATCATAGTCACGGCCGTGCTCCTGCTGAAAGCCACGAGCCACAAGACGCGCTTTATAGCGCTCAAGAGATCTATCAGAGCGGGTCTTAATTTTATAGACCCACTTGCATGTGATGGGACGAACACCGGGAGGGGGAGAGACAAGATCCCAGGTGCCAGTGCGCTCAAGCGCAGCAATCTCCTCAGCCATGGCAAGCTGCCATTCGGGATGACGCTCAGCATCCCGATAAGAAGTCGGCTCGAGGGCAACAGAGAGACCGTACTGACTAGGAGAGTAACGATCAGGTGGACGACGAAGACGAGTCGTCGGAAGAGGAGAGGGAAGCTCGTCAGAAGAAGAAGACATATCGGAAGAAGAAGAAGAAGAAGGGACATCAGGAGGAGGATCCGGAACATGAGAGCGACGAGAATAATGGAAGGGAAAAGGAGACAACGGTGAAGTGGGTGGAGGATCAGGAGAAGAAGGAGAACTAGGTGGGGAGGAGGACAACGGGGTCGAAGGTGAGACATCAGCAATAAAAGGTCCCGAAGGAGGATCAATAGGAACAGAGGGAGGTGTGTCAGGAAAAAGTAGAAAGGATATATCCTCCATCGGATAGGTCGACAAGGTGGGGCGAGGATAGAAAGGACGCGTCTCATCAAACGTGACATCACGAGAAATGCGCATCCGACGACCAACGGGGTCCCAACACCGATAGCCCTTATGCTCAGCACTGTATCCAAGAAAGACACACTCAACAGACTGAGCGGTCAGTTTGGTGCGTTCACGAGGGGCAAGAAGAACATAACAAACACAACCAAACGAACGAAGGGCCGAGTAATCAGGAGGATGACCAGAGAGGCGCTCTAGAGGAATACCACCCTGCAGAGCAGCAGAGCGTTGAATATTGACGAGATAGGTGGCGGTGGAAACAGCCTCAGCCCAAAAGTGAGGCGGAAGAGAAGCGGCAATCATCAACGCACGAGTCGTCTCAAGAAGGTGACGATGCTTGCGCTCAACCACACCATTCTGAGCATGAGCACCAGGACAAGAAAACTGAGCAAGAGTACCCTCCTCAGCAAGGAAAGCGCGCAGTGAATGAGAGATATACTCGCCAGCAGAATCTGCACGAAACACACGAATATGAGTGGAGAACTGGGTACGAACCATGGCAGCAAATTTCTTATAGATAGACAAGACCTCACTACGAGAAGACATAAAATATATCCAAGTGTGACGAGAAAAATCATCTATAAAAAGAACATAGTAGCGATGACCCCCTTTCGACGGGAAGGGAGCTGGACCCCAAACATCAGAGTGAACAAGATCAAAAGGACGCTCGGACACAGACTCACTGTGAGGATACGGTAGCTGAAGCTGCTTACCAAGCCGACAGCCTTGACAATCCAAAGAAGCGTTTCCGGAGACAGACCCCGGAACACCACGATGAACTAAAGACGAGAGTCGAGAACCACATAAATGTCCAAGACGATGATGCCACTGCTGAAAAGAGCTAGTAGCGACGGCTACAGATGCCGAGGAACTGGCGACGGTGGCATCAGAAGGAAGATGAAGCCCGTGAAGCTCCCAGAGGCCATCATGGCAGCGGGGGCCAGCACCAAGCATAGTGCCGGTGCGACGATCCTGAACGGAACATGAATCAAAGTCGAGAGTGATGCTACAACGAGAGTCGACGATCTGACTACCAGAAAAGAGTTGCATGTTAAGTTGAGAAACATGCGCAACAGAAGGAACATGAAACGAGGAAGTACTAAGAATGCCTCGACTAATGACTGGGAGGGGGGTACCATCGGCAGTAAGAACACGAACAGGAGGGTCGACAGGTCGAACAGAATGCAACAAGGAAGAATCAGGAGTCATATGAAAAGAAGCTCCAGTATTAAGAAGCCATGGGGATGTACCTGGAGAAGGAGGAGGTGGTCGCTCAATGCCAGAAAACTCAGTCGCAGAACCAGCAGAACCTGTCGGTGAAGAATCCCAAGCATCAAGCAGGCATCGAAGCTGCGCTATCTCATGCATAGAGAGGGGCACGACTGGAGAGGTCGAGGTGCAATCAGGTGCCGACGATGAGCTGTCACCCACTGACAAGGGTATAGGTAATAGAGCCCATTAGTTGAGTACCCCTAAGGCCCGTTGAGCTAGGGCCCAATTGTAATGATAGTCGAATACGAGTTCTTACCGTATGTCGATATTGTAATCTGTATCGGACCCTACCCGATCCTCGAGACCTAGCCACCTATATATAGGGGCCAGGAGGGGACGGTGGAGGGCAGATTGAAAGCAAGCCAAGTTGAACACCCAAGCTTACTTTTGATATACACTTATTTCGACTAACCTTTACCTTCGAGTTCATCTGACGCCCTATTCCCCCGATCCTAAGTCCTTCATCTAGGACATTTGTCGAGTTAAACCTCGTCACCCACACACACAGAGGCCGCCAAAGGTGGCGACGGAGAGCAACACGCCGATGAAGACGGAGTCGACGAAAGACGGTCACAACCGCCTGAAGAAGCCGCAAGAGGCGATGTCGAGCGGCGAGCCGACGTAGACGGGGTTGGCGAAGCGCGGCCATAACCACGTGAAGAGGCCGCGAAAGTCGATGTAGAGTGGCAGTCCGACGTAGACGAAGTCGGCGAAGGGCGGCCATAACAGCGGGAAGAGGCCGCGAAGGTCGACGAAGAGCGGCGAGCCGACATAGATGAAGTCGGCGGAGGGCGGCCATAACCGCGTGAAGAGGCCGTGAAAGTTGATGTAGAGCGGCGAGCCGACATAGATGAAGTCGGCGGAGGGCGGCTATGACCGCATGAAGAAGCCGCACGCAACGACGGAGAGCGGCAAGCTGACAAAGAGGGAGTCGGCGGACAAGGACCAAGTAACGAAGGAAGACCCGCGCGCACGACGGGAGCAGCGGAAGAAACACTGGAAAGGATCTCCGAACAAGGAGGGCGGGAGACTACCGTACCCGAAGACATACTATCTTTTTTTTGAAACAGATCTGAGATCTGGATCTCACGATCCAGTCAACTTGCTCGCGCCTGACACAAACTCGAGACAGGAACTAGAAACAGGAACTTGCTCAAAATCGAGCACACCCGAGCCGAAATCCAGCCGAATTCGGCCGGCAGCCGGCTAGATCAGAGGAAGACAGACCAATTCCGGCGGTCAGCATCGGCAGCCAAGCAGGGAAGCAGCTGCGGCGGCCTGAGCAGGCCGGGGCAGTAGCGGCTGCGGGGGCGCGACGGGGTCCTCGGGGGCGGGCGAGCGAAGACGAGCGCGGGGTCCGACGGGGTCCTCGGGGGCAGGCGAGCCAAGGCGAGCGGGAGCATGGGCGAGGGCCGGACGGGAGACGGGCAGCCAGGGGACGGGGCCGGACGGGAGACAAGCGACGGCCAGGGGACGGGCGACGTCGGCGATGAGATTGGATCGGAGACAGCATGAGTTGCGCGTGCGAAAAAAAAAACATATAGCTCTGATATCATGTTAGGAATAGCAACTTGTATTATCTGGGGGGCCAAAGGCCACAATATATAGTACAGGTACATATGTAAATATGCAGAAAGCCCCCTAACATATGGGGAAACTACAATATACAAATATATTTCTCTTCTAAAGGACGCTAGTCTACCCGGCTTCTCACGCAATCTGCGTCCGCCCCGTGCAGCTCGTCCGTTCGATCGGTGAAACAGTAATTTTCTCGACCCCGCTTTTCACCTGAGCCATCCGATCGGTCATTTATTTTGTCACCTGCATCTTCTCGGTTTGAGCCGATGACGAATGGGGCCAGGCACGAGTGGAGCCGACAGACAGAGACTCACCTCCTGCTTGTTTGTGTGCCCTTCCCTTTGCTCTGCGGCGAAAACCTAGATCGGGGAACAAAACCGTCGCCTCTCCCCAATCCCTGCCTTCCATTCCTCCCCAATCGGCCGACCTCCATGGCGGCGCCTCCCCCACCCGCACCCTCGCCGCCTCCTCCAATCCACCCCTGTCTCACTCTCTTGCTCGTGCCCAGCCGCCTCTCCCCGAGCCAATTCCCGCCTCCTCTCCTCCTCCCAATATTGATCGTTGGCCAAGACGACCGGATAAGGCACATGCGGCACCGCGGCGGATCTGCCGGGGTTGAAAGCGATGCTTCTGGAGAGGAGAAAAGAGGAAGAGGAGGCGGCATGGGGAAGACCGGCGGCAGCGGCGACAGCCCATCGACAAGATCCTTCACAGGAAGGAAAGAGGAAGAGGATGTGGCGCTGAGAAGACCGGCGGTGGCGATGAGATGGTGGGCCAGAGTTGCGGGCTCGCCGATGGGTCCGCCATGTGCGCCTCCTCCTTCCGCATCACTGGTGTCCAACGTGCTGGTGGACGGCAGAGCGGTGCGTGACGGCGGCAGCAGCGGGTGACTCCTTTTCCCAAACACCGCACCTCCTCTTGTCTCTTCCTCCAGCACTCTGATCTTTATTTGCTAATTGATGTTTTTTCTAAACACGAGCCTGAGGAAGAAGAGAAGAAGTATCAAGGAAGGGATCTTGGGGCTCCAATGGTTCAAGCTAGCGGTGGCTGTGAGCAACAGGCAGTCCACAGATGCTCCTCTTTCTTTACCTCTTGACTCCTCTGATTTTATTCCTGTAATATATCTTTTATTTATATACACCAAAGAAGAGAAGAGATGGTGGGGAACGAGGGGATCCGGGGCGTCCCATCGTCGGGAGGCGAACCGCGGAGGCGCTGGAGCCGGGGAGTTGCTTCGAGCTCGCTGCCTTCGAGCTCTCCCGCGTCGTCCTCCTCGCCGCTTGCCACATGGTCTCCTCTCCTGCAGTCTTGGGGCGGCATGTGCTGGCCGTGCCCTGCCTCATTGCTCCACTTCCTCTGCTCAAGTTACTGTTTCCGCGGCCAGTTCTTTCTGAGTAGTGCGAGACCTCTCTGGCAGTGGATTGCCTGGTGGCTGGTGCCTTTGATTGAGGTGGACCCTGGATCTATCGGCCCTTTATTTTTTGTGTAATTTCTGATTTGTTTCCTCTTTTACAGTTTATCCATTCTTCCTCTTTCTAATCATTCTAGGTGACTGCAGCAGCAAGGGCAGTCAACGGTGTGGTTTGCAGCAGTAGTACTGCAAGTCTCAGCCTTCTGCCTACCATTCTTTGGATTCTACCACCTACAGAGTAGGTCTCATCACCTCACGCACACCATCTGCTTGAAGAAATGGCCAAATGATTTTATTGTAGCCCTGTAGGTCACTCTTATTTCTTCCTTTATCCTGCCTTTCAGTATTATTGCTTATGATGACAACATGCTACCCTCCAATAACAAAGATGAGCTGATGCTAATATGCCAAACGTTTTGTGTATTTAGGTGGCTGTGCATCGAATCTGTGTTCATGTATTTATCCATGGCGTTTTTGTTCATGTATGACATGCGTATTCAGCCAAGGTATTTGACATATCCCTTTATCTATTACTCTGTGTCATGTATATTGTGGTGGTTGATTGCCCCCGTCAACGCATAGACTGTGCATAGAGATAGTTAGAAATAAACACCTTTGAGCAGAATGTTGCATCCATCATCACAGTCATCTGCAGGTCTCATTGGTTCCTTTTCTTACTCATCCCGCACTACAGACTGGAAAGAAGGCTGCCAGTTCTTATATAAAATAGTTCATTTGACTAATTCGGTAGTCTGATTGCCTGAGTGGCTTGATGTACGATATGAATCCTCGATAAGTTTTTTCCTTTTAATATGTCTAGCAAATTGAATTTGTGAACATTTGCTTATTTAGTAGCGATTTCATCTTGCCTTCCCTGAACTTGTAATTTCTGAAGTCAATTGGAAATGGGAACCTTTATGATTTAAAAGCATCATGTCATACATACATCCGATTCTAATCATCTTTTTTCCTGTTAATGAACAAATTCTTTCTTATCCCCGGTGAGTAATGGCCATCACTGCTATCTAATGAGGCTGATTATGATCGAACATGGTGGTGTTCGACGTGTCCCAGTACAAATAATCACCCAATTCAGTATGGTTTCAGTATGGTTGTTGTTATAATATTGCATAGATCTCTATGATCGAACTCCTTCACCCAATTCATTCTCTTATGAAGGCCTGCAAGATCCTATCTTGATTTCTCATCTCATTATGGAAACATTGGAGATGGAGGTTTGAAAACGTGCATAATACATACTTGTTTTGCTTTCAGACTTTCAGTCACTATGAAACATACATGGGCTTCTCTTTTTATCCTGTTAGTCAACAGATTGGATTGTTCTCTTTTTATGAAAGAAATATTTTTGTTGTTGTTGTGAGCCTCCTCGTGCATGTGAATGATCAAAGGGAAGGCATGAAAGTAAATGAATGGTTAGGTAATAAGCTCCTTGAAGAGATATTACAATCAGTGATCAAATTTTCTGTATACTATTTGTGGAGACTACACCGGGCTGCTTTAACATATATCACAACTTAGCAGATTGCAGAACCTGGTAGTGACATGATGTTAGCAGGAGGAAATGAGGGTTGCAATCTCTAAGGGGTTGTATTTACTGTTTTGAGGGTGGCAAGTGCTGAATTTGCAATGGTACTCTGTGTTGTATGCTTATAATTTCTGGTTGTTGTCGATTACTCGATGAGTGTACTGGAAAAATTATTGCAGCTTGGTGAGCACACGATTGTCACATTATGAAGGTACGTTATTAAAACACAGGCTTGGCTATCAATCAGTTTTAGGTACATTAATTACTCTGAAACAATATATATTTCACTAATTCACTTTTAGTTGTTCAAGTTCTGAACCATACAGTGAATAGCATTAGTAATCAATACATAGTAATTTTCTGGCACTTATACCATGCATATTGCCAGGTATTGGATGCATGGTAAATCTTATTTATCCCATTGCACTTCCGGGGATTGACAAACAAATATTATCATTTTGGCTCTGTGCTCTTCAACACCTGCTGAATGCCCATTAAAACTACAAAAATGCTATTTTGCTGGGAAGTAACCTAGAGAAGTCAGTGTGAAGCACAGTGTTTGTTATCCTGGCATTTGGAGGGTCTTCAACACCTGCTGAATGCCCATTAAAACTACAAAATTGCCATTCTGCCGGGAAGTAGCCTAGAGAATTCAGTGTGAAGCACAGTGTTTGTTATCCTGGCATTTGGACTTGTGGTTCTGGTTTCTGTGCATAAACAATCGTATTGTTGTTTCTGAATATTCTTTAGTGGTTCAAAACTAGCAGGTAAGAAAGAGACAGAATTATTATGCTGGCATTTTCCCTAAGAAAACATCACATAATACTTAAACTCATTGTGAGTTCTTCCTGTGAGTAGATAGATTTATGGTTATCCATGTACATACTTATTATCTAGATTGCGAGGGAGTGAAAGAAAGAAGAGCGCTTATTTATTCATGAGCATGTTTCTGGTGTCACACAAATGATCATTTTGTCTTTTTATAGTGTCTACCATTATTTGTGCTGTTTTCAACCTCAGCTGGTATTCATGAGCAGTATAGCTTTGTCTTGCTAAGCTTTGTCTTGCTATTTTAACGTCATTGTCACTACAAGAGATATCCTTTTCTTTGTCACCACTGAACTAATATGGACGTATTTGTTGTTGTTACCAAGCACACATGCATGCCTATCCCTTAACATAGAGAAAGTAGCTGTCCTGAAGTTTAGAACTCCTGTAGCTAATGCCTTTTAGAATTAGAAACATGACTGAAGTTTATGTTTTTACAACTTTTCTGTTTGTGCCTATATGTTTTCTGCAAATAATCCATATGAACGGTCGTAAGAAGGTGAATTATGGCATAGTTTTGTTTTTTTGCATTTTAACAGTATCTATAATGTTTGTAGACTATGCTGGCTTGATGTCAACAAAACCTCATGATCCAGTTCCAGAATTCTACAGATTAAGATAAATATGATAGTTGTTTAGTCCTTTTAATGGCTCTAATTAAGGTAAATGTTTCATCTAGGATATAACATAACAGTTTGTACAGTAGTAGCTTATGCAGATAGTTGTCGTCTGTCAGTAATATAGGTTCTGCTGCCATCCTATTTGTAGTACCCGTACGCTGCCAAACCTTCTATACGATGAACAAAGTAACAAATAGCAATTTATATTTTGGACTAGAGACGTACTAAGTCAACGAAAAGACAGTGAGTTATGTCCTCATTAAATCAAATATACTCTGGCGCATATGTGGACATGGATTGAGATATCCCTTTCTGAAATCATCAGTTTGTTTTGGTAATTGGCCCAGCTTTGTTCCAGGTGCAGTTGAGGGGGTGTTAAAAGGAGGCATCCTACTGTTCCTTCAGAGTGTTCCTTCAGAGTGTTCCTTCAGTGAGTTACTGTGTTGTTTTTCATCTGTAGCCTGTCACTTTTTCCCCTTCAGTAACTGATCCAGAGAGTGCAGAATTGCTGGCCTGTCGTCGAGATGTGGAATTAGCGTGAAGTTGGAGTGGTCAAGATGGCCCTGGAGCTGGACTGTTTGGGACCTGTGGCGAAGCAGGTAAGCAAGGAGGTGGATTGGTCTGTTCATGGACCTCTTGCGGAGGACATCAAGTCAAGGCTAAAGGGCTTTGGTAATTTTGCTGTCAACCACGAGTGTGACATTCAGGCAATGCAGTAGCGCATAGATTTGCTAAGGATTGCTACCATAATAAACTTTGTAAAAGCTGGGTTTTTGTTTCTCTTGGGTATGTAGTGAATGCTTCTGCATCTGATTGTTCCGGTGATTAATATAAATGCACTTTTGGATCTAAGAAAAATTTAAAGTTCTTACTTGATCTAGCTTCAATGTCATTGAGATTGTAACATTATTATACAGAGTAGGTTTATTCTATGTCGCATGCTATCTGAGACGGATTGTCGACCTTGGAAGCCTGTAATTTTCATGCTTTTCTTATATATACATCCATTTTTACTAACTAGGGGAAGCATGCAACATTGTGGGCTGTCTTAAATCTGTTGTGTTATTGCCTGACTTCTCCCCTTTTCAGAGTAAATAATAAAAATGTGCTTATTTAGTACCCCTACATATCAAAATTCTCCATATATTAGGTTTTGTTAGGAAAATCTGTTGACTAACTTTTGCACTTTAATGTGGCTTTTCTGACAAAATATAACGAGGAAGAAGTGTTGGGATTATGGTTTTAATATATTAGGTATTTTTGTCAGAATCCTCTATGGTCAGGCTCTTTGAAGACCCCAATAGGTGTGTGTCTGTATAATTTATTTACCTTATAAAATAGTAACTATGGGTTGCCACTGCATTTAAATTCTACTACCCTTTTTGAAATGTGAATCTAAATTAGCTTTCTAAAAAGCTTATATTTTAGAACAGAGATAATGCATGTTAATGCCTACCACTTCCTAAGAGCAATGAATTTTAATAATAAATATATATAAATAAAAATTATGGCTTAAATACTGTCTTGCTTTTACTGGTTGCGCCAGTGGCGCAACGGGTCATCTAGTACATCTAACAGGCTGAACCTTGAGGCCACGGACATTGCCCGCGCTGCTGACGAGGAAACCCAATTCTCGGCCAAAGAAGTTCTTGCTGCCATCAAAGACCTGCCCTCAGACAAGGCCCCGGGCGCTGATGGTTTTACGGCCCTTTTTTCAAGATTTGCTGGCCCATAATACATACTGACTTCTTGCGTGCCATCATGGCGTTTGAACATGGAGCTTCAAGGCATTTGCATCTGCTGAACTCTGCCACAATGATTCTGCTGCCCAATTCCCCGGATGCAGAGCACCCACGCGACTTCTGGCCCATCAGCCTCGTGCATTTTTTTTTGCAAAGCTCATCACTAAGGTCCTAGCCATCCGCCTCCGCCCTCGTATGCACAAGCTCGTGAGCCCTTGCCAAAGTGCTTTTCTAAAAGATAGGGTCATCCACTATAATTTCATCCTTGTCCAGGCTCAGGCAAAGCTATTTAGACAGAAAAAAAACACCTACGGTGCTGCTCAAGCTTGACCTCTAGAAGGCTTTCGATTCCATCTCCTGGGAATCTCTCATTGAAGTGTTGGAGGCGAAAGGTTTCATTCTGCGCTGGAGAGACTGGATTTCTTGTCTGTTTTTGACATCTTCCACTAGAATCGTGGTTAATAGCGACCTCACAGATAGAATTTTTCATCGCCGT
This sequence comes from Dactylis glomerata, assembly GCA_007115705.1. Taxonomy (NCBI): domain Eukaryota; kingdom Viridiplantae; phylum Streptophyta; class Magnoliopsida; order Poales; family Poaceae; genus Dactylis; species Dactylis glomerata. The sequence continues at coordinate 9,256,437 of QXEO01000734.1, forward strand.
GGTCTCCGACAGGGTGACCCTTTGTCACCACTGTTGTTCGCAATTGCCACAAACGTGCTTGCTGAACTGTTTGCCATGGCCGATCATTTGGGGGCCCTACGGCACAATCGGTGGTCGGATCTGAAGAGCAGATTATCGCTATACATGGATGATGGATGTCATCATCTTCTTGGAACCGGCAGAAGAAGAGCTGCACTCCGGATTGCTTTGGGGCACCTCTGGACTGCTCACCAATTTCTCCAAGAGTGCCATGATCCCAATTCACTGCCAAGGCATCGACACTTCTACCCTTGCGGCTATTTTGCAATGTCCTGTGCAGTCGTTCCCCTGCACACTATGCAAATCTGACCTGCAGCCGACTCTGGACAAGCTTGCTACCAAAGTTAAAGGCTAGAACAAAGGGAATTTCTCACTCGATGCAAGGCTACTATTAGTGAAACATGTGCTCTCTGCCATGCACATTTTTCAGTTGCTTGTCATTGATCCTCCTGTGTGGCTGATTAAAGCAATTGACAGACTGCGGCGTGGTTTTCTTTAGAACAATGACGAGCTTGCAGCAGGAGGTAAATGCTTGGTGAGTTTTTTTTTGACGGAACGAGGAGGAGCTCTCCTTTTGCATTAATAGAGAGGGAAAAGCTATACAAGGGCATAGCCCGGGAACACATTACAGAAAAAAGAGAGAGACTAAGATCTGAACGCTAAAGTAACATTCTGTACATCCGCTCTAATCTGAGCCAATTAACCCTGCAGGTGAACTGCTACAATCTTCAAAGATTCTTCTGTTTCTTTCCTTCCACAAATGCCAAATGGTATAGACAACAATGGTAGTCAGCTCTTTTTTAGTCTTATTCTTTCTAAATCTGGCAATCTTCTTCCACCACCCAGCGATGGTAGTAGATCTTTGCGCTATGCTGGTCACAGTGCTGTGGGTGGTCACAAAACCCTGCCAAACCTCAGCGCATAGGGGCAAGCAAGCACCAAATGATTTGCATTTTCCAAGAGCAGATTGCAAAGAGCACATTTATCATTATGAGGCCAACCCCTGTCCTGAAGTCGTTGTCCTGTCCAAAGCCGGTTTTGAAGAATGAGCCAAAGGAAGAACTTTACCTTGCCCTCAATCTTTGTGTCCCAAATGGCAGCAAGTAAAGGTTTTGGAGTAGAGCTGCTGAAACTGGTAAGATAAGCAGTAGAGGCTGAGTAGGTGGAATCAGAGGACTTGGTCCAGGAAATGACATCCTCATTATCAGACAGATGAGTCGACTGAACCAAAGTCCAAAGCTCGGCGAACTGATCAATTTGAGCAGGGGAGTCCATCCTCTGTAAACCTTTCATCCAACGTCCATTCTGCATGGCCTCCTTGACAGATGAGTTGGGGAGCTGTTTGCAGACCACTTCAATTTAGTGGTCTAGGGATCCCGGACCTGATGAGGAAAGGTGCTGCTCTTAGCACGCGTTGGCTTTGGCAACAATGGACAGCCAACGATTAACCATGGCTCAACTTGTCGGTCGCCATCGATGATCGTGCCCAAGCACTCTTTTCAATGCCTCGGTTAGTTTCAAGCTAGGAGATGGCTGCAAGATTAGCTTCTGGAAAGTCCCATGGCTCGATGGCTTCTCCATTGTATCGATTGTCCCGGATCTGTACAAGCACTGCACCCTGAGGAACCTCTCCGTCAGCAAAGCCCTGGCCGATGACAAATGGCTGTGGCATTTTAAACGAAACCTATCCCTCTCAGTTCTTGTCGTCCATGCCAGGCTTACCGAAACTGAGCTGATGCCGGGCATCCCGGACTCCATCTCCCGGCGCTGGACTGCAGACCAAATTTACTCAGCCACATCAGCATACAACAATCAGTTTGAAGGTACGGTCAGACACGAGTTTATTGATACCATTTGGAAAAGTGAAGCCCCTCTCAAGTGCCGTTTATTTGCATGGTTGGCCAACCTAGGCAAGTGCAACACCGCAGATACCCTAAGCAAAAAGAACTGCCCCCACAATGTTGCTTGCGTGCTCTGCCTGAGCGAACAAGAAACTCCCCTGCACCTGCTTGCGACATGCTCCGTCACGATTAGGCTTTGGCACCGAATTTTGCTGACAGCTGGTTTGCCAACCACCTGGGCACCGACAACAGATTGCAGTAGCCTTCATGATTGGCTATACAATTGAGTGCAAGCAAAGCCCAAGCCAATACGCAAAAGTTGGATCTCTCTGGTTCACCTTGCGTGGTGGTCAATCTGGAAAGAGAGGAACGCGCGGATTTCCACAGTGAGGCTACATGCTGAATCAAATTCACTCAAACTTAATTGATAACACGAGAAATTGGAGAGATTCTTGTAGAGCAGCTCTTGAGCTGTTAAATAGACCAAGGGAACCGGACTGAGGCCTAGCCGAAGTCCCTTAGCCTCTTCCTTTTTTCCTCTTTGTCTTCCTTTTTATCTGTACATCTTGTACTCCTTCTAATTGCAATGAAAAGTAGGCCAGGCTGCCTTTTCGTAAAAAAAAAATCTTCCCGGTTATTTCTTAAAGCGACGATATAGCTTTAGATGAACAAATTAATATGAACACTGAGCAACAAATGCAGCAGATGGGAATGAAAGTTGCATCAAAGTTTTTCTTGTGGACAATCCACTATAGCACACAAGATGGAACCCAACTTATATATGATCTCTTGTCTAGACCAAACTTGGCTTGGCCCCGTGGAGACTTTGTTTGGTTGCTTGTACCAAACTAGTGAACTAACACCTAGAAGGAATTATCTTATGTGTTTTTTCCTCGCTTTAATCTGTTGAGAAAGTCTCGGGGAACAAGAAGTATAATTACGGAGTATTTTTTTTGAAACGTGTACATTCAAAGGCATACATTACTTGTATTTAAAGTAAGAGGATACAAGCGGCAATACAGCTGCAAACCACCCACAGGGAAAACTTAAAACCTTGTTAAAGGCTAACGAGATACAGAGGATTTATCCATCCTTAGCATGTCTACCTGTTGTTGGCTAAGGATGCCAACGATCATGTCTCTGCTTGTGAGGGTACCGGCTGTGCTACTGAACAACCCGAAGTACAAGACGACGATGTTTGTCCGGCCTATATGCGATGTGCAACTCAAAACCATCCATATGAGTAACGAAAGTACATGATTTCTTGTCGTACATGTATCGGACAGCTAGGTGTCTCATGTGGTATGCATACGACGCCTTTTGTCCGTCCAGCGTACCATGTGCACCTCAGAACCATCCATATGTGTGAGTGTGAGGAAAGTATTGGATTTCTTGTAATAATAATGAAATACAACATACTCAATATATTCTAAATTAATTGTCCCAACTTTTTTTTTGTATATCTACACACTAAAACACATGGATCCTCTGACGTGGGAACCCAGACATGCCCCTAACTTCCAGTCACTGACATGTAGGTCCCACGCCTGATGGGCTCCATCTGTCAGCAATTCAAAGACATAGTTGGGCACGTCAGGGGATCCTAGTCCGTATATAGGCACGTTTTAGTGTATAGATATATATGAATATAGATAAAGTTGAGACAATTAATTTGGAATATATGGAGTATATTGTATTTCATTATTACTAGATTTATAGCATTATTATAGGATTTTAGAGCATTTATTACTAGATTGTATTCTATTACTAGTACAATTTACTGTATTTACTACACTCAAGATTGCCGCCCTGGCCCCACAGCAGCGGGATGCCGTGGAGGACCTGGTCACCAGCTTGTCCGCCGGTGCCGGTGCCGGTGAGGACCATGGCCGCGCGAATGTGCTTCGGCGAGAGCGTGGAAGAGAGCTTCGTGGGAGCCCTGCTGCGCGTGATGGAGGACCTCACACAAGCCATGGACGACAACATCTCGTTCGACGGGTCGACGCTGGGCAAGATCACGCACCGGAGGCGGTTGCGCCGGCTCTTGGGCTTCACTAGTGGGGACAGGGGCTTTAGTCCCGGCCCGTAAGGGGCTTTAGTCCCGGTTCCCCAACCGGGACCAAACAGGCGGGACTAAAGGCCTAACCTTTAGTCCCGGCCCTGTTCCAAGCCGGGACCAAAGGAGCTCCACGTGGGCGCCTGGGAGAGCCCTCAGGGGCAGGCCCTTTAGTCCCGGTTCATAACACAGACCGGGACTAAAGATTTTCTGTAGATTTTGTTTATTTTAGCGTTTTAGGGTTTTAGGGTTTAGGTGTTCGGGGGATTAACGTGATGCCTCGTTTGGTGTCTTGTTTGGTGTTCGGGAATTAGTTTTCGTATAATTCTATATATACATGTTTATGCATATATATAAGATTAACTTATCTTACAAGCGAGCATATATATACAATTATATGGAGATCAGAATTATCGGGACTAGATCCCGTCTATTCGATTACATGGACCAACATCAGTAATGGCCCCTAGCTACACTAAATCGTCCTTTGTCATCTATAGCTTCTGTCCTCAGAAAGGTCGCTAGCTCCTCTGCAACAGCAATCGCGCGTTGCTCTGGTAGGTACTTCTCCCGCATGGCCGTGTACTATATAAGAAGAGGAGATGAATATGAATATCAATCATGATAACAAAGAATGACGGGTAAAAATAGAGGTGTGAATATTTATTGCTTACGTCGTATCTGTAATCCTTGTGCTCAGAGGTAAACGTGCGAATGGTCTCGCAAACGTAGTATCCACATAGATGCGTCCCCCGTGGCTGCTGGTCGCACTTTACGAGAATAGAATATATATAATCAAAATAATAATCTAGCATCATAAATGTATTGAAAATAGAAGTATATCATACTACTACTTACCTGAGCCGCTCTAAATGTCAGCTTCTCATGCTGGATACCGTCAGTCACGCATTTGAACCGCTTCCAAACCCTGTCCGACAAGGATAATGATTTGCTAAGTTTTTCATTAATTGATATATCAGAAAATCATCGAAAGAGACCGATAGAGCGCAAGAATGATTGAAATTACCCTTGGAGCATGTCCTGCAGGCTTTGGAACTGTTCCAAGGGTCTCGATAATGGGTCGAAGGCATCAACTCTTCCCTTATCAATTTGAATGTCCAACAGAATCCAGTGGTAGCTGCACATGTATATATATATATGTGTCAGTAACTTATCAATTACACTTATAAGTGAATGGACACAACAGAGTAAGACCCTCACCTAAAGTTGTATGGAAACAGTATGTGGTCACAGAAATTTTGATCTGTTAGAAACCTTAGAAGGTTTTCCTCCGTCTCCTTGGGTTTATCAGTTAGCGTCGTTATATGTATTTTATCTGGGTCAATAAACCCAATATTTAGGATGTTCCTACTTTTACATTCCAGAATCTTCATTCTGCATAATAGAGTACAAGTCAGAACGGAACAAGTTATATGTAGACAATGAATTGAAATAACTGAACAAGTTATATGTAGACAACGAATTGAAAAACTTACAAACAATAGCAACTCATAAGCGATTTGTCGAGGGCGTCGGCATTGTACATCTGGAAGAGTTCATCAAAGTCGATATGGATGTCTTCATGACGGCCGTAGTACTCCCGTGGGACACGCGCCACGATCATTGTTCTCCCATTCTTTGCTTCACTTAAGTACCATGTATGCAAGTAACGCATATTTGTTGGGAGATCATCAAACTTATCTTTGCTGACCAAAGGCGCTCCCATGACAAACTGTGGCTTAGGGGCTACCACAGCCTTGGATAACCTGTCGTCTTGGGAAGCCAGAACGTCTTCAACACTTATACCCCATTCAACCGCCCACTTCTTTGCTAATTCCAAATCTTGCCCCTGCACCAGAGAGGGAACATTCTCGGGTAACACCCTGAGGGGTGGGATCGACTGTTTGGCCTGTTGTCCAAGCTGAGGAACGTCTGATCTTTTTTTGCTTGTAGTTGAACTTGATTTGCTCCCACTTGCACTTGCACGTGATCTGCTCTTTTTCCCTTCCTTCTGCAATGTGCGTGTATAGTCGTCAGGCTTATGGTGTAAGTCATACTGTGATGGAAGGGTCGTGAAGTATTTTGCATATGCTATTTGCTTCTCGGTGTATTCCGGGCGGGACTCGGGTTCCTTCTTTTTCATCTGCGCATCATAATGTTCCTTTGCTATCCTGGCGTTTTCCTCGTCGGTACGATCATAAGGTCTGATAGGAAGATTAGCATGAGGTACCTTTGGGAGGGGCGACAGTTTGCGCTTTGGGGAGCTCCGTCGCTTAGAACTCATCGACCGAGCGTTCTTGCTGGCACGCTTCCGCTTAGTATTCTTAGCGGGCGGCGGCGGAGACGGCCGACCCAAGTCCGGCGGCGGTGATCGAGATGGACTCGTGTTGTGGTGGCCGTCGTCATGTGGAGGGCTTGAAGGTGATGGAGGTGTAGGTGACCTGCGACGACTCGGAGGCGGTGTTGTCCTTGGGGCCGAGCTTGGAAGCTTGATGTAGTTCTTGTCCCATAGGATGACTCCACCCAGTACTTCTCCGAGTGTCCTCTCATCTTCGGGTCCAGCTATGTCGAGCTCCATATCATGAAACCCCGACATGATTTCATCCACCCCGACTTTAGAAAAGCCAGCTGGAATCTCACGGCCATGCCAGCGTACATCAGGGCCAGAAGGTAAAGCTTGTCCGACGGCCACCTTCATGGATATGTTCTTGAATCTCTGATGGAGTTCACATGATGTTGACTCCTTGATTCCATCCACGGGGTAGCCGGGACCGCCCTCTATCATTCTTCGTGCATCGTCGGGCGGGGCCTCAGATTCAGCCACGCTGCTTTTCCGCTTAGATGGGGCGCCGGTAATATCGAGTGCAGGATCTTCCTGGCGCACTACTCCTCTAAGCTCGTCAATCTGCTTCTATTGCTCGTTAAGCCTGGCAAGCAACTGGTTGAACTTGTCATTCTCCTCATCCTGTTGTCGCTTCTTTGCTCTCGCTCGGCTTCTGTAAGTGTCTTGGTCTCTGGCAAACCCAAGCCACCACGGTTAAGAAGGACCGAAGCCTCGCGTTCGTCCTCCATGTTCGTCATTGCCGAGGACCAGTGTGAGCAAATCTTTCTCTCTATCTGGAGTGAACTGTCTTTTTCACTCTTTAATTTCTTTCACTATCTTTTTCCAATTCTCCCTGGGTATCCTAAGACCGTCACTGCAGATAAGGTCCCCTGTTTCTTCGTCGTACGAACCACCATGCGCAAGGAACCAATTTCTTGCTCTCAATTCCCACTCATCACGGATGGGTTCAGGTATGATGCCTTTAGCTAGCATATCTTGCTCTTTCTTATCCCACTTTGGGATGGCACTCTCATAGCCCCCTGGCCCCAGCGTGTGGTGATATTTCTTCTTGTCGGCATTTTTCTTGTTCTTTTCTGATAATGCCTTGGCATCTTCTGACTCCTTGTACTCCTGAAATGCCTTCCAGTGATTCGCCTGCTTGGCTAGATACCCCTCGAGTACTGGCACTTTCTTTGTCTTCCGATAGTTTTTCCATAGCTTCTTCTTCCAGCTACGGAACAGTTCGGCCATCTTCTTTAGAGTCCACTGCTTGACTTTGGCCCTTAGTTTTTTTGCGGCGTCTTCATTCTCACATTCTGGCAGGTTGAAATGTGACATGAGATCATTCCAAAGATTATCTTTGTACCTGTCGGCGACATAGTCACTATCGGCTGCCCCTTTGCGCTTGTTCCACTCCCGAACGCTGATCGGGACGTGATCCCTAACGAGAACTCCGCATTGCTTCTTGAATGTGTCAGCACCATTCTTAGGAAGCTTGGGTTCGCCCGTAGGCAATATCACCTCAAAGGTGTAATGCGTCCGTGCATCCAACTTTTTAGTCGGGCCTCGTTTCGTAGCTTTGCTCGATGTGGAGGCCTAAGAGGGAGAAACATTCGTCAAATGAATGTATATGTATACAATATAGAGCTATCTCCAATATTTTTCACATATTACAAGTGATTGTCGAACTTCATATGTATACCTCGCCGGACTTTATTATTTCTCCACCGGCTTCTCCACCGGCTTCTCCATCAGTTGAGCTATCACCTTCTCCGTCATTGGAGCTATCTCCTGCCCCATTGGCTTTATCTTCGTGTCGGTCGACCTCCATTCCATCTCCGGAGGGGTTTAGATATGACGACGGAGATTCAGCTGGTTCAACGTCGGGGGCGTCTTTGATTATATCTTCGAGAAGTTCTTCCTCTTCGAGGTTCCTGCTATGTGGATCCATAGTTTCTGCAAAATACGGACATTTGATTAACTAATAAACTAACAAACTTAAAAATACTAACAATATATGATGCTAGATTATTATTCTATTTCTATTTGCAAAATAATTCTATTTCTATTTGCAAAATAATTCTATTTCTATTTGCAAATTAATTCTATTTCTATTTACAAATTAATTCTATTTCTATTTGCAAAATAATTCTAACTAAATAAATTCTAACTAAATAATTCTAACTAAATAATTCTAACTAAATAATTCTATTTCTATTTGCAAATAAATTCTAACTAAATAATTCCAACTAAATAATTCTAACTAAATAATTCTATTTCTATTTGCAAATAAATTCTAACTAAATAATTCTAACTAAATAATTCTATTTCTATTTGCAAATAAATTCTAACTAAATAATTCTATTTCTATTTGCAAATAAATTCTAACTAAATAATTCTAACTAAATAATTCTATTTCTATTTGCAAATAAATTCTAACTAAATAATTCTATTTCTATTTGCAAATAAATTCTAACTAAATAATTCTATTTCTATTTGCAAATAAATTCTAACTAAATAATTCTAACTAAATAAATACTAACTAAATTCTAACCCTAATTCTATACTAACCCTAACACTAACTAAATTTTAACCCTAATTTCTATATCTAACCCTAACACTAACTAATTAACAAATTAATTTTTTTTTAAAACCTTGCAGATGGCGGCACGGCGGCGGGCGCGGCTGGCGGCGCGGCGGCTGGCACGGCGGCGGGCGCGGCTGGCGGCGCGGCGGCTGGCGGGCGCGGCGGCTGGCACGGCGGCGGGCGCGGCTAGCGGGCGCGGCGGCTGGCGGGCGCGGCGGCCTGCGGTGGCGCGGCTGGTCGGCGGCGAGCTCGGGTAGCCTGACGGCGTGCGGTTGTTCTCCTCGCGCGCGAAAAATTCTAAGTCCCGGCCAGTGTAACCGGCCGGAACGAAGGGGCACGTTTTATACCCCGGGACCTTTAGTCCCGGGCGGTGGTTCAAGCCGGGACTAAAGGGGGGCCTTTAGTCCCGGTTTGAGCCACCGCCCGGGACTAAAGGCCTCGGCGGGGGTTTCCAGCACCAGGGCCTTTAGTCCCGGTCTGTGGCCCGGGCCGGGACTAAAGGCCTATTTTCTGTTTTTTTGTTTTATTTGTTTTATAAATAGTTATTTGTTTGCATATTTGAGAATTTGACAAAACTATGAAAATGAAAAGTGTTTGAAATTGAATAAATAATTCAAAACTATTTTCTATTTTAAAAATTAATTATTTTAACTATCCTAACTATTAACTATTTTGCCATTTTCAATTAAAAACTATGTTTATTAATATTCTTTTTGCATATTTGAGAATTTGACAAAACTATGAAAATGAAAAGTGTTTGAAATTGAATAAATAATTCAAAACTTTTTTCTATTTTCAAAATTAATTATTTTAACTATCCAAACTATTAACTATTTTGCCATTTTCAATTAAAAACTATGTTTATTAATATTCTTTTTGCATATTTGAGAATTTGACAAAACTATGAAAATGAAAAGTGTTTGAAATTGAATAAATAATTCAAAACTTTTTTCTATTTTCAAAATTAATTATTTTAACTATCCAAACTATTAACTATTTTGCCATTTTCAATTAAAAACTATGTTTATTAATATTCTTTTTGCATATTTGAGAATTTGACAAAACTATGAAAATGAAAAGTGTTTGAAATTGAATAAATAATTCAAAAACTTTTTTCTATTTTCAAAATTAATTATTCCGAGTCTTTCACGGGCTTGCAGGGAAATTTTTCCGAGGCGGAGTTTCCGAAGATGCCGTAGGGTTTGAGCACCAACGACATCTTCGAAAAGCTCCGCCACGGGAGATTTCCCAACCCTTTCCCCAACACAGTTAGAGGACATGGAGTCTTTCACGGGCTTGCAGGGAAATTTTTCCGAGGCAGAGCTTCCGAAGATGCCGTAGGGTTTGAGTACCAACGACATCTTCGAGAAGCTCCGCCACGGGAGATTTCCCAACCCTTTCCCCAACACAGTTAGAGGACATGGAGTCTTTCACGGGCTTGCAGGGAAATTTTTCCGAGGCGGAGCTTCCGAAGATGCCGTAGGGTTTGAGCACCAATGACATCTTCGAGAAGCTCCGCCACGGGAGATTTCCCAACCCTTTCCTCCATAACTATTAGAGGAGATGGAGTCTTTCACGGGCTTGCAGGGAAATTTTTCTGAGGCAGAGCTTCCGAAGATGTCGTAGGCGTGAGCACCAACGACATCTTCGAGAAGCTCTACCACGGGAGATTTCCCAACCCTTTCCTCCATCCATGGGGATGAAACTCTCCCTGCCTTCGAGCTGTGCTTGCCATGGCGTATCGATGCTCCTTTTATAGGCACGGCGCCGCTTCTACTTTTATCTTGTTCCTCCGACAGGGGCGTCGTGCGCTACATGCTTTATCTCATCGAGCAGTGCATCCACCCATGCATCCTTATCCTACCGACAGCTTTAGTCTCGGTTGCACCCTCCAGCCGGGACTAAAGGTTACCCATGCGCCCTTATCCTGCCGACAGCTTTAGTCTCGGTTGCACCCTCCAGCCGGGACTAAAGGTTGCCATACATAAATGCTCCTTAAATAAAAGGTTTAGTACATTCCATACATGCATTACATAAAAGGTTTAATACATTATTACTTTATTGCACCAACATTCCTATCTATTATTTCTGTTTTCTTTTGGGTCATAGCCATGGAGAATCTTCATCATTCAGTAGGATGCTTGGGTCAGTTTTCACTTTGAAGGGCGGAATTTCATGAAACTTATTATAATCTACTGACATGTCTGTCTTGTCATCTACTCCCACAATGTTTCTTTTCCCTGAAAGAACTATGTGGCGCTTTGGCTCATCGGACGATGTCTTCTTTTGCTGATTTCTTTTTCTCGTTTTTGTAGACATGTCCTTCACATAGAAAACCTGAGCGACATCGTTGGCTAGGACGAATGGTTCGTCCATGTACGCAAGATTGTTGAGATCCACTGTTGCCATGCCGTACTTTTTGTCTACAACTACCCCGCCTCCTGTCAGCTTCACCCATTTGCACCGAAACAAAGGGATCTTAAAAGTAGGTCCATAGTCAAGTTCCCATATCTCCTCTATGTACCCGTAATATGTTTCCAAACAGTGCCCATTCTCGTCTGTTGCATCAAAGCGGACACCACTGTTTTGGTTGGTGCTCTTTTTATCTTGGGCAACCGTGTAAAATGTATTCCCATTTATCTCGTACCCTTGGAAAGTACATATAGTCGAAGATGGTGGCCTGGCCAAACAGTACAGCTGATCTCCAACGGTGTCGTCATTCATGAGATGTGTCTGCAACCAACTGTCGAAAGTCTTCTCGTGTTCCCCTTTAATCCAAGAGTCAGCCTTCCCTGGGTTTTCGGAGCGTAGAATATTCTTGTGTCTCACGATATACGGAGCCACCACGGTGGAATTGTGTAGAACTGTGTAGTGTGCTTGAGAGAAAGAATGCCCGTCCATACATACTTTTGCTTTCCTTCCTTGTGTGCCTTTTCCTGTCAGCCTACCCTCATACCGAGATTCAGGAACACCAATCGGCTTAAGGTCAGGAAGAAAGTCCACACAAAACTCAATGACCTCCTCTGTTCCATAGCCCTTGGAGATGCTTCCTTCTGGCCTAGCACGGTTACGAACATATTTCTTTAAGACTCCGATGAACCTCTCAAAGGGGAACATATTGTGTAGAAACACAGGACCGAGAATTCTAATCTCTTCGACTAGGTGAACTAGGAGGTGTGTTATTATATTGAAGAAGGATGGCAGGAACAACAATTGATAGACTTTGGGTAGGCTTTCTCGATCGATTACCTGATAGACTTTCTCGATCGATTACCTTTTGAGAAATTGCATTGAGGAATGCACATACCTTCACAATTGCCAGGCGAACATTTTCCGGTAGAATTCCCCTCAATGCAACTGGAAGCAATTGCGTCATAAGCACGTGGCAGTCATGAGACTTTAGGTTTTGGAATTTTTTGTCTTTCATATTTACGATTCCCTTTATATTCGACGAGAAGCCAGTCGGGACCTTGATACTGAAAAGGACTTCAAAGAAGATTTCCTTCTCTTCCTTGGTAAGAGCGTAGCTGGCACGCCCTTGAAAGTGCCCTGGATGCATGCCATCTCTTCCTTTATGATGTTCCTGGTCCTCCCGTGCTTCCGGTGTATCTTTTGACTTCCCATACAAGCCCAGGAAGCCTAGAATATTCACGCAGAGATTCTTCGTCAGGTGCATCACGTCGATTGCGGAGCGGACCTCATGGACTTCCCAATAGGGTAGCTCCCAAAATATAGATTTTTTCTTCCACATGGGTGCGCGCTTATCAGGGCCGTTAGGAACAGGTTGGCTGCCAGGACCCTTTCCAAAGATTACTTTTAAATCTTTGACCATATCAAATACTTCAGCACCAGTACGGGTGACAGGCTTCCCCCGGGGTTCTGCCTTGCCATTGAAATACTTGCCTTTTTTCTTTAAGGGATGCTTGGGCGGAAGAAAACGATGATTGTACGAGTACACATTCTTCCTACATTTGTCCAGATATATACTTTCTGTTTGATCCAAACAGTGCGTGCATGCATTGTATCCCTTGTTTGACTGTCCTGAAATGTTACTAAGAGCAGGCCAATCATTGATGGTTACGAAAAGCAACGCTCGAAGGTCAAATTCCTCTTGTTTGTGCTCGTCCCACACACGTACACCTGGTTCGGCCCACAGCTGTAAAAGTTCATCAACTAATGGCCTTAGGTACACATCAATGTCGTTGCCGGGTTGCTTTGGACCTTGGATAAGCACTGGCATCATAATGAACTTCCGCTTCATGCACAACCAAGGAGGAAGGTTGTAGATACATAGAGTAACGGGCCAGGTGCTGTGACTACAACTCTGCTCCCTAAAAGGATTCATGACATCTGTACTTAGACCAAACCATAAGTTCCTTGCGTCACCTGCAAATCTCGGGAACTCTCTCTCGATTTTTCTCCACTGCCGACCATCAGTGGGGTGCCTCAACTTGTCGTCTTTCATACGATCTTCCATGTGCCATCGCAACAACTTCGCGTGATCTTTATTTCTAAACAGACGTTTCAAACGTGGTATTATAGGAGCATACCACATCACCTTGGCAGGAACCCTCTTCCTGGGTGGCTCGCCCTCAATATCACCAGGGTCATCTTTTCTGATCTTATACCGCAATGCAATGCATACCGGGCATTTATCCATATTCTCGTACTTCTCACCGCGGTAGAGGATGCAGTCATTAGGGCATGCATGTATCTTCTGCACGTCTAATCCTAGAGGGCAGACAAGCTTCTTTGCTTCGTACGTGCTGGCGGGCAATTCGTTCTTTCTTGGAAGCATCTTCTTCATCAGTACCAACAACTTTTCGAATGACGAGTCAGTCACACCAGTCTCTGCCTTCCACTTCAGCAATTCTAGTGTGCTACCCAGCTTCTTCTGGCCATCTTCACAAGTTGGGTACAACAATTTGTTGTGGTCCTGTAACATCTGCTCGAACTGCAATCTCTCCTTTTCTGTATCGCAGCCTCGCCATGCATCAGAAATGACTCGGCCAAGATCATCAGCGGGCTCATCTGGTTCCCGTTCTTCACCCTGATCTTCTTCTTCATTGTCTTCCATTGCGGTATCAGCATACTCAGGGAACATAGATCGGTAGTTGTCATCATCGTTCTCTTCTTCTTCATCGTCGTATTCCATCATAACCCCTCTTTCTCCGTGCTTGGTCCAAACATTATAGCCCGACATAAAACCGGACCAAAGCAGGTGGCTCTGAATGACTCTTGAGGAAGTGTAATCCTTCTCATTCCGACATTCAACACATGGACAAAACATATAGCCACCACCATGCTTGTTCGCATCGGCCGCATCTCGAAAAGAATGCACGCCTTCTCTGTAAGCGGCTGTGCGTCGATCACCGTACATCCATGGATGGCTCATCTGCGTTATACGACAGTATATCAAACACAATCATGGTCCTAAAAATTAGTACCGCACGGTCTAAACGAGGAAATATAGTTGCTAACCTTTTAGAATAAGTGGAAATAAAGAGGAAGAGGTTTAAGCGTGACTTGGGCATCTCATATCGTAGTTGTGTTCGGTGAACTGAAGCGGCATCGCTCTAACACACATTTCAACAAACACCTCTAGTGCATCCAAGAAAAATGGAGAGGTAGCACACACCCACACTCTTCCATCCAAGAAAAATGCAAGGAAGAGGGGAGAGAGGGGTTGCGGCCATATATATAGGCAGAGGACTTTAGTCCCGGTTTGAGACACAAACCGGGACTAAAGGGGGGCACATGCGGGCTGCACACCGCATAGCCCTTTAGTCTCGGTTTGTGTCTCAAACCAGGACTAAAGACTCGTTACGGGCCGGGACCAAAACCTCCTGGGCGGCTAGGCGATTTTGGGGCGACGTGGCCGGGCCTTTAGTCCCGGCCCAGATGGAGGCCGGGACTAAAGGGTCCAGGCCAAAGGCCCGTTTTCCACTAGTGCTTGTTCGTCCCGCTTGGCGAGCTGGTGCGCCCACTCATCGCGGCTTCGCGGGCACGGGTCTCTCGACACGGGTACCTGGACTCGCTGGTCGACCTGGGCGTGCCCAAGCCCAACGACATGGACGTTGGCAAGCGTGCGCTGGGAGACGACGAAATCCTAGGCCTCGTGGCCGAGTTTCTCGCCACCAACTGGAAGGTGGTGGCGGCCTGCATCGATTGGACAATTGCCAACCTGGTCATCCATCCGGAGGTCCAGAAGAAGCTGCGCCGTGAGGTCGACGAGGCTGAGGCGGCAGAGACGGGTCTCGGCGGCATGCCGTACCTGCGCGCCATCCTGCTCGAGAGCCTGCGCATGTACCCGCCTTCGCCTTTCGTCACGCGCGGCGTCCATGACGGAGCGACCGGTAGGGTGAGAAAAAGGCTCGTCTTCTTGGTGCGGGACATTGGAAGGCACCATGGTTTGTGGAAGGACCCCGACCAGTTCAGGCT
Source organism: Dactylis glomerata (assembly GCA_007115705.1). Lineage (NCBI taxonomy): Eukaryota > Viridiplantae > Streptophyta > Magnoliopsida > Poales > Poaceae > Dactylis > Dactylis glomerata. The sequence goes on from QXEO01000734.1 coordinate 9,271,724, forward strand.
GGAGCGGTTCCTCCCAGGAGGCGAGGCGGAGGACGTGGGCCAGATGCCGGGGCGGAAGGAGATGAGGATGATGCCGTTTGGAGGCGGGAGGAGGTTCTGCCCGGGCTCCAGTCTGGCGCTTCTGCAGGCCAAGTCCGTCATCTCCGCGCTCCTGCGACACTTTGAGTTGGCGCCGCCCAGCTGCGGTGTCGACCTGACGGAGACGACTCAGTTCAACAACTTGATGAAGAAGCCGCTGCGTGTGCGCGTGACTCGGCGCACGTTTCCCTCCCTAGAGTAGAGGGCACGGCCCCCTTCCGCATGGCCATTGCATGCCCTAAATACTACTATTTCTACAATAAGGATGCATGCATGCATCTTTGAGAAATTAAATATACCAAAAAAAGAACATATCTAGTGATACCATCTTGTAAATGATACCATGATACCAGCAAAATTTTAATTTTTATGTTCCTAAAAATTCCAAAAATAATTGTCAGTGTTCACAAGATGTGTGTTTACAATATCTAAAATTTTCAAAATCTAATTTAAAGTAGAAACAAAGAAGACAAATTGATATGTGAATAGTGTCATTTGTGCTTTTATCGTCTTGTGATACTATTTATGTTGGATTTATCTTTTTTGCTTCTCTATATATGTTTCCAAATGAGTTCTGAAAATGCTAGGGATTGTAAACACACATCTCGTGAACACTCACATTTAGTTTTGAAAACTTGGAAATTAGATTTTTCAAGGATGGTATCATGGTACCATTTAGAGGTATCACTAGATATGTTCTTCTAAAAAAAATGTGCTTCTCTGTTGCACCTATCACTTTGAGGGAAATTAAACAAGGAATATGGCTAGATTAAATTTAGAGAATATAGAAGATGAGTGGCCTATTCTGTCATACTTGTCGTGTTTGGATGCCTATCATGTTCGGAGTCTTCAGTCTTCTCCCAACCACACGATAAGAAGATCTGATTTGGTACGATAGGGTATATTGGAGCATGTACTCAAATTCCCCATTACCCATTCTCAAGCTTTAATCTTTAATTCTCAATGTCTCACACAGCACAAGTAGAGGCGACTACCCATTTCCACTTTCTGCTCTCAGGCCGCGAGAACACCCCCATTCCCCCTCCCCAACTCTCCTGCTTGTGCACTGCTGTGACGAATACCTCCCCTCGTCTGCCTCCCAGACATTGCCGCGGTCACCTTGCCTCCCTGCCGATGGAACCGAAGGTGCGTACCTTGTATCCAATGGATCCTAGGCCACAAAATCCGCGGGCGCTAGAGGGCTCCGCATCGCCGGCCTCCTCCGACGCGGGACAAGGCGTTGAATTGAAGCGAGTGGGGTGGACACCCCGCTCCGGCTGGTTAGCCGTGTCTTGAGCGTCCCTAAGCAGCCAAGTGTGGCAGGATCCCATAGTAGATGGTTGATGCCTCTTTTGGACTGGGCAAATCTGACGTGGTTGTGCAATCTTCGTTTTAGAAGCATCTGATCAGTAGCAGCTGTGAAGTCAGAAGACGCTTTGGAGCCGGATCGGGAGAGTCTGTTTAGTCTATTTGTACGTGGAATCCCTATTTTATTTTGTATTAACGTCCGTGCAATGTCATTAGATAGTGTTGGATCGTGCAATGTCATTGGATAGCGTTGGATCGTTCGATCTAATGGAATAGAAGGTTGAGATTTAATGTTCCTGCCAATATTTGCACTTTTATATGTAGTTTAGATTAGATCAAGATTTGGCTGGGTTGTTTTGGACACAAGGACAGATTGTTTACTTAGGACACGTACAATGGGGTGATGTTAGCCTTCCCTTAGAGCTACTACGTAGGATTGTTGCTTAGTTGGCAGAGAGAGAAATAAGAAAGAGAAGGTTGTCTTCTCTTAGCTAAGGGATGATCTCTTGAAAATAAGAGAAGACTATTTTAGCGTTGTACCATGTGTCTTCCCTTAGCGAGTTAATTTCTTACAAAAAATAACCAATTCTCACTAAATGCTAGGGATGATAATACGAGATGGTGCATTTGCAGCTTATATCTATTGTTTTCTCAAGATGACATGGAGGGCTAAGAGAAGGCGTGTCTTCTCTAGTATTGTACATGCCCTTACAAGCGTCTAAGAAGTTGTGGTCACCCATGCTCCATAGAAGATGAGATTACATACTATGTACAATTCAGCATTTTATCATCACTAGTGGAAAACGAGCCTTTGGTCATGCCCCTTTAGTCCCGACCATTATCTGGGCTGGGACTAAAGGCCTGGCCACGTCGCCCCAAATTCGCCCACCCGCACGACAGCCTTTAGTCCCGGTCCATTACAACCCTTTAGTCCCGGTCTGAGACACAAACCAGGACTAAAGGGCTATGCGGTGAGCGGCCCGCATGTGCACCCCCTTTAGTCCCGGTTTGAGCCCTTTAGTCCCGGTTTGTGTCTCAGACCGGGACTAAAGGCTTCTGCCTATATATATGGCCGCAGCCCCTCTCCCCTCTCCCTTGTATTTTTCTTGGATGGAGGAGTGTGGGTTTGTGCTACTTTTGTATTTTATTCCTATGCACTAGAGGTGTTTGTTGAAATGTGTGTTAGAGCGATGCCACTTAAGTTCACCGAACACAACTATGAAATGAGGTGCCCGAGCCACGCTTAAGCCTCTTCCTCTTTATTTCCACTTGTTCTAAAAGGTTAGCAACTATATTTTCTCGTTTAGACCATGCGGTACTAATTTTAGGATCATGATTGCGTTTGATATACTGTTGTATGACGCAGATGAGCCATCCATGGATGTACGGTGATCGACGCACAACCGCTTACAGAGAAGGCGTGCATTCTTTTCGAGATGCGGCCGAGGCGAACAAGCATGGTGGTGGCTATGTTTTGTCCATGTGTTGAATGTCGGAATGAGAAGGATCACACTTCCTCAAGAGTCATTCAGAGCCACCTGCTTCGGTCCAGTTTTATGTCTGGCTATAATGTTTGGACCAAGCACGGAGAAAGAGGGGTTATGATGGAAGACGACGATGAAGAATAGAACGATGATGACAACTACCGATCTATGTTCCCTGAGTATGCTGATACCGCAATGGAAGACAATGAAGAAGAAGGTCAGGGTGAAGAACGGGCATCAGATGAGCCCGCTGATGATCTTGGTCGGGTCATTTCTGATGCATGGCAAGGCTGCGACACAGAAAAGGAGAGGTTGCAGTTCGATCAGATGTTATAGGACCACAACAAATTGTTGTACCCAACTTGTGAAGATGGCAAGAAGAAGCTGGGTAGCACACTGGAATTGCTAAAGTGGAAGGCAGAGACCGGTGTGACTGACTCGTCATTTGAAAAGTTGCTGGTACTGATGAAGAAGATGCTTCCAAGAAAGAACGAATTGCCCGCCAGCACGTACGAAACAAAGAAGCTTGTCTGCCCTCTAGGATTAGACGTGCAGAAGATACATGCATGCCCTAATGACTGCATCCTCTACTGCGGTGAGAAGTACGAGAATATGGATAAATGCCCAGTATGCACTGCATTGCGGTATAAGATCAGAAAAGATGACCCTGGTGATATTGAGGGCGAGTCACCCAGGAAGAGGGTTCCTGCCAAGGTGATGTGGTATGCTCCTATAATGCCACGGTTGAAATGTCTGTTCATAAATAAAGAGCATGCAAAGTTGTTGCGATGGCACATGGAAGATCGTATGAAAGACGACAAGTTGAGGCACCCCGCTGATGGTCGGCAGTGGAGAAAAATCGAGAGAGAGTTCCCGAGATTTGCAGGTGACGCAAGGAACTTATGGTTTGGTCAAAGTACAGATGGCATGAATCCTTTTGGGGAGCAGAGTTGCAGTCACAGCACCTGGCCCGTTACTCTATGTATCTACAACCTTCCTCCTTGGTTGTGCATGAAGCGGAAGTTCATTATGATGCCAGTGCTTATCCAAGGTCCAAAGCAACCCGTCAACAACATTGATGTGTACCTAAGGCCATTAGTTGATGAACTTTTACAGCTGTGGGCCGAACCAGGTGTATGTGTGTGGGACGAGCACAAACAAGAGGAATTTGACCTTCGAGTGTTGCTTTTCGTAACCATCAATGATTGGCCTGCTCTTAGTAACATTTCAGGACAGTCAAACAAGGGATACAATGCATGCACGCACTGTTTGGATCAGACATAAAGTATATATCTGGACAAATGTAGGAAGAATGTGTACCCGTACAATCGTCGTTTTCTTCCGCCCAAGCATCCCTTAAAGAAAAAAGGCAAGCATTTCAATGGAAAGGCAGAAACTCGGGGGAAGCCTGTCACCCGTACTGGTGCTGAAGTATTTGATATGGTCAAAGATTTAAAAGTAATCTTTGGAAAGGGTCCTGGCAGCCAACCTGTTCCTAACGGCCCTGATAAGCGCGCACCCATGTGGAAGAAGAAATCTATATTTTGGGAGCTACCCTATTGGGAAGTCCATGAGGTCCGTCCGCAATTGACGTGATGCACCTGACAAAGAATCTCTGCGTGAATATTATAGGCTTCCTAAGCTTGTATGGGAAGTCAAAAGATACACTGGAAGCATGAGAGGACCAGGAACGTCATAAAGGACGAGACAGCATGCATCCAGCACTAGTGGAAAAAAGCCTATTGGTGGCGCACCATTTTGCATATGCGTGGCGCATATGGGATGCACCACCAATGCCACGCCACTAATAACAGTTTATTGGTGGCGCATCTCAATATGTGCCACGCATAGTTTGAATATTAGTGGCGCATATAGCATATGCGCCATTAGTATCTTATGCGTGGCGCATATTGCTATATGCGCCACTAATACATAATGCGCCACTAGACACCTACAATATGCGCCACTGATATGTCGTACAGGTCCAAAAAAACTGATATTTTCTGTTATTTATACACAGCAATGCACAAGAATATATATAGGTATACAATATAACTGCAGAATACACATCATGCAGTACAAAATAAATATATCATCATCACAAACAATTAGAACCATAATAGTGACAAAGTTCCCGAATATTAGAAGTGTTAGAGCATATATAGCCCAAGTCCATGCATTACACACATTACGCATTACACACACTACACATCTCACCAAAAGACCGAGTAGACTACACCCGCAATGGTGAGCAAGACTAGGAGCACGATCATCAAGGTCTTCATCCGGTTGTTGTTTCTCCGCTCTCCTAGGAGGTGGATCCTCCACCTAGCTTCCGCTAGCTCTCTCGTTGGATACCCCTTGTAGGAGTTGCCGCTGAACTTGTTCACTTGCTTCTGGCAATCCTTCCACTCATCGTAGACTCCTAGTACCCATCCTTTGTACACCACGTAGCATCTCTGTAGACAAAGCCATATATATAGTATTCAAGCTATAAGAAAAGAGTTACATATGTCGACAAAGCCATATATCATATGCAACCGAAAGAATGAAAGGATTCACATGCATGTCGACAAAGGAAAGTACTCGAGCTAAGAAAAGAGTTATATATAAGTATCCCGCATACAAAAGTAAATAAGTCCAACAATGATGCTTTCGACTAAGGCAAGTTATAAATTTACACCTCACACACATACACACATCGGAATGAGTTGCAGACGGTAAAGTTTATGACTCAAGCACACACGATTGACATACACGCGAAAACGACTAGGAAGAATCATGAAGACTTTGGTTGACATGGCTCCGGGAACGGTTTGTAGCAATCTTTTGTTGTCCATGTCCTAGTGTCACGCTGTTTCCGAAGCCGGTCTTCGATCTCGCGCTTAGCCAACGGTCTGGCGTAGGACAAGGTTCCGCCCCTTCTGATGACATCTTCTTGCAAGATAGTCGCAATCTGATTCTGGATGCGGAAGAAGTCGTCCCTAAGTTCAGCGTCCTCGATCCTTGCATGCTCTTCGGCCCATCCTCGGACACTAGCTGGCGTCGTAAGCCTGTGTTCGTTCTGGATGATCGCGCGCATGTGATGGAGGGCGTAGAAGGCCTCCTTGACACTGTTAGGCGGCTGCTTGACGCAGGCGAACTTGATTACTGCTACTCCAAATGAATGTTGCTGCAGACAGTCCTTGTGCGTGGTGGATAACCAGCCCGTTGGGAACCCCAAGATGAAGGTATGATGAGTATAACAGCGAGTTTTTCCTCAGTTAAGATACCAAGGTTTATCGATCAGGAGAGGAGAGACAATGACGACTGAAGGTGATGCGAAACCTGCACACACACAAACAAATACTTTGTTCCCAACTTGCGATGAGGTTGTCAATCTCACCGGTTTGCTTGAAACAAAGGTTATGAGCGTATCGAGTGGAAAACAGTAGAGTATGCGAGTAAAGTAAACAGTACGAGTAAAGTAAACAGGTGATAGCAATATGATGTAAATAGGACCGGGGTCCACAGTTCACTAGTGGTGTCTCTCCATAGATAAAATAACACATGCTGGGTAAACAAATTACAGTTGGGCAATTGATAGAATAAAGATAACGTGATATGTCAAGAAGATCACTATGAGATTTACTCTGGGCATTACAACAAAATACATAGACCGCCATCCAACTGCATCTATGACTAATAATCCACTCCCGGGGATATCAATCCGAACACCCTAGAAGTATTAAGTTGCGAACAACAGATAATTGCATTAAGCAAAGTGTGTAATGTAAACAAAGCATATGCCCTTGAGCATATGAATGTTGTTTTCTCCCTAGTAGCAATAGCACATCTACCACCTTAGAGGTTTCTGTCACTCCTCCAGGTGAAATAGAGGCATGAACCCACTATCGAGCATAAATACCCCCTCTTGGAGTCACTAGCAACTACTCGGCCAAGATAGCTACTAACAACGGAGAGCATGCAAGATCATAAACAACATAGAGATAACAAAAGATAATATTCAGTACAGCAACTTAATCATAAACACCAATATTCATCGGATCCCAACAAACCAAACATGTAGAATTACATAACGGTGATCTCAATCATGTAAGGCAACTCATGAGATCTAAACATGAAGCACATGGTGGAGAAGACAACCATATAGCTACTGCTATGGACCCATAGTCCAAGGTAGACTACTCACTCATCGCTCAGGAGGCAAGCATGGCGATGAAGAAGACCTCCGGTGGCGATTCCCCTCTCCGGCAGGGTGCCGGGAAGAGCTTCTAGACCCTCCCGATCTTCGGGTCGACGGCGGCGGCGGATCGCGATGTGTTCTGGAAATCTGATCGGGTACTTAGGTTTTTTCCGTCGGGGGGTCTTTATAGGCGAAGGGACGTCGTCAGAGGTGGGGCCAGGTGGCCTCACACGGTGGTGGCGCGGGCCAGGGGCTGGCCGCGCCACCCCTGTGTGTGGGCCCCTGGTGGCCCCCCTCCTACTCCTCTTCGGATCTCTGGAAGCTTCCGGGTAAAATAAGACTTCAGGAACTTGTTTCGTCCAATTCCGAGAATATTTCCCGTGTATCACTTCTGAAACACAAAAACAGCAGAAAACAGGAAACTGGCACTGTGGCACTTCGTTAATAGGTTAGTTCCGGAAAATGCATAAAAGTGCCACTAAGTGTAACAAAACAATAGGCAAATGGTGTAAAAACAAGCATGGAGCATCAAAAATTATAGATACGTTTGAGACGTATCAAGCATCCCCAAGCTTATCTCCTGCTCGTCCTCGAGTAGGTAAGTGATAACAAAGAATAATTTTTGAGGTGACATGCACCTACACAATCTTGATCATATATATAAGCATTGGTGAGCTGGGATCATAAGAACTTAAAACATGGGCATGAAGATATAATCATGACAATAAGAACTTAGCAACCATGTTGTAAACATGTAAATGAACACAAACAAAAGATCATGAAAATGAAACAATGAAAGTCAAACGTGTGTTCATATCATAAGGAAAAACATGCAAATGGTTTTCAGCTTGTCCTTCAAAGAGAGCAAAACATAAATGCATAGGACACCTTCAAGTTTAAGAGGGCGACTAGATACAAATAATTTAAGAACAAGTGAAACCAATCAATATGAGTCAATCAATGAACTTTGGGACAATGCATATCACACTAAGAATGACAACTATGCTCTCTTAATGGTGCATAAAGAAAGAAGGTGGTGACTCAACATAAAAGTAAAAGAAAGGCCCTTCGCAGAGGGAAGCAGTGATTGCAAGTTTTATAACCTTCAAAAATTATGGTACTTACCGGCTTTGAGCTCTCATTGCCCCCATCATAAGCATCTTGAATGGTTAAAGTTAATGCGAGAACAATTATGATGCATATGCTTGACAAATCATAAGTTGAAAACCTCGTGCCCCGTGAATACGAGTACCCAAACCTCATGCTACTTTACTTAGAGTCCCAAGCAAGGCTCTTGTCATTGTAAGTATATGCATATCATTGAGAACCGCCAATGGGGTACCTCCGTGCCCGATGACATGGAACAAGCCCACACCAAAATGACAGGACAAGCAGACAATGAACACCTCGACATCTCTTTTATTTGCCTTTTGTTTAGCTTTTTATTATGAGATGCGTCGTCGAATGTTCACCATGGGTATGCTGCAAATTTCCACCATGAAGTATGCATGGCTTAGATTGGCGGCCCGGCGTTTCCCTAACACATATACAAACTCCATGATCCCCACAAGATTCCCAATTCATTTCACACCGCGGGCATCCATAAACAAAAGATCACGATATCAACTCAAATAAGAAGTGCAATGTTGAAAGCTTGCCCATGACTGCATGGCTGGGCTAGAATCCAACTTACAACTTGCAAGCATAACAACTCAACATAAGAGACCACAATGTCAAATTTTTAAGAACAACAAAAAGTAAAGTGTGCCTTCCGGTTCGTGAGAGCTTTACTAACCGAATTTCGCATAACACTGGTAAGAGTTTAATTTGAAGAGAAAATAAAAGCAAGTCAAATTTACTTGGAATAGCAAATTGCTAGTAGGTATGTATGGTGGACACAATGGAAAACTTTGGCTTTTAGGAGTTGGATGCACGAGTAGAGCTCATACTCAGTACAAGGCGAGGGCTAGCAAAAGACTGGGAGCGACCACCTAAGAGAGCAATAATGGCCATAATCATGCAGAGCGACAAAGCGATATTAAAATAAGCATAAGATGGCATCAAAAGTCAAAAACTAAATGATCATAGAGGCTATTGGCGACTTTGTAAGAGTCTAACATGTGTGAGCATGCGCCAAGTCAACCCAAATAAAGCATCAAGGAGAAAACCAAAATAATGCTTCCATACAATAAAAACAATGCATGATTTTTTCAAAGGCTCATTAAGCAATCTCAGTTATTTGTGACAAGTCATGCTACAGCAAAACCACTAAGCATACTATCAAAAAGACATCAAGCATGACATGAAAAAGCCTAAGCCGCAGTCTACACAAGCTCCTTCTTGTACCACTATTTTGCACAAAGCTTTTTCTCTTTTCCAACACCATTTGAAATTTTTAAAGACACCTCTTTTGATGAAAACCAATAAAGATCAGAGGCAAAAATACACCTTGATGAAAAGATATGACAAGATCTGAACGCAAATCAAGGCGAAAACGAAAACCAAAAGCAGTAGCAGAAAAAGAAGAACGCTCGATTTTTAATAAGAGTGAAAACTAGAGCGTTCTTTGCAAATGAAAACGAGTCCATCTCCTCCAAAGAAAATTTGTTGGGGTCCAACCATTTATTGCAGCAAACAAACAAACTAAACCAACTAAGAAAACTAAAACAACTGACGCTCCAAGAAAAACACATAGTGCATGAAGCAATAAAAATATAGTGTTTTGAAAGGTGACCTGATTTTTGCCGATGAAGAAGGGGTGCCTCGGGGGCATACCCAAGCTTTGATGCTTGTACTTCTTGGATATTTCTTGGGGTGATGCATGGGCATCCCCAAGCTTGAGATTTTGTCCATTCTTCAACTCATCTCATCATTCTCCAATCCCTACACTTGAAAACTTCCTTCATACAAAACTAAACACAATTCTATTAGCAACATTAGTGCAAGCATAACATATAATCAATCCTCTATTTGCTTCAGGTTTCAACTCAAAACCACCACATATATAGCAAATACTACTGTAGCAACCTCCCCAAAAGTTCCGTGATCAAAAGAACTCAAAAGAAAGCGATAAAGTGGCAAACACAAATATTGGCAGAAATCTGTCAAAACTGAACAGCTGACAAAGGTCGATTTTTTTAGGGATTTTCTGTTGCTCAAATCAAAAAGTGTTCAACTAAGAAAAGTTTGGATATAACCTGGGGCATATGCAAAAGAAATCGCAGGTCTAAAAGATAAACATAGAATTTTCACGAATTTTTACGGTGCAGCACCGAAAACAGTTTCAGGACAGCAACATCCCCAAATCTTTACCTCACTCAAATTAGAGGCTTCTCTTGGCACAAAAACAAAATAAACAAGATAAGGAGCGGTCATTACAGTAGTAATGACTTCCAAGACTCAAATAAAAGAAAAAGTACTGAAAAGAAACATTGGGTTATCTCCCAAGAGTGCTTTTCTTTAACGCCTTTGAGCTACGCGCAGAAAATTGCGAATCAAGTAATATCGAGTGATGAAGCATCAAGCTCATAATTTGCTCTAAGAATAGAGTCAAAAAGTAATTTCTTTCTTTTCCTAGGGAAGTGTTCCATACCTTTCTTAAGTGGGAATTGATACTTAATAGTGCCTTCCCTCATATCAATGATAGCACCTACAGTTCGAAGAAAGGGTCTTCCCAAAATAATAGGACATGAAGCATGGCATTCAACGTCCATAACAAGAAAATCAACAGGAACAAGGTTATTGTTAACCACAATAAGAACATCATTAATCCTTCCCAAAGGTTTCTTCTTAGCAACATCAGCAATAGGAACATCAAAATAACATTTTTCAAGCGGTGGTAAATCAAGCATGTCATAAATCTTTCTAGGCATGATAGAAATACTAGCACCTAGATCACATAAAGCATGGCAATCATAAACATTAACATGCATATCAATGATGGGTTCCCAACCATCTTCTAACTTCTTGGGAACGGAAGCTTTTTGCTTCAACTTTTCATCCCTAATTTTTATGAGAGCATTGGTAATATGCTTAGTAAAAGCAACATTTAAAGAACTAGCATTAGGAGTCAAAGCAAGCTTTTGCAAGAACAAAATAACTTCATATATATTTCAGCCATCAACATCAAAATCATTAAAAGAAGTAGAGCTATCATCTCCTACACTCCGAAAAATTTCAGCACTCTTTTGAGAAAAAGTTTTGGCAGTTTTAGGCTTTTTAACACAAGGAGTGGGAGTTTTCTCTACACCAATCAAAGTAAGAGGATTGCTAGCATTAGGAGCAACATCATTAGAGGTAGTAATGGTACATACCTTCATCTCTCTAGCCATCTCATCTTCTCTTTCCCACCTGGCATGCAATTCCGCTAACAATCTAATATTTTCATCAATTCCAACTTGAATAGCATTAGCGGTAGCAAAAACATTGTTCTCTTTCACATCATTAGGCAACACTTTTAATTTCAGAAGTTCAACATCATGAGCAAGGCTATCAACTTTAGAAGCAAGAATATCAATTTTGCCTAACTTTTCCTCAACAGACTTGTTAAAAGCAGTTTGCTTACCGATGAAGTCCTTGAGTATTACCTCAAGCTCGGAGGGCGCGGCCCTAGTGTTGTTGTAGGAATTACCATAAGAGTTACCATAACCATTACCATTGGTAGAAGGATACGGCCTATAATGGTTACTAGCAAAATTGTTCCTATAAGCATTGTTGTTAAAATTATTGTTTCTAATGAAATTCACATCAACTTGCTCTTCTTGAGCAACCAGAGAGGCTAAAGGAACATTATTAGGATCAACATGAGTCCTATCATTAGCAAGCATAGCCATAATGGTATCAATCTTATCACTTAAGGAAGAGGTTTCCTCAACAGAATTTACCTTCTTACCTTGTGGAGCTCTCTCGGTGTGCCATTCAGAATAATTTACCATCATGTTGTCGAGTAGCTTTGATGCGGCGCCCAAGGTAAGGGACATAAAAGTGCCTCCAGCAGCTGAATCAAGTAGGTTCCTTGAAGAAAAATTTAGTCCTGCATAAAAAGTTTGGATAATCATCCAAGTAGTCAGTCCATGAGTGGGGCAATTCTTTATCATAGATTTCATTCTTTCCCAAGCCTGAGCAACATGTTCATTATCAAACTGAGTAAACTTCATAATATTGCTACGTGAAGCTATAATCTTAGCAGGAGGATAGTATCTACCAATAAAAGCATCCTTACACTTAGCCCATGAATCAATACTATTCTTAGTCAAAGACAGCAACCAATCTTTAGCTTTTCCTCTCAAAGAAAAAGGAAACAACTTGAGCTTAATAATATCACTATCAACATCCTTATATTTTTGCATCTCACATAGCTCAACAAAATTGTTGAGATGAGCTGCAGCATCTTCAGTACTAGCACCAGAAAATTGGTCTTTCATAACAAGGTTCAATAAAGCAGGCTTAACCTCATAAAAGTTTGCAGCAGTAGCAGGTGGTGCAATAGGAGTGCAGATAAAATCACCATTGTTTGTGCTAGTAAAGTCACACAACTTGGTGTTTTCAGGATTGGCCATTTCAGCAAAACGAAAGTAAACAAGTAAAAACAACTACCAAGGATTCTAATTTTTTTGGGTTTTTTGATAAAAGCAATGCAGGTAAAATAAATAAAGTAAAGCAAAACAATAACAAAGTAAAGAATGTGTGTGCGAAAAACTCCCCTCGCAGAAGTCTTCTCTTCCTCCCCGGCAACGGCGCCAGAAAATAGGCTGCTACTCCAAATGAATGTTGCTGCAGACAGTCCTTGTGCGTGGTGGATAACCAGCCCGTTGGGAACCCCAAGAGGAAGGTATGATGAGTATAACAGCGAGTTTTCCCTCAGTTAAGATACCAAGGTTTATCGATCAGGAGAGGAGAGACAATGACGACTGAAGGTGATGCGGAAGCTGCACACACACAAACAAATACTTTGTTCCCAACTTGCGATGAGGTTGTCAATCTCACCGGTTTGCTTGGAACAAAGGTTATGAGCGTATCGAGTGGAAAACAGTAGAGTATGCGAGTAAAGTAAACAGTACGAGTAAAGTAAACAGGTGATAGCAATATGATGTAAATAGGACCGGGGTCCACAGTTCACTAGTGGTGTCTCTCCATAGATAAAATAACACATGCTGGGTAAACAAATTACAGTTGGGCAATTGATAGAATAAAGATAACGTGATATGTCAAGAAGATCACTATGAGATTTACTCTGGGCATTACAACAAAATACATAGACCGCCATCCAACTGCATCTATGACTAATAATCCACTCCCGGGGATATCAATCCGAACACCCTAGAAGTATTAAGTTGCGAACAACAGATAATTGCATTAAGCAAAGTGTGTAATGTAAACAAAGCATATGCCCTTGAGCATATGAATGTTGTTTTCTCCCTAGTAGCAACAGCACATCTACCACCTTAGAGGTTTCTGTCACTCCCCCAGGTGAAATAGAGGCATGAACCCACTATCGAGCATAAATACCCCCTCTTGGAGTCACTAGCAACTACTCGGCCAAGATAGCTACTAACAACGGAGAGCATGCAAGATCATAAACAACATAGAGATAACAAAAGATAATATTCAGTACAGCAACTTAATCATAAACACCAATATTCATCGGATCCCAACAAACCAAACATGTAGAATTACATAACGGTGATCTCAATCATGTAAGGCAGCTCATGAGATCTAAACATGAAGCACATGGTGGAGAAGACAACCATCTAGCTACTGCTATGGACCCATAGTCCAAGGTAGACTACTCACTCATCGCTCCGGAGGCAAGCATGGCGATGAAGAAGACCTCCGGTGGCGATTCCCCTCTCCGGCAGGGTGCCGGGAAGAGCTTCTGGACCCTCCCGATCTTCGGGTCGACGGCGGCGGCGGATCACGATGTGTTCTGGAAATCTGATCGGGTACTTAGGTTTTTTCCGTCGGGGGGTCTTTATAGGCGAAGGGACGTCGTCAGAGGTGGGGCTAGGTGGCCTCACACGGTGGTGGCGCGGGCCAGGGGCTGGCCGCGCCACCCCTGTGTGTGGGCCTTCTGGTGGCCCCACTCCTACTCCTCTTCGGATCTCTGGAAGCTTCCGGGTAAAATAAGAATTCAGGAACTTGTTTCGTCCAATTCCGAGAATATTTCCCGTGTATCACTTCTGAAACACAAAAACAGCAGAAAACAGGAAACTGGCACTGTGGCACTTCGTTAATAGGTTAGTTCCGGAAAATGCATAAAAGTGCCACTAAGTGTAACGAAACAATAGGCAAATGGTGTAAAAACAAGCATGGAGCATCAAAAATTATAGATACGTTTGAGACGTATCAATTACGTGCTTGAACATGTGTCTGCCGTCCTTGACATTTTCCGCCCCCTTCCTGAAGTCGCCTCCCTTCCTGGCGTATCCCTCGAGAGCATCATCTAGAACACCCTTGATGTAGGCGTAGTTTTTTGTTTTTGCCTCACTCCCCGAGTCTAAGTAGACGGCTACCGAGGACCTCGGGGCAACGAGGATCAATGTGCAGTATATGTCTCTGCGCAAAACAGTTGAAACGAAAGAATGTTGGAAAAGGAGCTATTGAAAACTAAGAAATGATAAGTTATTACGGCGGCCGAGCGAGTGTGCACTTACTCGGGAAAGTAAGGAAGAAGAATGTCTTTTGTACTCTTGTTGTCCAGCAGGAACTTTTGGAGGTACTCCTTTGCTCTGGAACGGTTTGCTGGATTCATCAACATGCCTTCACGCATGAAGTAGGGGTCCGCTATCGCGACGCTAGGGTTCTCCTCTCTGTTGACCTTCATCGCCCGCTAGAGCGCGTATAGGCGGACCAAGTTATAGTCCAGCTGTTTGGCGTTGAAAAGCTTGAAGACGTCCTCGTACGATATGAAGAAGATATCTGCGGGGTGATCATCGACGAAGCCCACGTCCGCTGGAACCTTCACCGTGAAAACGGGGTACGATGGATTTGTTTCCTTAAGAAGGCCCTCCTCCTGAAACAGAATACCGTGCATAAGGCTCACCATCGCTCCACTCGCGTGGGCGACCTGCTCCTCAGTCATAATCGGTTTTCCAGCTTCATGAATTATGCCCTGCAAGGTGCCCTTAGCGGGTTATGACATCGGGTCGTCGTGAACCCTGGGCCTCTTCGGACCGATCGGCTGCTGGCTCGCAGACGGCTTATCCTTCTTGGTCCTCTTCTGGTGGTGCTTCTTCTGGATGGGACCACCGGTTTCAAACTGCTCACCACAGTCGGTTGCCAACTGATCACCGCCGCTCACCACCTTATGGAGTGTGTTGGGGCTAAAAATATTTCCCGTATTGACTTTAGGATCAGCGGCGCCAGCATCTGGAGGCGTCTCCTCTAGGGCACCATGGAAGTCCAAACGCGTGCATGCTTTGGTGCGAGCATTATGATCTTCACAGACACGGTAGGGTTCTTCCATGTTTGGCATGAACAAAGAGTCGGTGGCGCCGGTGTTGAGCCAGTCATCTGGGTTGTCATCATCATCGTTGATGTCCTCAACCAGTACTGGGTATGATGCAGCGACAGCCTTGCCATGTGGTGCTGGTGGTGGCTGCGGTAAAGCGGCGGCCAACAACTTCTGGTGACGGGAGGTGTTGGCGGAGACAACTTGTTGTGGCCGCCGAGGCGGTGGCGCCATACGTGGCGGCGCCGGCTCAGTAACTGGTGCCGAACATGGCGGCGACTCAGTAACTTTTTCCATGCGTGGCGGCGGCTGAGTAACTTGTTATTCCTTCACAAGCCGAATCTGGGTCTTCGGCCATGTCAAGACCCAGCCGAAGCAACCCGCAAGGGTCTTATGTTCATCGGCGCCTTGAGGTTGGGTTGGGGGGTCAATGTCTTCGCATCCCGGCAACACCCGAGCCAGCCGGACCTTGAACACCGCTGAGACCATCTCCTTGTGATGCATGACTGTGCTATTTGGCTAAATGATTGTGCCCTTGGCAACATCCTTCAGCTCGCCGTCCACGAAATGCAAAAGTGTGCAAGGTGTGTCCTGTGGGAAAACAAGTTTGCATGCATATCGTGAGATGTCGCTGGCTAGCTATAGTCATCAAAGGCAAAGGAAATGAAATGTGCTGGCCAGAGTCATTACCTTGGAGATGGCGTTGAGCTCGGCTAATGTCGAGACACCGGTATCATTCTCCCACCGAGATGCCTTACGACAAAGCACCGTAGGTTGCGCCTTAGCTATGGCGGGAGGAGGCACCAGTGCGATTGGCTGCTCGGTGTTGGCGTCGGCGGGAGGTGGTGTCACTAGAGCGACCTCCAGCCGGTGCGCGTTTGTGTTGGCGGCGGCGGGAGGGGGCACCGGAGCGGCCGCCGGCTGCGCCTCCTCGACGTTGGCGGTATCGGGAGTCACCACATCCGGCGACATGTGCTGGATAGAGTTGTTGCCGGAGATGCTGGGCACCACTAGCGCTCCTCGTCGACCTGTCGCATTCCAAGCAGCAAGCCCCTCCCACAGCTCATCGAGAATGATCTCGCGGAGCTTCTGTTGCACTTGCTGGGCGATCAGGTCCGGCATCTGCTCCCGGAGCTTTTCAACTTCGCGTCTTTCACTTGCGGCAGCGGCCGCCGCCACTGCTGCCGCGGCCTTCCTCTGTTTCTTCGCCTTGGGGTCCTCTTTCTTGAAGTCGCCAACCTTGTCGTACGTACCATAGCCGGCCACGCGGCCAGCTTAAGTCAGCGGCAAGGACTTGGCTCTCCCCTTGATCACGTTTATCGCCCTGTTGAAGGGCGTGTCCCACCGCGGGTCCGCCGTCGACCCCTGGGACGAGCTCGCACTTGAAGCACAAGATCTTTCTTCGATTCTCTGCAGAGAAGGAAAGAGATGGCCATTTAGAAATTTAGAATGCATATCGACTCGATCGAGATGCGCGGTAAATTCCTTACCAGCTTTTTCTGGAACTTCCTCACATCATCGTCGTCGGTAACGAATTCCTTGAGTTCGGGGTGGAGATAGTAGCGGGCACGGACAAACTGCATCACCTGCTCATCCGTGAATTTGTGCCACGGGTTCTCTTTCCCTAGACGGGCATACTCGGCATCCTCCTTTGCCCAAACGGCCTTCTTTCCTTGGTAACCGCCGCCTCCGCAGCGTTGGTTACCTATGTTGAGGTCCCGCATACGCCTCCCCCACTCGGTCCATTCGATACCTTCCGGAGTGAGGCACGCATCCTTGAACTTGATGAACTCATCTTCGTCGAGCATCGGCTCGGCCTTCTTTATCTCCTCCCAACTTTTGCCGGCGAGAATCCTCTTCTTCACTCGGCTTTTCTAGCTGCTCAAGGCTGTGCTCATCCTCGTGAGGGCTAACTTGTTGGCCTTGTTCCCTTTGAGCTTCTTGTTATTGAACAGCTCTGGGAACTGGTACCGGTTGTGAAGCTTCTCAATGAGTAGCTCGCACAACCGCGTATTGCCCTTAGCTCTTATGTTCTTCTGGTTGATACTCATGCTCTCCCGCATGATGCGCCCGAGCTGTAGGCCGTACCCAGCGGCAAGCTTCGCAGGCTCCACAGGTTGGCCACTCGGTTTCACATACGTGAACTCTTCGAGCTTGGTGCCGAGTACCGGCGGCGTTCGATCCTGCCTTTCCTTCTTCTTCTTCTTCTTAGCGGCGGCATTCGATCCACCGACGTCCATGCGGTCACCGCCACCATGACTACTTAAGTCATCCTCCTCGTCGCCATTGCTGCTTCCGGCGTCGTCGCCATCTTCGGCCTCTTCGGCCTCGAAGTCATATTCGGACTCTGAGTCAACTTCATCGGCCGCACCTTCTTCGGCCTCCTCGCCAACTTCATCGGCCGCAGCTTCTTTGGCCTCCTCGTCGGACCCGCTCAAGTCATTGCCAAGCCGCCAAAACTTTAGGTTGGCTTTTCTTGCTTCTTCTTCGACGCTCATGGGCTGAGAAGGGCCAGCCCCGACGTCTTTGTCTCCGCTCGACATGTCGGCACTTCATACAAAATATGTAATAATTTAATTAGTACAATAATTAATTAAGCTAGAGTCGACCGAAAAATTCGGCATGACCTTTGCTGTTTTTTTGACCTAGGAGTGCCCATTTCTCAACCGAAACGGAAGTAAATCGACATTTCGGGAGAAATGGGCAACTCATTTAGAAATAACCTGCAGCAATTCACATATATACATATTCCAGCAATTCACATATTCCAGCAATAAGCAATAGCAAAGCAGCAGCAGCAAAGCAGCAGCAAAGCACCAGCATCAGCAAAGCCGCAGCAAAGCAGTAGCAGCAGCAAAGCAGCATCAGCAGTGCACATATAAGCAGCAGCAAGAAGCATCAGCAGAACATCTCGACATGAATTAACAAATTTCTAAATAACATCAGCAGAAGCATCATGATATAAGCAAATTCTACTATAACTGCATGCAGGAGAACTGTTGTTGCTCAGATAACAAATAACCTTCAAGATAGACAATGCTGAGACCTTCCAGATAGTAAACAGTAGCATGAACAAAGTTTCTAAAGCTCAACTTTTACTAATAAACAGAGACAATGTGGAGTCATCATCATCCCATTTCTGCACATACATAACAGCTAAATAGATTTATGCAACATGACACAGTTAAGTTCATAGGCCATCAACAAAAACTTTGAATCATAGCCAGGAAATCTGAACTGAATTTAACTAAATGGCACACACAACTGAATATGAACCTTCAAAACTTGAGCATAGAAACACAAACTTTTGAGCCCAGGATGACAATGTAAGAAACATGGTGATAAAACCAGTTATGTGAATTAACCAGTAGGTTAATGATGCACATTACACAAACTTTTTCTTACATTGCTATAACATGTGACTGAATCAGCCTGCAGTAAATATATTCAGAATTATTGAATCAGCCTGCACTAGCACTGATTCTAGAACTAATATGTGTTAAGTACTGGAAGCATTCACTAGCCATTGTTATTTAAGAAATTTATGCCTGGCTGTTAAGTGCATGAGCAAGCAACCAGTGTGTCATAGAATGTCGCTTAACAAGTGTGGGTAAGATACAAACTTTTAGGACTTGGGTAATCTAAGTGAACCAACAGCACCTTATAGGAAAAAAGCAAACTTTTATTGTTTTTAACTTTCTAATGCAAAATAATAGAGGAAGGTGAACACATCTTTTGATATGCAATATCCCGGGCTGCACTTTTTTGTTGGAACTCATGAAACAGTGAAAGGTTGTTTAAACACAATATACAAATGGGCTAGTCTTTGACATCATAAACAAGTATAGTAAGATACAAGGGAACTTATTTCTTTCAACCAAGTGTGGGTTTTTTTCCAAACGAAATCAAGGTGCTGGAAAACCAGCATGATTATACTAAAAACCATGTAGTTTTCATGGTGTGGTGTGTTGCTACTCACTGTGCTTGCAGAGTTGAGTTATCACTTCTTGCAATCTTTATACTAAAAAAAGTATCTAAAAAGGATGGACCATGCTATCAAACAAAACTAGAGGCATAAATAACTCTTTCCAATGTGCTTATACTGCCAGATACCAAACAGTGATCTAACACTAAGAAATGGCAATTAATTATATTTGAGTAATGAGACAAAATATAAAGGACGACATCCCTATAGGGTATCAATTTTCTAAAGAGAGAGCTTCAAATAGATGACAGCCATGTTAAACAACTGGTTGCAAAGAGATAAACCAATTTTCGGAGCAATAATATCTTATTTTAAGAAGTATAATCATGGCTCTTGCCGCTTAGTGTTCTGAATTTATATTTCTATCCACTTTGTTTGCCCAGGAGTTTTATTCCTATTTGTACTCTAACCTTAACTTACATACTCTCTTATTTCTCTTTCTAGGACTTAACATACGTATTGGAACTGTTCTTGTTCAACAAAAGGACCACTAGTGGACTAATATCATCACTTACTAAAGTACCAGACAATCAATAGCAATGGCAGCATGATTTGTTCTGAACCAAATATTCTTATTAGCGTGAATAAGAAGCTCAGCAATAAACATGAGCAATAGTCACTTTGTTTTTGATTCGAAGGAATGAATACAAAGCCCAGAGCAACTAACTCATGCAAAATGTAACCATTAGTTTGGCACCATGACCCAATCACTGATATTAAGCACTAACTAGCAACCCAGTTCAGAACTAAGCAAGACAAAAATTATCGATCGCATCAATTTGAACACGTTAAATTTTACTTCCAATCATTAGAACCCCTGATGCTACTATGCAGTTGGCAATCGGATCATGAATCTACAGCTAGAGCGCAGCAGCAGCCACTAGCCACGGATGCTACTATGCTACTATGCTACTAAGCAAGTCAAACTGGTCAACTCACTAGAACCCCTGATGCTACTATGCAGTTGGCAATCGGATCATGAATCTACAGCTAGAG
This sequence comes from Dactylis glomerata, assembly GCA_007115705.1. Classification (NCBI taxonomy): domain Eukaryota; kingdom Viridiplantae; phylum Streptophyta; class Magnoliopsida; order Poales; family Poaceae; genus Dactylis; species Dactylis glomerata. The sequence goes on from QXEO01000734.1 coordinate 9,292,210, forward strand.
CGCAGCAGCAGCCACTAGCCACGGATGATTCAGATTCAACATTTTCTGATACTGGATTGAGGCTTTGCTTCCTTAAACCGAGGCTCACCTGACGTCGACGCCGACAAGCTTGGGCGCGATGATCTCGTTGATGTTGCGGACGGCGCGGAGCACGCCCTTCCCGCCATAGACGGCCCTGTCCCCATCGCGGAGCTCGAGCGCCTCGTAGATCCCCGTGGCCGGCCGGCGGCGCTTGTTCCTCCTCGGCGGTTGTGCGTCGCGAGCGAGAAGCTAGGGTTAGAGAGGCGCGCGCGGGGGATGGGGAAGGTGGCCGAAGCGAGGTGCAGAGGGCGATGGGGAAGGCGGCCGGAGCGGAGCGAGCGCCAGCAGCGGAGCAGCAGAGCGCGAGAGCGAGATGCAGAGGGAGAGCGAGACGAAGAGCAATGGGGAAGAAGCAGAGAGGTGGCCGGTCGAGATATTTGGCTAAGTGTCACTTATGCGTGGCGCATTATGTGCAATATGCGCCACGCATATTTGACACTTAGTCAAATACCGCGAGGCTCTCTCTTTGACACCAACACTCCTCTACCTGAGTGGCAGCACACACATCCTTTGCATTAGGGGCATCCAGGGTTCGAATCCTGGTTGCCTCACACCTTTTTTTTACAATTTTTTTCACCATTTTTTTCACACTTTCTAACAAATATTAATTACTTCAAAATTTAATTACTTCAAAATATTTTCTCACTTTATTTGCGAGGAGTATCATAATAGTTTATTTTCACACTTTCTAACAAATACACATCGATGTCCATACACACACATGTATGAATCTATATAGATTCGAGTAAACGCATGCATACACAAAAAATGTCATGATCTCGATTCCGCGCTAGCTAGCTAGAGCTAGCGTCTCTTTGCAATCTTCTTGCCCTTCTTCCTTGCGGTTGAATACTTTAGGCCGGGAATGTTGAGATTTCTTCTCGTGAATGGACAACCTTTAGTAGGTAGGGTGGTCTTCCTTCTTCCTGCGGCAGTCGGCTTGTCGAAGTACTTGTCGAATTCCTCTTTGATCTTTGGATCACCGTTCTTTTCTAAGTCTTGCTCGTTGGCGGGTCCTTCCATTCCGATGATGCTCCTCTTGCCCCTCCTCACGAAAACACGACTTGGCTTTGACGGGTCGGTGATGAAGAAGCATTGGTCAACTTGGCTCGCGAGTACCCATGGCTTGTTTTTTGCGGAGGCGTTCTTCGTGGAGGCATCGGGTATAACCATGGTGGTGAAATACCAGCCCTCTTTCTGGACGCTCTTGGCCCATCTGACATGGAACATCGGCACCTTCTCTCTGGCATAGTCGAGCTCCCAGATCTCCTCGATCCTTCCGAAGAATCTTTCCTTGACGGTGGCTTCATCATCGGCATAGGATAGCATCGTTACTCCTGAGTTCTGATATTCGCTACTCCTGTCCCTTTCCTCGGTGTAGAATCTGTATCCGTTGATGTCGTAGGCCTGATATGTCCTCATGTTGTGCCCGGGGCCCTGTGATAATGCAAAAATGAGTTTTTCATCCTCCGTAGAAGGCGTCGACTGCAGGCCGTGAAGCTTTTCCTTGAACCAAGCCGTGAAGCTGGAGTTGTGCTCTCTTGTTACGTCTCCCTTGTTCCTCGGCCGACCTAGGTCAATGAACTTCTGCTCTACAAAGCTTTTGTGCTCCTCCACCCAAGGGTCAACCAATTCGATGTGTTGTAGCGCGACGAGGTGTGCCCGGACAAAGTCGGGGCGTCGACCCTTCGCGCCGACATGCAAGGCGCGAAAACCCTCACGGTGACCATATCCAGCAAGCCTACCGAGGTGCGTCCTTTTGGGCAGACCAACAGGGTCGTCCATGTCGTCCTCCTCGGTGCGTAGATAATTCTGGCAAAACGAGACGCACTCGTATGTCAGAAAGCCCTTGGCGATGCTTCCATCTGGACGGGACCTGTTGCGGACGAATCCTTTGATAACACCATTCAGCCTTTCGAACGGCGTCATGTTGTGCAGGAATGTCGGACCGAGATGAATGATGTCATCCACGAGATGGACGAGCAGATGCACCATGATATCGAAGAACGCGGGCGGGAAGTAAATCTCTAGCTCGCACAGTATCACGACGATCTCTTCTTGCAGCGCGTCGAGCTGCTTCAAGCCGATAGATTTCCTCGAGATGACGTCGAAGAAGTTGCAGAGGCCAAACAACGTCTCATGGACGTGCTCGTCCATTATCCCTCGGATCGCAATGGGAAGTATCTGTGTCATCAACACGTGACAGTCGTGAGACTTCATCCCGCTGAACCTCCTCTTCGCTTCGTCCAGATATCTGCCTATGTTCCCAGAGCAACCGTGAGAAACTTTAACTCCTAGGAGGCACTTAAAAAACTGCTCGAGCTCCTTCTCACTTAGAGTGAAGCAGGCAGCGGGAAACACCACATCCCTCCTCTTAGCCCTCTTGCGGGGACCCTGAGTATCTTCGTCCATCATCTCATCATCATCATCATCATCGTTATCGGGCGGACCATGAAGTTCTTTCTTAATGCCAAGGAATTCCAGGTCGTGTCTTGCCTTCGGCCCGTCCTTGGTCCTATCCGGCATGTTGACGATAGTGGCCAGCAGACTCTCACATACGTTCTTCGTGACGTGCATGACATCAAGGCTACGGGGCGTGTGGAGGTATTTCCAGTACGGCAGGTCCCAGAAAACAGACCTCGCTTTCCACACACCATGTAGCGGCTTTGTCCTCTGACGCTTCTTTCCCGGCAAAGGGCACTCTTCCCAGTTTTCCAGCATGTCGTCGATTACTTCACCGCTCCTCGGACGTGGGGCTTTTTCAAGCTCTTCTTTACCGTTGAACAGGTCTCCGCGCTTTCTCCACGGGTGATCCATTCGAAGCCACATCCGAGTCCGTTGGAACACGGTCTTCGAGGAACCGGGATCCCTTGGTAGCTGGAGATGCGGAGTCTTATCCATGCATCTGACACATGCGTTGTGTCCGTGGTTCACCTGGCCAGAGACGTAACTGTAACCTGGATAGTCCTGCACCGTCATGAACAACGCGACTCTCAAAGGGAAATAATCTTCTGAGTATGCATCCCACATACGAGGAGGCGTCTCCCACAGCGTGGCTAGCTCTTCTTTCAACAGCCCGAGATACAAATGCATGTCGACACCTGGCTATTTTGGCCCCTGAATCAGAATACACATGTGTACGTATCTCTGCTTGGGGCACAACCATGGAGGGAGGTTGTACGGCCATACAAACACGGTCCAGGTACTGTGCGTGCTACTCTGGTTGCCAAACGGATTGAGTCCATCGGTGCTCATACCAAGCCTGATGTTCCTTGGATCGGCCCCGAACTCATGGAAGTCGATGTCAAGTGCGTTCCACTGGCTAGCGTCCGAAGGGTGTGTCAGGATCTTGCCCTTATGCGGATCATCTTCGGTCTTCTTCCTATCCGTGTGCCATCGCATGAGCTTTGCTTCCTTAGGGTCTACGAAATACCGCTGCAGACGGGGAGTGATAGGGAAGTACCATACCACTTTCCGAGGTACTTTCTTGTTCCCTATCTTGTATCGTCCTTGGCCGCACACCGGACATGTGGTTCTCTCCGCGTACTCATCCCGATAAAGTGCGCAATCATTGATGCAGGCGTGGTACTTAACATACGGCAGGTCCAGAGGGCACACGATTTTCTTTGCCTCCTCGATATTAGTTGTACACATGTTTCCCTTGGGAAGACGTTTTTGCCAGAATCTCATGTTTTTATTGAAGCTTACGTCGGTCCATTTGCTTTCCGCCTTCATCTCCAGAGCCTTGAGCGTGACGCTCAAGCGTGTATCCTCGGGTCAGCACCCAGGAAACAACGGAGTTTTCCCGTCAATCTCCATCTGTTCCAGCTTGGCTTTCTCTCTGGCAGCAGCTTTCGCATTGCTCGTCTCCTTGAGGAGCAATTCCTGAACATGTGGGTCCTGCAAGGCTGAGGTTAGTCGTGTCTGTGTGCCCGTCGACGCCGCGTCTTCTCCATCATCATCATGTCTGTCGCCGCCATCTCCTTTGTGATGATCATCATCATGTCCGCCGCCGCCATCTCCTTCATGATGATCATCATCATGTCCGCCGCCGCCATCTCCTTCGTGATGATCATCATCATGTCCGCAACCGCCATCTCCTTCGTGATGATCATCATGTACGCCCTCGTCTTCAGAAACACCATTGTTGACGTCCTCGTCATATTCAGAATCATAGCCGGGCATGAAACCACGCGTGAGCAGGTGACTCTCCAGGTCTGCAGAATCAGGGTCGAGTAAGCTCCCGAGTTTGCATGTTCGACACGGACATCTTATGTGGGTCCTCTTGTTCATCCTCATGTCGGCCACCGCGTGTTCCTTGTATCTAGCCACTTGACCTTCGCTCATGTGTCTGACCATGGTTGCCTGCGCAGTATAGAGAAAAGAGAGAACCTTAGAATCACACATCATCATGCACTCACACACACACACACACATGCATGCATGGTCGCCGGAAAAATTCGGCATGACCTCTCCTAAAAATAGGACGTATGGGTAGTGCAAAAATTTGCCGAAACGGAAGTTAATCAACATTTCGGCAAACATCCATGCACCACGCCATAGCAAGCAACATGCTCTTGCTTCTTCGTCACCTGTAAACATTCATGCACCACACACAAGCATGCATGCGTGTACACCGCATGCGAGATGTCCACCGGCCACACAAAACATCCACATGCATGTCCTCCAACAACTCACCTAGTTGGTTTAGTAGATCTACAACTTAGAGAGGCTTTCCCTCTCAAAACTATGGAGCAAAGTAGGTTTAAAAACCAAGAATGGAGGCAAGAATAGAGAAATTGAGGTGGTGGGGAGGAGGAGGACGACCTAGATCTAGTTTGGTGTTGGATGGAGAAGAATGAAATGGTGGTGGTGGGGCTGCCAACTTATAGATCTGGGCGACCTTATCAGTGGCGCATATTGCAAAAAATGCGCCACTGATAAGTCTGCCACCTTTTCAGAGGTGTGGGCCCCACTAGTTATGCGTGGCGCATATAGCAATATGCGCCATTGATATTTTATTTATCAGTGGCGCATATTGCTATATGCGCCACGCATAACACTGGCAGGGGTCAGGCCAGTGGGGCCTAGGTGGGTCCCACAGACTTATCAGTGGCGCATTCTGCATAATATGCGCCACTAAAGGGTCAAATATGTGTGGCGCATATTGCAAATGCGCCATTGATAAGTAAGATATTTTGTCGACGACCCTTCTGGTGGGTCCCACGTGAATATTGGTGGCGCATTTTGAACAATACGCGCCACTAGTAAGAAAATTATCAGTGGAGCATATTTGAGAATGCGCCACTAGTAAATACTAGTGGAGCATATTGAATAATGTGCTCCACTAGTAAAACATCTATCTATAAGCCTTTTCCCACTAGTGCAGGGCATTTTCAAGGGCGTGCCAGCTACGCTCTTACCAAGGAAGAGAAGGAAATCTTCTTTGAAGTCCTTTTTAGTATCAAGGTCCCGACTGGCTTCTCGTCGAATATAAAGGGAATCGTAAATATGAAAGACAAAAAATTCCAAAACCTAAAGTCTCATGACTGCCACGTGCTTATGACACAATTGCTTCCGGATGCATTGAGGGGAATTCTATCGGAAAATGTTCGCCTGGCAATTGTGAAGGTATGTGCATTCCTCAATACAATTTCTCAGAAGGTAATCGATCAAGAAAGTCTATCAGGGTTACAGATTGATGTGGTCCAATGTCTGGTCAGCTTTGAGTTGTTGTTCCCGCCATCCTTCTTCAATATAATGACACACCTCCTAGTTCACCTAGTCGAAGAGATTAGAATTCTCGGTCATGTGTTTCTACACAATATGTTCCCCTTCAAGAGGTTCATGGGAGTCTTAAAGAAATATGTTCGTAACCATGCTAGGCCAGAAGGAAGCATCTCCAAGGGCTATGGAATAGAGGAGGTCATTGAGTTTTGTGTAGACTTTCTTCCTGACCTTAAGCCGATTGGTGTTCCTGAATCTCGGTATGAGGGTAGGCTGACAGGAAAAGGCACACTACGAAGGAAAGCAAAAGTATGTATGGACGGGCATTCATTCACTCAAGCACACTATACAGTTCTACACAATTCCACCGTCGTGGCTCCGTATATCGAGAGACACAAGAATATTCTACGCTCTGAAAACCCGGGGAAGGCTGACTCTTGGATTAAAGGGGAACACGAGAAGACTTTTGGCAGTTGGTTGCAGAGACATCTCATGAATAACAACACCGTTGGAGATCAGCTGTACTGTTTGGCCAGGCCACCATCTTCGACTATATGTACTTTCCAAGGGTACGAGATAAATGGGAATACAATTTACACGGTCGCCCAAGATAAGAAGAGCACCAACCAAAACAGTGGTGTCCGCTTTGATGCAACAGACGATAATGGGTAGAAGGACACATATTACGGGTACATAGAGGAGATATGGGAACTTGACTATGGACCTACTTTTAAGATCCCTTTGTTTCGGTGCTAATGGGTGAAGCTGACAGGAGGCGGGGTAGCTATAGACCAAAAGTATGGCATGAAAATAGTGGATCTCAACAATCTTGCGTACATGGACGAACCATTCGTCCTAGCCAACGATGTCGCTCAGGTTTTCTATGTGAAGGGCATGTCTACAAAAATGAGAAAAAAAAATCATCAAAAGAAGACATCGTCCGATGAGCCAAAGCGCCGCATAGTTCTTTCAGGGAAAGAAACATCGTGGGAGTAGATGACAAGACAGACATGTTAGTAGATTATAATAAGTTTCATGAAATTCCGCCCTTCAAAGTGAAAACTGACCCAAGCATCCTACTGAATGATGAAGATTCTCCATGGCTACGACCCAGAAGAAAACAGAAATAATAGATAGGATTGTTGGTGCAATAATGTAATAAACCTTCTATGTAATGCATGTATGGAATGTACTAAACCTTTATTTAAGGAGCATGTGTGTTAATAATGAACTGACTCTCAATTAGCAATTATTGATTCATAAGGGAGAGGTAGTATTGCAATTCAGTGTGGCGAATTAGGATTTGAATTACTTATTCAAATTCAAGCACTTTTCATGTTGAAAGTTTAATAAGATTCCAAAATATGCAAAAAATATTTGTTAATCCATTATTTAATTGAAAATGACAATTTTGTTAATAGTTTGATGAGTTAGAACAATTATTTTATAAAACAGAAAATGGATTTGAATTACTTATTCAAATTCAAGCACTTTTCATTTTGAAAGTTTAATAAGATTCCAAAATATGCAAAAAAATATTAGTTAATCTATTATTTAATTGAAAATGACAATTTTGTTAATAGTTTGATAAGTTAGAACAATTATTTCATAAAACAGAAAATGGATTTGAATTACTTATTCAAATTCAAGCACTTTTCATTTTGAGAGTTTAATAAGATTCCAAAATATGCAAAAAATATTAGTTAATCTATTATTTAATTGAAAATGACAATTTTGTTAATAGTTTGATAAGTTAGACCAATTATTTATAAAACAGAAAATGGATTTGAATTACTTATTCAAATTCAAGCACTTTTCATTTTGAAAGTTTAATAAGATTCCAAAATATGCAAAAAAATTAGTTAATCTATTATTTAATTGAAAATGACAATTTTGTTAATAGTTTGATAAGTTAGAACAATTATTTTATAAAACAGAAAATGGATTTGAATTACTTATTCAAATTCAAGCACTTTTTATTTTGAAAGTTTTCTCATATGCATAAGTATGCAGAAAGTAAATTATTTAAATGTTTAAATGTTTTTTAATTTTTTTGGAAAAACCTTCCAGTTTCTTGCCGCCATTTTTTCGGACCTTTAGTCCCGGTCTATACCACGAACCGGGACTAAAGGCCCGTCTGCGGGCGGGAGGCTGAAAAGCCCCCTCCCCCCCCACCCCCTTTAGTCCCGGCCCGTGGCACCAGCCGGGACTAAAGACCCCCCTTTAGTCCCGGTTTGAGCCACGGCCCGGGAGTAAAGGGGTGGGGGGTATATAAAGCCTTCTTCTTCTCCGGTCGGTTCCACCGACCGGGACTTAGTCATTTTTGCACGCGAGGAGCAAACCCGACGCCGTCAGGCTGCCCAACCGCCGCGCCCTGTCGCACCGCCGTCACCGCTGCGCCGTTGCTTGCCAGCGCCGCACCGTCACCAGCTGCCAGATCCTCTGCCGCCCGCTGGTGCCCACACCCTCCTCCACCGCCCGCCAGCACCGCGCCGGCAAACCGCGCCTCCGCCGCCCGCCAGCACATCGCCAACAAACCGCGCGCCTCCGCCGCCCGCCCGCACCTCGCCGCGCCATCGCCTCCCTGCAGGTAAGCCGCCGCCGGCCTCCTTAGTTAGTTAGGTTAGCAATTAGGGTTAGTAAATTAGTTAATTAGGTTAGCAAATTAGTTAGGTTAGATCTAGGGTTAGTTAGGTTAGTTAGTTTTAGGGTTAGATTTAATTAGTTTTAGGGTTAGATTTAATTAGTTTTAGGTTTACATTTTTAGTAGATTTTGTTAGATATTTGTGTTAGTATATTTTTTGTTAGATATTTGTTAGTAAAATTTTTGGTAGATTTTAGTTAGAAATTTTAGGGTTAGTTTTAGGTTTAGATTATTAATAATCTAACAATATTGTTAGATTTTTGTTAGCAAATTTTTAGTTAGATTTTAGGATAGTATTTGTTAGTTAGATTTTAGGATAGTATTTAGTTAGTTAATAAGTTAGGTTAGTTTAGTTACATTTTTGTTAGTATTTTTTAGGTTTGTTAGATTAAGTATTTTGTTAGTTAGATGAATGTTCAAATAGAAATAGAATTATTTTGCAAATAGAAATAGAATTATTTTGCAAATAGAAATAGAATTATTTTGTTAGGGTAGTTTTAGTATTTGTTAGGTTAGTTAGGTTAGATTTTATTATTTTGTTAGTATTGTGTAAGTATTTGTTAGATTTGCTAGTATTTGTTAGTTAAGTTAGATTTTTGTTAGTATTTTGTAAGTATTTGTTATATTTGCTAGATTTTGTTAGTATTTGTTAGTTAAGTAAGATTTTTGTAAGTATTTTCTAAGTATTTGTTAGATTTGTTAGTTAGATTTTAGGATAGTATTTGTCATTCGATATTGAATCTCCATCGGTATTTTACAGAAACTATGGATCCACATAGCAGGAACCTAGCAGAGGAAGAAATTCTCGAGGATATAATCAACGACGCCCCCGATGTTGAACTAGTTGAATCTCCGTCGTCGTATCTGAACCCCTCCGGGCATGGAATGGAGGTCGACCGACGTGAAGATGAAGCCGACGAAGAAGGCGATAGCTCCGATGATGGAGAAGGCGATAGCTCCGATGATGGAGAAGGCGATAGCTCCGCTGATGGAGAAGCCAGTGGACAATTAACGAAGTCCAGCGAGGTATATATATGAAGTTCGGCAATCACTAGTAATATGTGAAAATATTGGAGATAGGTATATATTGTATACATATACATTCACGAATGTTTCTCCTCTTAGGCCTCCATATCGAGCAAAGCTACGAAACGAGGCCCGACCAAAAAGTTGGATGCACGAACGCATTACACCTTTGAGGTCATATTTCCTACAGGCGAACCCAAGCTTCCTAAAAAGGTTGCCGACACATTCAAGAAACAATGCGGAGTTCTGGTTAGGGATCACGTCCCGATCAGCGTTCGGGAGTGGAACAAGCGCAAAGGGGTAGACGATAGTGAGTATGTCGCCGAAAGGTACAAAGAGAGTCTTTGGAATGATCTCATGGCACATTTCAACCTGTCGGTATGTGAGGATGAAGTCTCCGCAAGAGAATTGAGGGCCAAAGTCAAGAAGTGGACTCTACAGAAGATGGCCGAACTGTTCCAGGTGTGGAAGAAAAAATTATGGAAAAACTATCTGAAGACAAAGAAAGTGCCAGTATTCGAAGGGTATATAGCGAAGCAGGCGAATCACTGGAAGGCATTTCAGGAGTACAAGGAGTCAGAAGATGCCAAGGCATTATCAGATTAGAACAAGAAAAATGCCGACAAGAAGAAATATCACCACATGCTGGGGCCAAGGGGCTACGAGACTGCCATCCCAAAGTGGGATAAGAAAGAGCAAGAGATGATTGCTAAAGGGATCACACCTGAACCCATCCGTGATGAGTGGGAAATGAGAGCAAGAAATTGGTTCCTTGCACATGGTGGTTCGTATGAAGAACTAACAGGGGACCTTATCTGCAGTGACGGTCTTAGGATACCCAGGGAAAATTGGAAAAAAATAGTGAAAGAAATTAAAGAGGGAAAGAGACAGTTCACTCCAGATAGAGAGAAAGACTTGCTCACACTAGTCCTCGGGAATGACGAACACGGAGGATGAACGCGTGGCTTTGGTCCTTCTTACCCGTGGTGGCTTGGGTTTGCCAAAGACCAAGAGACCTACAGAAGCCGAGCGAGAGCAAAGAAGCGACAGCAGGATGAGGAAAATGACAAGTTCAACCAGTTGCTTGCCAGACTTAACGAGCAACAGCAGCAGATTGACGAACTTAGAGGAGTAGTGCGCCAGCAAGATCCTGCACTCGATATTACCGCCGACCCGTCTAAGCGGAAAAGCAGCGTGGCTGAATCAGAGGCCCCGACTGACGATGCACGACGAATGATAGAGGGCAGTCCCGGCTACCCCGTGGATAGAATCAAGGAGTCAATATCATGTGAACTCCATCAGAGAATGAAGAACATATCCATGAAGGTGGCCGTCGGACATGCTTTACCTTGTCCACCTGACGCATGCTGGCATGGCCGTGAGATTCCAGCTGGCTATGCTAAAGTCGGGGTGGATGAAATCGTGACGGGGTTTCATGATATGGAGCTTGACATTGCTGGACCCGAAGATGAGAAGACACTCGGAGAAGTACTGGGTGGAGTCATTCTATGGGACAAGAACTACATCAAGCTTCCAGGCTCGGCCCCAAGGACAACACCGCCTCCGAGTCGTCACAGGTCACCTACACCTCCATCACCTCCAAGAAGCCCTCCACATGACTACGGCCACCACAACACGAGTCCATCTCGATCACCACCGCCAGATTTGGGTCGGCTGTCTCCGCCGCCGGCCGCTAAGGAAACTAAGCGGAAGCGTGCCAACAAGAACGCTCCGTCGATGAGTTCTAAGCGGCTGAGCCCCCCAAAGCGAAAACTATCGCCCCTCCCAAAGGTACCTCATCTGAATCTTCCCATCAGACCTTATGATCGTACCCCCGAGGAAAACGCCAGGATCGCAAAAGAACATTATGATGCGCAGATGAAAAAGAAGGAACCTGAGCCCCGCCCGGAATACACCGAGAAGCAAAAAGAATATGCAAAATACTTACTGACCCTTCCATCGCAGTATGACTTGCACCATAAGCCTGATGACTATCTACATACATTGCAAAAGGAAGGGGAAAAGAGCAGATCACGTACAAGTGCAAGTGGGAGCAAATCAAGTACAAGCAAGAAAAGATCAGACGTTCCCTAGCTTGGACAACATGCCAAACAATCGATCCCACCCCTCAAGGTGTTATCCGAGAATGTTCCCTCTCGGGTGCAGGGGCAAAGTTTGGAAATAGCATAGAAGTGGGCGGATGAATGGGGTATGAGTCTTGAAGACATTCTGGCTTCCCAAGATGAGAGGTTTCCCAAGGCTGTTGTAGCCCCTAAGCCTAAATTTGTCATGGGGGGGCCTTTGGTCAGCAAAGAAATGTTGGAAGATCTCCCAACAAATATGTGTTACTTGCATGCATGGTACATGAATAAAGCAAAGAATGGGAGAATAATGATCATGGCGTGTGTCCCACGGGAGTACTACGGCCGACCCGAGGAGATCCATGTCGACTTTGACGAACTCTTCCAGATGTACAATTGCGACGCCCTCGACAAATCTCTCATGAGTTGCTATTGTCTGTAAGTTTTTCAATTTGTTGTCTACATATAACTTGTTCAGTTATTTTAATTCATTGCATGTAATTATCATCACCATATCCTTTTGTACTCTATTATGCAGAATGAAGATCCTGGTCTGTAAAAGTAGGAACATCATAAATATTGGGTTTATTGACCCAAATAAAATACATATAAAGACGCTAACTGATAACCCCAAGGAGACGGAGGAAAACCTTCTAAGGTTTCTAACGGATCAAAATTTCTGTGACCACATACTATTTCCATACAACTTCAAGTGAGGGTCTTACTCTGTTGTGTCTATTCACTTATAAGTGTAATTGATAAGTTACTGACATATTATACATGTGCAGCTACCACTGGATTCTGTTGGACATTCAAATTGATAAGGGAAGAGTTGATGTCATCGACCCATTATCGAGAAACATGGAACAGTTCCAAAGCCTGCAGGACATGCTCCAAAGGTAATGCGCTATATCGGTCTCTTTCAATGATTTTCTGAGATATCAAGTAATGAAAAACTTAGCAAATCATTTTCCTTGTCGGGCAGGGTTTGGAAGCGGTTCAAGTGCGTGACTGACGGTATCTCTCATGAGAAGCTGACCTTTAGGGCGGTTCAGGTAAGTAGTACGAGATACTTCTATTTTCAATACATTTTATGATAATGCTAGATTATTATTTTAATTATATTCTATTCTCGTAAAGTGCAACCAGCAGCCACAGGGGACGCATCTATGTGGATACTACGTTTGCGAGTTCATTCGCACGTTTACCTCTGAGCACAAGGATTACAGATACGACATAAGCAATACATATTCACACCTCTATTTTTACCCATCATTCTTTGTTATCATGATTGACATTCATATTGATCTCCTTTTCTTATATAGTTCGAGGCCATGCGGGAGAAGTACCTACCAGAGCAACGCGCGATTGCTATTGCAGAGGAGCTAGCGGCCTTTTTGAGGACAGAAGCTGTAGATGATAAAGGAAGATTTAGTGTAGCTAGGGGCCATTACTAATGTTGGTCCATGTAATCGAATAGACGGGCTCTAGTCCCGGTAATTGTGATCTCCATATAATTGTATATATATATACTCGATCGTAAGATAAGTTATCTTACATATATATGCACTAACATGTATACGTATAATTATATGAAAAGTGTTTTTAAAATGAAGAAAAAAATAAAACCCTAAAATAATTCCCCCAAACACCTAAACCCTAAAACCCTAAAACAAAACAAAATCTGTAGAGGCTCTTTAGTCCCGGTCCATGTTACAAACCGAGACTAAAGGGCCTGCCCTGAGCACTACCGGAAAACCTTGTTATGCCGTGTGCCTGCGGCGCACGGCGAAACGGTGCAAACACATGGCAGAACTGTTGCCGTGCGTTAGCCCACGGCGAACACCACACGGCGACGCAGGCCATGGCGAATCTTCTATGCCGTGAGCAAACACCAAAACGCACGGCGACGTGTTCGCCGTGTGCTCGCAGCCGACTCACAGTGAAGTAAAGCAACAAACGGCTCCCGGTAGCAAACAGAAACCAGCTTTGGCCCCCCAGCAGTAGTCTGTCGTGCGAAATATCTATGCCGTGAGCTCTTTCTTCCTTCACCGTGAGCCGTAGTTTGCCGTGTGCCATCTATCTACAAAAGACCCATGCGCAGTGTGCCGTGGGCAACAACTTTGCCGTGGGCCTGGTGAGTTTGCGTGAGCTTGCTTTCGCCGTGTGCCCTCTATCTACGATGTCCTGTGCCCAGTTTGTCGTGGGTGGGTACTTTGCCGTGGGCTGGCAGTCCTGCATTATGCCGTGGGGTTTTCTATGCCGTGTGTCAAGACATGGCAAAGACTCAATCCAGATTGCCAGATCCCCATCCCAGCATCACAGTCTGCCGACGCGTGTCTCCTTTGCCGTGCACAAGCACACGGCAGAGGACATTTGGTTCCTTTGCCGTGTGCAAGCACACGGCAAAGTCCCAGTTTTTTCTCTTTTTTGATTGTATTTACAGGAATCCCTGCACATAAAATACAATAACAATATATATGCATCAAAGCCAACAGCAGTGGCATCACAAGAACATATTTGCATCATACAACAAATAAATATACAATATATCACAAATTTAGCATAATAGATTGCAAATACATGCATAATAGATCACAATAGGTGCATAATACAAACTCCATGACCACCAATAGTGCATAACAAGTTCATATGTTCATAATACAATAACACATGGCAACCCAATGCCGGAAGATCAACGAGTTCATCCTTCATGCACATCCTACAAGTTCGAATGCAAAAAAACATTAGATTGACAAGTCATACGACATAGTATACAAATATATGAAGTACTTTTGACAAGTGTTGTTGAAACAATGCACTTGGAAACTACAAGTTACTAAATGGACATAGCAACTCAAAGTGACCGAATCTCTACCATTAGCAAGTATTTTTGACAAGTAATATGTAAGAATGGACATGACAACTACAAGTCACTAAATGGACATTGAAACTACAAGTCACTAAACCAACATGGCAACTAAGAGCAGATAGCACTAAGTGTAGAAATATGACAACTAAGGGAAGATTGCGCTAAGTGTAGAAATTTGACAACTAAGTAGAATTTGAGATCTAACCGGGAGTCAAAGCCGGCGGGCAACGTGCGGGTTCTTGAAGCTAGGCAGTCCTCCCGTAGGAGGCGTCATCATGTCATTTTCATTCTGACCCGATGACCCACCGACCTCCGCGTTGTTGGATCCACCCGAGGCATGTAGCTACAAGATAGAAAATTGTGAGCCTAAGTCAATATGCACTAGACATGTGGTATTTTGAGATTGGCACATAATACAAGCGAGAACTTACCCATGTGTTGAAGTCAAAGGGAGGTGGATCAAATGTAGGAAGAGTGGTGCCAGCCGGTAGAGAGGCCTGCAAATCAAGCATGCGCGGGTAAGGTGTATGGAATTATGATTCGTCTAAGGTTGTATGAGCGAGAACTCACCGATAAGTGGGCATCGTGGGCACTGAGCCTCTGGTTCATCCACATCATCATCTGCTGCTGCTGAGCAAGGAGGGCCTGGGCCTGTTCCCTCTGTGCCTTCTCAGCCTCCAATTGAGCCTATGTTGTGTCATCCGAAGGTCATGGATGTTGCAATGGAAAACATGGAATGCAGTATAGATGACTAAGGAAGGAGAACATACCCAGATCGCGTCAATGGCTATAGACGACGGCGTCGGGCGGGGCTCTACGGCAGGCGAGGAGCTTGTCTTGCCACGGTTGATCTGTCTCAGCGACAGGATGTGATACGTCTCCAACGTATCTATAATTTTTGATGCTCCATGCTTGTTTTTACACTATTTGCTTATTGTTTCATTACACTTCGTGGCACTTTTATGCATTTTCCGGAACTAACCTATTAACAAGTTGCCACAGTGCCAGTTCCCTGTTTTCTGCTGTTTTTGTGTTTCAGAAGTGATACACAAGAAATATTCTCGAAATTGGACGAAACAAGTTCCTGAAGTCTTATTTTACCCGGAAGCTTCCAGAGATCCGAAGGAGAGAAGGAGAGGGGCCACCAGGGGCCCACACGCCAGGGTGGCGCGGCCAGCCCCTGGCCCGCGCCATCATGGTGTGAGGCCACCTGGGCCCTCCTCTGACATCGCCCCTTCGCCTATAAAGACCCCCCGACGGAAAAAACCTAAGTACCCGATCACTTTTCCAGAACACATCGCGATCCGCCGCCGCCGTCGACCCGAAGATCCGGAGGGTCCAGAAGCTCTTCCTGGCACCCTGTCGGAGAGGGGAATCGCCACCGGAGGTCTTCTTCATCGCCATGCTTGCCTCCGGAGCGATGAGTGAGTAGTCTACCTTGGACTATGGGTCCATAGCAGTAGCTAGATGGTTGTCTTCTCCACCATGTGCTTCATGTTTAGATCTCATGAGCTGCCCTACATGATTGAGATCACCGTTATGTAATTCTACATGTTTGGTTTGTTGGGATCCGATGAATATTGGTGTTTATGATTGAGTTGCTGTACTGAATATTATCTTATGTTATCTCTATGTTGTTTATGATCTTGCATGCTCTCCATTGTTAGTAGCTATCTTGGCCGAGTAGTTGCTAGTGACTCCAAGATGGGGTATTTATGCTCGATAGTGGGTTCATGCCTCTATTTAACCTGGGGGAGTGACAGAAACCTCTAAGGTTGTAGATGTGCTGTTGCTACTAGGGAGAAAACAACATTCATATGCTCAAGGGCATATGCTTTGTTTACATTACACACTTTGCTTAATGCAATTATCTGTTGTTCGCAACTTAATACTCATGGGGTGTTCGGATTGATATCCCCGGGAGTGGATTATTAGTCATAGATGCAGTTGAATGGCGGTCTATGTATTTTGTTGTAATGCCCAGAGTAAATCTCATAGTGATCTTCTTGACATATCACGTTTATCTTTATTCTATCAATTGCCCAACTGTAATTTGTTTACCCAGCATGTGTTATTTATCTTATGGAGAGACACCACTAGTGAACTGTGGACCCCGGTCCTATTTCCATCATATTGCTATTACCTGTTTACTTTACTCGCACTGTTTACTTTATTCGCATACTCTACTGTTTTCCACTCGATACGCTCATAACCTTTGTTTCAAGCAAACCGGTGAGATTGACAACCTCATCGCAAGTTGGGAACAAAGTACTTGGTTGTGTGTGTGCAGGTTCCGCGTTGCAGCTAGCAAGCAAAGCTTGGACGAGGCGCCATATATAAATTGTCCGAAGCTGTCGCAAACTAGCAAGCATCACCTTCAGCCGTCATTGTCTGCTTTTCTCATGAACGATAAACATTGGTTTCTTAACTGAGGGAAAACAAGCTGCTATACTCATCATACCTTCCTCTTGGGGTTCCCAACGGGCTGGTTATTCACCACGCACAAGGACCTCTGATCTCCCACATCAACTTGGAGTATCAGCCTCTTTTCTGGCGCCGTTGCCGGGGAAGAGTGGAAGACTTCTGCGTGGGGAGTTTTCGCACACACATCCTTTACTTTGTTTTATTGTTTTGTTTTACTTTATTTATTTTACCTGCATTGCTTTATATCAAAAACTCAAAAAAATTAGAATCCTTGGTAGTTGTTTTTACTTGTTTACTTTCATTTTGCTGAAATGGCTAATCCTGAAAACACCAAGTTGTGTGACTTTACTAGCACAAACAATAGTGATTTTATCTGCACTCCTATTGCACCACCTGCTCCTGCCGCAAACTTTTATGAGATTAAGCCTGCTTTGTTGAACCTTGTTATGAAAGAGCAATTTTCTGGTGCTAGTACTGAAGATGCTGCAGCTCATCTCAACAATTTTGTTGAGCTATGTGAGATGCAGAAATATAAGGATGTAGAAACTGATATTATTAAGCTCAAGTTGTTTCCTTTTTCTTTAAGAGGAAAAGCTAAAGATTGGTTGCTGTCTTTGACTAAGAATAGTATTGATTCATGGGCTAAGTGTAAGGATGCTTTTATTGGTAGATACTATCCTCCTGCTAAGATTATATCTCTGCGTAGCAATATTATGAAGTTTACTCAGTTTGATAATGAACATGTTGCTCAAGCTTGGGAAAGAATGAAATCTATGATAAAGAATTTCCCCACTCATGGACTGACTACTTGGATGATTATCCAAACTTTTTATGCAGGACTGAATTTTTCTTCGAGGAACCTACTTGATTCAGCTGCTGGAGGCACTTTTATGTCCCTTACCTTGGGCGCCGCAACAAAGCTACTTGACAACATGATGGTAAATTATTCCGAATGGCACACCGAGAGAGCTCCACAAGGTAAGAAGGTAAATTCTGTTGAGGAAACCTCTTTCTTGAGTGATAAGATTGATACCATTATGGCTATGCTTGCTAATGATAGGACTCATGTTGATCCTAATAATGTTCCTTTGGCCTCTTTGGTTGCTCAAGAAGAGCATGTTGATGTGAAATTCATTAGAATGAATAATTTTAACAACAATGCTTATAGGAACAATTTTGCTAGTAACAATTATAGGCCGTTTCCTTCTAATGGTGATAATAGCTATCTTGGTAGACCTAAAATGCCTAGTGAAGAAAGAATTTTTGAACTTGAAAAGGCTACTAAGAATTTTATGCAGGCGCAATATGAGCAGAACAGGGCTTTCACCAAGACTATGGAGGAGCAATCAGCTCTGTTGAGGACTATTAGTCATCAACTTGAAAATTTAAACACGGCTATTCCTGAGTTGCAAGCTAAGGTTTCTAAAGCTGAAACTGATATTTCATTATTGTCTAATGTGCAATCTTCTTTGGTTAATAGAATGTCCGCTAAGCCTAATCCTTTTGCTACCGCTAATTCTATTCAAGTTGGAATTGATGAAAATATTAGATTGTTAGCAG
This sequence comes from Dactylis glomerata, assembly GCA_007115705.1. Lineage (NCBI taxonomy): Eukaryota > Viridiplantae > Streptophyta > Magnoliopsida > Poales > Poaceae > Dactylis > Dactylis glomerata. The sequence goes on from QXEO01000734.1 coordinate 9,310,625, forward strand.
AATTGCATGCCAGGTGGGAAAGAGAAGATGAGATGGCTAGAGAGATGAAGGTATGTACCATTACTACCTCTAATGATGTTGCTCCTAATGCTAGCAATCCTCTTACTTTGATTGGGGTAGAGAAAACTCCCACTCCTTGTGTTAAAAAGCCTAAAACTGCCAAAACTTTTTCTCAAAAGAGTGCTGAAATTTTTCAGAGTGTGGGAGATGATAGCTCTATTTCCTTTAATGATTTTGATGTTGATGGCTGCAATATATCTGAAGTTATTTTGTTCTTGCAAAATCTTGCTTTGACTCCCAATGCTAGTTCTTTAAATATTGCTTTTACTAAGCATATTACCAATGCTCTCATGAAAATTAGGGATGAAAAGTTGAAGCAAAAAGCTTCCGTTCCCAAGAAGTTAGAAGATGGTTGGGAACCCATCATTGATATGCATGTTAATGGTTATGATTGCCATGCTTTATGTGATCTAGGTGCTAGTATTTCTATCACGCCTAGAAAAATTTATGACATGCTTGATTTACCACTGCTTGAAAAATGTTATTTTGATGTTCCTATTGCTGATGTTGCTAAGAAGAAACCTTTGGGAAGAATTAATGATGTTCTTATTGTGGTTAACAATAACCTTGTTCCCGTTGATTTTCTTGTTATGGACGTTGAATGCCATGCTTCATGTCCTATTATTTTGGGAAGACCCTTTCTTCGAACTGTAGGTGCCATCATTGATATGAGGGAAGGCACTATCAAATATCAATTCCCACTAAAGAAAGGTATGGAACACTTCCCTAGGAAAAGAAAGAAATTACTTTTTGACTCTATTCTTAGAGCAAATTATGAGCTTGATGCTTCATCACTCGATGTTACTTGATTCGCAATTTTCTGCGCCTAGCTCAAAGGCGTTAAAGAAAAGCACTCTTGGGAGATAACCCAATGTTTCTTTTTGGTACTTTTTCTTTTATTTGAGTCTTCGAAGTCATTACTACTGTAATGACTGCTCCTTATCTTGTTTATTTCGTTTTTGTGCTAAGAGAAGCCTCTAATTCGAGCGAGGTAAAGATTTGGGGATGTTGCTGTCCTGAAACTGTTTTCGGTGCTGCACCGTAAAAATTCGTATAAATTCTCTGTTTATCTTTTGGACCTGCGATTTCTTGTGCATATGCCCCAAGTTATATCCAAACTTTTGTTAGTTGAACACTTTTTTATTTCAGCAACAGAAAATCCCTCAAAATTTCGACCTTTGTCAGCTGTTCAGTTTTGACAGATTTCTGCCAATATTTGTGTTTGCCACTTTATCGCTTTCTTTTGAGTTCTTTTGATCATGGAACTTTTTGGGAGGTTGCTACAGTAGTATTTGCTATATATGTGGTGGTTTTGAGTTGAAAACTGAAGCAAAACGAGGTTGATTATATGTTATGCCTACACTAATGTTGCAAATAGATTTGTGTTTAGTTTTGTATGAAGGAAGTTTTCAAGTGTAGGGATTGGAGAATGATGAGATGAGTTGAAGAATGGACAAAAGCTCAAGCTTGGGGATGCCCATGCATCACCCCAAGAAATATCCAAGAAGTACAAGCGTCAAAGCTTGGGGATGCCCCCGAGGCACCCCTTCTTCATCGGCAAAAATCAGGTCACCTTTCAAGACACTATATTTTTTATTGCTTCATGCACTATGTGTTTTTCTTGGAGCGTCAGTTGTTTTAGTTTTCTTAGTTGGTTTAGTTTGTTTGTTGGCTGCAATAAATGGTTGGACCCCAACAAATTTCCTTTGGAGGAGATGTACTCATTTTCATTTGCCAAGAACACTCCGTTTTCATTCTTACAATTTCACCGGGTGTTCTTCTTTTTCTGCTACTGCTTTTGGTTTTCGTTTTCGCCTTGATTTGCGTTCAGACCTTGTCTTATCTTTTCATCAAGGTGTATTTTTGCCTCTGATCTTTATTGGTTTTCATCAAAAGAGGTGTTTATAAAAATTTCAAATGGTGTTGGAAAAGAGAAAAAGCTTTGTGCAAAATAGTGGTACAAGAAGGAGCTTGTGTAGACTGCGGCTTAGGCTTTTTCATGTCATGCTTGATGTCTTTTTGATAGTATGCTTAGTGGTTTTGCTGTAGAATGACTTGTCTCAAATAACTGAGATTGCTTAATGAGCCTTTGAAAAAATCATGCGTTGTTTTTATTGTATGGAAGCATTATTTTGGTTTTCTCCTTGATGCTTTATTTGGGTTGACTTGGCGCATGCTCACACATGTTAGACTCTTACAAAGTCGCCAATAGCCTTCATGATCATTTAGTTTTTGACTTTTGATGCCATCTTATGCTTCTTTTAATGTCGCTTTGTCGCTTTGCATGATTATGGCCATTATTGCTCTCTTAGTTGGTCGCTCCCAGTCTTTTGCTAGCCCTCGCCTTGTACTGAGTATGAGCTCTACTCGTGCATCCAACTCCTAAAAGCCAAAGTTTTCCAAAGTGTCCACCATACATACCTACTAGCAATTTGCTATTCCAAGTAAATTTGACATGCTTTTATTTTCTCTTCAAATTAAACTCTTACCAGTGTTATGCGAAATTCGGTCAGTAAAGCTCTCACGAACCGGAAGGCACACTTTACTTTTTCCTGTTCTTAAAAATTTGACATTGTGGTCTCTTATGTTGAGTTGTTATGCTTGCAAGTTGTAAGTTGGATTCTAGCCCAGCCATGCAGTCATGGGCAAGCTTTCAACATTGCACTTCTTAATTGAGTTGATATCGTGATCTTTTGTTTATGGATGCCCGCGGTGTGAAATGAATTGGGAATCTTGTGGGGATCATGGAGTTTGTATATGTGTTAGGGAAACGTCGGGCCGCTAATCTAAGCCATGCATAATTCATGGTGGAAATTTGCAGCATACCCATGGTGAACATACGACGACGCATCTCACAATAAAAAGCTAAACAAAAGGCAAATAAAAGAGATGTCGAGGTGTTCATTGTCTGCTTGTCCTGTCATTTTGGTGTGGGCTTGTTCCATGTCATCGGGCACGGAGGTACCCCATAGGCGGTTCTCAATGATATGCATATACTTACAATGACAAGAGCCTTGCTTGGGACTCTAAGTAAAGTAGCATGAGGTTTGGGTACTCGTATTCACGGGACACGAGGTTTTCAACTTATGATTTGTCAAGCATATGCATCATAATTGTTCTTGCATTAACTTTAACCATTCAAGATGCTTATGATGGGGGCAATGAGAGCTCAAAGCCGGTAAGTACCATAATTTTTGAAGGTTATAAAACTTGCAATCACTGCTTCCCTCTGCGAAGGGCCTTTCTTTTACTTTTATGTTGAGTCACCACCTTCTATCTTTATGCACCATTAAGAGAGCATAGTTGTCATTCTTAGTGTAATATGCATTGTCCCAAAGTTCATTGATTGGTTCATATTGTTGGTTTCACTTGTTCTTAAATTATTTGTATCTAGTCGCCCTCTTAAACTTTGAGGTGTCCTATGCATTTATGTTTTGCTCTCTTTGAAGGACAAGCTGAAAACCATTTGTATGTTTTTCCTTATGATTTGAACACACGTTTGACTTTCATTGTTTCATTTTCATGATCTTTTGTTTGTGTTTATTTTCATGTTTACAACATGGTTGCTAAGTTCTTATTGTCAAGATTATATCTTCATGCCCATGTTTTAAGTTCTTATGATCCCAGCTCACAAATGCTTACATATATGATCAAGATTGTGTAGCTGCATGTCACCTCAAAAATTATTCTTTTGTTATCACTTACCTACTCGAGGACGAGCAGGAGTTAAGCTTGGGGATGCTTGATACGTCTCCAACGTATCTATAATTTTTGATGCTCCATGCTTGTTTTTACACCATTTGCTTATTGTTTCGTTACACTTCGTGGCACTTTTATGCATTTTCCGGAACTAACCTATTAACAAGTTGCCACAGTGTCAGTTCCCTGTTTTCTGCTGTTTTTGTGTTTTAGAAGTGATACACAAGAAATATTCTCGGAATTGGACGAAACAAGTTCCTGAAGTCTTATTTTACCCGGAAGCTTCCAGAGATCCGAAGGAGAGAAGGAGAGGGGCCACCAGGGGCCCACATGCCAGGGTGGCGCGGCCAGCCCCTGGCCCGCGCCACCATGGTGTGAGGCCACCTGGGCCCTCCTCTGACATCGCCCCTTCGCCTATAAAGACCCCCCGACGGAAAAATCCTAAGTACCCGATCACTTTTCCAGAACATATCGCGATCCGCCGCCGCCGTCGACCCGAAGATCGGGAGGGTCCAGAAGCTCTTCCCGGCACCTTGCCGGAGAGGGGAATCACCACCGGAGGTCTTCTTCATCACCATGCTTGCCTCCGGAGCGATGAGTGAGTAGTCTACCTTGGACTATGGGTCCATAGCAGTAGCTAGATGGTTGTCTTCTCCACCATGTGCTTCATGTTTAGATCTCATGAGCTGCCCTACATGATTGAGATCACCGTTATGTAATTCTACGTGTTTGGTTTGTTGGGATCCGATGAATATTGGTGTTTATGATTGAGTTGCTGTACTGAATATTATCTTATGTTATCTCTATGTTATTTATGATCTTGCATGATCTCCGTTGTTAGTAGCTATCTTGGCCGAGTAGTTGCTAGTGACTCCAAGAGGGGGTATTTATGCTCGATAGTGGGTTCATGCCTCTATTTAACCTGGGGGAGTGACAGAAACCTCTAAGGTTGTAGATGTGCTGTTGCTACTAGGGAGAAAACAACATTCATATGCTCAAGAGCATATGCTTTGTTTACATTACACACTTTGCTTAATGCAATTATCTGTTGTTCGGAACTTAATACTCATGGGGTGTTCGGATTGATATCCCCGGGAGTGGATTATTAGTCATAGATGTAGTTGGATGGCGGTCTATGTATTTTGTTGTAATGCCCAGAGTAAATCTCATAGTGATCTTCTTGACATATCACGTTTATCTTTATTCTATCAATTGCCCAACTGTAATTTGTTTACCCAGCATGTGTTATTTATCTTATGGAGAGACACCACTAGTGAACTATGGACCCCGGTCCTATTTCCATCATATTGCTATTACCTATTTACTTTACTCGCGCAGTTTACTTTATTCGCATACTCTACTGTTTTCCACTCGATATGCTCATAACCTTTGTTTCAAGCAAACCGGTGAGATTGACAACCTCATCGCAAGTTGGGAACAAAGTACTTGGTTGTGTGTGTGCAGGTTCCGCGTTGCAGCTAGCAAGCAAAGCTTGGATGAGGCGCCATATATAAATTGTCCGAAGCTGTCGCAAACTAGCAAGCATCACCTTCAGCCGTCATTGTCTGCTTTTCTCCTGAACGTTAAACCTTGGTTTCTTAACTGAGGGAAAACAAGCGGCTATACTCATCATACCTTCCTTTTGGGGTTCCCAACGGGCTGGTTATTCACCACGCACAAGGACCTCTGATCTCCCACATCAAATTGGAGTATCAGGATGGTCTTAGGATCTACCGTCCCATCACAGACAAACAAGCGGCCATGCTTCTTGCCTTCTCCCGCACGCATGGCAACCTCGGGGTCAAATGGCTTTATGCCGGGGTTCGCCTCAGGGCCGTGAATCTCCGCATACTTGGCCCGGTACGCCTTGTCCTTGGCTTCGGCGATCTCGCTCACCCACTTCATCGTCCCGTCTTTCTTGTCCTTCTTCTTGCGTTTGTCGCCCCATATCTTGAACAGCGATGCAGTCGAGCCTATCTCCTTGTCCTGCAAAAGATAGAACAAAGAAACATGAACGCATTTGCGGAATAAGGAAGAACATGATGATCAAGGTTCAGGCAATGCATTTTCTCACCTTCTTGTCCTGGACGATGCCAAGGGCGACGCTGCCTTGCGTGTGTGATCCACCTTTCATCTCGGCTCTCCTCAGCTTTTGTTCTGCGTGCTTCCTCTTGTATGCGGCGCTTATGTAGTGATGGACCATCGCACGCCAAACTTGAGGTCTGGTGTGACCTACGTACGGAGGAGGGGACTGCATATGCTCAAAATACACATATTAATGAAAAACATCCGGCGATCACCAAGTCCATAATACGGGAAATGGAAGTACCTGCAAGTACTGCCACGGCTGGAAGTCCACGATCTCTCGGGCTTGCTCCTTCTTCATCGGGAGCTTGCGTTTCTCGGCGTACCAATTGCGGATGGACAAAATACACCCCTCGTAGTGCATATCGGTCACTTTCTTCAGCGCTATCCTGCCGGCCACCTGAATGCATTCTTCCCTCTCAGAATCAGGATCCATACGAAAGTAGGTCTACAAGGATGCAAAAAAGTGAGAAAAAGGCATTAGTGGAATAAAGTGACAAAATGCAGGCTCTTGAAAAAGAATTACAGAATGACGAACAGTAAAGTAACCTTACCCAGAAATCACGGAGCACCCTAGATCCACAGTTCCTGAGCCTCCTCCCGTATTCGCCATCCGGATCGGGTGCGTAAGCGAAGTGGTCCCAAGTCCAAGCTATCTCGGTGCGACCATTAGGCATGGTCACAAACCCAGGCCAGTGCTTCCTAACAAGGCATCCAAGGATGCTCGAGTAGGCACGCAGTTTGTAGCCTTCCTTGTACATGAAGGACCTGCACAATGAACAACCAAAACGATATGAGCAAATAGTGATGAAAAGTTGTGAAAACATATGATTGTGAAAGTAGGTACCTCTCCCCTCTCGGGATAAGCGTAACAACCCTGCTGGCTGCCTTCCACTCGTCAATGGTAGGCAGCTCGGAGACCCCACGCTGGTAAGGAGCACGTGTCCCAGGCTCAGAAGGCATCGACTCAACCGTCTCAACGTACACCTTCGGTGGCTCCCAGATCCTGTCATCGTCCTCCTCCTCCTCCTCCACCTACTCCTCCTCCTCGTCCTCAACAACGTCCACGTCCTCCTCCACCTGCTCCTTGTCCTCCTCGTCCTTGTCAACGTCCATGTCCTCCACCACCTCCTCGACTGGGGGAGGACTAGGTGGCCGTCTACCCCTCCGACGCCTCGAAGGGGCTGGAGGACTAGCTGCCCATGGGGGTGAAGTGGAGCCCATCGGGTCAGACTGCGCAAGAATAGTTGTCAAGCCCCTAACTTTCTTCACGGCCTTCTTTAGTAGTCCCCCTCCTCCTTTGTGCCCCCCTCCTGGCATGTTGGAAACACCTGCATTCACAAAAAAATAGTATCTTCATTAGTACACATGAGTAAATTAAATGATCTAGATAAAGGAGAAAATAAGTAAAGCACATAATTAAAAGGGATTTCTATTTTCGTGCCCTCAGGTCGTTAGTTGTACTCATTTTTCCCCAGCCGCTTAGTTTTTCCTCAGTTTTCCCCTCGCTCTAGTTTGAAACCCCTCGCAGACGCTCGGACGGGAGGGTTGCGGTCTGGTCAGAGGCCTTGACCGTTACCGGTGACGGCTAGGGAGCCGCGGTGTAGCGTACCTGTGCTTTATTTGTGCTAGTCCAGGATCTTTTACCAGCACACACAGTACAAGATGAAATATCAAGAAACAAAGGTTATTTTATTACATCGCATGATCCAGCAATTACATAGAGAAACTTTACAATGCTCATAGCATAAAGCTTTCAGAGTTTACAACGAAATCAAAATAGCATGGAGTCCTTCTTCTTCATGTGCCACAGGCGAACATGCTATGGATAGACTCGTAACCCTGTCGTACCTTTCTTATCGTCAAAACCTGCAACATGAAACGTTGCAGCCACAAAGGGTCAATACATTTGAATTGTATTGGCAAGTTGTCACTTTTGGTGGACACAAACGGAACCTAACAATTACATGCTTATTTGGCTAAGTGTGAGTTTTCTCCTTTGTAGAAAAAGCAAGCATTTTCCCTATATTTTGTAAAACAATAGTTTCATTGCAAATATGTTGTCAAAGAGCATGAACCCAAGTTCTCATCACCCTGGCTCACCAAGAATATACACCATACGGTCCAGCTACAACCTACCCACGTTTTCCCCGTAAGTTCTAACTTAGAAATTTTTAATGAGAGAGATCTTTCCACCCCTTGTAATCCAATCACATGATGTTGTCATCCTCAGTCCAACTGCTAAAGTTTTCTCTTGAATAGTCTTTGCTGAATCTGGTCTTCACACTCTCGAGAGATTTCTCATGTAAGCATTTTCATAGGTACAGCCATACGAATGACCCCCTACCATGCCACATCCCGCATAGTGTGCATATTCATAGGTACAGCCATAGAGATGACCCCCTACCATGCCACATGCCTTCAAGTATTGTGTGCATTTTCATAGGTACAGCCATATAAATGACCCCTACCATGCCACATACTTTTTAACTCTAGTGAGCATTTTCATAGGTACAGCCATAAAGATGACCCCCTACCATGCCACTCTTCTAAATCTTCACCAATCACACAGCTCAAATAACTTAGTTGTTTTTCCGGTGCTTCCAAAACAGGGTTTTCCATATTTATGTGAAATCCCACCCTTGAAGACTACAACACAACTAAGCAGTCTACATCATGTTTTCTCCTAACAAGGATAACTAGGAATACACTAAATAGGGCTTAGTATTGCATAAGCCTAACACTTCTTGAAAACAGCTTACATATGTAAATATCTACTAAGTGAAAGAAACACTGCATGCATAGTAAAAACAATAGGAGGTTTATGAACAAGAGTGATACATGCCTTAGTGATATTTGATGATGATTTCTTCTTTGTGAGTTTGATCTCGCACTCCGAATGAATCTAACGCATAGAAAATTTCAACCAATAAACAACCATCGTATCGTAAATAAGGAAACAATCAAAACATCATTGCGATAAAGAGTCAAATAAAACACATACCAAAACATGCAAAACTCAACTTAACTCAGGGATATATTTAGAATTCTTCCGAAAATTACACGTGAGGTAAAACATGTGGGGACTGCCAAATAACAATTTTCAAAAAAAATAAAATTAACTTATTAGAAATCATAGAACTCTTTTTATGTTTACATTAAAGTTTGACTTCTAAATTACAAAGAGGAATTATAGTTATTTATAAATTGGTAATTTTAATGCCACTTGATAGATATAAAAACTATGAATCTAACGCAAAAAAAATCAACTAAAACACAGTTACAGTTATTTAATTGTGAATTTTCAAAGTTTGATGTTTAGGATAATCGGTGGTGACGTCGCGAATTCTTGGAGCATCGGATTCTGATCTGGACGATCGCGGCGCTCCGGCTTCAGCTCTGCGGCTCGGCTTGGCTCGGCCGACGGCTCCAGGCTCGGCTGACGGCTCGGCTCCTGGCGATGATGTGGCTGACGCGTGGCGCAACGAATAATCGTTGTGATGTCAAATTTTAAGTGACAAATTTAGAAATTTTAAAATTTGAAAAGCTGATACCGCCGTATAGAGAATTTAATTACAAATCCAATGGAAGAAGATTCATCTAGAACGGAGCTCTACAAATCAAGTTACGAATTTTTAAAATTTCACCTGAGCTAGTAGCTAGAACAAAATCTAAACAGATCGATCGATTTATGACTTGATGTGCATGTGAGTACCGATTCAGTTGGGTACGTGGATCCAACGCCTTCTGATTGGATCTAACACCTACACAACAGCTAATCTAACCAGGTGAATTAATTTAAAGGAGAACGATGCGTACGGTGACGGACGATAGTCCCGGCGAGGAACGGCTTCCCGGTGTTCAGCGTTGATCCGACTCGGCGAAGTAGACCCCAAGATGCAGAGAGGCGCGGTGGAGACGAAGGTGTCGGTGGAGTCTCCTTTTCTTCCTGTAACAGCGCGTGGAAGCGTCCCGAGATGACCCGACGTCGACGAGATCCAGCCGAAGACGAGCTCATCAATTTACTTCGAAATAAAAAGAAGAAAGGGGTCAGGAGCGAGCTCGTGAGAACTATAAGAATATTAATACAAGAGAGAGGGCGTTGGGTGGTCTGACCTCGTCGGAATTTGATGTTCGGCCAGCGGCAATGGCGAATTTGTGAGCTCGAATCTGAGCAGCCTGGCGGCTCTCAGGTTGGGGAAATAGAGGGGAAAATGCGGAGGAGGTCGAGGAGAATTTATAGAAGCATACGGGGAAGGTTTTAATTGCCGAAATCGTCGGGGATCAAGGCCGAGAGAAATCAGCGCACGGACGCGATCTCCGCGTGATTTTTGGCTGGAGGTTGAAGATGAGACGTCTGACATGTGGGGCCAGGTTGTCATCGGGAGAGAGGAGAGAGGGCCGCAGGCAGGCCAAATTTGTTAGCGGGCCGGCTGGTTCGGGCTGGAACGGTTCCCCGAGCCTCTTTCTGTTTTTTTTCTCTGGTTTCTTCTTTCCTTTTTATTTTCTGATTTTCTTTTATAACTTTGGCATTTTGGCTCCAAATAAGGTCAAACACATCGCTAATTTTTCTAAAATTCAAAACAACATTTTAAAACAGTAAGATACAGCTTCAAATCCCAAAAATAATATTTGGCAGTAGTACATGCATTTGTCCCATAGGGTTCTTTGCACATTTTCATAAATAGGAATAGGGTTCAAAATCACCCTTATAAAATAAAATCTATAAAATAATATTTGAAATTTATTTTGAAACACAGTTTCAATAATGCAAACTTTATTTAATTTAAATCATTTTGGAATCATTTCCTTTGCAAATATGCTTGCATAGGATTTGAATAAATGCAAAATAGTATTTTGAAATCTTATTTTCTCAAATGAGTTCTTCAAGGAATAATAGAAAGTTTAAAATAGTTTTTTTTTCTAACAAAGCTTTTAAATAAATCAAAAAGTTTTAATTCCCTGTGAAATTTCAATCAATAAAAACATACACGGTTCCTATATTATTTATTTCACATTCCAAAATTTTGGGATATGACACGCGGTGGTTGTGAATTGACCGATGCTTTTGAATGGTGCTGACGGGTAGGGTCAGGAGACACGTCGGAGCAGCCATCCATCTATCGCTGATGTGTGGGCCGTTTTATTTCCTGATTGTATACGCGGTGCTGCCAATGACAAATGGGGCCGCTCTATAGGGCTGCCGCAGTCAATGACCAGTGGGGTCGTGTATATTTTAAGAAAAGACATATATTGCCGCTCTGTGGGGCCTCCGCAGCCAATGACCAATGGGGCCGCTCTGTGGGGCTGCCGCAGCCAATGACCAGTGGGGTCGTCTATTTATTTAGAGAAAATCATATATTGCCGCTCTGTGGGGCCTCCGCAGCCAATGACCGCTGGGGTCGTCTATTTATTTAGAGAAAATCATATAGAGCCGCTCTGTGGGGCCGCCTCAGCCAATGACCGCTAGGGTCGCCCTTAGTGAAAAGGCATATATCCCTGCTTTTATTTAGAGAGAAGCAACAAGTTCGCTAATTAATTTTTCTTAAGCTAGACCCAGCAGGTGACTATTTTCGCAGCTTAATCTAAAGTGAATCTTGTGCTAAACATGGCTGGAACCTAGTGTTGTGCATCTCATTAGTCATCGGAGAACCGCTGGCAGCTCGTTCCCCACCCTCGGACGGAGCAGCCATCGCCGGCGCCTCGTCGCGCCGCCGGCTCTGTTCCCCGGCGGTGTCGGACGGACTGCGGCGCTGCACGTCAACCACGGCTCCAGCACTTGTTTCGTCCGCACGCATTGTACCCACCGCAGGAAAGTCCGCTGCAAGCAGATCCGCCGCCCACGACGACCGGGATTTGCTCCGCCGCAAGCAGATCCGCCGCCCACGACGACCTCTGCTTCCGCCTCCCCCGCCCCCTAACCGATTCGGTTCCCGTAATTTATTTGGAGTTTGCAGGTGCGAAATAGTCCTCAATGTCTGGTCGTAGCGGGTACGCCGGCGAGGGTGGGGATTCGATCATGTCGTGGCCACGTTCTACTTCTCCTACCTCATCGGAAGTGCAGGTATCTAGCTTCTGCTCTCTGTACTACCGTTGAATTTGAAGTGCCGCCATAGCCTGTTGGAGTGATTTCAGTTGTTCATTTTTCCATTATTATTGTTACAGTTCGCCAGGCAAGCCGATGATCCATGGTACATTGCATACCAAGATGAATCAACCCAGTGGTGTAGCCAGAGGATGGATTTGGAGGAGAAGGTGGCCAATTTAGGTGATGAATTGGCCCGTAAAAACCTGATGATATTCGAGCTGAAGCGTACTGTGGAGGAAAAAAAGAAGAATTCAGAGCTTATTCGCAAGGAGAAGTTGATACTTGAGACAGATCTTGTCGTATTTGATCAAGTGGTAGAAAATCTAGAACATGAACTTCAAGTGATGGGAGAGGCAAAAAGTAGATTCATCTGGGCAGTTTTATTAGGTGTCATCCCTGTCCTAGCAGTTATGTGGTTGTGGTAGATGATTTAGATAGTATAGAATTGTTATTCAGTAGATGGCTCTAACCACTGTATTTTGGTGTGGCTCTAACCACTGTATTTTGTCGTACAATTTCCTAGTTGTGCTAAGTAATGCGCGCGATAATTTTCATGCATGAACATCTTATAAAAGTGAAGGGATCCCAAAAGTGAAAGCATGTACCAGCCTCTCAGATCAAATACATATCAATCTTCCCAATCAAGTTGGGATAGAATTCAAATCATACATTCAGATGTACAGGGACACATCGAGAAAGTGGAGAAGCTTTTTTTGACACGGAGGTAGTAGTTCGAACAATTTTATCCCAAATTGAAATTGAAAAATACAAATTTATCATAATTTATCCCAATTTGCGGCGTCGAACACGGCTGAGGGGGCTGGATCTGCGCCATGCGCAAACTCGGACATGGAGGAGGGCTGGATCTGCGCCGTCGCAGCGATGTTGTGGATGATGGCTTCAATCATATTGTCATCGATGACCACTGTCGACACGGCCGCCGTCTTGGTGTCCATCAGCAACAGATCTGAGGAGGGCAACGGAAGTGAGACATCGGCAGGCTCCGACATTGAAGGCTGGATCTGCGCCGTCGCAGCGATATTGTAGGCGATGGCTTCAAGACGATCGCTGAGCACTGTGGACACGGCCGCCGTCTTGGTGTCCATCAGCAACAGATCTGACGAGGGTAACGGAAGTGAGACATCGGCAGGCTCCGACATTGAAGGCTGGATCTGCGCCGTCGCAGCGATGTTGTAGGTCACAGCGATGTTGTAGGCGATGGCTTCAAGACGATCGCTGAGCACTGTCGACACGGCCACCATCTTGGTGTTCTTCATCATCAACAGATCTGAGAAGATAAACGAAAGTGAGACCGAGAGAGACATTTCAACTATTTCTGAGGGTTAGATCCGCGCCGCCGCACGCACGGTTAGATCCGCGCCGCCGCACGCACGCTGCAGATCCGCGCCGCCGCGACCGCTAGAGTAAGAGAGGAAGATGCGACTGGAATATTCGACTGCCAGGGTTGGTAGGTATGTGCTCTGCAGATCCGCGCCACCGCGACTGCCAGGGTTGACAGGCCGTCCAATCATAAATGATCCAACGGTGCAAGCGTGCGTTGAGCTATCAACCAACCAAGATTCATGTGAAATACATCTCGACCAATCAGAGATCAGCCAGTGAGTACAAGGGAGGAAAACTGAGTAGAACTAAGAGGGGGAAAAGTGAGGAAATGTTTATCGGAAGGGCAAAACTGAGTAGGACTGAATAAAACAAGTGGACCCGGAGGGGGAAAACTGAGTAAAACTAAGTAAAACAGGGGCACCCAAATAATAAAGGGAGTAAGGGAAATTGAAGCTTTTGGCATAAAAATTGTTAGATTGTGTTATTTGAACAATATAGTACATTTTGGCCGATGTGATATTGTTTGCAATTCAAAGATACACAAGTGTGACGAATTTGGACTCATTTGGACAAAGTTTGTAAGCATTGTGGGCATTTGGGAGGTGTGTTGAGTAGAAAGCCCTGCATCTTCATAGCTAGTAGCTCATGGACTAGGAAGTGGTTTTGGGAAAGGGAAACTTCATATCTCTATATATCCTTGTCCATTATTATTTCTCTAGGTTGTAGGTAACATAACAAGACTCCATGGGAAGGTTCCACCATGTTTTGAATTATTATGAATTAAAATAAACCCAAAACTATATTTTTTGAGTTTAGTCACTAAGAGGGGGAAAAGTGAGGAAACCTCAAGCGATGAACTATAGCTAGTAGCTCGTGGACTAGGAACTTATTCAAGCAAATAACACATATATTCCCTACATTATTGTGATTATTCAACATACAAACTTGGGAACGTCACACTAGTTCGAATTCAATACAAAGGGATCCCCAACAACAATTGTTCATACAAATTCAAATTAATTGTTCAAAATAAAATCTTTCTCTTGCTCCTGGTGTGACTCGCTGGGTCCACCACCTTACTCCGGGTAACCCTACCAGGGATATTACCGGTGTCTACCTTCCTTTTGCCATCTTTCTTGTTCTTGTTCTTCTTCTCTTTGGGTTGTGCCAAGACCGAGACAATCATATCATACGAAGCTTGTGCTCTTTCTTCTAATGCATTTTCTTCAAATGCTTCAAGCAGCTGTCGATCCATTGCTTCCAAGGCCTCTCGATCCATCTGTTCCCTCTGCTCTCGATCCATCGGTTCAAGAAGCTCTCGATCCATCTGTTCCCTCTGCTCTCGATCCATCGGTTCAAGCAGCTCTCGATCCATCCGTTCCCTCTGCTCACGATCCATCAGTTCAAGCAGCTCTTGATCCATCGGTTCAAGCAGCTCTCGATCCATCGGTTCAATCTGCTCTGGATCCATCGGTTCAAGCAGCTCATGATCCATTGCTTCAATCTCCTCATGATCCATTGCTTCAATCTCCTCATGTTGAATTGCTTCTTCATTCTCCTCTGCATTTGCTGCTCCCGCCTGATCTTCCATTCCAAAAGCTGGGTCAACTGGATTTTTACAAAGCCTAGCAATGTGTCCAGGGATTCCACAACGTTTGCACTTACGTCGTCGAATCGGTGGACCACCCTCTGCACTAGCTCTGATCCTATTCTTCCTCGGCCTACCTGCCGGTCTAGTCAAAACTGGAGAGTACAGTTTGAAGCCTGGATCGACTTTCATCCATTGGTCTTTTCCCAACAAGGTAGGAACATTCATAGCATATGCAGCCCTAAATTTGGCAACAGAGAAATACTCTGACACATACTGATCAACTTCACCTTCTGCACCCGCTATAACACTCATGAAAAACAATGCGTGTATGCAGGGTATCCCACGGATCTGCCATCGCCTACAATGGCATGTCCTATCAACCAAACTCACTGGATACCTCCACTGCCTGTTTTTACTGTCAGTGTAGGTTACCTCAGCCTCCATTCCTTTTCTGATGCATTTCATCTTCAATTGTTTTGCCTTGGCATGCAAAGACTTAATCAAAGATGGGAGCATGAGATGGCCAACATATTTTGTGGCTGCAATTCTTTGACGCAGATCGATTTTTATCATGATCATCTGCCTAATCTTATCAAATATTTGCCACAGCATAAGCCCTTTCAATGACTTGACCTTTGCATTGAAACTCTCCGCAAGGTTACTTGTTACATAGTCTACCTTGCAAATTTCATTGAATTGGCTTCTTGACCAGACCCTACCATGATGTTCATCCAAGTACTCCTTCACCCCAGTTTTTTGTTTATACAACACTTCCAAATGAAACAGATGCTTCCTAATGTTGCATGTGTATGCAGCTGGCCATAGGTTGTCAGTATAAACTTTACCCTTGAATTTCTTTGTAAAATTCTGTACCAAGTGTCGCATACATTCCCTATGCTCCACTCCAGGGAATACTGCTTCTACTGCACTCTCCAAACCTTTGCAAGCGTCTGTGTGGATAGTAAGTCCTGGTGGATGACCTATAAGGTCGCGCAAATTCTGCAGAAACCAAGTCCAACTTTCCTCTGACTCAACCTCCAAAACTCCATAAGCAACAGGGAACATCCAATTGTGTCCATCAATTGCAGTAGCAGCAACTAGCTGTCCTTTAAACCTGCCATGAAGAGTTGTTGCATCCACGGCCAAATAAGGCCTGCAACCGTCCAGAAAGCCTTTCCAGCAAGCTTTGAAACAAACAAAAGCCCTTCTAAAACATTCCTTCTGCATCATCCTCCCGCTTTTCAATTTGGAGGGAACTGTATGCTTGTCTATCGCTACAACACTGCCTGGACTAGCCATCTCCACTTCAGCTTTGAAAGTGTAAAGCAACTGAAAGCTTTCATTCCATGGACCATTTATCCTATCAAGAGCCATTTCCTTTGCATAGAACATCCTCATGTAAGGTATGTTTATAGTAAACTTATCAGATATCAATTTTATGAGTGCTATTGGACCAAGTGTTGGAGTTTCTCTCAGCCAATCTATGATTGCATCTGCCAACCACCTAGTCTTCGCTAGCTTTGATTTCTCCTCTGGCGCTCCCGCTCGAGGTGGACAAGTATGGTCGATCGAGTTCTTCTTTATCTGAAACATAATTATAAGGGATGTCAGTAACAGTTAACAAATTTTACACCGTGATCTAAAATACACAACTGGTTGGCGTAGTACCTGAACCACGGTGCTTCTGAGCATTGTGGATGCATGCAGCCTCCACCTACACCTCTTGTATGGGCACTTAACTGTGAACCTACCTGGCTCACTTTTAATAACCTCATAATCATTCTTGGTGAGAATGCAATATGTAGTAATTGCATTACGGCAGTCCATCATCGTTTGAAATACGGTGCCTTCTGCAAGCTGAGGATCCTCCCTGCTCCACTCAATTGTTGGCAAGTCATCGTCTTCGTAATCGGCTAAAACAAGGCTGTCATTGTTCTCATCCTTCTCTTCATCATCAGTGTCATCAAATCTGGCACCTTGTGCAATATCTTCCATGTATTGATCCTCCATTGCCTGCTTACTGCATCGATCTACCAATTCAGGAAACATCAACTCATCCTCATCATCTTGAGGAGACGGATCCTCAATCTCTGCATCGTCCTCCACATCGACCGCAGGAACAATCTGGCTACCACTAGCACTGGGGACATATGGTGCTGTTGTGGACCTACAAGGAGCGGGGCGGCGCACACGATTACCAGAGGCAGCAACACTAGAGAGACATGATGCCCGACCACCTGATGATGCCCCAACACCAGATGATGCCTGGACCCTGTCCACATGGATTTGAATTTTACCGACACGGCAAGAATCATTTAAAGCAAAAAGAATTCCCAGATCGTCGTCGGAAATTAGTGGAACAAATCTTCCCTCCGTGCTGTTGAAATATTGGAAATCAATTGAATCGCCAGCGCCCCAGGGGTACCGAGCGCAGATGTTATCTTTTAAATCCCTCAACGAGATGGTAGTTGCAACCACCGCTGGGATGTAAAATCCGATCACATTGCGTTCAGAATCACGCAAAAAGCTAGTATCCAGCCTAACCACCAGCCGAAAAGCCAGCGCTGGATCAATCCTATTCGAAAAGCAACGCAGTTAGTTGAGCAACAACGATTCGCGCTCAAAAACTGCATACTCTTAATTCACATAGGCAGACGATGCTTACCCAGATGGAATCCATGCGTTAGATCCCTCCGATTCCCAATCTTCTCCGCTGTTGAGGGGCATAATCGGCACATTAGACGGATGTACAAACTCTACCGCCATAGGGGTAGATCTAGATCTAGTGGAGGCGGAGCCCTCTCCGCCTCCCGGGGGTGGTGGTGGGGGCGGGGCCGGCTCGGTGGCGGACGATGCCATAAGGTAGGAGGGCAGGACGGCGTGGCGGCGGAGGGGCGGTGTGTGAGCTCTTCCAGTCTCGGGCGGAGGGGAAAGCTTTGGGTGAGTGACAGACCGCCAGTCCGACGTGTCTCATTGGGTCAACAGTCAACACAATTCAAAAGCAACGGTCCATTCACAACCACCGCGGCTCCCTAGCCGTCACCGGTAACGGTCTAAGGCCTCTGACCAGACCGCAACCCTCCCATCCGAGCGTCTGCGAGGGGTTTCAAACTAGAGCGAGGGGAAAACTGAGGAAAAGTTAAGCGGCTGGGGAAAACTGAGTACAACTAACGACCCAGGGGCATGAAAATAGAAATCCCTAATTAAAAATACAACATGGCATAGATTTCTTATAAAACCATTGAATGCAAATAATTAACACACAAATAGAGTTCTTACAATCATTATTATTACAAAGAGTTCTCACAAATAATAGGCTACCTTTACAAATCACTATTACATAAGGTCGCTAAGAACTTCAGAAGCCCGTTTCGAGATCACCGGGAACAACCGACGGGCCACTTGCTTCGTCATCGCTATCACCCCCCCCCACCAATAATCAGGCAAGAAATCTGGAGGTGGTATCGTTGGCTCATCTATGTCAAGGCCTGCATGGAACCGTTCAAGCAAAGTCAAGTCTTGTGCATTCTGAACCTCCTCAACTACATAATCCACAATGTCTTCTGCCTCAACCTCGTCATGTTCTTCACCGTCTATGACCATGTCATCATCAGTCGCCAAGTTGATAGTGAATTTCCCTGGAAGCCCTTCCTCCTGAAAGAACTCGCCATCATATGTCGAGGGGTCAAGGCGACGGTAATCGTCTTGGTCTGGCTTAGGCGGCCTATTGTGCGTCGGCACCGTGATCACAACATCCCAACCCTGAAGTCATTTTTTGGGGTTCTTGCACGGGTACGGGAGATAGAATACTTGAAAGGCCTGGGTAGCCAAAATATATACATCATCTCCCTCATAAACGGAGCTTCGCTCAACTTCAACCAAGCCAATTTCAGGTTTCCGTTTCACCCGCTGCGGGTCGAACCAGTGACACTTGAATACAACGGGGTTAAGCCCTTTGCCGAAACCATAATTCAGCTCGTATATACCCTCGACTCTACCATAGTAATGGAGCCCATCCGAGCCTTCACACAAAACCCCGCTATTTGTTGTCTTCCGGTTGGCCCGGCGTTCTGTGTACTCATGAGTATGAAAGCGATACCCATTGACGTCATAAGCATCAAATGCATTGACGGGTGAGGTAAAGCCCCTGGCAATTTGTCTCAACTTGAGTCTCATCTCTTGGTCATTTTTTCCCTACATGTTCAGCAGGGAAAGTTTAGTAGGAGAAGTGGTCGAGTAATGTAAGCACTACGAGAAAGTTATATAGAAAGGTACCAATGTTGAGAACCAGCTAATGAAACTGTAACCACCACCGTTTACAAAAAGATCATTATCTTCTTCCGTTGGATCCCTCCTTAGCTTCCAATATTTCTGGGTGAATTGTCTATGGCAATGAAAAAGAGGAAGTGTTAGCCACGGACTAACGAGTGAATGTGTGTGAAAAAAAGTACTGAGCACTTACTTGTAGTACGGCTTCACTTCATCCATGCTTTTCAAGACATACGAGTGGATTAAGCCCCATTCAGGATTCGTTATCTTGCGCCTCTTTGAGCCTCTAGATGTGCCACCTAGCCCTATGAAGATGCCAAGCTTGGGTACATCATCAGGGTTGGTGGCATTGTAACGAAGGATTGGATTGTGCTGAGTGGGAATGTTTTCATCATAGTACTTTGTCGTGAAGTTTGACACCTCCTTGTTAAGTGTTGCCTCGGCTATGCATGGCTCGATCTTGCATTTGTTGCCTGTTTGCTCACGAAGCTTCTTTGTTTCTCTCTCAGGGCCATACTGCCAACGGGTCTGCACAGTGGACCCCAGTAACGCCTCCTTCGGGAGATGCAAGATCATATGTTGCATCGGATTAAAGAACCCTGGCGGAAGGAGCATCTCTAGCTTGCAAAGCAGCTCGGGTGCCTGTTTATCTAGCTTCTTGACCACTTCACGGTCCAACTCCTTAGCACAAAGCTGGCGGAAGAAATAGCTCAACTCCGTGAGCACTAGCCAAGTCTGCTCGTCGACATAGCCTCGAATCATGATGGGCATTATCCGCTCAAGCCACACGTGATAGTCATGACTCTTGAGCCCATGCACTCGCAACGTCTCCAGGTTTGCTCCTCTCATCCAGTTAGCTGCATACCCATCAGGGAAGAACAAGCAGTCGACGGTCCACTGGAATATTTCCCTCCTTTCTGTCCTTGAAGGGCAGAACGGGGCCTTTCGCTTGGTCCACCTGGGTCCTTTGACTCCGGGAGGTTGTGGATCCAAATTTGGCCTATCGCACAATTCTTGTTGATTGATTCTAGCCTTAATGTTATCCTTCGACTTCTCGGTGTCCATAATTGTGCTCCAAAGGGCCTCACTGATATTCTTTTCGGTGTGAATTACATCACTATTGTGCGGAAGCTCGAGATCTTCGAAGTAAGGAAGCTTCCACAAGCATGGAATGTGGGTCCACTGGTGTGTCTCCCCGTATCCCACGAAACCTTTCCCATCGGTGTTCGGCACGAGAGCTTCTAACTCAGCCTTGGTATCTTTGCCGGTCGACAGATGTGGACGTGGAGTATGGACAACAACACATTTATTGTAGTTCTTTGTGTCACTCCTATATTTATGATTCGCCTCAAGGAATTTTCGGTGTTCATCAAAACAAGAATACTTGCCACCCTTCTTCAGCCAAAAGAAAGTCACAGCCTGCCTACACACCGGGCAAGGCCAGTTCCCATGTGTACACCAACCGCAGAACAATGCACGTGCCGGTAGGTCATGCAGGGATGTGTGGTACCAGACAAACATATCAAAGTGCTCCTTTGTTGCGGCGTCGTATGTTCGCACCCCACGATCTTCCCACCCAACAAGCAAGTCATCCACTAGCGGCTCAAGGTACACGCTCATGTTCTTTCCCGGGTACTTCGGCCCCGGGATTATCATCGACACAAACATGTTCTCAGATCTCATGACGACGCCAGGAGGGAGGTTCAGGGGAATAACAAACACGGGCCAACAACTGTATGTTGCAGCTGACATGCCATATGGATTGAACCCATCGGTTGATATCGCAACTGCTACGCTTCTCGGGTTGCCCGCTTTCAAAGGATATTTCTTGACAAAGTTCTGCCATGCTTGACCATCTGACGGATGTATCATCTTGTCTTTGTATCGTTTCCCCTCAAGGGGCCATCGCATCTGTTGGGCAGTTTCCTCCATCATGAAAAGCCGTTGGAGCCTCGGCAAGAATGGAAGATAACGGAGGATCTTTTGGGGAATCCCAGTCTGCCTCTTCGTGCCATCACCAGATTTGACCTCAAAGTACCTAGAGGATTTGCAATGGATGCAATAGCTGTCATTAGCATGTTCTTTTCGAAATAGCATGCATCCCTTTGGACAAGCGTCTATCTTCTCATATGTCATCTTCTGTGATTTGAGGATTTTAGTCGACTCATAAAAGCTCTTGGTCAAGATGTGCCCTTTCGGTAGAATGCTGCCGATGACAACCAGAAGATCATCAAACTTGTCTCTGGATAAGTTACTTTGACACTTGAAGGCCATTAGGCTAGCCACGGCATCCAACTGAGTAACCTCTGTATGTGGATGAAGGGGTTTCTGTGCAGCAAACATAGCCTCGTAGAACTTCTTTGTGCTCTGTTCTGGCTCCTCACTTGTCTCCGCCTCCTGTGGTGTCTCCCCCTCCTCTGCATTTGGGTTTTTAGGCGCATTTGCATCAAGGAACGCATCTAAGCACGCATCAAAACCCAGCATCAAATCCATCCGCTGGCTGACTCTGCTGCGACTCCTTTCTTACACGTTTTGTTGGTTGCTCGCCATGGAAAATCCAACGATCGTAATTCGGTGTGAACCCAAATTTTAGCAGGTGTTTACTCATTTCATCCTTCGTCATCCGTTTCATGTTACGGCATTTCATGCAGGGGCACAACACTTTTGCGGGTCTAGCAGGTATGGCAAACGCATTGTCCACGAACTGCTCAGTCTTATCTCTCCATTCATCAGTAAAATCCCACTGACTAGTTCTGCCCTCGTACATCCATAAACGACTCGAATCCATCCTCTATCTAGCATAAAAACATAATTACAATGCTTTCAATTTAACATGTCATTACATCCAACATTAGTTCGATTAATTTTAACGAATATAGGTTTTACGCCATGCAAAACCCTATCTCTCTAATAGGTGAGCTCTAATCCCACCCGAGGATGTGCAGATTGGGTACGTTCTCCATGCTCTACCCTGCCTCGAGACAAAATTTCGGCAGCACCTCCCCGCTGTTCTCCCGATACACGTCTCGGGCCAAAAGCCGAGAGGATGTGCATCCGGAGAACAACAGGGAGGTGCCGTCGAAATTCTATCTCGAGCTGAGGGCAAAGCATGGAGAACATACCCAATCTTCACATCCTCCGGCTGTCCAAAATACGTGGACAATCCAGAAGAGTTACGGTTAAAATATGCAACTAAATGCATATTTATCCGCGTAACCCTTCCAAACGGGAGACCCCTAGGTTTCGCGACTGACTTGGTTATCTAGACACAAAAAAACCCTATGCACGAGAGATGATGAATTCTTACCCTCGAAGCGTGACCGGTCGAGGAAGGTGAAGACGATCTCTGCGGCGATGACCCCACCCTCAACCTGTCGCCATATCCTGCAAAATGAAAAATGTGCACATTACTAAACTATTTTAACAACACTAGTACTAACACTAAACTAACAACTAAACTAACCTAGCAGTAAACTAACAACTAAACTAACCTAGTAGTAAACTAACACTAAACCTAGCAATAAACTAACCTAACAATAAACTAACCTAGCACTAAACTAACACTAAACCTAGCACAAACACACGGCAAAACTAACCTACACTAAACTAACCTAGCACTAACCTAATAGTAAACTAACTTACCTAACTTAACTAACTAACTTACCTAACACTAACTAACTTACCTAACACTAACTAAACCTAACACTAACTAACTTACCTAACACTAACTAAACCTAACACTAACTAACTTACCTAACACTAACTAACAATAAACTAACCTAACTAACTATAGCTTACCTTGCTGCAGGGGGCGGCCGAGGAGGTGCTGCAGGGGGGGCGGCCGGCGGGGAGGTTGCTGCAGGGGGTGGCGGCCGAGGAGGTGCTCGCGGGGGGGGGGGGCAGGGAGGTGCTGCAGGGGGGCCAGCCGAGGAGGAGTTCTGGGGGAGAGAGAGGCGGCGACGGCGGCGGCGGATCGTGGGAGAGAGGAGTGGCGGCGCGGGGAAGAAGAGGAGTGGAAAACGGTTCGGACAAAGCTGTCGGAAGGAGATTAAATCGACATCTTTGTCGTGTGCCTGATGTTTGCCGTGTGCAGCAAAGAAAAACACACGGCAAAGAGCAGAATTAGGATTTCCAGCTCTTGTTCTTTGCCGTGTGCCAGCACACGGCTGTGTGCACAAAATGGGTACTTTGTCGTGTGTTAACCCTGCAGCACACGGCAAAGTACCCAACATGTGAAGGTTTCATTTTTTTCTGTCTTCTAGGTCACATAAAATGATGCCATGCGAAGGTTTGATTTTTTCTGTCTTCTAGGTCACATAAAATGACGCCACATGAAGGTTTCACATTTTTTGATTTTTTTAAAATTAGTTATGCCCGATTCGGGACCCGCATGAAATGACGGCGCACGAATACTCCTGTTCGCGGCCAGACGGTGCGGATTACCCTTTTTCACCCCACTGTTTACTGAAGAAATAACATGTTGTGGATCCAGAAATGATTTTTGCAAAAAATCTGGAGGTTTACTTTTTACCTCTAAAGTGCAAAACCACCCCGCTTCCAGCGAAATCGGCAGGAACTTCTGCAAAATTCAGAATATACCTCCAAAGGCTGCCGCAACAAAATGAGAGCTGATATGCGTATCCCAGATGGTCTACTATTAATGTGGGGTGTTGTTCCCACCTTCTGATTCCGTGTTTCGGTAGCTGCTTCACAAAAAAACCCTATTTCGGCACTCCGAAAATCAAAAAGGCACTTTTCGTGAGACCAAACGAGAATCGACCTTCGTGGTGTTCCTCGACATCCCAAGGGCCACGTGCGTGTCCGATATGGCCTCGTTCTGACAAACTATGACATGCTCATGGCCGAATCTAGCTCATTTAACCTAAAAGTCATGCAACCTCGAACGTGATAGGTCATTTATGTGAAGGGACTTTCTGGTAAATAGTTTTTCTCAAGGTTTGAATTTTTTTCTGACTTCTACGTCACATAAAATGATGCCACGCGAAGGTTACACATTTTTTGATTTTTTTTAAATTAGTTATGTCCGATTCGGGACCCGCATGAAATGACGATGCACGAAAACTCCCGCTCGCGGCCAGACGGTGTGCAGCCCCCTTTCTTCACCTACTGTTTAGTGAAGAAATAACATGTTGCGGATCCAGAAATGATTTTTGCAAAAAATCAGGAGGTTTACTTTTTACCTCTAAAGTGCAAAACCACCCCGCTTCCAGCGAAATCGGCAGGAACTTGCGCAAAATTCAGAATATACCTCCAAAGGCCGCCGCAACAAAACAAGAGCTGATATGCGTATCCTAGATGTTCTACTATTAATGTGGGGTGTTGTTCCCACCTTTCAATTTCGCGTTTCGGTAGCTGCTTCACAAAAAAACCCTTTTTTGGCACTCCGAAAATGGAAAAGGCACTTTTCGTGAGACCAAACGAGAATCGACCTTCGTGGCGTTCCTCGACATCCCAAGGGCCACGCGCGTGTCTGATATGGCCTCGTTCCGACAAACTATGACATGCTCATGGCCGAATCTAGCTCATTTAACCTAAAAGTCATGCAACCTCGAACGTGATAGGTCATTTATGTGAAGGGACTTTCTGGTAAACATTTTTTCTCAAGGTTTGAACTTTCTTCCCACTTCTAGGTCACATAAAATGATGCCACGCGAAGGTTTCGCATTTTTTTGATTTTTTTTAAATTAGTTATGTCTGATTTGGGACCCGCATGAAATGACGCTGCATAAAAACTCCCGCTCGCGGCCAGACGGTGCAGAGTCCCATTTTTTCACCCACGGTCTACCACCCTAGATTTCTCCGGACGGCGGCACGCCGGTGGGCTAGTGTGTTTGATTTCCTTTTGTTAGGTCATATATTGATGGGAAGCAAAGGTTTTCGCGATGCATAGCCCCCGAAGCCCGATCTACGGCGAAAACCTAGCCCGCTGCACCCGCGCGGTCTACCCCCTGGATTTCTCCAGACGGCGGCATGCCGGTAGGCTAGTGTGTTTATTTGCCTTTCGTTAGGTCATATGTACATGCATGGGAAGCAAAGCTTTTTGCGATGCATAGCCCCCAAAGCCCGATCTACGGTGAAACCCTAGCCCGCTGCACCCACGCGGTCTACCCCCCTAGATTTCTCCGGACGGCGGCATGCCGGTTGGCTAGTGTGTTTGATTGCCTTTCGTTAGGTCATATATATGTTGATGGGAAGCAAAGGTAAAGCCCCCGAAGCCCGATCTACGGCGAAACCCTAGCCCGTTGCACCCGCGTGGTCTACCCCCTGGATTTCTCCGGACGGCTGCACGCCGGTGGGCTAGTGTGTTTGTCTGGCATTCGTTAGGTCATATGTACATGGGAAGCAAAGCATTTTGCGATGCATAGCCCCCGAAGCCCGGTCTATGGCGAAACCCTAGCTCGCTACACCCGCGCGGTCTACGGCACAGGATTTCTCCGGACAGCGGCACGTCGGTGGGCTGGTGTGTTTGCTTGCTTTTCATTAGGTCATATGTAGATGGGAAGCAAAGGTTTTGCGATTCATAGCCCCCGAAGCCCGATCTATGGCGAAACCCTAGCCTGCTGCACCCAGGCGGTCTACCTCCTAGATTTCTTCGGACGGCGGCACATCGGTGGGCTGGTGTGTTTGCTTGCTTTTTGTTAGGTCATATGTAGATGGGAAGCAAAGGTTTTGCGATTCATAGCCCCCGAAGCCCGATCTACGGCGAAACCCTAGCCCGCTGCACCCACGCGGTCTACCCCCTAGATTTCTTCGGACGGCGGCACGTCAGTGGGCTGGTCTGTTTGCTTGCTTTTCGTTAGGTCATATGTAGATGGGAAGCAAAGGTTTTGCGATTCATAGCCCCCGAAGCCCGATCTACGGTGAAACCCTAGCCCGCTGCACCCATGCGGTCTACTCCCTAGATTTCTTCGGACGATGGCACGCCGGTGGCTAGTGTGTTTGTTTTCCTTTCGTTAGGTCATATGTACATGGGAATCAAAGCTTCTTGCGATGCATAGCCCCCGAAGCCCGATCTACAGCGAAACCCTAGCCCGCTGCACCCGCGCGGTCTACCCCTTGGATTTCTTCGGACGGTGACACGCCGGTGGGCTAGTGTGTTTGTTTGGCTTTCGTTAGGTCATATGTATTTGTGAAGCAAAGATTTTTGCGATGCATAGCCCCCGAAGCCCGATCTATGGCGAAACCCTAGCCCGCTACACCTGCACGGTCTACCCCCTGGATTTCTTCGGACGTCGACACGCCGGTGGGCTAGTGTGTTTCTTTGGCTTTCGTTAGGTCATATGTAGATGGGAAGCAAAGGTTTTGCGATGCATAGCCCTCGAAGCCCAATCTACGGTGAAACCCTAGCCCACTGCACCCTTGCGGTCTACCCCCTGGATTTCTTCGGACGGTGGCACACCGGTGACCTAATGCATGGGAAACAAAGGTTTTGCGATGCATAGCCCCCGAAGCCCGATCTACGGTGAAACCCTAGCCCACTGCACCCGCGCGGTCTACCCCTGCCGGTGGGCCCGCAGAGACCAGTGTTTAATGGGGGAATGCCCCGGGAGGCGCCGAAATCCCTCAAGAACTTACATAGGGACCTATGATATAATGGTGAAAATAAACTAATATATGGATCCTTGGTGCAATAAATATGCAGAAAAAATAAGAGAATGTGCACAATAAATGTTTTGCCGTGGGCCTCAAGCAAAAGCACACGGCAAAGCTTGTCTATGCCGTGTGCCCCGGTGGAGAGCCGACGGCAAAGTTTTGCCAGATTGCAAATTTTAAGTAGTGGTTTCCCCAGGCCAACTTCTTTGTCGTGCACCAGCACACGGCTGTGTGCACAAAACGTGTTCTTTGCTGTGTGTTTAACCCCGAGCACACGACAAAGTACCCACCCAACATCAGCCAATATAATGCACTTCTTGTGTTGCACTAGCATATTGCCATACCTTAGGTTTGAATTTTTTCTGACTTCTAGGTCACATAAAATGACGCCTCGCGAAGGTTTCACATTTTTTGATTTTTTTAAATTAGTTATGTCCGATTTGGGACCCGCATGAAATGACGGTGCATGAAAACTCCCGCTCACGACCAGACGGTGCGGAGTCCCATTTTTTCACCCACGGTCTACCCCCCCTGGATTTCTCCGGACGGTGGCACGCCGGTGGGCTAGTGTGTTTGATTGCCTTTCGTGTTAGGTCATAAGTAGATTGGAAGCAAAGCTTCATGCGATGCATCCCCGAAGCCCGATCTACGGCGAAACCCTAGCCCGCTGCACGCGCGCGGTCTACCCCCCTGGATTTCTTCGGACGGCGGCACGCCGGTGGGCTAGTGTGTTTGTTTTCCTTTAGTTAGGTCATATGTACATGGGAAGGAAAGCTTCATGAGATGCATAGCCCTCAAAGCCCGATCTACGGTGAAACCCTAGCCCGCTGCACCCGCGCGGTCTACCCCCTGGATTTCTTCAACCGGTACGAAAGGTGACCTTTGGTACCGGTTCACTACACCAACCGGTACCAAAGGTGTTTTTCTGTTTTTCTTCTGATTTTTCTTTTGCTGTTTAACCTTTGGTACCAGTTCTCTCCACCAACCAGTACCAAAGGAAACGGGTGGGAAGAAGAGGGCGGGAGGAAAAGGGCAGAAAGAAAAGGGCGGGAGGAAAAGGGCGGGAGGAAAAAGGCGGGAAGAAAAGGGCGGGAGGAATGGGGCGGGAAAACAAGACAAAGGGCGGGAGGAAAAGGGTGGGAGGAAAAGGTCATTGGTGCTCACGCCCTACGGCATCTTCGGAAGCTTCGCCTCGGAAAAATTTCCCTGCAAGCCCGTGAAAGACTCCATCTCGTCTAACAGTGTTGGGTAAAGGGTTGGGAAATCTCCCATGGCGGAGCTTCTCGAAGATGTCGTTGGTGCTCACGCCCTACGGCATCTTTGGAAGCTCCGCCTCGGAAAAATTTCCCTGCAAGCCCGTGAAAGACTCCGTCTCCTCTAACAGTGTTGGGTAAAGGGTTGGGAAATCTCCCGTGGCGGAGCTTCTCGAAGATGTCATTGGTGCTCACGCCCTATGGCATCTTCGGAAGCTCCGCCTCGGAAAAATTTCCCTGCAAGCCCATGAAAGACTCCATCTCCTCTAACAGTGTTGGGTAAAGGGTTGGGAAATCTCCCGTGGCGGAGCTTCTCGAAGATGTCGTTGGTGCTCACGCCCTACGGCATCTTCGGAAGCTCCGCCTCGGAAAAATTTCCCTGCAAGCCCGTGAAAGACTCCATCTCCTCTAACAGTGTTGGGTAAAGGGTTGGGAAATCTCCCGTAGCGGAGCTTCTCGAAGATGTCGTTGGTGCTCACGCCCTACGGCATCTTCGGAAGCTCCGCCTCGGAAAAATTTCCCTGCAAGCCCGTGAAAGAGTCCATCTCCTCTAACAGTGTTGGGTAAAGGGTTGGGAAATCTCCCGTGGCGGAGCTTCTTGAAGATGTCGTTGGTGCTCACGCCCTACGACATCTTCGGAAGCTCCGCCTCGGAAAAATTTCCCTGCAAGCCCGTGAAAGACTCCATCTCCTCTAACAGTGTTGGGTAAAGGGTTGGGAAATCTCCCGTGGCGGAGCTTCTCAAAGATGTCGTTGGTGCTCACGCCCTACGGCATCTTCGGAAGCTCCGCCTCGGAAAAATTTCCCTGCAAGCCCGTGAAAGACTCCATCTCCTCTAACAGTGTTGGGTAAAGGGTTGGGAAATCTCCCATGGCGGAGCTTCTCGAAGATGTCGTTGGTGCTCACGCCCTACGACATCTTCGGAAGCTCCGCCTCAGAAAAATTTCCCTGCAAGCCCGTGAAAGAATCCATCTCCTCTAACAGTGTTGGGTAAAGGGTTGGAAAATCTCCCGTGGCGGAGCTTCTCGAAGATGTCGTTGGTGCTCACGCCCGACGGCATCTTCGGAAGCTCCGCCTTGGAAAATTTCCCTGCAAGCCTGTGAAAGAATCCATCTCCTCTAACAGTGTTGGGTAAAGGGTTGGGAAATCTCCCGTGGCGGAGTTTCTCGAAGATGTCGTTGGTGCTCACGCCCTACGGCATCTTTGGAAGCTCCGCCTCGGAAAAATTTCCCTGCAAGCCCGTGAAAGAATCCATCTCCTCTAACAATGTTGCGTAAAGGGTTGGGAAATCTCCCGTGGCGGAGCTTCTCGAAGATGTCGTTGGTGCTCACGCCCTACGGCATCTTCGGAAGCTCCGCCTCGGAAAAATTTCCTTGCAAGCCCATGAAAGAATCCATCTCCTCTAACAATGTTGCGTAAAGGGTTGGGAAATCTCCCGTGGCGGAGCTTCTCGAAGATGTCGTTGGTGCTCACGCCCTACGGCATCTTCGGAAGCTCCGCCTCGGAAAAAATTCCCTGCAAGCCCGTGAAAGAATCCATCTCCTCTAACAATGTTGCGTAAAGTGATTTCCATACATACAGTAACATCATTACACAAAAATAAATGGGAAAGTGATTTCCATATTGAGATACACAAGTTCTGATCCCTATCTAGTCTTCTGAGTTTTCTTCGTGTGTTTCCCTTTCTTCTGATTGCGACGCAACCATGGACAATCTTCGGACGGCGGCACGCCGGTGGGCTAGTGGGCCCGCACAGCGGCATGCCGGTGGGCCCGCAGACCAGTGTTTCAAGGGGGGAATGCCCCGGAGGTGCCAAAAATCCCTCAAAAACTTACATGGGGACCTATGATATATGGGTAAAAATAAACTAATATATAGATCGTAGGTGCAATAAATGTGCAGAAATAATAGGAGAAATAGGCAGAATAAAGTGTTTCTCGTGTGCCGGCCACCAAAGCACACGGCAAAATGTATCTATGCCGTGTGCCTTTCTGGAAAGCTCACGGCAAATAGTGGGTACTGACATATTCCAAATTATAAATATTTACGCGGCGATAATTTTAAATTTGCGAGGCAAACAGTTTACCGTGCGTGACTGCA
This sequence comes from Dactylis glomerata, assembly GCA_007115705.1. Taxonomy (NCBI): domain Eukaryota; kingdom Viridiplantae; phylum Streptophyta; class Magnoliopsida; order Poales; family Poaceae; genus Dactylis; species Dactylis glomerata. The sequence goes on from QXEO01000734.1 coordinate 9,340,727, forward strand.
AGACACACGGCAAATGGCGTCCGTCAGGCCGAGCCATTAGACCGGCCTCAAATGTGGGACCAGATCAATAGTTTGCCGTGGGTTCTACTCTGCCGTGAGCTTTTAGCATATTTCGCCGTGTGCCGTGTTTTACCGTGAGCTTCTGCCGCAGTCTACCGTGGGCTCAATTTTCACCGTGTGCTACGGTTAGATACGCCGTGAGCGTTTGTTCGCCGTGGGCTAGACTTGCTGGCTCACGGCATAAGATTTTATGCCGTGCGTCGACCCACGGCAACGGGTCGGCGCACGGAAAAGATAGATTTTTTGGTAGTGGAGGGCGCTCCAAGGCGCCCACGTGGAGGCCCTCTAGTCCCGGCTCGTAACAGGGCCGGGACTAAAGGTTTAGCTTTTAGTCCTGTCTCTGAAATCCCGGTTGGCAAACCGGGACTAAAGGCCCTTACGGACCGGGACTAGAGGCCCTGTCTCCACTAGTACATCACAACTAGTTTAACATTCAGCGGAATTGGGTTCCCTGCTGACATTTCTTATAGGATTCCTGTACGACGGGATCACTTCACCGTCCGATCAGTCGCACATGGGCCCGGCGCAGTTCAAGGAACGACACTATGTGTACGACGTCTGTACGACACAGAATCGAACGGGGCATGAGCGGCGTCTGATTGCATCCTGCGATGAGCGGCCATGTCGTACGTGAATCGTACAAAAAAAGATCGTGTGTATAGCAGTGCTCAATCGCTTACCCGTTCGATTAAGTGTCGTACGAAGGTTGTCGTACGCATTTCTTCGATCAATCTCCACAACCCTAGAAAACCGCAATAGCGCCGAGCTCGCCTTCCTGCGCCGGTGCGGCAGACGCGCCGGCGCGGGCCTCGATCCGGCTCAACAGACCAGGCGATTGGCCACGCAGCCGGCGGCCAAGGCCAGACTTCGAGGGCGCACGCACATGGCCCAAGTGATACCAGCGTACTGCCGCGGCGGGCGGCAAGAGGTTAACTCGTTTGTCCCGGATCGATCTGTGTCTCTGTACGTGTGTAGAATCTGTGCTGAATGCTGTTCGTGCATGTGTTTGTGTAGGAATGGTGGGGAGGAGGAGGATATGTCCTGCCACTGCCAGAGTGCCACTACCGTGCAGCCAAGTGGAAGAAACCGTGTACAACCTCGGTCATGACTCATGATGCCTACGTAATGGTAAACGTGCTACGTACAAGCTTGCTGCTGTAAATCTGGATCATCTCTCTGTTAATTATGCCATAAACTGGTAAACACGAATATGATACTTCTCTGTACCAACCGAATATGTGACTGCGTTTATGCTTTTGCTTTGAAATCGATGATCCTTTGTTTGTATATCATGCATGAATAATCTAGTTCTCTCCAGAAACCGAGCTTCCCGTTGTCCGATGTTTGCATTGATTATGGCACTGTACTAAAATTGCATCATGTGGTCCTCATTTTGAATATGGTTACTTCTGTCAAATCCGGCGATTTAGACAAAATTAACCCAAACTTGAAACGATTTCAAATAATAAACCTTCGCCGAAACTATTTCAAAAAAATAACCCCTTTTTGCATCGCCATTCACGGTGGCGACGCAGAAGGTTGTGCATCGCCAGGAGGAGTGGCGAGGCGGTGGCGGCCACGTCGGCATGGTGGGGCCCGAACCCGATAGTGCGTCGCCACTCCGGGTGGCGAGGCACAATGGCCTGCGTCGCCACTGAGAGTGGCGAAGCACTTTAGGTTTAGGGTTTCCCGCCCAGCCCCGAGCTGGCCTCCTCCCTCACTTCCTCCCTCATCTCCAGCAAAGGCGGCTGCTCTCTCTCCCCCTCTCAATCTTCCCACCCAAAACCACTCAAATCAAAGCTTTTCTCCGTGGATTTCTCCTTCCCCAAGTCTCCTAAGGTACTCTCCCTCATTTGCCATTCATTTGACCCATTAGAATTTGCATATTTGGTTTTGAATCCCCAAATCTTGGAAACCCTAGAAAATTGATTCACCCAAATTGCAATGTTGATTCTTGTTAATTTGGTCAATGTTGGCTTGTATGATGTGTATGAAATATTTTAGTGTAGATTGATAGGTTAGGGTAAGGGTTTGTGAGGTTAGGGTTTGTTGTTATGTTAGGGTTAGGGTTAGGGTTTTCTTGTTATGTTAGGGTTAGGGTTAGGGTTTTCTTGTTATGAAGTATGATGTGTTAGTAAATATTGGCATAGGTACTTATTAATTTTTTTACCTTATTGTTGTTATACAAAAATAGGTATGGCGAGAATTGTTCATGTTCATCATGTTGACAAGGAAGCATATTTGAAAGGCAATTTAGAGCCCGACCCGGATGAGCTTGACTTGGTGTTCGGGCGTACTCCTACGTACGCCGAGGTCTTGGAACAAGTTAGGATAGAGTTGAAATGGATGGACCCTAGTGATGTTGTTGAGTTGGAGGGTAGGCACAACGCCGGATTTGGCATGCATTTCCGTTGGAAGATAATGCGTATCAACTCCGAGCAACGTTGGGGTGCATACAAGGAGGTGGTGGCCGAATCTCTCGACAAGGCTCTTGAGTTATTTGCCACCAAAAAGGTTGGTGGTACTTTGCATGTGGACTTGAACCGGAGTGCCTCCCGGGTTGATGGTAGGAATTCTCCACCGAACCACCAAGAAGAAATGACGGATGGAAGGCCAATTTCAAAGGAGGCGCTATCATTGGAAGAGGAGGATGATGAGTGCTGGGATGATGACAATGATATTGAGCTTCATGACCACAATGTTGGAGATTTGGATATGTATTATACGCAAGAAAACATGGACCATGACATCCCGTACTCGCGATGCTATGCATCGGACTCGGATGACGATGGTCCCGAAGAAGAAGTTGATGAGGAAGGGTTCACGGCCAATGAGGCCGAAGTCCACGAGAAGGTATTGGGGCGAGATCATCGGATACCATTGTTCCGTGATCTTAGTCTCGTGGATGAAACCACGATTGACGGCGGCGAGGGTATAGTGCTTGGACCAAGGCCTACTTCTTACCGGGATGGCAATCATGAGAGTAATGGTATATCAAAAGGCTTGATGTTCAAAACCTTGCTGGAATTTAAACAATGGATCAAGGACTTCTCGGTTAAGTATCATCGTCCCTATACGGTGCTTCACTCAGACGTGAAGAAGCGTTACACTGTTAAGTGCGAGGAGGATCGATGTCCTTGGTTTGTGCGTGCAAGACCATGGAAGGGAGGACCCGAGTGGCGCATAACAAGTTGTGTGCCAACTCACATGTGTCGCAGAAAGAGAGTGGATGGCAAAGCAGTAAAGCACGATCACCGACAACTCACCTCCGAGTTCATCGCATATAGACTTTCCAACCAAATCTCGTCACTTCCAACAATGAGCATCAAAACAGTCATGGAGCTTGTGAAAGCTCTCTTTCACTATGATGTGAAATACGGCAAGGCATGGAAAGCGAAGCAAGCTGCATTCAGGATGTTGTATGGTGATTGGGAAGAAGCATACAACCGAATTCCTCGGTTGTTGTTAGCAATGGCCGATGCAAACCTCGGCATGGTTCATGTGGTAGAGCCTTATGGACAGGAAACAAGGATTTACAATGGAAGAACTGTCCGAGTATTTGGCCGTGCAGTTTGGGCTTTCCAGCAATGCGTGAAAGCTTTCGAGCATTGTAGACCGGTAATCTCCGTTGATGGCACATTTCTGACCGGGCAATATAGGGGGACTCTCTTGGTTGCAATAGCAAATGATGCCAACAACCGTTTGGTTCCTTTGGCATTTGCTTTCGTTGAGGCGGAGAACAACAATAACTGGTAGTGGTTTTTTCACCTTTTGAGGACCAAGGTATTACCGCCACAAAGGGAAATTTGTGTCATCTCAGATCGACATCAAGGAATTCTCGCAGCGGTAAATATTGAAATTCCAGGGCATGCTCCTTTGCACCATAGATGGTGCATGAGGCATTTCTGTTCAAACTTCTATAGGGCATGTGGTAGCAAGGAGTTGACTGATGATCTTCAAGATTGTTGTCTCGCTTTCACTGACCGGCGTTTCGCAAACTTGTACATCAAATTGACCTCAAACAGAAAGCTCGATGCTAAGGGTCAAGCATTTCTCACTAGGCACATCCAAGATAGAACAAAGTGGGCAAGAGCCTACGATGAAAATGGTCGAAGGTACGGTCAAATGACAAGCAATATGGCAGAGTGCTTCAACAAGGTGCTCAAGGGTGTCCGTGCATTGCCCGTGACGGCAATTGTGCGATACACATTCGACAAGTTGAATGAGTATTTTTTGAAGTACTCAGATGAAACGGAAAGGCAGATTGCGGGAGACAATACGCAAAACCACAAATATGAGTACCCACCCAAAGTTGACGAGTGGAGGACATTTCAGTCTCGTAAGGCAGATTCTGAAGTTGCCACCGTTTATGATAACGAAGAGCTCATTTATCAAGTGAACGAGCCCGGAGGAACCACGGCCGACGGTGTCCAACACGGAGGCCGAGCTTTCAAGGTCTCCCTAAGGACTTGTGAGTGCACATGTGCGAGGCCATCTTTGGTCCATCTTGCTTGCTCGTATTTGCTAACGGCGGCTCGGGTGCGTCATTTGGACTACAATCACCCTCTCACCGTGAGAGAGTCAGAGTTCTCCATCACGACGACCAAGAAAACATGGGCTCCTAGATTTAACCCATACCTAGACCAATCACAGTGGCCCGAGTATCATGGAATCCAACTCTGGCCCCATCCGTCATGGAAGGTAGTTAAATGTCGAAGACGCCAGACAAAGCGTTTTAGGGGTGATATGGATGGATGGGGTCGTGGTGGTGCGAGAGAATCAGGAAATGACCAATTTCAAGAGCCATGTGATAGAGCTCGTTGTGGCAAGTGTAATGGTCATGGACACAATGCTAGGACATGTACCCAAAGGAAAAGAACCAAGAGAAATGACCCGAACGCAAGCCAACCCATGAGTAGTCAACAAGGTGGTTCAAGCCACCAAGATGTTCCAAGCCAACAAAGGAGCACCCAACAAAGTGGTCCAAGCCACCGAGATGTTCCAAGCCCAAGCCAACAAAGTACCCAACAAGGTGGTCCAAGCCAACAACGGAGTACCCAACAAAGTGGTCCAAGCCACCGAGATGTTCCAAGCCCAAGCCAACAAAGGAGTAGCCAACATAGTGTTGCAAGCCAACAAAGTGGTCCTAGTCACCGAGGTGGTCGAAGCCACGGAGGTGGTCCAAGCTATCGTAATCCTATGCAACAAAGAGGAAGACAACTAGGTCTTAGAGGAGTCCGTGGTGTAAATCGAACTAGTATGATAGGATATCTACAAGGACCATTTCCGTATGTACTTTATTTTGTGCTCTACAATTTCTAAATTTGAGATAACATTTTACATATTGTGTGTACTAACTTTTATCTCCACTCTTATTGTAGATATGGCGGGGAGTCAAGCCAACAAGGAGGGGGATCAGACCTTCAATGAGTCATGGAGGAAGGTGATGGAGATGGATGCGGCCGAGAGGAAGAAGAAAGAGGCAACACAAATGAGGATGGAAGAAGATCAACAATTGAGGGTTTGTGAGGAAAGAATGAGGAGAGAAAGAGAAGAGCAACGTCAGAAGGAGCTTGCGGAGGGGGTAATAAAGAGCATTCGTGAGTACGACGAGATAATGAAGAGAGCCTACGATAAGATAAGCAACATGGAAGTAGAGATGGAGAGGGAGAGAAAGGTGAGGGGGACGGAACATAGGTCAACTCAAGGTCACAAGGAGGATGAAGATGTTCAAAATGAGGCTTTGAGGAGAGTGAAGGAACAAGATGCGGCCAAGAAAGTGGAAGAAAGAAAGAGGAAGCTGAAAGAGGAAGCTGAGAAAGAGGAAGCGGAGCGGGAAAGGTGGCAGCAAATGCGGCGGGAACGTATGATGTGGCAGGACAAGCAGCGCGCCAAAGCACTTAAAGAGAAGAGAGAACGAGAAGCGCGTGAGTTGAAGCAGCGCCAGGCTGTTTGGGCGGCGCACCTAGCAAGGGAGGACGCAAGGATAAAGAGGGAGAAGAAGGAACTATTTGAGAGGGTGGCTGCCGAGGCGCGTGCCATAAGGGATGAGAAGGAAGAAGAAGAGAAGAAGAGGAAGGCCATGGCGAAGGCGAAGGCAAAGGGACCATGTTTGAGCGAGTAGAGCATTCGTGTGAACCTTGTGTGATCCCTCTCATTTCGAACCTTGTGTGAACCTTGTCATTTAGAACTATTTGCTTCCATTTCGAAATATTGTGTGAACCTTGTGTGATCTCTCTCATTTCGATCTATGTGTTATGCTTGTGCACTAGTTGTTGCTGCTGAATTTCTATAGAAATTTGACACAAGTTGCTGCTTTTTTTCATAGTTTTTGAGCATTTTTTCGAGGTCCAGGCTTGCCTCGCCACTGCAGGTGGCGACGCAGCTGTGCCTCGCCACTCCCAGTGGCGACGCACCTGTGCCTCGCCACTCCCAGTGGCGACGTAGCCTTGCCTGCCGCGCTGCAGCCGGCGCAGCTGCCTCCTGTGCCTCGCCACTGCCCCTGGCGACGCACCGCTGCCTCGCCACTCCCTGTGGCGACGCAAGCCTGGAGGCTGAAATCAGCTCAAAATCGTATTGGACAAGCTCAAAATCAAGCTCACAATATCATATATCCAAGCATCAAGCTCACAATATCATATATCCAAGCATCAAGCTCACAATATCATATATCATATATCAAAATATCAGAACACAATGCTCATAGTTCAAAGAAGATCATATCCAAGAAGATCATATATCATATATCAAAGAAGATCATATATCAAAGAAGATCATATATCATATATCAAAGAAGATCATATATCATATATCAAAGAAGATCATATCAAAGAAGATCAAGCTCACAATATCATATATCAAAGAAGATCATATATCAAATTCGAGCACATGATCATATCCAAACATCATGCTCATAGTTCAAATATTACATAGCCAAACATAGTGTCCGTCATAACAAGCACAAGTTCAAAGCGAGATTACTAAACATGGCAAGTTCATATAGATAGATAGCATAAAACCTAACTAAACATCTACTTTCTTCCACGCTTCCCTCCCCTACGCGGAGCAATCTTCCTCCGTGCCTCCAACACGAAATTATCATCGTCGGAATCGGAGACTTCTTCCGTGACCACCTTCTTCTTTGTCTTCTCCTTGAAATCATGTGGTGTGTACTTGTCCCTATGTACACCTTTGTTCTTTCTCTTCGATGGTAGGGGATCCTCTTGTTCCTCTTCATCCTCTTGTTCCGGCGTGGATTCCTCATCCGCGGAGTCCGATATGGCATGAGACTGGGACGGCGACGGCGTTGATGCAATCTCAGGATCACGGCAACCAAGAAGGTTTCCTAATCTCCGTAACTTCTGGCCCTGACGCTATAAGAAGAAAATAATTGTCAAAAGTATAAAACACCGCAAGTAGGGTAAAAAGGAAAAGCACCACAAGTAGTCACATGCATTGTAATGGTCTCATGGTCTTAAAGTTTGAAAAGAAACTAGCAACATGTAGTACTTGGCATTTAGCAATGGCTAGGCAATGGTCTTAAAGTTTCAAGGCATTTATAAGAACTCAAAACCAAGGCATTTAGCAATGGCTAGGCAATGGCTAGTGCATTATCCAGCATTTCACCATTCATGAGTAGAATATGTTCTCCGGCAAATTCATACCTTCACAAATTCTCGCAATCTTGAATAGCCATCTTTGTTCTCCGGCAATTCCAAAGCCACCTCGAATTCAGCAGCTTGCTTCTGGATCTCCGAGCGCTAGCATGTATATGAATATGTAAAGACACAAGTGGCAAATGGAGATAGTAGTGAGATTACAAAAAGAAGAACAAGCTTACCACAAAGTTAATCGCGGGAGCAAAATCGACTTGGCGCCCTTCCCTGACAAGCTTATTGTAAGCAAGATTGCCAAGCTGGTCGAACGACAAAGGTTCTTCCAAAATGACATCCGTGTAGGCATCCGGAAGAAGCTGCAAACGAGTACGAGGTTGAAACCAACGGAGATAGTTGTTGAAACCCTCATCAGAATGGTCCGCTACATTTATTCCTTTTGCCCGCTTAGTCTCCGTCACACGTTGTTGAAACGTCTTGATATGCATCTTGTGAATATTGGGCCAATCGGTCTTCCGATGTTTGATCCTGTCATAGCTGCATAATAAAATAACACACTGTCAACAAACAAGAATTACATTACACAATGGCGGAACGGCGGAAATAGGATTCATACCGGTGAAGCACACGATCCGTGTCCTCATACATCGGCGGGTACTCTTGATATAGATCAAACTGCCGCATAACCCGCTGCGTCAAGTGATACTCAACAACCCACATGCATATCAACGGGCAACGCATATGAAACAGAACTCTTTCAGCCATGCAAGCAGGGTTAAGCTCCCAGGCAGCGTCACCGTAAGAAGGCGCCCCGTAAGAATATCCTTTGCCATATGGTTGCCATATCACCTACAACATGCCCAATAATGAAGATCCTAAATACCCGAGACGAGATAGTGAGGGAATAGAGTTATTTTACCTGCTCAGGGGTTAGGTTGTCAAACTCGTTGGTGTATTGTTGATATGCTTGTTCTGGGTCAGAAGTAAACTCAGAATGCCGGTCCCAATAGTAAGCAAACGTGGGATACCGGTGGTAGTCGTTACCATCGTGCCATGTTTTACGAGGACCAATTTTCGGCCATCCAACAGGGAAGCGTTCCCAACTCCACACCGAAAGAAGAAGCAGGGAACCACCAATACAAGCTTGTGGATCTGTCCTACAACAAGCATCGTCAAGCTGCACATGGTATGAAAGCAAACATCAATAAGAAGAATGTAGCCAAAATGGAGAGCAAATGTACGGAGTGGACAAAACAACTCATTACCTGACGATACAACCAAGCCAAAGCAGCAGTGCCCCAGCTCCACTTCTTATCCATGACGGTGAGCGCCTTAAGCCAATGCCAGTGCGCAGTCTTCCCACTAGTGTCATTGAACAGAGTCCGTGTGATAACATACCACACGTACACGCGGGCGTAGATCTTGACGACATCCTCATCGACATCCTCAGGGCACGTTCCGAAGTTATCTGAGATCCATTTGAAAGTAGCCCCGGCGGAGACCCTCAACTTTACTCCTTGCCTGTTGAGAGTATCCCCGGGACACTTCCCAATAAGATCTAACATCTTCCCGCGCCAATCATCAGAGGCTGTATCGATACAAAGAGGATCCCCCTCGATGGGGAGCGCAAGTATCATCGCCATGTCCTCTAGCGTGACCGTCATCTCGCCGGTCCGGAGGTGAAAGGTGTGGGTCTCCGGCCTCCACCGGTCCACAAGCGCGGTGATCGCGGCAGGATTGACGTTGAGTGTCGTCCGGGTGACCATATGGATGAACGGTAGAAGCCCTAGATTGCGGATGTAGGGGGTGTACCGCTCATCGTAGTTCATTGGCGTTGACGTCATCTGGTTGTACCTAAGTCGCAATGGTCCAAGAATCTGCACGGTGACGAACATGCATGCATGGTGTCACATACCAATTCACGCTTACGAATATTACATTTGAGTACTTGGTTTTTTAATTACCTTCTTCTTCTCGGTCATCATATAGGAACGGTGAAGAACATCAACTTCACCCTCGAGAATGCTTTCATTATTGAACTCCTCCATCCTAAACAATCCGACTATAATGTGAGCATATATGCACATAATTCATACAATTCTTCTATAACAATATATCTCCAATATTTCATCTACAACTATACAATTCATCTAAAATTAACTTCAACTATAAAATTCATCTATTAACATATATGTGAGCATATATGCACATAATCAAACATTTCATCTACAACAAATCCATATAATATGCAAATAAAAATTCTACTATTTTTATACATATGATGAAGCACACAAATTGGACATCACAAGTAATCTTAATTTGTTAGTTCAATAACAACAAATATAAATCAATCACACATATCCACCACACAAATCCATCCATATGAATCAAACACACATATCCATCCATTTGAATCTACCATACAAGTCCACCACACAAATCCATCCATATGAATCAAACACACAAATCACTAACTAGGATTTACAAATTCATCCATCTAAAACATCCATTTGAATCAACCATATCAATCCATGCATCACTAAGTAGGATTCAAAGAAGGGGATTAGAGAAGGGGAAGAGGGAGAAGAGCAAGGGGGTTGGAGGGAGAGTACCTTGGTGAAGATCTTGAGCAAGGGGAAGAGGGAGAAGATCTTGTTCTTGGAGATTTAGATAAGGGGAGGAGGGAGAAGTGTCCCAGCCGCCGCCGCCATGGATGGGGAGAGAGAGGTGGGGAGGGAGAAGTGAGGGAGAGAGGGGCCGGTCGGGCGCGTGGGGGGTTTTCCTAACCCTATTCTGCTTCGCCACTGAGAGTGGCGACGCACGAACGCCTGCCTCGCCACCGTGGGTGGCGACGCACACCACTGCCGCGCCACTGTCTGTGGCGACGCACCGTCAGCTGCTTCGCCACCGTTAATGGCGAAGCAAAAAGGGGTTATTCGCTTAAAATAGTTTCGCCGATGGTTTATTTTTTGAAATCGTTTCAAGTTTAGGTTATTTTTGTTTAAATCGCCGTCAAATCCTCACTATCTTGTACTGTAGATGCATGCATTGTTATGTTGTTGCTATGAAATGACTGCTAACTTCGTTGTTTGTTAGGCTGCCATGATCATATATATTCTCAAGATCTCTGTACAAAATCAATTTCCACCTCTGTTTGTGCCGAGTTAATGGCATTCTTAGTACCAAATTGCATCCACATTACACCTCTCACTCTGAATATGGGTTGCTGATGTAAAAAGACTTGTTGTCTATCTTCAACTCTAAGGTCGCGATTTCCTAAACCCTGAACAAAGCTACAACACAATTTAACAATTACAAATATTTAAAACACTAAATTAGATAATAATAATTTTTCGTATATGACATATCGTAGTAGAGATAGCTGTCAGCCGCTAGTGGGCTTTTGCCTTTGCATCAAGCTGAAAAGAGGGAACCTTTACAAACATTACATCAATCAAGCAACACACTTTTGGACATGAGCCCTGACCTTGGAATCAATCTGCACTATCTGCATCTTGGGCACAATGCAGTCAAGCAGGTTATCGTTTCTTTGTCGACCCGCTTGGACCATTACTATAGTCACCACCAATTTTTTTGTTGACTTGACCATATTTTCAAGTTGGAAACGTATCTGGCTTGATTGGATCGCTCAACTAACTTGGTAATTTGAAAAATGTAAGCATATTTTTTCCCAACTGAAACAGGAATGCTAATATTGTCATTCTCATTTCTTTATCGTCATTCACGTTTAGGCTGGCAAGAAAACCCTGATTACATTGATCGAATGACTGTTACTTGAGAGAACCAACCATGTTAGATACTTCACATGACAATTTGAAGATACAGTGATTTTGATTACAAAATTGACGAGTAACCATAGATATGATCCCAAGCGATTGTCCCTTTTGGACAAGAGAAACGATAGACCTCTTAATTGCATTGTGTCCAACATGAAGATAGTGAAGGTTGATCCGAATTTAGTACTCTTGTCAAAAACTGTGTGTTGCCTGAATGATGTGATGTCTCTCTAAAATTTTACACCTTTTTTCGGCTTGATGCAGAGGCAAAAACCCGATTAGTGGGTGGTTTTTTGAGCACCATCTCACCTACACCCCCATATTTGGGCTGTTAATTGGTGCATCAAGATCCTGGCCTATTTTTTTGCCCTCTCTAACAACTTCTCTTTTTTGTATCTCTCACTCTATACAACCTTTGAATCTAAAACTTGGCAGTTCACTGAAGCATTTGAGATATATTTTAGAAAAAATAGTTTGGGATTTTTATGACAATATATATATAATTTTTAAAACATTTTTTTGTTGAATTTTAAATATTTGAAAATTTTGAATTTCACAAAAAAAATTCTGAATTATTTTTCCCACATTCTAATTCCAATATTACAGAGACCTGTGAAGTTTGAACTCCATATGTTATATAGTTTAGGAGATATAAAAAAGACAAATCCCAAATTTTAAGGGAGTATAGGTGAGATGGTGCTCAACCAAGTTTATTCCTTAGTGGGTGACAGCTATCTATAATATATGATATGTATATGCGCTAGCTTACTCGACATCTGGAAATATCGCAGGTAGAGTAGTTGTTGTTGTGACACCCAGAACTTTGTTCAAATTATGCAAATTTATTATTGTATGATTTGTCAGATCAAATGTTTTTTCTAGTAACGTTGCTAAATTTTGTTGTAGCTGTGTTCAAGATTTAGGAAAATGCCTTTTTTTTTGAAAGGTCCAGGCGTCCAGCAAAGAGCTGGCTTCCATATATTAAGCAGGGGGGAAAGTTACAGGGGACTGTCAAAAGACAGGGTACACAAGGAAGAGAGAAGGACAACACGGGGTTTTACAAAAATTTGGGAAAAAGAAGAGAAAATTTGAAGATCTTAGAAAAAATTTAAGTTTTTTCCCATTTGGCCATGTTGACAATAATCTTAGAAAAATTAGGATGACATGTTTTATCTGCACATGTTAGTTGTGTTCAAACAACGATAAATATTTTTTTTGTAATATCAGTTAGCTTATTTTTGTTTGACACCAACTGTAATATTGTATTTCGGAGGCGGCGTTTTGGCTCTGAGGATCAGATGATCATATTATCGTGGACCGTTCGTCGTCGCTGTGAGCTGTGTTCTGTCAGGTTTTGTCAGAGTGGCGGGACGCGCAGAAAATGACTCTAAGGCCATGTACAATGGAAGTGTTTAGAGGGGGTGCTTACTAAAATAAACCAAGCATTTTGCTAAGCATTGGTGCTTATTTGTATAGAAGAGGTGTTTAGTTAGGCATCTGTCTAGTCCATATAAGCACTAGTGCTTAACTAAAAACCGGTTTATTAACCTAAGCATCTCCCCTAAGCACCTAGCATTGTAGATGCCCTAAGTCTGTACAGGGCAAGCTTTCCTCTGTAGTTTTCTGCGCATATGTAGGTCATTTAATGCTGCCAGTGCGTGTTCCGTCTCCGGCTTGACGACTATTTTGGTGAGCCGGTGGAACGGGAAAAGGACATGAAGCTGGACTGTTGGTCCAAGAATTTTCGGAACAGCCGAGTCTCGTTCCCTGGACTTTATCAGAGAGCACGAGAAAGGGCATTGCCGGCGGAAATTTGGCGACCGCGTCGGCGTCGGCGTCGGCGTCGGCGGAGCAGCTAGGCTGGAACCATGGATTTCCCGCTGGATCCGATAGAGGTTGGTAGATCTTACGCCTCGCCAGTCGCCTCCTTATTTATTTGGTATCCGGTATTCCAAATTTAGCCACGCTAAACTAAAAATTCGGTCAAACTCCACCCAGGTTGCATTTCGGTGATTCAACCGAGGATGCAGCTCTTGTGCATCCTTGATACGTGGTTCGTGTGGAGGAAGAAGAAACTGTCAGCGTCGTGGCTGCTATGACCGACGCGGCCGGAGACGACGAGGCAGTCAACGTCGGGCTGGACAAGGTTCTGATTGACGGTTCTTCCGTTGCAGAAAGCGCCGGTGAGGTGGGGTTTGAGCCAAATTCAGTGCCTATTGTGCAGCCCAGTGTCTGAATTTTGGGCAAAAGGCCTGCAGGAGCGGACGACGGACCGTCTGATTCAGAACAGGCGACTCTGAATGTTAATCTAGAAGCTCCTGGCTGGACAAAGCGGTTAGTCCCTGTAATTATCTTTGCAGTGCGTTGTTTTTCACTTTTTTGGTTGCATATAATTGGTACATGGCTACATTAGACAGAGACCTGTTCGTTCAATTGTTGCTGTTCAATTGTTGCTGTTTGATATTGGTAGCAGGCAAATTTTGCCAGGATTGAAAATTAGATGTTTGATTGCTAAATAAAATTTTGGTGTTATACTTTATGAGATAATTAAAAAGGTTAAGAGTATCCCCTAACTGAGAGTAGTTAGCATAAAACTGCGACATTGCAGGCTAAATTTTAAAAAACCACAACTTTACGTTTGAATCGCAAAAAACCACGAGTTTCTAGCAAATTGCTAGCAATGTGCACTGATTGTTAAATTACAGCTGATTAACAGCGATTCCGATTCCGACAAGCGAGACCCACCTGTAAGAATGACGTGGCAGCGGGCGGCTCTCTTCCATCGATGACGTTAACCGACGGGTGGGGAGGTAGCATAGAACCACGACATTGAAGGCAAAATTTCGAAAAACTACGACTTTACGTTTTAATCACAAAAAACCACGACTTTTCGGGTAATTTTTTTAATTCACACTGATCGCGAGTTGGACGCGAATTGACACCAAATCTGATAGGTGGCACCCACCTGTAAGTGCTGAGCTGGCAAAGAAAATTCTATTTGTGCTGAGTTGGACAAGGGCCCACTTGTCAGCCCAATAAAAAAATATAAAAAAACAGGTGTTGTCTTCTTCTTTCTCTGGCTAGCCACCGCGCCTCCACCTCCGAGCACCCCTACCGGCCGACGGCTATCCTCCCCTTGCCCCATCTCCGGAGGATCTCCTCCCCTGGTCCATCTCCAGCGGATCTCCTCCCCCTGCCCCATCTCTAGCGGATCTCCTCCCCTGTCCCATTCCTGGCCAGCCGGCGACGAGCTCCGGGCGGCGCAGGGCGACGAGCTCTGGGCGGCGATATCAAGGCGGCATGGGGCGACGAGCTCCGGGCGGCGCGGTGAGGGTGCGGGGCAGCGACCATGGGACGGCGAGTGCGGGATGGCGCGGTGAGGGCGTGGGGCGGCGAGTGCGGGAGGGAGCGAGGCGGAGAGCTTGGGACGGGGCGGTCCTGCCTCCCTGGAGGTGGTGGCCGGCAGGTGGGTAGAGATTAGGGATGACTTGTTTTTTTTTTCATTTTTCCATTTTTTTATTTTTAATTGGACTGGCAAGTGGGTCCCTATCCATGTCAGCACATATAGAACCAGCTTAGCACTTACAGGTGGGTCCCACCTATCAGATTTGGTGTCAATTCGCGTGCAACTCGCGATCAGTGCGAATTGAAAAAAATTACCCGAAAAGTCGTGGATTTTTGTGATTAAAACGTAAAGTCATAGTTTTTCGAAATTCTGCCTTCAATGTCGTGGTTTTATGTTAACCCCCCACCCGTCGGTTAACGTCCGTCGACGAAAGGAAGCCGCCCGCTGCCACGTCATTCTTACAGGTGGGTCCCGCATATCGGAATCGCTGTTAATCGGCTGAAATTTGACAATCAGTACACATTGCTAGCAATTTGCTAGAAACTCGTGGTTTTTTGCGATTCAAACGTACAGTCGTGGTTTTTCAAAATTTAGCCTTTAATATCGTGGTTTTATGCTAACAACTCCCTAACTGAGCAGTCTGGAGCTATCCACGGTAGTAACATGTCGCGGCAGCGCTGGCCGAAAAATTTGGGAGTCAGATGAACTGCCTCTCGATTTGTTCTGCACGATTTGTTGATATACTGCGAGCGAGGAGAAAAAACCCGACTGGACCATTTCTATCTCCCGCACGCTCTCTCCTTCCCTAACCCGTGGCGCCGGCTACCGGGAGCAGCACGACGAGCGGCCAGCGTCCGCCGAGGAACAGCGAGAAGTGACGGCGGGGAATGGCGGGCTCCTGTGTTTTAGCAGCGGCGGTGTGCATGGTTGATCAGCGGTCGCTGCCAGTACGCGACCAAGGTGACTCCATTCTTGTCCTCGTCCCTTTCTTCTTAGCCATTTTCCCATGTCTCATATCTTTATTCTTCTCTTCCCTTGCCAGTTGCCACATCTCGTGTACCAGCGTTTTTCACCCTCTCGATGGTTCAGAGGTAGAGGTGGGTACCAGCAGTATAGCTACAATATATTCTTGATGGATGGCTGGTACGCATCAGTTTCTTCGATGCTCTTGATTTCAGATTTCTGAATGTTTGTTAATTTCTTTTCTTTTGAAACGTTCCAGATGGCTGTGGCGGGGTTCTGGATTACCATGGAGACATCTCGTTCCGCATTGAAATGTATTATGTTTTTCCTTTCAGATCCAAGGATGTAATTTAAAATCTAGCACTTTCTATTAGTGTAAGGACCTACTCTAATGCTTATAGTTATATTTTGCTTGTAGAATTTTTTTGTCTACAGATATCTAATTGTCGATGTGCTTGGTTCTGTTTTCTCGGATCGCTTCAGGACAATTGATATTCTTTTATTTTTTATTTTTTTGCGAACTCGCAGGAGATCTGCGCGACATTATATTAAGCTTAAAAGGGGGTTTAGTACAAGCCAAGACACCACCACCACTGCTAAAAAGCAGGGCTATCCACCCTAAGCTACTCAAGATCTCTCCAAGACCCACCTAGTCTACTGGTTGACCAAAGGTTCCACTCTCCGACCACAGCATCGATCATGAGCGCCGAGGGGGTAGACTTTGCATCGAAAACGCGCGCGTTCCGCTCAAGCCAAATCGTGCGCAGTACAAGCATGACGAGAGAGTTGAACGCTCTATCCGCGCGCCGCGTCATGGCGGCAGCGGATGCGGGCCACCAGGCTGGGAGCGTGGCCTGCGGAGTGGGGAGCGACACCCGAATGTCGAGGCAAAGAAACACCTCTTTTTACGTTGGCTCATAAATTGCTTGATTATTTGTTTTATGCAAGCCTCAAATTACTCGTTGTGTGATGGATGTTTACATGGTTTTGCACTCGGGACAACCACCTTTGTCAAGGCAGGTCACATTCAGTTTATAATTACCACATGTTCTTTTTCTCTTAGCTCTTTTCAGTATCACCGAATATGTAGGTAAATTTCTGAAGTATTTGGAAAATATTGTTACCCAACACAAGCTCTATGTAGCTTAGCTTCTGAAGTGTCTGAATAATGTCCGGAAAATATTGTTTCTGCATAATGCATTATTTTCTCACTGCAGATCAGAACAGGGTGATGGAGGTTGCAATCAGAATTGTACTGCCTAGCACAAGCACCGATGGTATAACTGGCATGGTGCTTTTTTGCTTTCAATGTAAGAGTTTGTACGAATGATTCCAGCATCAACCAGGAAGAAGTATCACTTGTGCATCAACCAGGAAGAAGTATCACTTGTGCATCAACCAGGAAGAGTTGTTTGATACCAACTAATGTGCATGTCGATATTTGAAATTTGCTGGGTGGGAGAATACTGCACATAGTGTTGAGACGTTCTTCCCTCTAATAAATGTGAAGTCACTGCTGTGTGTACCATTCGGATTTGAAATTCAAATACCTTCGTGTAGTGAAGGGAAATTTTGTCTCAGAGGAGGGGAGAAGATGAGATGGGTGAGGAGGATACGTGTTGTAATTAATGGAGTTTTTGGTGGCAGTCCAGGATTTTACCTACGGTACAAGAAATTGGCGATTGTCATGTACTGTTTCTGATATAACGTCTGACTAATGCATGATCGGCACTGTGACTGTGGGACCATGGACTGTTCAATTTGAGGTTGTACGGGGAATACATAAGTGAATACATAATGACAACGGAGATCCCGATGCACTCCGATGGCTCGGATAATATGATTATCTGGACCTGAGAGCCGAAATAGATTTCCCTTGTATTTCTTGTTATTGTTTTGGCATAGCTAGCGCATGAGTGCTTACAACAGATAATGCATCAGGTATTCATTAATTTTGATGGTCCGTTCAATTTATTGATCTTTTTGCATGTATATACAAATGAGAGCTCTGGGATTCTTCCGAGGCTGACACCTCTATGACAACAGCGCCCCTCCTTAGCATTTGTTCTAGGCGCATCACTAGGCGTGGCAGAAATCGGCGGAGGAGGTCGTTGAGTGCACCGAGGATCCGGACCAGGAGGCGCTGGCGGAGAAGCTAGGAGTCCCTGGAGCTAGCCTCCCTCAAAGAGGACCACGATGCTGATCTGCCTCAAGGGACCAGAGGTAACACGTTATTCCTATCTTGTTTGACCTGGATCGATCTCTGTCTATGTACGTGTAGGTGTTGCGCTGAATGTTTTTCGTGCATGTGTTTGGGTTGGGATGGTGGGGACTGGGGGGGGGGGGAAAAGTCCATTTCAAACCCTGAATTCGTAGTTGTTAGCTGAAATAAACCCCGAACTTTGAATCCCTGTCGTTTGTACCCTAAACTATTGAATCCCGATCTAAATCAAACCTTGGAGCTGTTTGGCTGATCGGGAAAAGAAAAATCCTGGCCGGGAATATTTACTGTCTCACTGACTAGATGGGCCCGCATATCATCTTCATCTTCTTTCTAGTCCATCTCTTTCCCCCAAATCTAAAATTAGCAGGGCACACCGGGACAACCGACATGGGGAAGTAGGGCGCCGCGCCGCCGCTGCTGCTCGCACGCAGGAACGAGGCCACCGCACCGCTGTTGCCGCTCGCACGCAGGGAGCAAGGATGTCGCGCACGGGGAGGGCTAGGGTCGCCAGCTGCTCTGGCCGGAGGCGGACGAGATGGGAAGGGGGTCGGTGACGGGATGGTCATCGAAGGCTGGCTACAGTTTCCCCGTCGAGCCCTTACAGGAGCTCCAGAAGAGTTAAGATGGCAGATGGCGGCTGCGAAACGGGAAGAGGAAGCACCGGTCTGCGCCTGCGTGGCACCTCACAGCCGGCGGCGGCTGGCTCTGCATGTTGCTCCCGCGATGCCCCACCGTTAATCCTGCTGAAACCACATAACTAGATGGCCTAGTAACCATTTCTAGACAGATTCTGCCGGCCGAATACTGCCGTGCTAGTCAATCTGGCTAGCACGATCTAGACAATCTGGCTATACCGCCGTGCTAGTCTGTTGATTGTCCGTCCTAATTGATTTTGTTGTTGCTGTGCTAGTCTGCTGCTTTTTTATCTAGGGGCCACGTGATTAAAATAGATAGTTATGTAGGGTTGTTTTTGTAATTTTTTGCCTACGTGGCATTGGTCTATTTGGTCAAATAGTTTTAGGGTTTAATTTAGACCGAGATTCAATAGTTCAGGGTACAAACGACAAGGATTCAAAGTTCGGGGTTTAATTCGGCTAACCAGTATGAGTTGAGGGTTTGAAATAGACTTTTTCCGGACTGGGGAGGAGGAGGATGTCAAGGTGCGCTGCCAATACCGTACAACAAAGGTGGAAGAAACCGTGTACAACCTTGTCATGATGTCTACGTAATGGTAAACGTGCTACGTACAAGCTCGCTGCTTTAAAAATCGATCATTTGTTTATTAATTGTACTCCCTCCGATCAGAAATAACTGTCGTTGACTTAGTACACAGTTAGTACAAACTTTGTACTAAGTTAGTACAAAATCACCGACACTTATTTTCGATCGGAGGGAGTATATGTTACTGTGATTATGCTTTTGCTCTGAAATCGTTGATCCTCTGTTTGTATATTATGCATGAATAATCTATTTCTCTTCACAAAATGAGCTACCACCCCTATTTGCGTTGATTATGGTACTGAAATTGCAACATGTGGCACCTCTCATTCTGAATGTTGTTGCTTCTATCAAATCGTCACTATCTTTTACATGCGTGCAGTTGTGCTTGATGCTGTGAAATGATTGCCCCGTTCATTGTTATTTAGGCTGCCATGGTATTACTACACCTCGTGTGATCCAGTCATTCTCCTGTTGTGAAATCGATGATCCTGTCATCGCTAAATATGACTGCTCTAATTCTCTGCACCTCATGTGATTGTCGTTTTGCTTTGTGCTATGTACTCTGACTGTTAATGGTTGTTAACTGTATCACGATCATATGTTCTCAATATCTCTGTACAAAATCAATGTCTGCCTCTTTTTGTGCTGCTTAATGGCATTTTTAGTATCAAATTGCATCCACATGACACCTCTCACTCTGAACATGGCTGGTGATGTACAAAAATCGCCGTCTATCTTAAACTGTAAAGCGGCAATTTCCTGAACCGTAAACAAAACTACAAAACAATTTAACAATTAGAATTTTTGTAAAACGCTAAGTTTCCATAATTTGAACATAATTCTAGGGAAATGGTAGTAATTGCCACTTGTGATATTTCCAAATGTCCAGTAAGCTAGTGTATATGTCATGTCATATTAAAGGTCGCTGTCAGCCGCTAGTTAGGCTTTTGCCTATTCACCAAACTGAAAAGAGTGGTACTTCTTTTTTACAAACATTACATCAATCAAGCAACATATTTCTGTACATGAGCTCTCACATTGGGATCAGCCTGCATTATCTTCATCTTGGACACAACGCAACCAAGCAGGTTGTCGTTTCTATTGTCAGGGAGGAAGACCGTTCGGGATCATTGCTATGGCCATTCACTAATTTTGTTGTTGGTTTGAATGTATCTTCCAATTTGAAAAACCAGCGACATGTGAAGTATCAGGCATTCATGGTCGGTTCGCTCAATTAACTCTGTAATCCTGCCAATGTAATAAGGCTTCTCTTCCCCAGCCTAAACATGAATGACAATATTGCCATTCCAATTCCTTTAATGCCTTTCATGTTTAGGCTGGGCAAAAAAAGCCTCATTACATTGGCTGAATGACTGAGTTGTTTGTGGGAACCGACCTTGCTGGATACTTCACGTCACTTTTTTTTCCAGACTTGAAGATACAGTTATTTCGACGACAAAATTGGCAAATGACCATATTTATCCATGTGAGTCTTCTTGCTGACAAGAGAAATGACATCACGCTTAATAGCATTGTGTCCAATATGAAGAGTGTAGTTTGATACCAAGTTAAGTACTTTTTTCCAGAACTGTGTGTTGCTTGATTAGTGTAATGTTTCTCTTAAGATTTACACCTCTTTTGGGCTTGATGTAGACGCAAAAGTCCAACTAATGGGTGAAAGCGATCTATAATATGACATGTATATACAATAGCTTACTCAATATTAGGAAATATCACAAGTGGTAACTGTTGTTGTGAATCTATAACTCCGTTCAAATTATGTAAACTTATTATTGTCATATTTAATGATTTAAATATTTCTACTACGGTTCGTAATTTTCTTTAGCTCTGTCGGGGGTTTAGGAAATTTCCTTATAAGAGTTCAAGATGTTAGAAAATATGTTAAGTTGCTTTCCCGTTTGTCCATGTTGACAATAATCTTAAAATTAGGATGGCCTGTGTTTCATGCACATGTTAGTTGTGTGTAAACTGTCGATATATATCTGCCATGTTTGGTCTGAATTTACTACATGACGACAGTGCAAACTAGGATCTGCAGTAAAGCTTGCAGACATCTACTGTTAACTTTATTAGTAAAAGTATCTGAAACTCGGTTCAACTTAATACCAACTACTATGATTCATATGGAACATTTTAAGGCTTTTAGATGCACATGGGTTTAACAATCAGTGACGGTGTCATTTCTTCCCCTAGTATAGTCCTTAACTAGCAGGTTTGTAATAAACCATGCTATGTTTGGCCTTATCCATGTTGCTCGTTAGTTTTACTGAAACCAATAGTTGGATAACACAGTGATGGATACCAGGTATCTTGGTGTATTTTGTATTCTGGCTGGATCTTTCATCGGCATGTTCTGCTTTAGATGTACAAGCAAGCTGGAGATGAGAAAGAAAACAGAGTTACTCTGGTTCACCTACAGTTGTTCTAATCCACGAGTCGGAGCTTCAGGTGTGCATAAGAGAACAATGTACTGGCAGTTGCATCGGTCATCTACATGTCAAGCTCTTGAGATAATTTGGACATGATGCGACAGTTTGCGTATCTAAATGGCAGGGGTTTGAAAAGATAGCTGGTAATCCACCAGACGATGACTTTGTTAATCATGCTTTACATTCAGAGTCCTTCGTTTTTCTCTACTAATTGAGTTGTGTGACTGAGCTGCTTGTTGATTTACCAATCGGCTGATCGTTACAACATTGATGTCATAATGAACACTAATAGTGTGGGTCAAGATTGTCTGATCAATGATATCATCTTCCGAGCCACTTTGAAAACTTTAGATGTTTCTGATTTCTGATCTGTATAGTCGGTCTGATTAACGAAAGCATTTGCTTTCATCTATTTTTTTATATTATGCATCATTACTCTGCATTGCACGGGCACACTTGCTACATTACTCGAGACCCTTAGGTAACACCCATATTAAACTAGCTACCTGCCTGCACATGTAACACATTGTTGAGTCGAGTGAGTAAAACTACTGTTTTGGACCCTGTTATTTGACAAATGTCATTTTGGTTCCAGTTTTTTTACAGAATAAGCACAAAGATGGTGAATGGCCCTGAACAATTACCTTTTATCCTTGGGATCCTTGATATGCATCATAGACCCAGGCGTTCGGATGACATGTGTTACTCTGCATTGCACGGGCACACTTACTACATTACTCGAGACCCTAGGTAACACCCATATTAAACTAGCTATCTGCCTGCGCATGTAACACATTGTTGAGTCAAGTGAGTAAAACTACTGTTTTGGACCCTATTATTTGACAAATGTCATTTTTAGTTGCAGGTTTTTACATAAGAAGCACGAAGACGGAGAATGGCCCCAAACTATTACCTTTCGTCCTTCGGTTCCTTGATTATTTGCTTCTGAGCTTACTTTCTGTGTTTAGCCAATAGATATATGTTTGCAGCCCTGTGCAGTTTAGACTGAGTTGCATGTCATAAGTATACATTCAGTAAAGAAACAATGAGATGAGGTGTCATATTCCACATGAACACGATGCAAGAACTCGCTTAATTCTTGAGTACTTTCTCTTCAGTTCTATTATGATGAGGTCCATGGCTTACTAGATGTAATTACTCTCTTCTATGTCGTAATACTTATGTCTGCTCTTTAACATCAACATGCTACTCTTTAAAAAATAAGACATGGCGTGCAGTAGTTATATGTAAAACCTTTGTTATGTGTTTCTTACGAATAGATGATTCTTCTCCTATATCTTTTGGAGAGATTCAACGACTTATATACTATTATCTGAAGTTTCTAATGTTGTTTTACATACTGTGTACTCCCTCCGATCGGAACTAAGTGTCAGTAATTTTGTACCAACTTAGTAGAAAGTTTATACTAAGTCACTGACACTTATTTTTTATCGGAGGGAGTAATAATATAGCTGTGTTAAGTGTAAGGGTAAATTGCCCCTAAGTGTGTTTTTGGTAATTAATGACAATCCCTATGGACTAATGTTTTCATTGAGCTTTTTATGAAGGAATTGTTCATAGGAATTGATTGAAGTCCATGTGTTGGATTCAAGGCTAAGAATTCTTTATGTGGCTCAAGATATTGTTATGGAGCATGAGAAGATACATTGTTGACCAAGACAAAGATCAAATAATGAATTCTAGATTGGTCAATACATGAAGCATAAGGAATGTGCCACATGGGACCAATCGGTCTTGTGGTATGGTATGGTTTATCAATTATGCTTTGTGAACTAACCCATTACATATGTGTGTTTGTGTTGTCTATGTGGGTTAGGTATTGTGTCATGGATATGCATCACTAGTGAGATTTCATATAGACCATGAAAGGATGACATCAAGTGGTGGTTGTCATCAAGGTTGCGAAGTGCAAGTTTCAAGATAAGCATCTCGAGAAGATCATATGCTTGAAGCTTGTCATCCATTTGATGATAATGGAATTGTGAAGACATGCCTTAGTGAAGGTATCTCATAGTGGTGTATGTGGGAGCATATTGGAAGTCTTCACGAAGCAACAATGATCAAGTGAAGCATTCCGGCTTGATGGAAGCATGAAGCATCATCATCAAGATCAAGCGGGGTGCGCAAGGCAAAGGTTTGTCCTTGCTAGGTTTTCCTTTTACCGGTATCAAGGTGTTTGTTGGGAGACCGGGTTATAGGATAGATAGCCGCACTATCAAGAGGGGCTTTCGGTCGGGTAACTTGATCACATCATCTTAGGGAGCTCAAACCTTTGCATACTTTGCATCTTCCTAATTTGTTGGTTCTTGGTGTTTCTCCATGTGAGGTTCTTGTGCTTGTTTCTAGCTTTCCAACAAGTCCAAGTACATCGAAAACGGAATCCGTATGTATCTTTTATCGCATTTTCGAGTTTGGAGGTTTTACCGGTTCTTTCTTAAAAGAGGTTTTCACCTCATCTCATTTGGTATTTTATCTCTTACAACTTCTTGGGTTTTATGGTCTCCATTGGATAGATATTTTTCTTAGCTTTTCAAAAAGCCCAAGTTTGCTAAAATCGGAGTCCGGATATGAAAGTTATCGCATTTTTCGTGAGGTTATTTTCTGTCGGTTTCAAGCTCGGTTTGAACTGGAATTTCAACCGAAAATTCAACCGGAAATCAACCGAAAACCTTCTGGACTGATTTCTTCTAAGCTCGGTTTAAACCGGAAATTCAACCGAGAATTTCCGGTCCAACCGAGAATTCAACCGGGAATTCAACCGGAAATTTCCGGTCCAACCGGGAATTCAACCGGAAATCCAGTTTCGCCCCAAACGGCTAGTTTTCTTTGAGGACTATAAAAGGGGGTCTTCTTCCCCAAATGTTTTAGAGCTCTTGTGCACGAAATACACCTCCATTGTTGACCCTCGTGAGCTTGCTCCCTCTCTCTTCCCTTCAATGATTCTTGCATATTTTTGAGGGATTTGGAAGAGGAGATCTAGATCTACAACTCCACCAATCAATTCCTCCTCTAAGTGAGGGGAACCCATTGGATCTAGATCTTGAGGTCATTGGTTGACCTCCACCCTTGTTATTCCTCTCTAACTCCTCCATAGCATTTGTTGCCTTTGTGGGATTTGGGAGAGAAGGATTTGAGCACTTCCTCTTGTGTTCTTGCTTTGCATCCTTGCATAGTGTTGAGCTCTCCATTATGATTTGTTCGAGTGAGAGACTGTGAGCTTGTTACTCTTGGAGGGTGACCTCCTAGTTGGCTTGGTGGTTGGTGCCTCGGTGACCTCTTCGTGCAAGATTGTGAAGAGGCCCGGGCTTCCCCTTCGTGGGAGTTGTGAAGTGGTTGTGGAGCTTGCCATCTCCGGAGTGGAGGAAAAGCTAACCATAAGAAGGGGTCCCTAGCTTCGTGGGGGGCTCGGAGAAGAAGGTGAGCCTTCGTGGCGTTCAGGGGCCTTCGTGGTTACCCGCATCTCTCCAACGATGATTAGCTTACTTTATGTAAGTGAACATCGGGATACATCTTCGTCTCCGCGTGCCTCGGTTATCTCTATACCCGAGTTTATTTCCTTGTGATAGCCATCGTGCTTGAAGTACTCATATCTTGTTTATCACTTGTGAAATATATCTTGTGCTATCTTGCTTTTATTTAGTTGTTGTTGGTGCACTTAGTTGAGCCTAGCATATTTAGGTTTTGTGCTTGAAGAAAATAAACGTTAGTTTAATTCCGCATTCCTTCAAGCCAATTCCGTAATTGTTTTTAAAATCTCCTATTCACCCCCCCTCTAGGCGACATCTCATCCTTTCAATTGGTATCAGATCAAGGTCTCTCCTTGTTTAGGCTTCACCGCCTTGAGAGTAAAGATGTCGGCTAGTTATTTAGTGCACAATGACACAATTATTTTCGATGGCACAAATTATATGCTATGGAGAAATCTCATGCTTTCTAATCTTCGGACTTTGTGTCCAAATATAGAGCAATTTCTAGATGTACGTTTTTCTCCTCCGATGGATCTTCAAAATCTATCTATTGAGGATGAGAAAAATTTACATCTTGAAGCTCAAGTATCTAACAAAATCTTATTGTCTGTGAGCTCCATAGTTTATGTTTGCTTGATGGTTCAAAGTGCAAGACGTCTCATGAGATATGGACCAAGCTAGAAGAGTCATTTGGTGGGTCCATTTCACTTGAGGTTGAAAGTGAACCCAAGGAGCTCTCTTCACCTTCACATCATGAAGAGCTCCAAATTGCTTCCACATCCGGTCGTGATGATTGTTCAAGTTCTTCCACTTCACCAACATGTGACTTGTCACAAGGTAATGATATGGTGAGTGAAGAAATCATATGTGATGATGGTAGTCTTGTTCTTTGCACCAATGATTATATTTCTATAAATCCTATTGGTGTAGAGTGTTTGGATCTAAACACTTCTTGCAAGAAATTATTTACTCATTCTTGTGTTAAAGGTCCTTGCATATCTCCTAAAATTTGCTTGATTAAATTTTGTGATGATATGCTTGTCTCTAGTTGTGACCATGATCAAAATGACTCTATTTCCTCTAGTTGTTGTATGACTAATCATATAAAGGAAATTAAAGAAAAATTGGGTCACATAATTAAAGAAGAAATCAATAGAAGAACCAAGAAGGTTTATATCAAGAGAAGGCAATGCTATGAATGCCACGAGTATGGACATCTCGCAAGAGCTTGTCCTACACTTGAAAATGAAGAATGTGCTTCTATTGATGTTCCATCATCATCTACGCAAGTTCACATGTGCCTTATGGCAAGTGGTTCAAAGGTAACTCCTACTTTGAATCCCGACACATCTCCTTATGATGAGAGTGATGATGATGATGAGGATAATGAAGCTTTCTTGCATGAGATGGGAATTGTGTATGCCTCTCTTCGTGGTAATAATGATGCTCGTGCTAAAGTCGAACACTTAATGGAAACCTTGTTTGAACACAAGGAGACCATTAAGGAATTTAACTCCCTTGTTAATGAGGGGAAATGGAGATTCAATCTCCTCAAGCAAGAGCTATCCGAAGAGAAGCATACTAACTCTTCCCTATCTCAATCTATTAAATCTTGTGAGCTTGCTAATGCTAAATCTATTAATGATGCTTGTGCTACTAACTCTACTTCTTGTGAAGCATCTATATTAAAGGAGAATGTTGAGCTAAGGGCTCAACTTGAGTTGCTAACAAGCAATTATAAGAAATTGGAGGAAAGCCATGAAAATTCCTCTCGGGCTCTCATGGGGATCTCCTAATCTCTTATAATGGGCTAAAGTTACTCATGAGGCAAGTATCACTAAGGAAACATCTTGTGAGCCTCATTTTGACATTAGCACTACATTGAACCAAAATGCTATATTACCATGTGGTAGTCCTAGTAATTTGTCTAGGCATAATATTGCTACATCTTGTGATGAATTACTTGCTATGCTTTGTTGCTCTAACAATGAAGCTTCTACTTCCTCTAGTACTTGTATTACTACTAGGGATTTCTATTTTCGTGCCCCTGGTTCGTTAGTTGTACTCAGTTTTCCCCAGCCGCTTAACTTTTCCTCAGTTTTCCCCTCGCTCTAGTTTGAAACCCCTCGCAGACGCTCAGACGGGAGGGTTGCGGTCTGGTCAGAGGCCTTAGACCGTTACCGGTGACGGCTAGGGAGCCGCGGTGGTTGTGAATGGACCATTGCTTTTGAATTGTGTTGACTGTTGACCCAATGAGACACGTCGGACTGGTGGTCTGTCACTCACCCAAAGCTTTCCCCTCCGCCCGAGACTGGAAGAGCTCACACACCTCCACTAGATCTAGATCTACCCCTATGGCGGTAGAGTTTGTACATCCGTCTAATGTGCCGATTATGCCCCTCAACAGCGGAGAAGATTGGGAATCGGAGGGATCTAACGCATGGATTCCATCTGGGTAAGCATCGTCTGCCTATGTGAATTAAGAGTACGCGGTTTTTGAGCGCGAATCGTTGTTGCTCAACTAACTGCGTTGCTTTTCGAACAGGATTGATCCAGCGCTGGCTTTTCGGCTGGTGGTTAGGCTGGATACTAGCTTTTTGCGTGATTCTGAGCGCAATGTGAGCGGATTTTACATCCCAGCGGTGGTTGCAACTACCATCTCGTTGAGGGATTTAAAAGATAACATCTGCGCTCGGTACACCTGGGGCGCTGGCGATTCAGTTGATTTCCAATATTTCAACAACACGGAGGGAAGATTTGTTCCACTAATTTCTAACGACGATCTGGGAATTCTTTTTGCTTTAAATGATTCTTGCCGTGTCGGTAAAATTCGAATCCATGTGGACAGGGTCCAGGCATCATCTGGTGTTGGGGCATCATCATGTGGTCGGGCATCATGTCTCTCTAGTGTTGCTGCCTCTGCTAATCGTGTGCGCCGCCCCGCTCCTTGTAGGTCCACAGCAGCACCATCTGTCCCCAGTGCTAGTGGTAGCCAGATTGTTCCTGCGGTCGATGTGGAGGACGATGCAGAGATTGAGGATCCGTCTCCTCAAGATGATGAGGATGAGTTGATGTTTCCTGAATTGGTAGATCGATGTGGTAAGCAGGCAATGGAGGATCAATACATGGAAGATATTGCACAAGGTGCCAGATTTGATGACACTGATGATGAAGAGAAGGATGAGAACAATGACAGCCTTGTTTTAGCCGATTACGAAGATGATGACTTGCCAACAATTGAGTGGAACAGGGAGGATCCTCAGCTTGCAGAAGGCACCGTATTTCAAACGATGATGGACTGCCGTAATGCAATTACTACATATTGCATTCTCACCAAGAATGATTATGAGGTTATTAAAAGTGAGCCAGGTAGGTTCACAGTTAAGTGCCCATACAAGAGGTGTAGGTGGAGGCTGCATGCATCCACAATGCTCAGAAGCACCGTGGTTCAGGTACTACGCCAACCAGTTGTGTATTTTAGATCACGGTGTAAAATTTGTTAACTGTTACTGACATCCCTTATAATTATGTTTCAGATAAAGAAGAACTCGATCGACCATACTTGTCCACCTCGAGCGGGAGCGCCAGAGGAGAAATCAAAGCTAGCGAAGACTAGGTGGTTGGCAGATGCAATCATAGATTGGCTGAGAGAAACTCCAACACTTGGTCCAACATCACTCATAAAATTGATATATGATAAGTTTACTATAAACATACCTTACATGAGGATGTTCTATGCAAAGGAAATGGCTCTTGACAGGATAAATGGTCCATGGAATGAAAGCTTTCAGTTGCTTTACACTTTCAAAGTTGAAGTGGAGATGGCTAGTCCAGGCAGTGTTGTAGCGATAGACAAGCATACAGTTCCCTACAAATTGAAAAGCGGGAGGATGATGCAGAATGAATGTTTTAGAAGGGCTTTTGTTTGTTTCAAAGCTCGCTGGAAAGGCTTTCTGGATGGTTGCAGGCCTTATTTGGTCGTGGATGCAACAGCTCTTCATGGCAGGTTTAAAGGACAGCTAGTTGCTGCTACTGCAATTGATGGACACAATTGGATGTTCCCTGTTGCTTATGGAGTTTTGGAGGTTGAGTCAGAGGAAAGTTGGACTTGGTTTCTGCAGAATTTGCGCGACCTTATAGGTCATCCACCAGGACTTACTATCCACACAGACGCTTGCAAAGGTTTGGAGAGTGCAGTAGAAGCGGTATTCCCTGGAGTGGAGCATAGGGAATGTATGCGACACTTGGTACATAATTTTACAAAGAAATTCAAGGGTAAAGTTTATACTGACAACCTATGGCCAGCTACATACACATGCAGTATTAGGAAGCATCTGTTTCATTTGGAAGTGTTGTATAAACAAAAAACTGGGGTGAAGGAGTACTTGGATGAACATCATGGTAGGGTGTGGTCAAGAAGCCAATTCAATGAAATTTGCAAGGTAGACTATGTAACAAGTAACCTTGCGGAGAGTTTCAATGCAAAGGTCAAGTCATTGAAAGGGCTTATGCTATGGAAAATATTTGATAAGATTAGGCAGATGATCATGATAAAAATCGATCTGCGTCAAAGAATTGCAGCCACAAAATATGTTGGCCATCTCATGCTCCCATCTTTGATTAAGTCTTTGCATGCCAGGGCAAAACAATTGAAGATGAAATGCATCAGAAAAGGAATGGAGGCTGAGGTAACCTACACTGACAGTAAAAATAGGCAGTGGAGGTATCCAGTGAGTTTGGTTGATAGGACATGCCATTGTAGGCGATGGCAGATCCGTGGGATACCCTGCATACACGCATTGTTTTTCATGAGTGTTATAGCGGGTGCAGAAGGTGAAGTTGATCAGTATGTGTCAGAGTATTTCTCTGTTGCCAAATTTAGGGCTGCATATGCTATGAATGTTCCTACCTTGTTGGGAAAAGACCAATGGATGAAAGTCGATCCAGGCTTCAAACTGTACTCTCCAGTTTTGACTAGACCGGCAGGTAGGCTGAGGAAGAATAGGATCAGAGCTAGTGCAGAAGGTGGTCCACCGATTCGACGACATAAGTGCAAACGTTGTGGAATCCCTGGACACATTGCTAGGCTTTGTAAAAATCCAGTTGACCCAGATTTTGGAATGGAAGATCAGGCAGGAGCAGCAAATGCAAAGGAGAATGAAGCAGCAATTCAACATGAGGAGATTGAAGCAATGGATCATGAGGAGATTGAAGCAATGGATCATGAGCTGCTTGAACCGATGGATCCAGAGTAGATTGAACCGATGGATCGAGAGCTGCTTGAACCGATGGATCAAGAGCTGCTTGAACTGATGGATCGAGAGCAGAGGGAACAGATGGATCGAGAGCTGCTTGAACCGATGGATCGAGAGCAGAGGGAACAGATGGATCGAGAGGCCTTTGAAGCAATGGATCGAGAGCTGCTTGAAGCATTTGAAGAAAATGCATTAGAAGAAAGAGCACAAGCTTCGCATGATATGGTTGTCTCGGTCTTGGCACAACCCGAAGAGAAGAAGAAGAAGAACAAGAAAGATGGCAAAAGGAAGGTAGACACCGGTAATATCCCTGGTAGGGTTACCCGGAGTAAGGTGGTGGACCCAACGAGTCACACCAGGAGCAAGAGAAAGATTGTATTTTAAACAATTAATTTGAATTTGTATGAACAATTTGTATTGGGGATCCCTTTGTATTGAATTCGAACTAGTGTGACGTTCCCAAGTTTGTATGTGGAATAATCACAATAATGTATGTGTTATTTGCTTGAATAAGTTCCTAGTCCATGAGCTACTAGCTATAGTTCATCGCTTGAGTTTTCCTCACTTTTCCCCCTCTTAGTGACTAAACTCAAAAAATATAGTTTTGGGTTTATTTTAATTCATAATAATTCAAAACATGGTGGAACATTCCCATGGAGTCTTGTTATGTTACCTACAACCTAGAGAAATAATAATGGAAAAGGAAATATAGAGATATGAAGTTTCCCTTTCCCAAAACCACTTCCTAGTCCATGAGCTACTAGCTATGAAGATGCAGGGCTTTCTACTCAACACACCTCCCAAATGCCCACAATGCTCACAAACTTTGCCCAAATGAGTCCAAATTCGTCACACTTGTGTATCTTTGAATTGCAAACAATATCACATCGACCAAAATGTACTATATTGTTCAAATAACACAATCTAACAATTTTTATGCCAAAAGCTTCAATTTCCCTTACTCCCTTTATTATTTGGGTGCCCCTGTTTTACTTAGTTTTACTCAGTTTTCCCCCTCCGGGTCCACTTGTTTTATTCAGTCCTACTCAGTTTTGCCCTTCCGATAAATATTTCCTCACTTTTCCCCCTCTTAGTTCTACTCAGTTTTCCTCCCTTGTACTCACTGGCTGATCTCTGATTGGTCGAGATGTATTTCACACGAATCTTGGTTGGTTGATAGCTCAACGCACGCTTGCACCGTTGGATCATTTATGATCGGACGGCCTGTCAACCCTGGCGGTCGCGGTGGCGCGGATCTGCAGAGCACATACCTACCAACCCTGGCAGTCGCATCTTCCTCTCTTACTCTGGCGGTCGCGGCGGCGCGGATCTGCAGCATGCGTGCGTGCGGCGGCGCGGATCTAACCGTGCGGCGGCGTGGATCTAAGAGTGCCGGTGAGGATCTAACCCTCAGAAATAGTTGAAATGTCTCTCTCTATCTCACTTTCGTTTATCTTCTCAGATCTGTTGATGATGAAGAACACCAAGACGGTGGCCATGCCGACAGTGCTCACCGATGCCAAGACGACTGAAGCCATCGCCTACAACATCGCTGCGACGGCGCAGATCCAGCCTTCAATGTCGGAGCCTGCCGATGTCTCACTTCCGTTACCCTCCTCAGATCTGTTGCTGATGGACACCAAGACGGCGGCCATGTCGATAGTGCTCATCGATCGTCTTGAAGCCATCGCCTACAACATCGCTGCGACCTACAACATCGCTGCGACGGCGCAGATCCAGCCTTCAATGTCGGAGCCTGCTGATGTCTCACTTCCGTTGCCCTCCTCAGATCTGTTGCTGATGGACACCAAGACGGCGGCCATGTCGATAGTGTTCATCGATGACAAGACGATTGAAGCCATCATCCACAACATCGCTGCGACGGCGCAGATCCAGCCCTCCTCCATGTCCGAGTTTGGGGATGGCGCAGATCCAGCCCCCTCAGCCGCTCGTCGTCCAGGCCCTTCTAGCCCATCGGTGCGCGGCCGTGTTTGACGCCGCAAATTGGGATAAATTATGATAAATTTGTATTTTTCAATTTCAATTTGGGATAAAATTGTTCGAACTACTACCTCCGTGTCAAAAAAAGCTTCTCCACTTTCTCGATGTGTCCATGTACATCCGAATGTATGATTTTAATTCTATCCCAACTTGATTGGGAAGATTGATATGTATTTGATCCGAGAGGCTGGTACATGCTTTCACTTTTGGGATCCCTTCACTTTTATAAGATGTTCATGCATGAAAATTATCGCGCGCATTACTTAGCACAACTAGGAAATTGTACGACAAAATACAGTGGTTAGAGCCACACCAAAATACAGTGGTTAGAGCCATCTACTGAATAACAATTCTATACTATCTAAATCATCTACCACAACCACATAACTGCTAGGATAGGGATGACACCTAATAAAACTGCCCAGATGAATCTACTTTTCGCCTCTCCCATCACTTGAAGTTCATGTTCTAGATTTTCTACCACTTGATCAAATACGGCAAGATCTGACTCAAGTATCAACTTCTCCTTGCGAATAAGCTCTGAATTCTTCTTTTCTTCCTCCACAGTATGCTTCAGCTCGAATATCATCAGGTTTTTACGGGCCAATTCATCACCTAAATTGGCCACCTTCTCCTCCAAATCCATCCTCTGGCTACACCACTGGGTTGATTCATCTTGGTATGCAATGTACCATGGATCATCGGCTTGCCTGGCGAACTGTAACAATAATGGAAAAAAGAACAACTGAAATCACTCCAACAGGCCATGGCGGCACTTCAAATTCAACGGTAATACAGAGAGCAGAAGCTAGATACCTGCACTTCCAACGAGGTAGGAGAAGTAGAACGTGGCCACGACATGATTGAATCCCCACCCTCGCCGGTGTACCCGCTACGACCAGCCATTGAGGACTATTTCGTACCTGCAAACTCCAAACAAATTACGGGAACCGAATCGATTAGGGGGCGGGGGAGGCGGAAGCGGAGGTCGTCGTGGGCGGCGGATCTGCTTGCAGCGGAGCAAATCCCGGTCATCGTGGGCGGCGGATCTGCTTGCAGCGGACATTCCTGCGGTGGGTACAATGCGTGCTGACGAAACAAGTGCTGGAGCCGTGGTTGACGTGCAGCGCCGCAGTCCGTCCGACGCCGCCGGGGAACAGAGCCGGCGGCGCGACGAGGCGCCGGCGATGGCTGCTCCGTCCGAGGGTGGGGAACGAGCTGCCAGCGGTTCTCCGATGACTAATGAGATGCACAACACTAGGTTCCAGCCATGTTTAGCACAAGATTCACTTTAGATTAAGCTGCGAAAATAGTCACCTGCTGGGTCTAGCTTAAGAAAAATTAATCAGCGAACTTGTTGCTTCTCTCTAACTAAAAGCAGGGATATATGCCTTTTCACTTAGGGCGACCCCAGCGGTCATTGGCTGAGGCGGCCCCACAGAGCGACTCTATATGATTTTCTCTAAATAAATAGACGACCCCATCGGTCATTGGCTGTGGAGGCCCCACAGAGCGGCAATATATGATTTTCTCTAAATAAATTGACGACCCCACTGGTCATTGGCTGCGGCAGCCCCACAGAGCGGCAATATATGTCTTTTCCTGAAAATTACACGACCCCATTGGTCATTGGCTGCGGCTACCCTATAGAGCGGCCCCATTTGTCATTGGCAGCACCGCGTATACAATCAGGAAATAAAACGGCCCACACGTCAGCGATAGATGGATGGCTGCTCCGACGTGTCTCCTGACCCTACCCGTCAGCACCATTCAAAAGCATCGGTCAATTCACAACAACCGCGGCTCCCTAGCCGTCACCGGTAACAATCAAGGCCTCTGACCAGACCGCAACCCTCCCGTCCGAGCGTCTGCGAGGGGTTTCAAACTAGAGCGAGGGGAAAACTGAGGAAAAGTTAAGCGGCTGGGGAAAACTGAGCACAACTAAGGACCCGAGGGCACGAAAATAGAAATCCCTTACTACTAACCTTGTAGAGGAAATCAAAGAGCTCAAGGCCCAAGTCACTAGTTTGGAGAAAGACTTGGAGAAGCATCATGAAGGGAAATCCACACTCGATAATATTTTGAGTGTGCAAAAATCCCCTAATGACAAGAGTGGACTTGGATTCAACTCCAATGACAAGAACAAGTCCAAGAGCAACAAGAAGAAGAAGGGCCAAGACCAAGTCAAGAATTTGGCCAAGATTGTTTGCTTCAAGTGCAATATTGAAGGGCATCATGTGAGATCTTGCCCATTGAAGAAAAAGCACTTAAGTGAGAAGTAACAAGGGAAGCGGCCACAAGGTCAAGATCAAGCACGACCTCAAGTTGAAGATAGGCCACTTCCCAAGAAGAAACAAGATGAAGCTTCCCAAATCAAGAATTCAACGAAGAAGAGAAAGGGAAGCACTTGTTGCTATATTTGTCGTGAGAAGGGGCACTTTGCTTCTTCATGCTTAAGCGGTACCTTATCTAATCCTATAATTGTTGATTATGATTATTCTCTTAGGAAAGATAAGGATGGTAATGTGTTTGCCAAGTTTGTTGGAACTCAAAGTGGTGCCAATAAAAGGACCATTTGGGTTGCCAAGCCTATTGTGACTAACCTCTTAGGACCCAACTTGGTTGGGGACCAACAAGCTAAAACTTGATCAATAGGTGATTGTGGAGGGCATTGGAGACTTGGCTACCTCATGAAGAATTAAGGGATCTTCATTAATTTTATTTCATCAAGCCAATTCATTGACACTATCATCTTATATCCATTGTGCCTCTTTGCGGTAACTTGTACTTAACCTCTTTACATTGTAAGTTACTTGCCCCTTTGCATGTTTTGGTTTTGTACCAAGTATGTGTATGTATATGTTGTTCCTTATACCTACTTATCTTGTGTATTCAAGTAGGTGTTGGTTGTTTGGCACATCATATACTTGTGTGTTTGCTTTGAGCCTCTAATGCATCTTTATGGTATCTTATTTGGCTCTTATCGAGTGATTAATGGAACATCCCATTTTGGGGGAGTGATTTGCCATTGGCATCTCACAATCCTATAAATGTGTGCACATGAGTAATACCACTTAGTATTGATATTGCAAAATTATCTAGTCACTATGTGGTATGCCATGCTCATGAGAGATTCAAATTTTATATCTCCATTAATTATCTCTAGTTGGATTTTATTTGCCTCTTGTAGTAAAGAATTGAATATCACATTATGGGGGAGTAATATGCCTTGTGCATATCACAAGCCTAGGAAATGTGAACATTTGAGGTATTGCCACTTAGAGTTGATATTGTTAATTATCTTGTTCCTAGGTGGCATGTTTGCTCAAACAAGCTCCATTCTTTCTTAAAACATTTTGTTGCTCATTTCTTTGGTCTTGGTTTGAGTAAGAATTCTTGGTGCGGTTTCACTCAAATATATTTATATATATATATCATAAGTAGGAAGCCATTTGCTTCTAGTTACTCTAATCATTGCTTTGCATGATTGTTTGACTATTTTTGGAGCTACCAAGAATCCTTTTTCGTGCATGATGCTTAATTTGAATATTTAACCATATGCCTTTTATTGTGAAGTTGATCTTGAATATCTTTGCAATACACCACCGGAAAATAATTCCAATATGAACTTCTTGTCTTTGACAATTGGTATTCGTATATATGCGTGGTAATTCCTCTAGATCATCTTCACCTTGGAATTTGCCTCTTATTGCCCATATTTCTTGCCAAGAAATTATTTTAACTCCCATTGTCTTATTGCCTTCTTGAGGATCTTTTTTACTTGACTTTGTCTCATCTCTTGATCCCCATCAAGTGTGTGTTGTTGTAAGATAATCCTTTTCTTTTCGGTACTTGTGCCATTGTGAAAAGTGTAGAGGGTTTGGTTTATTTGTTGGAACCTTGCTCTTTTGGGAGTTAGTTATCTCATTCCTTCTTCTATGATTTATTTGCTCGAATGAGATAAATTGTTGAGCATGCTTTTATTTATTTATTCTTTCATGCTCAATAAGTTGTTAGGTTTATTTGTTGAATTTTATGAATAAATCATTTGTTGATTTGTTCCCTTGATATCATTTGGACAAATAACGTGTTTTCCACACCTTTTTTACTTCGTTGTACTCTTGGTGATTTTGTCTAAATTGTATCTTCTTTGGTTCTTGAAAGCTAGGTGCATGCATACTCTCTTTATGTTTAATTTTGTATCTTGGTTGCTTTATTTAATCCAATATATATGTTATACTCCATCAAATCCTAAATGGCTAAGATGTGCATGAAATTCAAATTTCATCTCTAACTATGCACATATTTATATGGAGTCTATCATATGTATTGTGGTTAGTCTAACCACTTTGGACCCAATAAGTTTGGGGACCAAGATGTACTTGAATGATGTCTTAGGTACATTGGAGATGCAATGGATGCTTGTCTCGTTTATAAGGAAGTTGTGATCACCATATGATTATTGGAGCCAAGCTAGGATGACCGGCGAACTCTTATCTACTACATCACACCATTGCTATCTCGGTAACAAGTATAACATTCATGTATACTTTTCTAGCATCCCAACTCTTATAGGTTGGTTCTTGGAATGATAACATTTATTTGCAAATGTTGCGGTTCTTGCAAAGGTCTTATAAAGAAATATCTTTATTTCATATGTGAGCAAGTTGAGATGATTGCATATGATGGGAAGTATATAAAATCATGTTTATGATTCACCAATCCCAAATATGCCCTTTTAGCAATTTATTGCATATTAATTCCTCAACGCTCTCTCATGTGCAATATAGATAATGTTGCAAGTTGTACCCTTCTTTATTATGCTTGTTGCCTTTCAAAGCATCCCGACTATCTTTTGATCCCTTATTGCTAGTTGTGATGGCTTTGATGATTTTGCGTGGGGAGTTTATTAATATACCATAATGGAAAATGGAGCCTTAAGCTATATATGCTTTCTAGCAAAGCTATTTGGTATATTCTATGACTCCCTCTTGGATATCAATTCGCTCCTTAAATCAACTAACCTCTTGTGTATACATGTTCCTTTGTGGATTGTTCATCATGATTTTTTTTCACTTAGAAATGTATATGCATAGAAGTGTTAATATCTTCCGTTGATATCCTCATTCTTTGCCGACCATCTTTCTTATTCATTTGGTTTTTAATGGCGTTGGTAAGAACTTGATTTATGAGTGCTTGTTTATTCATTTTGCTTCTTCTCGCACTCATATCTCGTGAATCGTTTTTGGACTAAAGCTCAATTTGATAAGCGTATTGACTCTTTTGTGTATCTCGTGCTTATGGGTATTTTAAATAATATAGAGGGAGTGAGGATTCCATGTTTGTGCATATTGTATTCAATGCAAAAAATTTAAATTTGTGCACAAACCTTGGGGAGCTTCCTTATTTCATTTAAAGCACTTTTTGGCTCTTATCATCACTTCTTGTTGTGTCCAATTGGTTCTTTGAGTCTCTTGATTGCTTGCTTGCTTCATTCATTGAAGCTTCCTTCACTATGTCATCTTTTTGCAATCTTTGATCCTCAATATGGTTTGACTTCCTCCAAATATTGTTAATTTAATAAGTGCATATGATTTCACTCATTTTTATGAGAAATGCACATCTTGGGGAGGAACTCATACTATATTGGCCTTCTAAATTCCTTCATCCATTTTGGCAATCGTTGCCGATGGGGGAGAAGTTTAGAGGGTTTAAGGGAAATGGTTTTTATACTTAAGTTTGGTTTATGCTTAAGTGTTTACCTTTCATGCATCTCTTCTTTGTTAGATGTTTTGCATGGTTGAATATATAGTGTAAACTCCATCAAAGGTTTATCTTGACGATATACGCAATAAAATTCAAGTTCATCACACGTGCATATATTGTGGGGGAGTTTGCTCTATATATTTTGGTTGTACTCACATCAACCATATTCATTGTAGTTTATGTGAGTACAATTGGTTTTGATATGCGGTAGTAGCTTCGTGTTACTTGACCATATCAAATACAACCTCTTGTATGCAAGTTATTCTCAGATAAGTTGCATATTAGTTTCTTTTATTCATTATATAAACCCTCTTATTGAGATTCTCATCAATTACCAAAATGGGGGAGATTGTAAGGGTAAATTGCCCCTAAGTGTGTTTTTGGTAATTAATGACAATCCTTATGGACTAATGTTTTCATTGAGCTTTTTATGAAGGAATTGTTCATAGGAATTGCTTGAAGTCCATGTGTTGGATTCAAGGCTAAGAATTCTTTATGTGGCTCAAGATATTGTTATGGAGCATGAGAAGATACATTGTTGACCAAGACAAAGATCAAATAATGAATTCTAGATTGGTCAATACATGAAGCATAAGGAATGTGCCACATGGGACCAATCGGTCTTGTGGTATGGTATGGTTTGTCAATTATGCTTTGTGAACTAACCCATTACATATGTGTGTTTGTGTTGTCTATGTGGGTTAGGTATTGTGTCATGGATATGCATCACTAGTGAGATTTCATATAGACCATGAAAGGATGACATCAAGTGGTGGTTGTCATCAAGGTTGCGAAGTGCAAGTTTCAAGATAAGCATCTCGAGAAGATCATATGCTTGAAGCTTGTCATCCATTTGATGATAATGGAATTGTGAAGACATGCCTTAGTGAAGGTATCTCATAGTGGTGTATGTCGGAGCATATTGGAAGTCTTCACGAAGCAACAATGATCAAGTGAAGCATTCCGTCTTGATGGAAGCATGAAGCATCATCATCAAGATCAAGCGGGGTGCGCAAGGCAAAGGTTTTTCCTTGCTCGGTTTTCCTTTTACCGGTCTCAAGGTGTTTGTTGGGAGACCGGGTTATAGGATAGATAGCCGCACTATCAAGAGGGGCTTTCGGTCGGGTAACTTGATCACATCGTCTTAGGGAGCTCAAATCTTCGCATACTTTGCATCTTCCTAATTTGTTGGTTCTTGGTGTTTCTCCATGTGAGGTTCTTGTGCTTGTTGCTAGCTTTCCAACAAGTCCAAGTACATCGAAAACGGAATCCGTATGTATCTTTTATCGCGTTTTCGAGTTTGGAGGTTTTACCGGTTCTTTCTTAAAAGAGGTTTTCACCTCATCTCATTTGGTATTTTATCTCTTACTACTTCTTGGGTTTTATGGTCTCCATTGGATAGATATTTTTCTTAGCTTTTCAAAAAGCCCAAGTTTGCTAAAATCGGAGTTCGGATGTGAAAGTTATCGCATTTTTCGTGAGGTTATTTTCTGTCGGTTTCAAGCTCGGTTTGAACCGGAAATTCAACCGGAATTTCAACCCGAAATTCAACCGGGAATTCAACCGAGAATTTCCGGTCCAACCGGAAATCAACCGAAAACCTTCTAGACTGATTTCTTCTAAGCTCGGTTTAAACCAAAAATTCAACCGAGAATTCAACCGAGAATTTCTGGTCCAACCGAGAATTCAACAGGGAATTCAACCGGAAATTTCCGGTCCAACCGGGATTTCAACCGGAAATCCAGTTTCGCCCCAAACGGCTAGTTTTCTTTGAGGACTATAAAAGGGGGTCTTCTTCCCCAAATGTTTTAGAGCTCTTGAGCACGAAATACACCTCCATTGTTGACCCTCTTGAGCTTGCTCCCTCTCTCTTCCCTCCAATGATTCTTGCATATTTTTGAGGGATTTGGAAGAGGAGATCTAGATCTACAACTCCACCAATCAATTCCCCCTCTAAGTGAGGGGAACCCATTGGATCTAGATCTTGAGGTCATTGGTTGACCTCCACCCTTCTTCTTCCTCTCTAACTCCTCCATAGCATTTGTTGCCTTGGTGGGATTTGGGAGAGAAGGATTTGAGCACTTCCTCTTGTGTTCTTGCTTTGCATCCTTGCATAGTGTTGAGCTCTCCATTACGATTTGTTCGAGTGAGAGACTGTGAGCTTGTTACTCTTGGAGGGTGACCTCCTAGTTGGCTTGGTGGTTGGTGCCTCGGTGACCTCTTAGTGGAAGATTGTGAAGAGGCCCGGGCTTCCCCTTCGTGGGAGTTGTGAAGTGGTTGTGGAGCTTGCCATCTCCGGAGTGGAGGAAAAGCTAACCATAAGAAGGGGTCCCTAGCTTCGTGGGGGGCTCGGAGAAGAAGGTGAGCCTTCGTGGCGTTCGGGGGCCTTCGTGGTTACCCGCATCTCTCCAACGGTGATTAGCTTACTTTATGTAAGTGAACATTGGGATACATCTTCGTCTCCGCGTGCCTCGGTTATCTCTATACCCGAGTTTATTTCCTTGTGATAGCAATCGTGCTTGAAGTACTCATATCTTGTTTATCACTTGTGAAATATATCTTGTGCTATCTTGCTTTTATTTAGTTGTTGTTGGTGCACTTAGTTGAGCCTAGCATATTTAGGTTTTGTGTTTGAAGAAAATAAACGTTAGTTTAATTCCGCATTCCTTCAAGCCAATTCCGTAATTGTTTTTAAAATCGCCTATTCACCCCCCCCCCTCTAGGCGACATCTCGTCCTTTTATTAAGTTCTGAAATTCAAGCCTTCCAACTGTACATGACTGAAGTTTTAAATAATTCTCCTTTTTCCTTTCTTACAATTCTAGGATCTTTGGGTAACCATTCGTAGGCTAGTCAAATCATGCCTAGTCCATTTGTCTGCAGAGCATTTCAGTTTATATTGTTGCTGAACCAGTGAGTAAAGATCTAGTGCACCTGGGCACCAGTGATTCTTGTTTTTTCAAATAAACTGAAAATCATATTTTTGAGTTTCAAAAAAAAACAAAAAAAATAGTCGCATGTAGCCAACCGTTTGTCCCACCAACGTGCAAAACATCTTGTTCAAATACTTTGTGTTTTGGGCTACACAAAAATGAGAAAAATCTAGATCTGAGTATGTATATTTCAAATCTATAATTTTTATCAGATTTTGTTAATTTTGTGTAGCTCACAATACAAAGAATTTCATAGTAAATTTTGTATACTTATAGATTATGTCATTAACTATATCCTAATTTATTTTCATAATTTTTAAAAAATTTAAAACTGAAAACTATGATTTGTTTTTTTTTAAATGGAGAGAGCACTAAAGCCCGAGAGCCAAAAGCATTTTCCGCTGAACATTTATTTATATAGTTATATAGTGTCGCTTGGACAACATGGTTCTATCAACAAAGTGGATGGGCTCAGCATGTCTGCCATCATGCTCTATTAAGAATTGGTCCTAAACTGTCATTTAAGGCATAATCATGAGCGCGGCGTGCGTATTGCAGCAGGGCAGCCAGGGCTTTACGGGCCTCTTTGGGCCTGGTGTGCTCCGACAGCTCTGTCCGGTCGATGACCGTAGTTCGGCGGTGGAGGTGGGTCCCTCCCGCACGGCCGCTGTTGTTCTGTGTCTCGGTGATGTCGTGTACCTCCATCGTACAGGTCTCGCACCAGTGGCCTCGAAGAGACGGTGATGGGGACTACAAGACCGTGGTGGCGCGTGCTAGTGGGCGGTGAAGTTTGGTGGTGGTGCTCCATTGAGCCTGGGTTTTTTATGGGCGGGGGTCGGAAGAAATCCCTGTCAGCTTGTCTGACCCTGGCGCGGTGCCGCTTTCAAGTGGCTCCATTCCTTCGTGAAGGGCGTTGTGGGAAGCCTTTATCCACTCTACTTCGAGCCGGGGGAAACCCTAGGACCATCTGGTCCGGGCAGCAACGGCGTGTCAACGGCGTCTTCTTGAAGGTGGTGCTTGGCTCTGGGCGCTTCGGAATGCTTGGGTCATGGTGGGAGAAGTTGGAGGGCGTAGCGATTGCGGGTCTACGTTGCTTTGTCGATTCGTCATTTTTGTCATTTTTTTTCCTTTTGGGCATGTTTCTGTTGTTGCTCCAGTATTTTTCTTGTTTCGAACTACTGTATTGGTGTGGTTGCTATATTAATATAGCGGGGCGAAAGCCTATTTCGAGGAGGCATAATCATGAGCTGATATTACATGGAAGAGATAACCGGTACACATTTTTCTAGCAAGGTTCTGTATGTTGGTTGTGCTGTTGTTGTATCCTGAGGTTATGAGATAGTCGGGGAACTTCGGTGCTGCAAGTATTGTATAAGATCCTCTAAACTGAGACTGTAAGCTTTGAAGGTACTAAGACCTTAGGAACATATGTTCAACTGTATGCACCTTGAGGGATGTTTATCGCCCTAGATCACGTTTAGTTATTTCTTAATTGTAACAAGCTGAAATTAGAGGTGGCCCTTGGATTCAGTGATACCCCCGCTCGATTTTTTTTGGCCATTGCGCTTAGGGACAAACATGATTCTTTTCCATAAATATACACGAAAATGTCGTTAGCTGACTCAATCACTATG
This sequence comes from Dactylis glomerata, assembly GCA_007115705.1. Classification (NCBI taxonomy): domain Eukaryota; kingdom Viridiplantae; phylum Streptophyta; class Magnoliopsida; order Poales; family Poaceae; genus Dactylis; species Dactylis glomerata. Next base: position 9,383,477 of record QXEO01000734.1, read on the forward strand.
GAGAAGAAGAGACGGAACTAATTAGGAGCGGAAATGGCATACATTTGTAAACGCTATCGAGGAAAGAATTCATGATATATGTGAGATTAAAAGTTACTACAGGTTGGTCACATCCCTGTTGATGATTATTCATAGATGGCCACGATGTGTCATCCATACCTCCTAAACCCCGACAGAGGTTAAAATAGAATGTTCACTGTTGCTGGGATTGAGAGTCTACATTGATCAAATTCAACACGCTTTCTCACAAAATATAATGCCCAATTAGTCCATTTTTCTCTTCTGTGGCAACGCATGAGAATATAAAAAATCTTGAAGATCCATATGCACTAAAAGAATACACGTCGTGAAAAAAGATAAGCACACGCCCCCGAACCCTAGAAACGCCGCCGCCGGATCTTCTACCTAGTTGCTCCTCCGCCGCTGCCGCCGGCCTTGCCGCGGTGGCGGCAGCCCCGGCCACCGAAGGCGGTGTAGGGAATGCTCGCGGTGGACGCGGATGGTGGCTGGACGTCGGCGGCCGCCCCTGGTGGATTCTGGGGGCGCGGGTCGCCGGTGCGGTGCGGTACGCTGGGGTGGCGGCCTCGGGCTTCGGTGGTAGCCTGCAGGGTACGGTGCGGTGCGGTGCGGCCCGCGCACCCGGCTGGCTTGGCATGGTGCAGTGCGGCAGCTGAGCCTGGCCATGCTACAAGGTCTCCGGCGGTGCGACGGCGCGAGAAGTAAGCCGGAGCGGTGATGGCGCCAAGTTGACACGGGAGGTTTTCTTCAATCTTTGGAAGTATTCTTCTTTAGTCCCCGGCAACGGCGCCAGAAAAACAGCTTGATGGCGCCAAGTTGACGCGGGAGGTTTTCTTCAATCTTTGGAAGTATTCTTCTTTAGTCCCCGGCAACGGCGCCAGAAAAACAGCTGATTGCCTAGTTGACAGTCAGTCCTTGTGCGTGGTGAATGACCAACCCGTTGGGAACCCCAAGAGGAAGGTGTGATGAGTATAGCAGCTGGTTTTCCCTCAGTTAAGAAACCAAGGTTTATCGTTCTTGGAGAGGAGAGACAAACGACTGAAGGTGATGCAGACTGGCTTAATAGCACTCCAACAAGGGCGCACTTGTTGACTCGTCTTCGGCCAGTAGCAACGCGGAACCTGCACACAACACAACCGAGTACTTTGTTCCCAACTTACGATGAGGTTGTCAATCTCACCGGTTTGCTTGAAACAAAGGTTATGAGCGTATCGAGTGGAAAACAGTAGAGTATGCGAGTAAAGTAAACAGTGCGAGTAAAGTAAACAGGTGATAGCAATATGATGGAAATAGGACCGGGGTCCACAGTTCACTAGTGGTGTCTCTCCATAAGATAAACAACACATGCTGGGTAAACAAATTACAGTTGGGCAATTGATAGAATAAAGATAAACGTGATATGTCAAAAAGATCACTATGAGATTTACTCTGGGCATTACAACAAAATACATAGACCGCCATCCAACTGCATCTATGACTAATAATCCACTTGTGGCGAATCAATCCGAGAACTCCACAAGTATTAAGTTGCGAACAACAGATAATTGCATTAAGCAAAGTGTGTAATGTAAACAAAGCATATGCCCTTGAGCATATGAATGTTGTTTTCTCCCTAGTAGCAACAGAACATCTACAACCTTAGAGGTTTCTGTCACTCCCCCAGGTTAAATAGAGGCATAAATCCACTATCGAGCATAAATACCCCCTCTTGGAGTCACTAGCAACTACTCGACCAAGATAGCTACTAACAATGGAGAGCATGCAAGATCATAAACAACATAGAGATAATAAAAGATAATATTCAGTACAGCAACTCAATCATAAACACCAATATTCATCGGATCCCAACAAACCAAACATGTAGAATTACATAACGGTGATCTCAATCATGTAGGACAGCTCATGAGATCTAAACATGAAGCACATGGTGGAGAAGACAACCATCTAGCTAGTGCTATGGACCCATAGTCCAAGGTAGACTACTCACTCATCACTCCGGAGGCGAGCATGGCGATGAAGAAGACCTCTGGTGGCAATTCCCCTCTCCGGCAGGGTGCCGGGAAGAGCTTCTAGACCCTCCCGATCTCGGGTCGACGGCGGCGGCGGATCGCGATGTGTTTCTGGAAAATTGATCGGGTACTTAGGTTTTTCCCGTTGGGGGGTCTTTATAGGCGAAGGGGCGATGTCAGAGGAGGGCCCAGGCGCCCTCACGCCAGGGTGGCGTGGCCCAAGCCCTGGCCGCGCCAGCCCTGCGTGTGGGGCCCTGGTGGCCTCCCTCCTACTCTCCTTCGGATCTCTGGAAGCTTCCTGGTAAAATAAGACTTCAGGAACTTGTTTCGTCCAATTCCGAGAATATTTCCTGTGTATCACTTCTGAAACACAAAAACAGCAGAAAACAGGGAACTGGCACTGTGGCAACTTGTTAGTAGGTTAGTTCCGGAAAATGCATAAAAGTGCCACGAAGTGTAACGAAACAGTAGGCAAATGGTGTAAAAACAAGCATGGAGCATCAAAAATTATAGATACGTTGGAGACGTATCAAGCTTCCCCAAGCTTAACTCCTGCTCGTCCTCGAGTAGGTAAGTGATAACAAAAGAATAATTTTTGAGGTGACATGCACCTACACAATCTTGATCATATATGTAAGCATTTGTGAGCTGGGATCATAAGAACTTAAAACATGGGCATGAAGATATAATCTTGACAATAAGAAACTTAGCAACCATGTTGTAAACATGCAAATGAACACAAACAAAAGATCATGAAAATGAAACAATGAAAGTCAAACGTGTGTTCAAATCATAAGGAAAAACATACAAATAGTTTTCAGCTTGTCCTTCAAAGAGAGCAAAACATAAATGCATAGGACACCTTCAAGTTTAAGAGGGCGACTAGATACAAATAATTTAAGAACAAGTGAAACCAACAATATGAGTCAATCAATGAAAACTTTGGGACAATGCACATTATACTAAGAATGACAACTATGCTCTCTTATGGTGCATAAAGATAGAAGGTGGGGACTCAACATAAAAGTAGAAGAAAGGCCCTTCGCAGAGGGAAGCAGTGATTGCAAGTTTTATAACCTTCAAAAATTATGGTACTTACCGGCTTTGAGCTCTCATTGCCCCCATCATAAGCATCTTGAATGGTGAAAGTTAATGCGAGAACAATTATGATGCATATGCTTGACAAATCATAAGTTGAAAACCTCGTGCCCCGTGAATACGAGTACCCAAACCTCATGCTACTTTACTTAGAGTCCCAAGCAAGGCTCTTGTCATTGTAAATATATGCATATCATTGAGAACCGCCAATGGGGTACCTCCATGCCCGATGACATGGAACAAGCCCACACCAAAATGACAGGACAAGCAGACAATGAACACCTCGACATCTCTTTTATTTGCCATTTGTTTAGCTTTTTATTGTGAGATGCGTCGTCAAATGTTCACCATGGGTATGCTACAAATTTCCACCATGAATTATGCATGGCTTAGATTGGCGGCCCGGTGTTTCCCTAACACATATAAAAACTCCATGATCCCCACAAGATTCCCAATTCATTTCACACCGCGGGCATCCATAAACAAAAGATCACGATATCAACTCAAATAAGAAGTGCAATGTTGAAAGCTTGCCCATGACTGCATGGCTGGGCTAGTCTCCAACTTACAACTTGCAAGCATAACAACTCAACATAAGAGACCACAATGTCAAATTTTTAAGAACAGGAAAAAGTAAAGTGTGCCTTCCGGTTCGTGAGAGCTTTACTGACCGAATTTCGCATAACACTGGTAAGAGTTTAATTTGAAGAGAAGATAAAAGCAAGTCAAATTTACTTGGAATAGCAAATTGCTAGTAGGTATGTATGGTGGACACTTTGGAAAACTTTGGCTTTTAGGAGTTGGATGCACGAGTAGAGCTCATACTCAGTACAAGGCGAGGGCTAGCAAAAGACTGGGAGCGACCAACTAAGAGAGCAATAATGGCCATAATCATGCAAAGCGACAAAGCGACATTAAAAGAAGCATAAGATGGCATCAAAAGTCAAAAACTAAATGATCATAGAGGCTATTGGCGACTTTGTAAGAGTCTAACATGTGTGAGCATGCGCCAAGTCAACCCAAATAAAGCATCAAGGAGAAAACCAAAATAATGCTTCCATACAATAGAAAAAACGCATGATTTTTTCAAAGGCTCATTAAGCAATCTCAGTTATTTGAGACAAGTCATGCTACAGCAAAACCACTAAGCATACTATCAAAAAGACATCAAGCATGACATGAAAAAGCCTAAGCCGCAGTCTACACAAGCTCCTTCTTGTACCACTATTTTGCACAAAGCTTTTTCTCTTTTCCAACACCATTTGAAATTTTTTAAGACACCTCTTTTGATGAAAACCAATAAAGATCAGAGGCAAAAATACACCTTGATGAAAAGATATGACAAGGTCTGAACGCAAATCAAGGCGAAAACGAAAACCAAAAGCAGTAGCAGAAAAAGAAGAACACCCGGTGAAATTGTAAGAATGAAAACGAAGTGTTCTTGGCAAATGAAAACGAGTACATCTCCTCCAAAAGAAATTTGTTGGGGTCCAACCATTTATTGCAGCAAACAAATCAAACTAACAAAGAAAACTAAAACAACTGACGCTCCAAGAAAAACACATAGTGCATGAAGCAATAAAAATATAGTGTTTTGAAAGGTGACCTGATTTTTGCCGATGAAGAAGGGGTGCCTCGGGGGCATCCCCAAGCTTTGACGCTTGTACTTCTTGGATATTTCTTGGGGTGATGCATGGGCATCCCCAAGCTTGAGCTTTTGTCCATTCTTCAACTCATCTCATCATTCTCCAATCCCTACACTTGAAAACTTCCTTCATACAAAACTAAACACAATTCTATTAGCAACATTAGTGTAATCATAGCATATAATCAACCTCTTTTTTCTTCAGGTTTCAACTCAAAACCACCACATATAAAGCAAATACTACTGTAGCAACCTTCCCAAAAGTTCCGTGATCAAAAGAACTCAAAAGAAAGCGATAAAGTGGCAAACACAAATATTGGCAGAAATCTGTCAAAACTGAACAGCTGACAAAGGTCGAATTTTTGAGGGGTTTTCCGTTGCTCAAATCAAAAAGTGTTCAACTAAAGAAAGTTTGGATATAACCTGGGGCATATGCACAGGAAATATCAGGTCCAAAAGATATACAGAGAATTTATACGAATTTTTACGGTGCAGCACCGAAAACAGTTTCAGGACAGCAACATCCCCAAATCTTTACCTCACTCGAATTAGAGGCTTCTCTTGGCAAAAAAAAACGAAATAAACAAGATAAGGAGCGGTCATTACAGTAGTAATGACTTCCAAGACTCAAATAAAATAAAAAGTACTAGAAATAAAACATTGGGTTATCTCCCAAGAGTGCTTTTCTTTAACGCCTTTGAGCTAGGCGCAGAAAATTGCGAATCAAGTAACATCAAGTGATGAAGCATTAAGGTCAACTGCAGAGATCTTTTCGACAATGAAGGAAAATGTGTTCAACTGAGTTTTTTAAAATCCTTTATGATCACGCTTTGGCACACTACTTTCATCGAAAGGATTTTCAGGGCAAATCCAACTGGAATTCTTTTCCCAAGCATCATGAATTCCTATAAGTTCATAAGGTATTGGCACTCTAATATCATCGGGTGTACCAACAACCACCATAGGTGAGCCGAGCTTATTAAACTTCTTAAAAACTTTCCTAGCCTCAATCGCAACATCTCTAAATTCTATGCGCAAACTTTCCAAGATAAAAGCTTTCTTTTCGGGATCCTCAATTTCGTGAAGCTTAAGGAACATGTATTGCATGAAAGGATTAAGACTAGCAAACCTAGTTTCCAACATGTGAATCAAATAAGCAGAATCAACTTCAATACTAGGAGCTAGCTCAACCAAAGATTTTTCCTCAACTTCCTCATGCATACTAATGTGATTAAAGAACTCCTCAATGTTACTTTTGCCAATAATCGAACCGCTACCTACTGAGAGGTCCTCCAGAACATACTTAAGGATCAACATGATGAACTAAAGTAAAGAAATAACAACTACCAAGGATTCTAATTTTTTTGGGTTTTTGATATAAAACGATGCAGGTAAAATAAATAAAGTAAAGCAAAACAATAACAAAGTAAAGGATGTGCGTGCGAAAAACTCCCCTCGCAGAAGTCTTCTACTTCCTCCCTGGCAATGGCGCCAGAAAAACAGCTTGATGGCGCCAAGTTGACGCAGGAGGTTTTCTTCAATCTTTGGAAGTATTCTTCTTTAGTCCCCGGCAACGGCGCTAGAAAAACAGCTTGATGGCGCCAAGTTGACGCGGGAGGTTTTCTTCAATCTTTGGAAGTATTCTTCTTTAGTCCCCGGCAACGGTGCCAGAAAAATAGCTGATTGCCTAGTTGACAGTCAGTCCTTGTGCGTGGTGAATGACCAGCCCGTTGGGAACCCCAAGAGGAAGGTGTGATGAGTATAGCAGCTGGTTTTCCCTCAGTTAAGAAACCAAGGTTTATCGTTCTTGGAGAGGAGAGACAAACGACTGAAGGTGATGCAGACTGGCTTAATAGCACTCCAACAAGGGCGCACTTGTTGACTCGTCTTCGGCCAGTAGCAACGCGGAACCTGCACACAACACAACCGAGTACTTTGTTCCCAACTTACGATGAGGTTGTCAATCTCACCGGTTTGCTTGAAACAAATGTTATGAGCGTATCGAGTGGAAAACAGTAGAGTATGCGAGTAAAGTAAACAGGTGATAGCAATATGATGGAAATAGGACCGGGGTCCACAGTTCACTAGTGGTGTCTCTCCATAAGATAAACAACATATGCTGGGTAAACAAATTACAGTTGGGCAATTGATAGAATAAAGATAAACGTGATATGTCAAGAAGATCACTATGAGATTTACTCTGGGCATTACAACAAAATACATAGACCGCCATCCAACTGCATCTATGACTAATAATCCACTTGTGGCGAATCAATCCGAGAACTCCACAAGTATTAAGTTGCGAACAACAGATAATTGCATTAAGCAAAGTGTGTAATGTAAACAAAGCATATGCCCGTGAGCATATGAATGTTGTTTTCTCCCTAGTAGCAACAGCACATCTACAACCTTAGAGGTTTTTGTCACTCCCCCAGGTTAAATAGAGGCATGAACCCACTATCGAGCATAAATACCCCCTCTTGGAGTCACTAGCAACTACTCGGCCAAGATAGCTACTAACAACGGAGAGCATGCAAGATCATAAACAACATAGAGATAACAAAAGATAATATTCAGTATAGCAACTCAATCATAAACACCAATATTCATCGGATCCCAACAAACCAAACATGTAGAATTACATAACGGTGATCTCAATCATGTAGGGCAGCTCATGAGATCTAAACATGAAGCACATGGTGGAGAAGACAACCATCTAGCTACTGCTATGGACCCATAGTCCAAGGTAGACTACTCACTCATCGCTCTGGAGGCAAGCATGGCGATGAAGAAGACCTCCGGTGGCAATTCCCCTCTCCGGCAGGGTGCCGGGAAGATCTTCTGGACCCTCCCGATCTCGGGTCGACGACGGCGGCGGATCGCGATGTGTTTCTGGAAAATTGATCGGGTACTTAGGTTTTTCCCGTCGGGGGGTCTTTATAGGCGAAGGGGCGATGTCAGAGGAGGGCCCAGGCGCCCTCACACCAGGGTGGCGCGGCCCAGGCCCTGGCCGTGCCAGCCCTGCGTGTGGGGCCCTGGTGGCCTCCCTCCTACTCTCCTTCGGATCTCTGGAAGCGTCCGGGTAAAATAAGACTTCAGGAACTTGTTTCGTCCAATTCCGAGAATATTTCCTGTGTATCACTTCTGAAACACAAAAACTGCAGAAAACAGGGAACTGGCACTGTGGCAACTTGTTAGTAGGTTAGTTCCAGAAAATGCATAAAAGTGCCACGAAGTGTAACGAAACAGTAGGCAAATGGTGTAAAAACAAGCATGGAGCATCAAAAATTATAGATACGTTGGAGACGTTTCAAGCGGCGGCTCCGGGACTTTGGGGTGGCGGATTTGGGGCCCTTCCGCCCGGATCTGTTGCGGAGACAGGGCGTCGGCCTGTGTCGGCGGCCGGCTATGCGCTGCTGCTCTGGCTACGTGGGTGGCAGGGTGGCTGTGTGGGAGAAGTTGAGGTGGTTCAGCTGCTGCTCGTCCTGCTTGGGTGCGGAGGCAGAGTGGTGTTGCTGAAGGTGAGAGGCGTTCTTGTGGAATGTTGCTTGCACCGGCAGATCTTGATCTGCAATGGACATTTGCCCGCGAGGAAGTGCGGACTCTAGGCGAAAGCCTAGCACTGGCCTTTGGTCGGTGCCGACAGCTGCGGCGCCTGATACGTCTCCAACGTATCTATAATTTTTGATGCTCCATGCTTATTTTTATACCATTTGCCTATTGTTTCGTTACACTTCGTGGCACTTTTATGTATTTTCCGGAACTAACCTATTAACAAGTTGCCATAGTGCCAGTTCCCTGTTTTCTGCTGTTTTTGTGTTTCAAAAGTGATACACAGGAAATATTCTCGGAATTGGACGAAACAAGTTCCTGAAGTCTTATTTTACCCGGAAACTTCCAGAGATCCAAAGGAGAGAAGGAGAGGGGCCACCAGGGGCCCACATGCCAGGGTGGCGCGACCAGCCCCTGGCCCGTGCCACCAAGGTGTGAGGCCACCTGGGCCCTCCTTTGACATCGCCCCTTCGCATATAAAGACCCCCCGACGGAAAAAACCTAAGGACCCGATCAATTTTCCAGAACACATCGCGATCCGCCGCCGCCGTCGACCCGAAGATCGGGAGGGTCCAGAAGCTCTTCCCGGCACCCTGCCGGAGAGGGGAATCGCCACCGGAGGTCTTCTTCATCGCCATGCTTGCCTCCGGAGCGATGAGTAAGTAGTCTACCTTGGACTATGGGTCCATAGCAGTAGCTAGATGGTTGTCTTCTCCACCATGTGCTTCATGTTTAGATCTCATGAGCTGCCCTACATGATTGAGATCACCGTTATGTAATTCTACATGTTTGGTTTGTTGGGATCCGATGAATATTGGTGTTTATGATTGAGTTGTTATACTGAATATTATCTTATGTTATCTCTATGTTGTTTATGATCTTGCATGCTCTCCGTTGTTAGTAGCTATCTTGGCCGAGTAGTTGCTAGTGACTCCAAGAGGGGGTATTTATGCTCGATAGTGGGTTCATGCCTCTATTTAACCTGGGGGAGTGACAGAAACCTCTAAGGTTGTAGATGTGTTGTTGCTACTAGGGAGAAAACAACATTCATATGCTCAAGGGCATATGCTTTGTTTACATTACACACTTTGCTTAATGCAATTATCTGTTGTTCGCAACTTAATACTCATGGGGTGTTCGGATTGATATCCCCGGGAGTGGATTATTAGTCATAGATGCAGTTGGATGGCGGTCTATGTATTTTGTTGTAATGCCCAGAGTAAATCTCATAGTGATCTTCTTGACATATCACGTTTATCTTTATTCTATCAATTGCCCAACTGTAATTTGTTTACCCAGCATGTGTTATTTATCTTATGGAGAGACACCACTAGTGAACTGTGGACCCCGGTCTTATTTCCATCATATTGCTATTACCTGTTTACTTTACTCGCGTTGTTTACTTTATTCGCATACTCTACTGTTTTCCTCTCGATACGCTCATAACCTTTGTTTCAAGCAAACCGGTGAGATTGACAACCTCATCGCAAGTTGGGAACAAAGTACTTGGTTGTGTGTGTGCAGGTTCCGCGTTGCAGCTAGCAAGCAAAGCTTGGACGAGGCGCCATATATAAATTGTCCGAAGCTGTCGCAAACTAGCAAGCATCACCTTCAGTCGTCATTGTCTGCTTTTCTCCTGAACGATAAACCTTGGTTTCTTAACTGAGGGAAAACAAGCTGCTATACTCATCATACCTTCCTCTTGGGGTTCCCAACGGGCTGGTCATTCACCACGCACAAGGACCTCTGATCTCCCACATCAACTTGGAGTATCAGCCTCTTTTCTGGCGCCGTTGCCGGGGAGAAGAGTGGAAGACTTTTGCAAGGGGAGTTTTCGCACACACATCCTTTACTTTGTTATTGTTTTGCTTTACTTTATTTATTTTACCTGCATTGCTTTATATCAAAAACCCAAAAAAAATAGAATCCTTGGTAGTTGTTTTTTACTTGTTTACTTTCGTTTTGCTGAAATGGCCAATCCTGAAAACACCAAGTTGTGTGACTTTACTAGCACAAACAATAGTGATTTTATCTGCACTCCTATTGCACCACCTGCTCATGCTGCAAATTTTTATGAGATTAAGCCTGCTTTGTTGAACCTTGTTATGAAAGAGCAATTTTCCGGTGCTAGTACTGAAGATGCTGCAGCTCATCTCAACAATTTTGTTGAGCTATGTGAGATGCAGAAATATAAGGATGTTGATAGTGATATTATTAAGCTCAAGTTGTTTCCTTTTTCTTTGAGAGGAAAAGCTAAAGATTGGTTGTTGTCTTTGACTAAGAATAGTATTGATTCATGGGCTAAGTGTAAGGATGCTTTTATTGGTAGATACTATCCTCCTGCTAAGATTATATCTCTGCGTAGCAATATTATGAAGTTTACTCAGTTTGATAATGAACATGTTGCTCAGGCTTGGGAAAGAATGAAATCTATGATAAAGAATTTCCCCACTCATGGACTGACTACTTGGATGATTATCCAAACATTTTATGCAGGACTGAATTTTTCTTCGAGGAACCTACTTGATTCAGCTACTGGAGGCACTTTTATGTCCCTTACCTTGGGCGCCGCAACAAAGCTACTTGACAACATGATGGTAAATTATTCCGAATGGCACACCGAGAGAGCTCCACAAGGTAAGAAGGTAAATTCTGTTGAGGAAACCTCTTCCTTGAGTGATAAGATTGATACCATTATGGCTATGCTTGCTAATGATAGGACTCATGTTGATCCTAATAATGTTCCTTTGGCCTCTTTGGTTGCTCAAGAAGAGCATGTTGATGTGAATTTCATTAGAAACAATAATTTTAACAACAATGCTTATAGGAACAATTTTGCTAGTAACACTTATAGGTCGTATCCTTCTACCAATGGTAATGGTTATGGTAATTCGTATGGTAACTCCTACAACAACACTAGGGCCGCGCCCTCCGAGCTTGAGGTAATGCTCAAGGACTTCATCGGTAAGCAAACTGCTTTTAACAAGTCTGTTGAGGAAAAGTTAGGCAAAATTGATATTCTTGCTTCTAAAGTTGATAGCCTTGCTCATGATGTTGAAATTCTGAAATTAAAATTGTTGCCTAATGATGTGAAAGAGAACAATGTTTTTGCTACCGCTAATGCTATTCAAGTTGGAATTGATGAAAATATTAGATTGTTAGCGGAATTGCATGCCAGGTGGGAAAGAGAAGATGAGATGGCTAGAGAGATGAAGGTATGTACCATTACTACCTCTAATGATGTTGCTCCTAATGCTAGCAATCCTCTTACTTTGATTGGTGTAGAGAAAACTCCCACTCCTTGTGTTAAAAAGCCTAAAACTGCCAAAACTTTTTCTCAAAAGAGTGCTGAAATTTTTCGGAGTGTAGGAGATGATAGCTCTACTTCTTTTAATGATTTTGATGTTGATGGCTGAAATATATATGAAGTTATTTTGTTCTTGCAAAAGCTTGCTTTGACTCCTAATGCTAGTTCTTTAAATGTTGCTTTTACTAAGCATATTACCAATGCTCTCATAAAAATTAGGGATGAAAAGTTGAAGCAAAAAGCTTCCGTTCCCAAGAAGTTAGAAGATGGTTGGGAACCCATCATTGATATGCATGTTAATGGTTATAATTGCCATGCTTTATGTGATCTAGGTACTAGTATTTCTATCATGCCTAGAAAAATTTATGACATGCTTGATTTACCACCGCTTGAAAAATGTTATTTTGATGTTGCTATTGCTGATGTTGCTAAGAAGACACCTTTGGGAAGGATTAATGATGTTCTTATTGTGGTTAACAATAACCTTGTTCCCGTTGATTTTCTTGTTTTGGATGTTGAATGCCATGCTTCATGTCCTATTATTTTGGGAAGACCCTTTCTTCGAACTGTAGGTGCCATCATTGATATGAGGGAAGGCACTATCAAATATCAATTCCCACTCAAGAAAGGTATGTAACACTTCCCTAGGAAAAGAAAGAAATTACTTTTTGACTCTATTCTTCGAGCAAATTATGAGCTTGATGCTTCATCACTTGATGTTACTTGATTCGCAATTTTCTGCGCCTAGCTCAAAGGCGTTAAAGAAAAGCACTCTTGGGAGATAACCCAATGTTTCTTTTCAGTAAGTTTTTCTTTTATTTGAGTCTTGGAAGTCATTACTACTGTAATGACCGCTCCTTATCCTTTTTATTTCGTTTTTGTGCCAAGAGAAGCCTCTAATTTGAGTGAGGTAAAGATTTGGGGATGTTGCTGTCCTGAAACTGTTTTCGGTGCTGCACCGTAAAAATTTGTATAAATTCTCTGTATATCTTTTGGACCTGAGATTTCTTGTGCATATTCCCCAGGTTATATCCAAACTTTTGTTAGTTGAACACTTTTTTATTTGAGCAACAGAAAACCCCTCAAAAATTCGGCCTTTGTCAGCTGTTCTGTTTTGACAGATTTCTGCCAATATTTATGTTTGCCACTTTATCGCTTTCTTTTGAGTTCTTTTGATCATGGAACTTTTGGGGAGGTTTCTACAGTAGTATTTGCTATATGTGGTGGTTTTGAGTTGAAACCTGAAGCAAAAAGAGGTTGATTATATGTTATGCCTACACTAATGTTGCTAATAGAATTGTGTTTAGTTTTGTATGAAGGAAGTTTTCAAGTGTAGGGTTTGGAGAATGATGAGATGAGTTGAAGAATGGACAAAAGCTCAAGCTTGGGGATGCCCATGCATCACCCCAAGAAATATCCAAGAAGTACAAGCGTCAAAGCTTGGGGATGCCCCCGAGGCACCCCTTCTTCATCGGCAAAAATCAGGTCACCTTTCAAAACACTATATTTTTATTGCTTCATGCACTATGTGTTTTTCTTGGAGCGTCAGTTGTTTTAGTTTTCTTAGTTGGTTTAGTTTGTTTGCTGCAATAAATGGTTGGACCCCAACAAATTTCCTTTGGAGGAGATGTACTCGTTTTCATTTGCCAAGAACGCTCTAGTTTTCATTCTTATTAAAAATCGAGTGTTCTTCTTTTTCTGCTACTGCTTTTGGTTTTCGTTTTCGCCTTGATTTGCGTTCAGACCTTGTCATATCTTTTCATCAAGGTGTATTTTTGCCTCTGATCTTTATTGGTTTTCATCAAAAGAGGTGTTTATAAAAATTTCAAATGGTGTTGGAAAAGAGAAAAAGCTTTGTGCAAAATAGTGGTACAAGAAGGAGCTTGTGTAGACTGCGGCTTAGGCTTTTTCATGTCATGCTTGATGTCTTTTTTATAGTATGCTTAGTGGTTTTGTTGTAGCATGACTTGTCTCAAATAACTGAGATTGCTTAATGAGCCTTTGAAAAAATCATGCGTTATTTTTATTGTATGGAAGCATTATTTTGGTTTTCTCCTTGATGCTTTATTTGGGTTGACTTGGCGCATGCTCGCACATGTTAGACTCTTACAAAGTCGCCAATAGCCTCTATGATCATTTTGTTTTTGACTTTTGATGCCATTTTATGCTTCTTTTAATGTTGCTTTGTCGCTTTGCATGATTATGGCCATTATTGCTCTCTTAGTTGGTCGCTCCCAGTCTTTTGCTAGCCCTCGCCTTGTACTGAATATGAGCTCTACTCGTGCATCCAACTCCTAAAAGCCAAAGTTTTCCAAAGTGTCCACCATACATACCTACTAGCAATTTGCTATTCCAAGTAAATTTGACTTGCTTTTATTTTCTCTTCAAATTAAACTCTTACCAGTGTTATGCGAAATTCGGCCAGTAAAGCTCTCACGAACCGGAAGGCACACTTTATTTTTCCTGTTCTTAAAAATTTGACATTGTGGTCTCTTATGTTGAGTTGTTATGCTTGCAAGTTGTAAGTTGGAGACTAGCCCAGCCATGCTGTCATGGGCAAGCTTTCAACATTGCACTTCTTAATTGAGTTGATATCGTGATCTTTTGTTTATGGATGCCCGCGGTGTGAAATGAATTGGGAATCTTGTGGGGATCATGGAGTTTGTATATGTGTTAGGGAAACGCCGGGCCGCCAATCTAAGCCATGCATAATTCATGGTGGAAATTTGCAGCATACCCATGGTGAACATACGACGACGCATCTCACAATAAAAAGCTAAACAAAAGGCAAATAAAAGAGATGTCAAGGTGTTCATTGTCTACTTGTCTTGTCATTTTGGTGTGGGCTTGTTCCATGTCATCGGGCACGGAGGTACCCCATTGGCGGTTCTCAATGATATGCATATACTTACAATGACAAGAGCCTTGCTTGGGACTCTAAGTAAAGTAGCATGAGGTTTGGGTACTCGTATTCACGGGACACGAGGTTTTCAACTTATGATTTGTCAAGCATATGCATCATAATTGTTCTCGCATTAACTTTAACCATTCAAGATGCTTATGATGGGGGCAATGAGAGCTCAAAGCCGGTAAGTACCATAATTTTTGAAGGTTATAAAACATGCAATCACTGCTTCCCTCTGCGAAGGGCCTTTCTTCTACTTTTATGTTGAGTCACCACCTTCTATCTTAATGCACCATTAAGAGAGCATAGTTGTCATTCTTAGTGTGATATGCATTGTCCCAAAGTTCATTGATTGATTCATATTGTTGGTTTCACTTGTTCTCAAATTATTTGTATCTAGTCGCCCTCTTAAACTTGAAGGTGTCCTATGCATTTATGTTTTGCTCTCTTTGAAGGACAAGCTGAAAACCATTTGTATGTTTTTCCTTATGATTTGAACACACGTTTGACTTTCATTGTTTCATTTTCATGATCTTTTGTTTGTGTTCATTTGCATGTTTACAAGATGGTTGCTAAGTTCTTACTGTCAAGATTATATCTTCATGCCCATGTTTTAAGTTCTTATGATCCCAGCTCACAAATGCTTACAAACATGATCAAGATTGTGTAGGTGCATGTCACCTCAAAAATTATTCTTTTGTTATCACTTACCTACTCGAGGACGAGCAGGAGTTAAGCTTGGGGATGCTTGATACGTCTCCAACGTATCTATAATTTTTGATGCTCCATGCTTGTTTTTACACCATTTGCCTATTGTTTCGTTACACTTTGTGGCACTTTTATGCATTTTCCAGAACTAACCTATTAACAAGTTGCCACAGTGCCAGTTCCCTATTTTCTGCTGTTTTTGTGTTTCATAAGTGATACACAGGAAATATTCTCGGAATTGGACGAAACAAGTTCCTAAAGTCTTATTTTACCCGGAAGCTTCCAGAGATCCGAAGGAGAGAAGGAGATGGGCCACCAGGGGCCCACACGCCAGGGTGGCGCGGCCAGCCCCTGGCCCGCGCCACCAAGGTGTGAGGCCACCTGGGCCCTCCTCTGACATCGCCCCTTCGCCTATAAAGACCCCCCGACGGAAAAAACCTAAGGACCCGATCAATTTTCCAAAACACATCGCGATCCGCCGCCGCCGTCGACCCGAAGATCGGGAGGGTCCAGAAGCTCTTCCCAGCACCCTGCCGGAGAGGGGAATCGCCACCGGAGGTCTTCTTCATCGCCATGCTTTCCTCCGGAGCGATGAGTGAGTAGTCTACCTTGGACTATGGGTCCATAGCAGTAGCTAGATGGTTGTCTTCTCCACCATGTGCTTCATGTTTAGATCTCATGAGCTGCCCTACATGATTGAGATCACCGTTATATAATTCTACATGTTTGGTTTGTTGGGATCCGATGAATATTGGTGTTTATGATTGAGTTGCTGTACTGAATATTATCTTATGTTATCTCTATGTTGTTTATGATCTTGCATGCTCTCCGTTGTTAGTAGCTATCTTGGCCGAGTAGTTGCTAGTGACTCCAAGAGGGGTATTTATGCTCGATAGTGGGTTCATGCCTCTATTTAACCTGGGGGAGTGACAGAAACCTCTAAGGTTGTACTCCCTCCGTTTAGAAATATAAGATGTTTTAGCTTTGTGAAGTGAGTGTATTTAGACATGTTTTAGTGTATAGGTTCGTTCGAATCTATACACTAAAAGATGTCTAGATACCCTCACTTCACAAAGCTAAAACATCTTATATTTCTAAACGGAGGGAGTAGATGTGCTGTTGCTACTAGGGAGAAAACAACATTCATATGCTCAAGGGCATATGCTTTGTTTACATTACACACTTTGCTTAATGCAATTATCTGTTGTTCGCAACTTAATACTCATGGGGTGTTCGGATTGATATCCCCGCGAGTGGATTATTAGTCATAGATGCAGTTGGATGGCGGTCTATGTATTTTGTTGTAATGCCCAGAGTAAATCTCATAGTGATCTTCTTGACATATCACGTTTATCTTTATTCTATCAATTGCCCAACTGTAATTTGTTTACCCAGCATGTGTTATTTATCTTATGGAGAGACACCACTAGTGAACTGTGGACCCCGGTCTTATTTCCATCATATTGCTATTACCTGTTTACTTTACTTGCGTTGTTTACTTTATTCGCATACTCTACTGTTTTCCACTCGATACGCTCATAACCTTTGTTTCAAGCAAACCGGTGAGATTGACAACCTCATCGCCAGTTGGGAACAAAGTACTTGGTTGTGTGTGTGCAGGTTCCGCGTTGCAGCTAGCAAGCAAAGCTTGGACGAGGCGCCATATATAAATTGTCCAAAGCTGTCGCAAACTAGCAAGCATCACCTTCAGTCGTCATTGTCTGCTTTTCTCCTGAACGATAAACCTTGGTTTCTTAACTGAGGGAAAACAAGCTGCTATACTCATCATACCTTCCTCTTGGGGTTCCCAACGGGCTGGTCATTCACCACGCACAAGGACCTCTAAT
Organism: Dactylis glomerata; assembly: GCA_007115705.1. Taxonomy (NCBI): domain Eukaryota; kingdom Viridiplantae; phylum Streptophyta; class Magnoliopsida; order Poales; family Poaceae; genus Dactylis; species Dactylis glomerata. Next base: position 9,400,566 of record QXEO01000734.1, read on the forward strand.
CTCCCACATCAACTTGGAGTATCAGCGCCCCGGCGTCGTCTATCTTCTTGGAGGCGCCCTCGTGAGTGGGTTGTAGCCCTTCAGGAGAAATCCCTAGCTTTGGGTTGCCGAAGTGGGCGTTGGCGGTGGATACGTCACGACCTTCTTGGAGGCATCGTCTTGGAGGGTCTGCAAGTGGCTTCTCTACTCGAGTCTCTCTTGTCAATGGTGTAGTGGATGTTGGGGTGGCGGCCTCGAGAGGTTGTGTTTGTGCGTCCAGGTGACGGCCTCGGAAATCATCGCGAGTGGTGGCCCTATGAGGTAGGGGCCGCATCTCGTCATGGCTTGGGTGGCAGTGATGGGCCTCTTGTGCGGCGGTTTTGTCGGTTCGCTCGACGCGTCCTAGAGGGGGCGGTCTGACTTTTATGTCGGGGCAGTGGCCCTGGATGAGTTGGTGTGATGGCCATGGTCTGTGGCCGGCTGCCCTATATAGCTTGGGCTACGGGTTGACGGTTTGTGCGGCATTGCAGGTCGAGGGCGAGCGGTGGTTGATACGTCTCCAACGTATCTATAATTTTTGATGCTCCATCTTGTTTTTACACCATTTGCCTAATGTTTCGTTACACTTCGTGGCACTTTTATGCATTTTCCGGAACTAACCTATTAACAAGTCGCCACAGTGCCAGTTCCCTGTTTTCTGCTATTTTTGTGTTTCAGAAAAGCTACACAGGAAATATTCTCGGAATTGGACGAAACAAGTTCCTGAAGTCTTATTTTTCTCGGAAGCTTCCAGAGATCCGAAGAGGAGTAGGAGGGAGGCCACGAGGGCCCCACACACCAGGGCGGCATGGCCCAGCCCCTGGCCACGCCCCCTACGTGTGAGGTCGCCTCGGTCCACCTCTGACGATGCCCCTTCGCCTATAAAGACCCCTCGACGAAAAAAACCTAAGTACCCGATCAATTTTCCAGAACACATCGCGATCCACCGTCGCCGTCGACCCGAAGATCGGGAGAGTCCAGAAGCTCTTCCCGGCACCCTGCCGGAGAGGGGAATCGCCACCGGAGGTCTTCTTCATCGCCATGCTTGCCTCCGGAGCGATGAGTGAGTAGTCTACCTTGGACTATGGGTCCATAGCAGTAGCTAGATGGTTGTCTTCTCCACCATGTGCTTCATGTTTAGATCTCATGAGCTGCCCTACATGATTGAGATCACCGTTATGTAATTCTACATGTTTGGTTTGCTGGGATCCGATGAATATTGGTGTTATGATTGAGTTGCTATACTGAAATATATCTTATGTTATCTCTATGTTGTTTATGATCTTGCATGCTCTCCGTTGTTAGTAGCTATCTTGGCCGAGTAGTTGCTAGTAACTCCAAGAGGGGGTATTTATGCTCGATAGTGGGTTCATGCCTCTATTTAATCTTGGGGAGTGACAGAAACCTCTAAGGTTGTAGATGTGCTGTTGCTACTAGGGAGAAAACAACATTCATATGCTCGAGGGCATATGCTTTGTTTACATTACATACTTTGCTTAATGCAATTATCTGTTGTTCGCAACTTAATACTCATGGGGTGTTCGGATGATATCCCCGCGAGTGGATTATTAGTCATAGATGCAGTTGGATGGCGGTTTGTTGTAATGCCCAGAGTAAATCGCATAGTGATCTTCTTGACATATCACGTTTATCTTTATTCTATCAATTGCCTAACTGTAATTTGTTTACCCAGCATGTGTTATTTATCTTATGGAGAGACACCACTAGTGAACTGTGGACCCCGGTCCTATTCCCATCATATTGCTATCACATGTTTACTTTACTCGCACTGTTTACTTTATTCGCATACTATTATCACTTTCCACTCGATACACTCATACCCTTTGTTTCAAGCAAACCCGTGAGATTGACAACCTCATCGCAAGTTGGGAACAAAGTACTTGGTTGTGTGTGTGCAGGTTCCACGTTGCTGCTCGCAAAGCAAAGCTTGGACGAGGCGCCCTATAAATTGTCCGGAGCTGTCGCGAAGCTTGAAAGCATCACCTTCAGTCGTATTGTCTGCTTTTCTCCTGATCGACATACCTTGGTTTCTTAACTGAGGAAAAACTTGCTGCTATATTCATCAAAACCTTCTCTTGGGGTTTTCCAACTGGCCGGTCATTTACTACACATCTTTCATACTATCATCACCGCGCTACCAGTGGTATGTCGGGGCAGCGGCCCCAGAAGGTGGTGGTCTTGGTTGATTGCGCAGGGCGCAGTGGAGCGGCGGCTTCGAGCGTTCAACAACTTTGAGGGTTTTGACCTTGTGTCATGTGGGCGGTGAGGTGACTCACCATGTTGGTCGTCGGTGTATTGGGCATCACGTTTGGTGCATAGTTTTGTGGATGCATTTTCTTCACCTTTGTCGAAGAGTCCCGAGTCTGCTCCTCCCATAGTAGGCATGGCTTCTTCTCTTCGGCTAGTTTGGTGGAGCAGATCACCGTTGGTTATGTTTGTGTGGTTGGCGCCTTGTTGTGCTCTCCGGTGTGTTGTCGGCATGAGTGGGCGCGGCCCTGTGTTGGTGTTTGGGTGGACTTTGCCCTATTTGTATCGGTTTTCACCCGATTTTTCTGTAATTAACTGGATACTTTCTTTTTAATTAATAGATAAGGCAAAGCTTTTATCTCGTTTTAAAAAAAATACACGTCACAGCTACCAGGAGGAAGCAACCATCCACGGGGCCGTGCGGTGGCAGCGGGCCTATTTGTAGGCGGTTGTTTCTTGTGATTTTCAAAAGAAAAACAGCTTGCCATGTGATGCATAGAGAATGATGCATACAAAGCTCACAAACTGCTAATGTGATGCATATTTTGTGACTAGAAAGAAGCAGTTAGTTACAAGCCCATTAATCTGTTATGGTTCTGATCTTGGCGCCTCGGTGTGGAAAACATCACAAGACAACATAAAATGAAAATATTCAAGCAGTTCAGATCTCAGATAAAGAACAAGTATTTTTAATATCATGTGCATATGCTCCCTTTATCCAGAAAATGAATTTTAAAATGTCAAAAAATTTACTCATTACGATCCATAATATCCATATTAGCGAAGAGTATTATGGGTCGGAGGAGTAGAAAAAACATGTGCATATGCTCCCTTTATCCAGAAAATGAATTTTAAAATGTCAAAAAATTTACTCATTACAATCCATAATATCCATATTAGCGAAGAGTATTATGGGTCGGAGGAGTAGAAAAAACATATACATGTATATCTTCATATTCTACGTGGTCACGCAAAATTAACAGATGTTCTTTGTGCCCTAGGCAAAAAAGACAAAAACATGCATCACAAAAAAGCCTATTTTAGTATCAAATTTTTGTCATTTTTACATAGACCATATAAAAAGTTAATTTTTGTTGAAACAACTTTACAGACACGTAGAACATGGACATGTACACAAATTTTTTGATATTTTTAAATATATTAAAAATCATTTCAAATAAAGGGTGCATATGCACCCGAGAGCAAAAAAAAAGAGTTACCATGTTATAGAACAAAACCTTTACTATCATCATCAATTCAGTCACACCCCAGACCACACAAGGGTCAGGTATTCCAATAGTTTCAGCCTCAAGGACAAAGACTGGCTTTCTAATAGCTCATCGCCGTCTGCCAGAAAACCGCTCAAATAACAACTATATCTAAAAGATTGCTAGATCCCAAGACATACTTATTTACCATACGTCAGGAGATAATTTGATTTATTGCTAACAGTTTATACAAGCGGCCACCAGAAGATTCCAATTAAATATAGGTGGCTCAGCTCAATAGACTTGCGGATTAGCACTGACAAAGGATGAAACCATTTTTCACCAAATAGATTGACTGAACTGCTATGATCTGGATTAACAAACTGACAGGTTAACTAGCATGCACCCTGCGGCGCTTCTCTTGGGAGGCCTGAGATCCATCATTTGTATTTGCTAGAGGATCGGACATCTCGCTTTCTGCTGTCCCCTGGTTGCCACCAGCACACATTGAGTTTTCTCTTAATTCTGCACTACCAGGGCTGTCTCCTGTTCTATTTAGGTCATCATCTGCATCGCTCTCTCTATTTCTGTTAGCAGAATGGCTCGGCTCAGATGGTAGGGTTGCTGTACCTCCTGAGGACAGATCCAGCACCTTCTCCTTATTGGATTTAGACTGCTTTTCAAACATCATCTGCAGATACTTCCCTTGTTCTTCAATTCGCAACTGCAACTTCCTCTGAGTCTGCAATAGAAAGATGGAATGAAGTTCAGATTATGTGTGCCTGCTCAATGAGCTCGGCATGTACCATGTTAAGACCAAAGCAACTAAGTAAATGTTTCTTGTGTCGAGTACCTAACTAATGCAGTCACATTTTTTGATTTATGATCACAAGTGTAGAAATAACCTGTTCTCACATTTGTTTGTCCAAAGTGTATTATGCTCGGCATGCCACTCTTTATTGGGTATTTGGGTCATTATTTGTCATGAAAAGTGTTATATTTGGCATGCCACTCTTTATTGGGTCATTATTTGTCATGAAACCAGACAACACCCAAATTTATAACCAGTCTACGTGTTTTTGGAGAAGTACCTCAAGTTGTTCATGAAGACGTTTCTGAACTTCCATCTGAAGGCGCAGCGCTTCAGTAAGATCCATGCTCCTATGTAAGTGAACATCATGCAAGATTGTTAATTTGGGGCCCAACAAAAAGTATGCGGACATCATGGCTGATGTGAAGCCTCAAAAATATAATTTGGAGCCAGAGGGAGGATTGGACAAAAACACATTTGGAGCATGATCCAGACTTGGGAGAATAAACAAAACCAGTTATCAATTATTACTTAGACATCAGAGAACATAATCGTGAACGCAATTCTAATATCATGGCCACAGATAACGAATGTTTCGGAAATGGATCAGCTTCTAGGCAATTCACAGGACTTGGAGCGGAGCATAAATAACTGTGAACATATTTTTCATATCACGGCTACGATAACCAATGTTTTGGAAAAAAAATGATTGGGACTAGTTATCTACACTTCTACAGGATGGAACAAAAATGTCAAGCCAAGGATGCAAATGTTTCATCAACTTAGAATGGACAGAGAATGGAACATTCTAGTGCCAGTAAATGTGGATGCATAGACACACTTCAATACAACTGTAAAAGAAAAGCGCATGCGTCAAGCGATAAAACCAGGTAAGTAAATGCATAGACACCATCAATCTTAACAATGCTAGTAACCTTGACATAAGTTTATTTCAAAAAAGGTTGTATATTTGTCCAAGCGACTATGTGTTTGCAAACTGTACCCAAACTCTTATTAATACCCTGAAAATGTCAAGATTGAACGCAGCACAAGGAAAAAAGGGAATTTGCATAACACCACCAGATATTTATGCTATTGACCTATCAGGTTATCAATCATCCTATAATTGGTGCGAAGAATACCAAAATTAGTTAGCTCCATGAAAACTTACTGCAATAAAATAAAATTACTTCATCAGAGGAAACAAGTGCATATTTAGGTATTGTTTAAATTTTCCAAGATATTAAAACTGCAAGGAGTAGAATCCTGTATTATTAAACATTTTGTTTCTCTTCTCACTAAGAGGCAAAACAACTTCATCAGAAGCGAAATAATTCCGTATTAGTAATATATTACTTATACTCCATGCACTTTTATATTCTCACATAATTGAGAAAAATGCTTAAATATGAAACTTAGCATCTCCATTAGTCAAGCCAGTAAATTGATTTTCCTGCACTAAGTTTAATAAGTTGACTTGATTTCGTAACTACGTGCCAATGGTGAGATGATCAAGGTTCTATTAAGCTCTAAGCGCTGAGCGATCGTTTTGCCTGCGCTTTTCCCTTCTCTGAAGGATTAAAGCGCACTTCAGCGCAATTAAGCGCAGGCTTTTGCTTCCGCTCAGCGCCTAGGCGCGCTTAAGTGTGCACTTAGTAGCGCTTAATTTTTTTTTTTTTTTGAGGTATAGTAGCGCTTAATTTAACACTGGAGATGATTGATAACTGAGCAAAAATATCTGTTGGTAGGTGTTGCATGCCATCTTAGTTGTCCTTTTATTTAAGGTTTTAATAAGAAGGTCGATACCAGGACTATCTATGGACAAAAGTCCAAATTATTGAATTGATTTCATAACTGTACTGCAGCTATCTTCTGTAATCCCCATTTAAATGCAGTTGAGTCACAAACCTACACTGGCATCAGCTTTTTCTTAAGGCAAAATTCAGTTTTCCAAACTAAACTAACATCTTAATTATACTTAAGTACTGGTGCTAGCCTTGATAGTTGATGTGTGCCTTTGTCACATCGCACAGTAACCTGCTACCCATAAACATCTCGTGCTAGAGTACAATGGAACAAGAGAAGAATTATTATAATAAAATTATTATTCACTCACGATTTCAGGTCTAGAGTCAATTCTTCAGTGGTAGATCTTTCTCCTATTGTACCTGAATAATCAGATAATAAATAATTATGTTAGGTTACCAATTACATCAACTATAATGTGGCTAGTATTGCATCACAAGATGATTTACATATATAAAAAATAAATCATCAGCCTTTAGCCACTATCACAAAAATATACTCAACTCAATAGCTCATCATCATGATCCATTAAAAAATCAACAACGCAAGTAAGATCCAAGATAAAGTACAAGCACAAAAAAATCCAGACAAACCTTCATTTAGTTCTGGCTTATAGCGGGCTGTGCGGTACTTCTGCAACTCAGACCAGATCGGATAAGGAAGCGAGAACTCAAGTTTCTTATGGGCAACAAGTAATATAATTAGAATTTAGAAACATAACAGAATACCTGCAGATGGCTTTTCACATGATATATTGTCAAACTGTCAACTTTCATAAGCTTCAGCACGCCCTTAGGAGTAGCTTCTGAAGGTACAAGACAAATAAATGCAAGCATTAGATTATGGTAGAACAAGATTCATATATAATATACACTTATGTAAATCAACAACACAGCAGACATACTTTCACTACCACCAAGCTTATTTACAGCGTCTACGAAACATTCATGGAGTTCTGGGGTCCACCTCATCCGTTGTTTGGCTGCAGAGTTGCTATTGGGAGGGCTAGCTACATTACAAATCTCTCCGCCATGAGATGAAGCTGGCTGGTTCACAGCTGGTTGTGATGCAGCCGAACTGGATGGTTGAACCATAGACTGCAACAAAGGACGGAAATAAACATTTCGTCAGGAAAGAAACATAAGGAATCGGCTTACCAAAAGCATCCCAGTGATAATTTAAACAAGTATTGCTCAAGAAACTATAACTCCAACAAGTTCTTGGATTTCCACCATAAAATCAAGTGAACTTCACATTTCTATTTTGTGCCAAAGTGAAGATGCAACATAATATATATCACTTAGACACTCATTGTCAAGAACACAAATTTTAAGATTCTAATGTAACCTCTATTAGTCAACCTAACAATCACTCTGAAAACAGTGGAACAATAAAACATTATTCGTGTCCTCACCATCACTCTAATGAAACATTTTGCAAAGCCGCATTAAACTTCTAGCAAGAGGATATGCCCCAAGAAGTATACAGGGAGTCAAACTTTCTCTTAACTTCATAATTGAAATACAGATGGGTGCAGAAAAATGAAACCATATTACCAGTAGATTTCTGACAAGGAACTTTACGGAGTATTATAATTTCATTAGCTTGGTGAATACTTTATAACAAACAAAACGGGTACGTACAGAATACATCTCAAGTTCTTGACTACCAGAACGCAAGACACAGCTACCACAATGAACCTTTATGGCATTTCATTTGCATACCTTTGACTGACAATCATTGGCCGTTGCATCTAGAATATCTTTCCAATCATCATTCATTATCTCTGCCCACCATTCGTTTTGTTTAGCAACCACATCAGATGTCACAGCAGGACTACCATTCTGGGTCTGATTACCAGAAGCAGGGATGTTATCTCTGAAATCTGATAAACCATCAACCGAACCTGGGAACCAAGTTTCCTCAGTGTGTCCTCCAGGGTTGCTATTAGATAAAGGCTGAAATACTGATATATCAGATGACTGAGAAGCAAAAGAAGCAACCATAGACTGCCTCTCGTGGTTAGGCACAGCGTCCAGTGGATTAGCAGGGTATCCTAGTAAATCTGAATATGATGATCTCGTAGCACCAGCTCTTGGGTGCAGACTAGCAGACTGAAGTGCACTGTGATGTAAGGGCACAGAATCATTAGTCAGTTGCCTTTGCATCGGGGCAAGGTGAGGATTATGAGGGCCGGTGAAATTTTCTTTCAAAGAATTTGGCAGAACAGGTAGAGATGATGACATTGCTCCAGAAACCCTGCTGCTGCTAGACTGCCTGAGATCACACTTCCTCATCAAAAATTGTACGCAAGCTTTGATTCTTTCCCATGAATTGGTTTTGATATCTTACTACAGGGTAACCTTGCCAAAATTGTTAATCCATTAATCTGTCACAGGTTAAGAAATGAAGAGTTAATAAAGGGAACTTATGGTTAGTTAGCAAGAGATGTCACCATCATAAATATAGGCAACTGCAGAAAATATATTAAGCACGCATTTCTGTATCCTGGAATCAACAGTGAGTAAGCAGCAATATACCTAGTATGATGTGGATCTCATGTGCAAAAATCCAAGAAACGGCAGACATCATGATATGTAAAAGTCCTAAAGTTGGGTACGCAGGTGCCCAACAACCTATTAATATATCAGTTGTCCTTCACCTTCACATCTAAGCTCCGGTTTTGTCTAACCGTAGATCTTATCTTATAGCACTAGCACACAAGATAAATGATATATTATCACCATTATGGTGCTTCAGAATGAAAATTCAAGTGAAGCAGATTAAACCACATTGCAATCCCAAAGCAGCACTCAAGTTCATACAACTTCCTTTGAAGCTAGAAATTATACCATCTTTTCGCACAGCACACCCGCATGCAGAATTCTACAGAGAAGATGCAATAACGTGTGGACAACGACCCTCTCCCTACCATCAATAACACTTCACAGTCTGAAGCTGCTTCCGAATGTAACAACAAATATCAGTCTTAAACAGGAAAAACAAGACAAATTGGCAGCTTCTTATTCACTGTTGCAATCTGTGACACCATAGTCAAACAAGCCTCGGTACGCATGTGGCATGTGCAGTAAACTCGCAGAATGACAGGCAGGGCTTAAGCCCTACAAGATCTGAATTAAACCCCAGGGGACAGGCAACTGTAGCCTGGGGGCAGGACAATCGCAAGGGCACCAAATTCTCCTAAACACATCCCAGTTCCCAGCCCCACCAAATATCCGCAATCAATTCATGGAGAACATCGCGTACGGTCGCAATTCACGAGCACGTGTGCTGCTACCACCGCTCCCCGCTAAAACTCACCTACTAGAGCCCCCCGTACAAGCGAACCATGTCGCGATCAGAACCCTAGAGAAACCCCGTCTGCCAGCGCGCTCCTCCGCTCCCGTCCCATCGGCCCGATTCCCACCGGAATCGCGTCGGCGGAACCGATCGCGCCGATAGGACGAGCTACGAAGCGATGGGCGATCGAGAGGACACGGATTGGACATGGAAGAATTGAGGAATTTGGGAGGGAGAGGCTCGTCCGTACCTGGGTTGTGAGGAAGCTGGTCGCTCGGTGCGGCTTTTTGGAAGGGGGGAGAGGGTGATCTGAGGCGTGGCAATGTGTCGCGATGGGGGGAGGCTGCGGGAATGGAGGAGGAACCTGGTGCGCACAAGAGGAGAGGAGAGGAGGACGACGCCCACCAGTTGCCTGCCGAGAGGGAGGCGCACCCCCACCGCACCATGGGCGTGGCCTTTTGCGGATAGGGGGCCCCTTCGGCCGCCGTGCGGCCAACTTGGACGGCTGTGACGGTATGGTCCACCGAACAGTTTTTTTTTTTTAATGTTAGCAGGAGAACTGCTAAATTTATTGATTAGAAAGAAGATAGTCGAAAGACCCATATTGCTCAGTATATTAAAGAAAAACTGGGCAAAAACCTGAACAACGGCAAGCCACACCTAAAGTACTGAACGCATACAAAATGTCGGAAGGCGGAACATAGAAGACACAGCCAGGCTACTGAAAACCGTCTCATCGTCTAGATCTGCTATGAGCCCTTTTGCCAACCTCGTCGACGCCGGGGAGGAACGACATGCCCGAAAGAGGAGGACATGTGCCTCCCCAACCCATGAGCGAGACCAAAATGGCTCACCTGACACTCCTTGCATGTGGAAGGGACTCCTGTAGCCCACTGTCGCACACCCTCTCGAGCCACATGTCTCTCTAACCGGATCCAACTCCTAGACGATGCCCCCAAGAGGGAATACAGCGCCGAGTAGCGTCGCCATCGTCCGATCTGAGAGACCAGATCTAGGGTTTCCCCTGGAGTACGGCCAGGAAAAGGCAGGTGGGAGCTGCTACGTCAACACCTTCAACAAGGGAACGACGCCCCAAGGCGCCGCCATCGACACCTCCGGCCACAACCGGAGTACGGCTTTCGCCGGCAGTCTCACCCGCACAAGCCCTAAACCAGGAACCAGTCAGCCACCAGTCAACCTCCGTTGCCCCTGCCTCCACGGCCGACCACACCTCCCCGGCAAGCTCGACGCACTGACAGCCCCATCCTTCCTCCTCTTCTTGCTGGAAGGGAGGGAGCAACACCCACAACGGCGCCATTCATCTCCAGAGGATGCAACACTCGGAGCGGTGTCATTCGTCTCCGGCGGATGCAACACCTGCAGCGGTGCCATTCATCTCCGAAGGATGCAACACACGCAACGATGCCATTCCTCTCCGGAGGATGCAACCCGCAGCAGCAGCGTCAATCCACTTCCTCCAGACACCACTGAATATAACTCTAAAAACATAATACCTCAAAAAAAAATCTAATAACATAATACCTTGGCACGGACGACGCGGTTCTGTTCTTCCTTGGCCTTTTCCTGAAAAGGGCTAAATATAAATCTAAAAACATAATACCTCAAAAAAAATCTAAAAACATAATGTAGGTCAACAAAAATGTTTAGATATGACTAACTCTCTTAGTACATATTTTATTTTTATTTTTATCTTATTCCAAAAGTTATTTGTCTAATGCAACTGCAAGATGGTGTGAAAAGTCTATTCACATTTCCGTTGACCCATATGATGTTAATAAGATGCTAATAAAACATCATCATAATTCATGCATGTATGTTTTTAGCAACACTAACGTGGCAACCAAGGGTTGTTAAGTACTATTCTCTCTATCCAAAATAAGTGACTTGGTTTTATCTAGATATGGATATATTTAGATGCATATGGGCAGATGCTTCATGAGGCGGAGGAGCTGCTTGCATGGCTTGGGTGACTGTCTTGTGTCGCTAGTGCGGTGAGGCTGTCGGCTTGGTCGACGCTGTCTCGGAGGAGGCAGGTTGACTTTTAGGCCAGGGCGGCGGCCCTAGATATTGGTGCTGCAGCCGTGGTCTACGAGCATTTTGCCCTGTGCAGCTTGGGCTCGGGTGTCTGGGTCGTGCGGTGTTGTGGCTCGAGTAGGAGCGGTGGTACGTCGGTAAGGTGGTCCCGGAAGGGGTGTTTGGTGGTCTGCCAGGCTTGGTAGAGTAGTTGGATGTCGGGGCAGCGGCCCCGAAGGCTCTCTGTGCTGAGTGCATCGTGACCTTATGTCGTGTGGGCGACGAGGTTGTCTCGATGCTGGTCGTCGGCATCGTGTGGCGCGGCTCTTCTAGAGGGTTGACTTCTTCATTTATGTTGGAGCGTCCCGTGTTTGCTCCTCCCATAACACTCACAGCGTCTTATCTCCGGCTTTGGTTGGAGGTCGTCTCATCTTGGTTGGGTGGTGTTGTGTGGGGTTTTCCCCATGTTATTTCGGTTTTGGCCTGGTTTTTCGTTAATTAACCAGGAAACTCTCTTCTTCTTAATTAATCGAAAAGGCAAAGCTTTTGCCTCATTTAAAAAAAATCAATGACTAGATATAAATGTCAAGCTCTGCTATGGGCCATGTTCGATGTGGGTGAAAACTCGGTTCCAATTCGAACTAACGATGACGACATCCTTGAAGGCCGGTCGTCCCCTTCTTAGAGGCGTCAATGTGCATGGGTGCCTCTTCTACCCTTTATGGTCATGGTTGTCTATATGAAAACTGTAGATTCGGTTTTGCCAGATCAAACGACAATGACTTCTCTTGGCATTCCCGCTCCTTGGAGGCATCAGCTTACATCGACTAGGTGTAGAGGCTAGCCTGAGTTGTTGTGAGTCTCACTTGGGCCTAGCCCAGTGTTGCGGCTTCAGGAAAATGGGAGGTTGTCGTCGATCGGTGGGAGTTTGTCAAGGAACTTGCTATTTTTCTCTTGGTGGTTGAAAAGACCTAGATCTGTCTACCTTCCCTAGCGTAAGGATCAAGCTTTTCTCTCCGGCATCGGAGCTCTGATGGAGGTTTGCTTTGCCGGTGCCGCCTTTTGGTCCGGCGATGCTTGTAGCTAGTCAGGGTTCTTGCGTGGTCTTACTTGAATAAAACATGTTTTGTATTGTTCTCGGCCTAGTTTACATCATCAACGTTCAATCCTCTCTTCTAACTGAATTGGAGGTGCACCTTTTTCCCCTTCTTGTTGTGTTTTATACAAGCAATCAACACCTTTTTTGTGAGAGTACGCGAATACCTACCATAATCACATGCGATTAACACTTTGCCCAACAAAACTTTTGTGACTAAATGTCTACATCCAATTAAGATTTTACCTTTTGCCTACCTATAAATCGGAGAGGAGAGTCATCTTTTTCAAATGGACCACGGTGAGCATGTCATGGATTCTGTTTTCTTCCTTGGAGGCGTTGTCGTGGATCCCCGACTCCCATCCGTCTATCACTCCGGGGTGAAAACCCAAATTCAGCTTGGCCGGGTTGGATGACGGCGACGTCTTTGGACGTCGTAACCTCCTTGGAGGCATCTTTTTCGGAGTGATGGGTGATACGTCTCAAACGTATCTATAATTTTTAATGCTCCATGCTTGTTTTTACACTATTTGCTTAGTGTTTCATTACACTTCGTGGCATTTTTATGCATTTTCCGGAACTAACCTATTAACGAGATGCCACAGTGCCAGTTCCCTGTTTTCTGCTGTTTTTGTGTTTCAGAAAAGTTACACAGGAAATATTCTCGGAATTGGACGAAACAAAAGCCGAACATCCAGAAATTTACCGAAGCTTCTAGAGAACCGAAGAGGAGACGGAACCGAGCCAGAGGGTGGTCTCACCACCAGGGGGCGCGGCCCAGGGCCTGGTCGCGCCGCCCTATGGTGAGCCCCACCTGGTCCACTTCTGATGCTGCCCCTTCGCCTATAAAGACCCCCCGACGAGAAAAACCTAAAGATCGATCAATTTTCCAGAAATACATCGCGATCCGCCGCCGTCGTCGACCCGAGATCGGGAGTGTCTAGAAGCTCTTCCCGACACCCTACCGGAGAGGGGAATCGCCACCGGAGGTCTTCTTCATCGCCATGCTTGCCTCCGGCGCGATGAGTGAGTAGTCTACCTTGGACTATGGGTCCATAGCAGTAGCTAGATGGTTGTCTTCTCTACCATGTGCTTCATGTTTAGATCTCGTGAGCTGCCTTACATGATCGAGATCACCGTTATGTAATTCTACATGTTGTGTTTGTTGGGATCCGATGAATATTGGTGTTATGATTGAGTTGATGTGCTGAATATTATCTTATGTTACCTCTATCTTGTTTATGATCTTGCATGCTCTCCGTTGTTAGTAGCTATCTTGGCCAAGTAGATACTAGTGACTCCAAGAGGGGGTATTTATGCTCGATAGTGGGTTCATGTCTCTATTTCACCTGGGGGAGTGACAGAAACCTCTAAGGTGGTAGATGTGCTGTTGTTACTAGGGAGAAAACAACATTCATATGCTCAAGGGCATATGCTTTGTTTACATTACACACTTTGCTTAATGCAATTATCTGTTGTTCGCAACTTAATACTACTGGGGTGTTCGGATTGATATCCCCGGGAGTGGATTATTAGTCATAGATGCAGTTGGATGGCGGTCTATGTATCTTGTTGTAATGCCCAGAGTAAATCTCATAGTGACCCTCTCGACATATGCACGTTATCTTTATTCTATCAATTGCCCAACTGTAATTTGTTTACCCAGCATGTCGTTATTTTATCTTATGGAGAGACACAAGTAGTGAACTGTGGACCCCGGTCCTATTTCCTTTTATATTGCTATCACCTGTTTACTTTACTCGCACTGTTTACTTTCTCGCACATTACTACTGTTTTCCACTCGATACGCTAATTCCTTTGTTTACAGCAAACCAGTGAGATTGACAACCTCATCGTAAGTTGGGAGCAAAGTATTTGGTTGTGTTGTGTGCAGGTTCCGCGTTGCAGCTGGCAAAGCAAAGCACTGGATGAGGCACCTTATAAATTGTCCGGAGCTGTCGCGAAGCTAGCGAGCATCACCTTCTGGAGTTTGGCTTTTTCCTGGATACGATTAAACCTTGGTTTCTTACTAAGGGAAAAGCTTGATGTTATACTCATCATACCTTCCTCTTGGGGTTCCCAACTGGACGGTGATTTATATCATCAACCGTGCCGCATCAATGGGCGCCACTTTTGATGGTGCTAGGGCTGCTGGTTGGGTCGACATCCTCGGGTTCCGTCGGTGCGCGAGTGCCGCTGGCTTGTTTCTTGCAGTCCACCTCCCCCACGAAGCTTGAAAAGCCTAGCCGTTCCTTCGGCTCTGACTTCCTTTCCGGGGACATGGGCCTAGGAGGTCGTAGTGCTCGTTGTTGCCGTCGGGCTGGTGTCATTTGGCGGCGCTCCAGACCTAGTTAAGCTAGGTCGTGTGGCCTTTGTGCGGTTTTGCCAGTTTTCCTGAAAACTGTACCGTGTTGATTTTTCTTGTCTGGTTTATCTATAAACTAGACACGTGGGCGTGGGTGTCGTGTTTGTATTGGTTTTCGACCAGTTTCCCTTATAAACTGATCTTTTCTCTTCTTCTTAATGAAAAGGCAGCTGCCGGTGATGTCTACACACGCTTCTGTTCTTGTAGACAGTGTTGGGCCTCCAAGTGCAGAGGTTTGTAGAGCAGCAGCAAGTTTCCCTTTAGTGGATCACCCAAGGTTTATCGAACTCAGGGAGGAAGAGGTCAAAGCTATCCCTCTCAAACAACCCTGCAATTATGATACAGAAAGTCTCTTGTGTCCCCAACACACCCAATACACTGGTCAGATGTATAGGTGCACTAGTTCGGCGAAGAGATAGTGAAATACAAGTGGTATAGATGATTATAAGTAGTAAATGCAATCTGGAATAAAAATGGCAGCAAGCAAACAAGTAACAAAACAGCAAGTAAACGGTGTACAAAGCTTGGAAACAAGGCCTAGGGATCATACTTTCACTAGTGGACACACTCCCAATAAATATAACATAATTGAACAAATAAATAACTTCTCTTCACTATGCTACTCTGAATTACTCTCCTATTGAATAACACTAATCATTGCGTAGTGGCTACAGAAGCACCCCTTAAAGTTCATCAAGTACTTGACAAACACCACTCATAGAGATATCCAAATCAAATCACAACTCAAGATAAATATTATTCTAACTTAGACCAAGTACTAACACGGTGCACACACTGTCAACATTACACCATGAAAGGAGGAATAGATCACTTCAATACTATCATAGTGATAATTATTCTCATAATCCATCAGAGATCACAATCGTAGCCTAGACCAAGTACCACCATGATGCACACATTGTCACCGTTACACCATGGCAGGAGGAATAGATTACTTTAATAACACCACTAGAGTACACATAATGATGAAGAGTAGCATCTACTTATTCAACATGATATAAAGCTCACGATCATATAAAGATCACATCATGGGAGAGAGAGGTGAACCACATAGCTACCGGTAGAGCCCTCAGCCCCGGGGAGAACTACTCCCTCCTCATCATAGGAGACAGCAAGGTTGATGGAGATGGCGGTGAGGTCGATGGAGACGGCGGAGACGGTGATGGAGACCGATGAAGATGGCTCTGGAGGCACTTCCCCGTCCCGACAAGGTGCCGGAACAGAGACTTCTGTCCCCCAAAATTTGTCGACGGTGGCGGCGGAGCTGCGGAACTCTTTTTGGAAAATTGCCGACTCCCCTAGGGTTTTCCGTCCCGAGGCTTTATATAGGCGAAGGGGCATCGTCAGGGGGCTGCCAGGGCACCCTCACACATAGGGGGCGTGGCCAGGGCCTGGGCCGCGCCGCCCTGGTGTGTGGGCAGCCCCTGGCCCCCCTCCGGCTCTCGTTTGGTCCTCGTCCTTCATCCGGGAAAAATAAGACTTCTGGAACTTGTTTCGTCCAATTCTGAGAATATTTCCTGTGTAGCTTTTCTGAAACACAAAAACAGTAGAAAACAGGGAACTGGCACTGTGGCATCTTGTCAATAGGTTAGTTCCGGAAATCGCATAAAAACGCCACGAAGTGTAAGGCAAATGGTGTAAAAACAAGCATGGAGCATCAAAAATTATAGATACGTTTGAGACGTATCAGCATCCCCAAGCTTAACTCCTGCTCGTCCTCGAGTAGGTAAGTGATAACAAAAGAAATAATTTTTGAGGTGACATGCACCTACACAATCTTAATCATGTAAGTAAGCGTTGTGTGCTGGGATCAAAAGAACTTAAAACATGGGCATGAAAGATATGATCTTGATAGAAGAAACTTAGCAACCATGTTATAACATGAAAATGAACACAAACAAAAGATCATGATAATGAAACAATGAAAGTCAAACGTGTGTTCAAATCATAAGGAAAAACATACAAATGGTTTTCAGCTTGTCCTTCATGAGAGAGCAAAACATAAATGCATAGGACACCTTCAAGTTTAAGAGGGCGACTAGATACAAATAATTTAAGAACAAGTGAAACCAACAATATAAATCAATCAATGAAAACTTTGGGACAATGCACATTATACTCAGAATGACAACTATGCTCTCTTAATGGTGCATAAAGGTACAAGGTGGTGACTCAACATAAAAGTAAAAGAAAGGCCCTTCGCGGAGGGAAGCAATGATTAAACATGTGCTAGAGCTTTTTATTTGTAAAACAAAGAGATAAAAATTGGTTTTGAGAGGTGGTTGTCTTTGTCAACGACTGGCAATGGGGTTCTTACTATCTTCCATACAAAAATGAAGCAAGTTTTTGAGAGAGATATTGGCACTTTTGTGCTCTTTTAAAAAGCTTTGCACTCCTCCCCACCTTTTTACCTTTCTCAAACTATGGCTAACCGATTCCGTCGGGTGCTCACCAACATTCACATACCATGGAGGAGTGCCTTTTTTTCTTTCTTTTTTTCTTTTTTTTTCTTTTTTGGAATAAGACAATATGGAAGATAGCAAATCCGACCACTACGTCCTCATGAGCTGAAAACAGTGTCACAAAATGAGAAGTATTTTGAAGGTTTTTTTGAAAGGTAGCACATGAAAATTTACTTGGAATGGCTTGCAAATACCATGCATAGGAATTTGTAGTGGACACAATGGCAAACTTGGTTTTTAGGAGTTGGATGCACGAGTAGAGCTCATACTCAGTACAAAATGAGGGCTAGCAAAAGACTGGGAGCGACCAACTAGGAAAGCAATAACGGTCATAATCATGCAAAGCGACAAAGCAACATTAAAAGAAGCATAAGATGGCATCAAAAGTCAAAAACTAAATGATCATAGAGGCTATAGGCGACTTATTTTGTAGTCAACATGTGTAAGCATGTGCCAAGTCAACCCAAATAAAGCATCAAAGGAGAAAACCAAATTAATGCTTCCAAATAATATAAACAACGCATGATTTTTTTTCAAAGGCTCATTAAGCAATCTCAGTTATTTGAGACAAGTCATGCTACAGCAAAACCACTAAGCATACTATTAAAAAGACATCAAGCACGACATGCAAAAGCCTAGGCCGCAGTCTACACAAGCTCCTTCTTGTACCACTTTTTTGCATAAAACTTTTTTTCTTTTCCAACACCATTCAAACTTTTTATAAACACCTCTTTTGATGAAAACCAATAAAGACCAGAGATCCAAATACACCTTGATGCAAAGATAAAACAAAATCTGAACAAAAATCAAGGCGAAAAATGCAAGCTAAACGCAGTAGCAGAAAAAGAGAACACTCATTGAAACGATAAGAGTGAAAAACGGAGTGTTCTTGGCAAATGAAAAGTGAAGTATGTCTCCCTCCAAACCAGCATGATGTGATCCAACCATTTATTGCAGCAAGCAAAGCAAAAGAAAACTGAAAGCAAAAACAACTGACGCTCCAAGAAAAATGCATAGTGCATGAAACAATAAAAATATAGTGTTTTGAAAGGTGACCTGATTTTTGCCGATGAAGAAGGGGGTGCCTCGGGGCATCCCCAAGCTTTGACGCTTGTACTTCTTGGATATTTCTTAGGGTGACATGGGCATCCCCAAGCTTGAGCTTTTGTCCGTTCTTCAACTCATCTCATCACTCTCCGATCCCTACACTTGAAAACTTGCTTCATACAAAACTAAACACAAATCTATTAGCAACATTAGTGTAAGCATAACATAGAATCAACCTCTTTTGCTTCAGGTTTCAACCTAAAACCATCACATATAAAGCATATACTACTGTAGCAACTTCCCCAAAAGTTCCGTGATCAAAAGAACTCAAAAAGAAAGCGATAAAACGGCAGACACAAATATTGGCAGAAATCTGTCAAAACAGAACAGTTGATAAAGGTCGAATTTTTTAGGGGTTTTATGTTGCTCAAATCAAAAAGTGTTCAACTAATGAAAGTTTGTATATAACCTGGGACATATGCACAAGAAATCGCAGGTCCAAAAGATATACACAGAATTTTCACGAATTTTTACGGTGCAGCACCGAAAACTGTTTTAGGACAGCAACATCCCCAAATCTTACCTCACTCAAATTAGAGGCTTCTCTTGGCACAACAACGAAATAAAAAGGATAAGGAGCGGTTATTACAGTAGTAATAACTTCCAAGACTCAAATAAAAGAAAAAGTACTGAAAATAAAACAATGGATTATCTCCCAAGAGTGCTTTTCTTTAACGCCTTTGAGCTAGACGCAGTAATTTACAAAGATGCTCATGTGGGCGCCATATAAGAGCTTAAAGCAAGGGCGCTATATAAAAAATTAAAGCAATAGAGAGCATTAAAAAGCAAATATGAAACACATTTAAATCTAAACCACTTCCTATGAAAAATAGTCTTGTAAAGAGACAAATCATGAAAGCGCAAAGCAAAAAGCATAGGAAGGAAAAACAAGTATAACTTCAAGAATTGCAACATAAAGAGGGGAAACTCAATATTGTTGAGATCCATCAAACCATGTTTCCCTCTCTCATAATAACTTTCAGTAGCATCATGAATAGAACTAACAACATAACTATCACATAAAGCATCCCTATCATGAGCCACATGCATAAAAGAATTAATACTCCCCACATGAACAATCGTAGTAGGAGCAGAATCAACAGGATAATTATTCTCATCACCATAATCATCAAAGACAGGAGGCATATTGTAATCATAACTAATTTTCTCCTCAAAAGTAGGTGAACTGAAAATATTATACTCATCATCATAACCATCATAAACTAGAGGTTTAGTATCATCACAAGCTAGAGAACAGCTATTTCGCAAAGCATATTCATCAAACATATCATCATAAGAAGGAACATGGATAGTACTAATGGTACAACAATTATTAACCTTAGAATTTGTACCAAAAAGATTTTCAATATCAAAAGTAGAGTGCTTTTCCCAATCATGATCACTAACATAGGTAACAGGCATGAGAACATCATCCCAATCAGAATTATCATAATCTATAGCAGGATCATAACGCTTAGGGGAAGATACCATGTCCTCTCGCCTCTTACTCCTCTTCTTCTTCTTCTTCATACTCTTCTTACTCTCTCCTTTAGGAGGGTGAGACTTGAAGGGCATCTTCTCCACATAATCTGGTTTGCTGACAGAAACAACATAAGAAACTTTGGAGGATTCCTCCTCTCTATTAATAGGATAAAAACATCTATCAGTCCTGCCATAGCTTGGCAAAATATCAAGTTTTATAAGATTTTGTATGTAAGTATTTACAAGGCAATCTTTAGCACAATAGAGATGACAACCACGAAGGGTTCTATTAATATCAACATCATTCATATCTATCAAAGCAATCTTTCTAGATATCTCGTCACACGCCAAGAACAAAGTGAGCTCATCATGCTGATTGAGAGTAATCTTGTCATCACAATACATACTTAAGGTACTAGAAGAGTAACTATTAGGGCTTGAGCATTGGAAATTAAAATGACCTATGTCATCGTAATGTTTACAAAGAAAAGGATAAAGCTTACAAACCTTTTTACCGAGCTCGCCTATATCCTTATACCACATTCGGGTTTCTTCATTTGCGTGGTGGACACAATAATCTTCCTTGTTGTAACTCTGTTCACAAGGTCTATGTACTCCACAAAAATTAACATGCTTATAAGAAATAGGACTTTTAGAAGTTTGAGCATGTTTATTGCAATCATCAACAACAATATCACTTTCTATGCAAGTGTCCTTAAAAGGTTCATGATACACGTCCCCATTTCCTTTAGGAACATTCATATGGGAAGCAAAGGCTTTAAAGCAATCAACCATAATTTGAGGATCAAGCCCATATTTAGCACTAAGCTCTTGAAAATTAGCAGTTTCAGCGAAAGACTTAATGCAATCAAACTCGTAATTCATACCTGATCCTTTACCTTTGTCGCTATCCCAACCTTCAATATTGTTTTGAATTATTTCAAGCAGATCCCACTTGGTGTCAGCATCCTTGCTTGTGAAAGACCCATCAAAGCATGCATCTAGATAGTCCTTGTAATATCCTGAAAGCCTCGCATAAAAATTATTAATAACAATATTACGGGGAAGATCATGAATAGGACATTTGTGCATTAGTAACTTCAATCTTCCCCATGCTTGGGCAATGCTTTCTCCCTCATGCGAATGGAAATTATAAATGTAATTTCTATCTTTATAAACCTCACTAGAAGGATAGAATTTAGAATAAAAGAGAGGTACAATTTCCTCCCACTCAACCGGTCGGCCATCCTTCAGTGTTTTATACCATTCCGCAGCTCTGCCCTTCAGTGATAAAGAAAATAGCTTCTTCTTAACTTGGTTCATTGAAATACCTGCACACTAGAATAACTCGCATAATTCATGTATAAAGAGCAAATGATCACCGGGAGGGACAGTTCCATCTCCTAAATAGCAGTTATTCATAGCACGATCAACAATTTTCATAGGTATTTTAAAAGGATGAGGAGCACAAGCATCATTAGAAACATCACATATGGGAGATAAAATATCATCAGAGCAAACTTTCTCCACTAAAGCTGGGGAACTAAAAATATCATGCTTAACAAAACCAGCTTCCCCAAGCTTAGACTTTTTCATAGCATTAGCAATAACGGGATTCAAAGCATTCATACTAATAACATTGCTATGCGAAATAATCTCCAAAGGTTTTTCAATTTTCTCTTCAAATCTAAACTCAGAAAAAAGACTAAAGAACTCTTTATTTTCCATTTCGCCTAACTAGTGAAAATAAAAACAAGAAACAAAAAGATATAATTGTAGAATCTAAAGGAAATAACTCCAAGCACTCACACAGGAGGATGTGAGTACCTTTTACCTTACCTCCTCGGCAACGGCGCCAGAAAAGAGCTTGATGTCTACACACGCTTCTGTTCTTGTAGACAGTGTTGGGCCTCCAAGTGCAGAGGTTTGTAGAGCAGCAGCAAGTTTCCCTTAAGTGGATCACCCAAGGTTTATCAAACTCAGGGAGGAAGAGGTCAAAGCTATCCCTCTCAAACAACCCTGCAATTACGATACAGAAAGTCTCTTGTGTCCCCAACACACCCAATACACTTGTCAGATGTATAGGTGCACTAGTTTGGCGAAGAGATAGTGAAATACAAGTGGTATAGATGATTATAAGTAGTAAATGCAATCTGGAATAAAAATGGCAGCAAGCAAACAAGTAACAAAACAGCAAGTAAACGGTGTGCAAAGCTTGGAAACAAGGCCTAGGGATCATACTTTCACTAGTGGACACACTTCCAACAAATATAACATAATTGAACAAATAAATAACTTCTCTTCACTATGCTACTCTGAATTACTCTCCTATTGAATAACACTAATCATTGCGCAGTGGCTACAGAAGCACCCCTTAAAGTTCATCAAGTACTTGACAAACACTACTCATAGAGATATCCAAATCAAATCACAATTCAAGATAAATATTATTGCAACTTAGACCAAGTACTAACACGGTGCACACACTGTCAACATTACACCATGAAAGGAGGAATAGATCACTTTAATATTATCATAGTGATAATTATTCTCATAATCCATAAGAGATCACAATCGTAGCCTAGACCAAGTACCACCACGATGCACACACTATCACCGTTACACCATGGCAGGAGGAATAGATTACTTTAATAACACCACTAGAGTACACATAATGATGAAGAGTAGCATCTACTTATTCAACATGATACAAAACTCATGATCACATAAAGATCACATCATGGGAGAGAGAGGTGAACCACATAGCTACCGGTAGAGCCCTCAGCCCCGGGGGAGAACTACTCCCTCCTCATCATAGGAGACAGCAAGGTTGATGGAGATGGTGGTGAGGTCGATGGAGACGGCGGAGACGGCGATGGAGACCGATGGAGATGGCTCCAGGGGCACTTCCCCATCCCGGCAGGGTGCCGGAACAGAGACTTCTGTCCCCCGAAAATTATCGACGGCGGCGGCGGAGCTGCGGAACTCTTTCTGGAAAATTGCCGACTCCCCTAGGGTTTTCCGTCCCGAGGCTTTATATAGGCCAAGGGGCATCGTCAGGGGGCTGCCAGGGCACCCTCACACATAGGGGGCGCGGCCAGGGCCTGGGCCGCGCCACCCTGGTGTGTGGGCAGCCCCTGGCCCCTCTCCGGCTCTCGTTTGGTCCTCGTCCTTCGTCCGAGAAAAATAAGACTTCTGGAACTTGTTTTGTCCAATTCCGAAAATATTTCCTGTGTAGCTTTTCTAAAACACAAAAACAGCAGAAAACAGGGAACTGGCACTGTGGCATCTTGTCAATAGGTTAGTTCCGGAAATCACATAAAAACGCCACGAAGTGTAACGAAACACAAGGCAAATGGTGTAAAAACAAGCATGGAGCATCAAAAATTATAGATACGTTTGAGACGTATCAGCCGGTTGCTCCAAAAAAAGGAATTATGTTTTCTAGCTGACGAGGTTCAACCCCGGCAATGCCCATGCTTGAGGGCTTTCGAGACATGGAGCGCTTGTAGGATCCAGCGAACTCGATGACGATCAGACGACACAGGGAGATACAGGTTTTACCCAGGTTCGGCCCCCTTGTAGAGTAAAGACATACGTCCTGCTTGTCTGACTTTATTGATGGGGTGGCTACAGTGGAAGTGTTACAGCGATGGCATAGATTGGATCTAGCCGAAAAGTGGAGAGCTCTCGAGAATTCGAGCGCTCGGGTGTAAGGTGGTGAAAGGCGTCTAGTCGCTACAGAACCTCCCTCCCAGCCTTTTATATGCGAAGGCTGGGTCTCAGGATTGTCCTCCAAGCCAAGTACAGATAGAACCGGTTTGAATAAACCCTAGTCGAAACCTAATCCAACTTGAACTCTTTGAATCTTTGCCTTGTACGTCAAGTTTTTCTCCTGGGCCGCGCCAGGCTGCTATCTTCGCGGACCTCGCTGTCCCTTCGGTGGATGTCCTTTCTAGACCGAAAATCAGGTAGGCGAATATCGAAGACCCACAGGTCATTCCTTCGTCACTAGCCTAGCATAATCGTACAAGTAGCACCTTAAGCATCAAAACTAGAATAGGAGGGTCTGGGCATCGATATTGAAAGCATTGGAATTAAATTGAGCCTGAAATATGAAATCATCAAAGAATACGAAACTAGTCTAATTCCAGTTTATGTGTGTGGTTGATCACTGAATTAACTCATAAAATCTTGATAAGCTAACAAATCTAAAATCATGTTTGGTTGGACACTGACTTGGCTTATAGAATCCTAGTGAGTTAGCACTTAGAGGTTGCGACCTCGGAAACTTAGGGGTTGCACAAATGTTACAAATTCCATACAGAATCTAGGCTGGTTTTCAAGTTACGAAATTTCAAGACCACCCAAATAGTCGAATTAGACAAGACCAAATATCAATTCTGAATTCTTTGCCCAAATATCGATATCTAAACGGACCCTCCTATTCAGTCTAGGTTTGTCACAAAATTTTCCCGGAAGAACAATTTCTCAATTTTCATCAACAGACCATGGTTTGAAACTAAAAATTTGTACTTCTGCTGCTGCTGATAGGAAAATGCCTGCCAAAAAGTGGTTTGGTACAACGACGGCTCGCACAGAGAAACCGCCTGCAAATAGGGTGTGTTTGGTAGCCTGTGTCAACTCAGATTCTCTATCTCACCTCAGCCAAGTTGATGAAAAGCCGGAGCCCTCCAATGGCGAAGCCGAAGAAGTCCCGGAGCCCCGCCCCAGATCCGCCTGCCGCCGCCCGGCTCCCATGGCACCCTCCAGCGTCGCCGCTCGCCACGGCCCTCCTTATCTCCCTCGCCGCCCTCCTCGTCCGCGCGCTTGTCTCCGTAGGCCCCTACTCTGGCCAGGGCGCGGCGCCCAAATTCGGCGACTACGAGGCTCAGCGGCACTGGATGGAGCTCACCCTCCACCTCCCCTCCTCAGACTGGTACCGCAACACCTCCGACAACGACCTCGCCTACTGGGGTCTCGACTATCCGCCCCTCTCCGCCTACCAGAGCTGGATCCACGCGCGCCTCATCAACGCCTCCCTCCCCGACGCCGTCGCTCTCCGATCATCTCGCGGGTTCGAGTCCCATGAATCGTACGCACCCACTGCACTAACCTTTCCTACATCGTAATGTGCAGAAATTCGTGTTTGTTTTAAGTCTTTGCGGCCTGTTCCTTGTAGGAAGTTGCATATGCGGTGGACGGTGCTCTCGTCCGATCTGATAGTGTTCTTCCCCGCGGCGCTATGGTTCGTGTGGACTTACATGAAGGATGGGCTTGGCGGTGGCGGGGTGAGGCGAGATGGGTGGATGTGGCTGCTCGCCATGGTTCTTATCAACCCGTGCTTAGTATTGATCGACCATGGCCATTTTCAGGTTGGGATTATACTAGTGGTTTATGTACATTGGAGCAGGGCAACATTGCTGACATCATTGTTCATTTGGTTACATTCCATTCAGTGCCTGATATGTACTTCATTTCAGTATAACTGCATCAGCCTTGGGCTGACACTCGGAGCGATTGCCGGTGTCTTGTCAAGGAATGAGCTTGTTGCTGCTGCTCTCTTTTGCCTTGCCATCAACCATAAGCAGGTTATTACTTGTATGGAATAATTATAGTTTTTTACTTTCAGGGAGGTGAAACTGTCTTGACTCTTGAAATTAACCCTTACTGTCAACAAACATGTTGTAAAGTCATACATAGTCCTAAAATAATGCAATAGGTTAGGCTATCATGAAGTGTGCATCTAATATTGGTGGAATATTAGTTCTTAACTTTTGATGGTTATGGGTTTAATTTCCAACTAGCTCAAGCTGCAGTAGAATGAGTTGCTGGAGATGGAACTTGGGAGTGAACCCATTCATTTTGTCACTTACTTTGATGGAAAATTGTGTAAAATCTGATGTGTCAGTTATGAGTCTTGCATGAATTTTATAACCTGCTACAATTTCTTGCTCTACTTCCATAAAATAAAATTACACCATTTTCATTCATACACCGCGCTCTTTTTCAGATGTATTGTGACTCTAAATTCATGGGCTATATCTGACATCTTGCAGATGAGCATGTACTTTGCACCGGCTTTTTTTGGCCATCTTCTTGGGAAATGCCTGAAGCGAAAGTATCCAATTGTTGAGATCATGAAACTTGGTTTTGTTGTACTGGGAACTTTTTTTCTTGTTTGGTGGCCATATTTGCATTCTTATGAGGCTGCCATACAGGTAATGAATACATGTACTCTTTGGTTATTCACCATTCAAAGAACCACAATCTATACTGAATAAATGTTGCTCAACAAACTTGTAGAGATGTCCTTACTGATCTGGTCGATTTATTAAAATGAAACTTATTATGTATAATAGCCTTAATTGACAGTTTGTCTATTGTTGCTAAACATGTGAAATCTACTGTCAGGTGATCTCTAGATTAGCTCCATTCGAGAGAGGCATATACGAGGATTATGTTGCGAACTTCTGGTGTAGCACCTCAGTTCTTATTAAGTGGAAGAAGTTGTTTGCAATAAAGCCGCTGAAACTCATGAGTCTTTCTGCTACCATCCTGGCTTTCTTGCCTTCATTTCTTCAGCAAGTCAAGTCACCGAGTAATCTTGGCTTCCTCTATTCTCTGTTGAACAGTTCATTCTCGTTCTATCTATTCTCGTACCAAGGTATGTTCAACTGCTAGGTTGATTTTTTTGCAAGTCCTTATTATGTTTCTTCGATTTCATGTTTACTTTTTTTCTATTTGCAGTGCACGAGAAATCAATTTTGCTTCCTCTTTTACCTGCAAGCCTTTTAGCATTACATGAACCTCACCTGCATGGATGGTTCATGTACTATGCACTTTTTTCGATGTACCCGCTTATCTGCCGCGATCAGCTTCTTCTACAATATATAGCAATTCTTGGCTTGTTCTTTCTTATTTACTACTCACCCGGTGCAACCTATGGAAAGGAGGTGAAATTTTCATCTGGAACAAAGGCAGTTCTGAGCCTGCCATTGCTATGCTCAATCTTACTTCACATTGTATACCTGCAAATAGAGCCTCCAAATAGGTATCCCTTCCTCTTTGATGCACTGATAATGTTCATCTGTTTCTCACAATTTGTAATTTTGGGCCTGTACACAAATTATAAGCAATGGATGTTGGACTCCCAACCTAGACAAGTAGGTAGGAAGAAGGAACTATGATTGGAAATTTTGACAGCTAGTTTTATAGAAAATGGTCATCATACCATTGTAACCTTGAGTGTGCTCCCTCTGTAACGAAATTGGTTCATTTTTTCTGAAATGTATGAAATCGTTCCATGTAGATGATCATCTGTGTTTTAAGTATAATCTTGTGTTCTGTATTCTGTTTTATGATAACTAGAAACCAAAATGCAAGCTATGCGGCCTCGGTATTAGCTTTTGCACCAAAGCCATCAGGAAATACAACATCGTATGTCTTGCTATATTTCTACTTCAAAATACATATGCTGGTGGCCTGTTTAAATTCTTGCATCATCTTATTATTATGGGAAGAACTAGGGATTGGTAGTCTGAACCTAATAAATTCTAAACATTGGATGGGACTATAATTAAAACCTGAAAATTATACGGCTGCAACATCATTTTTGTGCATTAACAACATAGAAGCTTCTGTATGACAACCTTATTTTCTGAGATGTTTCCATATATAACTGGTGTATGATGGAAACATTCGTTTTGTGTCATAGAAACATGTTTCCGTGCAGTGAGCTAGTCCCGCCAAAAGTTAGGATCGAACTACACATAATTATTTTTACTATCATCAGTGGAAGTACTCAGAACTGTTTTTTTAGTGGCCCTAGCGGTGCAGGCTGTAAACACAAGAGTTAGTAGAGACACTGGAGAGGTAGTTTAATTTGGTTTCCCTATTTCTCGTATTGCAACTAGAATTGACATTGTTCTTGATGCTCCATACATTAGAACATCCCCGTACAAAACCACTCTAAGGGATGCTAATGGTAATCAAGTAGAATAAAAATTCTTCATATCTCTACATAATCGACAAGCCACTTGCTGAGGAAGAAATGATCCGACCAAAAGAGAATCCTGATCCACAAATCAGCTACGTCTACTTCGGTTCGACCTTGGACTGGAAGGAATATCCACCGCTGTAGTCGTCAAACGAGTCGGTGCTCATCTCCTTGTCCTTCTTTGGGAGAGGATCGTCGTAAGGGTGGCGAGGAGGAGCGCCTTTAGTGACGCCGAAGTCTGTTGCTGATGTGGAGGCGGACGTCGAGGCACTGCTGAGCCCCTCGCTTTGCAGCATCATCTCAATCTCCTTGACGACGTCACTCATCGACGGTCGGACCGCAGCACCCTCCTCCACACACCGGAGGGCCAGCTGCACGAACTTGCTGAATGCGGCAAGATGGTTGGTGTTCATGATCCTGGAGTCTATCATGGCCCTGAGTCCGCAGAACTCGGTGTCGTCAGCGTCGTAAACCCTCTTGGCCTCCCGGACTATGTACTTCCCCTTCTCAATCGGCTGCCTCGCGATGATCAGTTCGAGCATGACCACTCCGAAGCTGTAGACGTCGCTCTTCTCTGTCAGTTGCTGAGACATGTAATACTCAGGATCAAGATAGCCCTGCAGGTGAAGAACAGAAACAACAAGCCACATCATCACCGGAAGGATCACCGCATGGATGGATGCAATGCAAGAGCCGATCGCTGAGCCTTACCAGTGTTCCTTTCACTTGGGTGCTGACGTGCCCCCTCTCGCTGTCGGACACCAATTTGGAGAGGCCGAAGTCAGCGACCTTGGCGGTGAGGTGCTCGTCCATGAGAATGTTGCTGGACTTGACGTCCCGGTGGATGATGGGCGGGTCGGCGAGCTCGTGCAGGTAGGCCAGCCCGCGGGCGGCACCGAGC
Organism: Dactylis glomerata; assembly: GCA_007115705.1. Lineage (NCBI taxonomy): Eukaryota > Viridiplantae > Streptophyta > Magnoliopsida > Poales > Poaceae > Dactylis > Dactylis glomerata. The sequence goes on from QXEO01000734.1 coordinate 9,429,444, forward strand.
GCCACCCTGAGCCGCTTCTTCCAGTCGAGATGCAGTCCGCTCTTGCCCATGAGGCTGTCGCGCAGGGTGCCGGCGGACATGTACTCGTAGACGAGCATCTGCTCGCCCTGCTCGAAGCAGAAGCCGACGAGGCCGACGAGGTTCTTGTGGTGCACCCGAGAGAGCAGCTCGATCTCGGTCTTGAACTCCTGCCCACCCTGCATGGACCCCTGCTGCGCCCTCTTGATGGCGATGAACTGACCATTGGGCAGCATGCCCCTGTACACCTTGCCGTACCCTCCGTAGCCCAGCTCGTTCGCCTCGGCGAAGTTGTTGGTGCTCCGCTTGAGCTCCTCGTGGGAGAACCACCTCGCCCCTTTCAGCCGCGGTGCGCCACCCTTCTCCTCGCTCCGAGCCCACGACGCTGCAGCGATTTAAGATCTCTCACTCATCAGGCCGTAGCATTGCCAGGTGAACATGGAAACTTCTCCGATTTTCTGAGAGAGATTGTGTACCGAATGGTCCGCCGAGCTCTTCTGTGGCCTTCTGCGCGCGCCTTCTCTGCACGAGCGCGTAGACAGCCGCTCCCACGAGCGCGATGACCAGGACGCCGCACCCAACGGCGATCCCGATGATGGCACCCTTGCTCCTCGACGCCGAACCATTTCGATCTGCAATCGTCCATCCCACATACTTATCTCAGGATGCAGTCAGAGAAACATTGACACTTCAGCGACAAGTATCTGTGTTGGGTAAGACCTGGGAAGGGATATGGGGATGCGATGAAGTAGTAGGGGCCGAACTCCTTGGGCGGCTTGAAGGTCTGGTTGCTGAGGTCGAAGCCGATGCGCATGACCTCGGAGCGGTTGAAGTAGGGACCGCCGGAGGGGAAGAGCTTCACCTGGACCTGCATGTAGGAGTCGCTGTTGAAGAAAGGGTCCTGCAGGGAGACGGAGCCCGGGGTGAGCTCCAGCTTCGTCCACAGCTTGCTCTCCAGCTCCTGGAACGCTGTGCCGTTGCCCACGTCCCCAAACAAGGGCGCGCGGAAGTACATCACACCCTGGTACGGGTACGCGCACCCACAGCTCTGCGGGCTCATGCTCTGCTCCGGCGGGCACGCCCCCGAGAAGCATTTGAGGAGGCTCGTCGTGTATGCCGGCGACGGATCGTGCTGCGTCACGTTGCAGTACGCTGTGTTCGGCAGGTGGTCGCACACTGGGTTCCCAGCCAACCTGAACACACCATTGTAAGTAAAGTCACAACACTGTACGTATAGCAGCATTGCAATTCTTTGGAATCTGGAATTGGGCACTACTACTCACGCGAGGGTGCCGTTGTAGCTGGAGGTAACGGTGACGGAGGCGAAGTCGTTGTCCTTGAAGCTCACCATGCTCAGCTCGCTGCTGATGCTCCTCCCAAGGTCGAGGGTGCCATTGAACGCGTTGCCATCGAGGATCCTGCAAAGAGAGGCATTGTCAGATTTGGCACTACTGTAGAAGATCATCAGTTTCATCAGATTTTGGTGAAATAGTACAAGGAAGGTTGGTGTGTGAGCTTACACTTGCTGCAGCTGCGGGCTGCTGAACAGCCTCATCGGCACGGTGCCGTAGAGCCTTCCGGACTGTATGATCCTTGATTTGGCATCACAAGACAATGTCAGATCTAGGATCCAATCATATGTACAGTGAAGTTGCAAAGTTTTGCAGTGGGAACTTACAGGGCTGAGAGCTGTGGCAACTTCCAAAACCACTGTGGGCTCGGTGAAGGATCGAACGTGTTGTTGCTCAGATCACTGTGGTGCAAATACAGCAGAAGAATTATCAACTCAAGCTTGCTACTTGTGGAGGTTCAAACAAATTAGAAGAAAAAAAGCTTGTGCATGTGCGATTTACTTAGTGCTTACACATAATTGAGAAGAGTCATTCCAGATAGATCAGGTAACCGCCCGGTAAGCTGGTTGTTGGCTAAGTTGCTGAAAAATATGACAATAATGTGCTTACAATGGCTATAGCTTTCTACTTGCACATTGTATTGAACAGCTCTCTTGAACAACTTACAGCTCATTTACGTTAGTGAGGTTGTTCAGATTTGCTGGAACTGGGCCGGAGAGGGAATTCCTGTCTAGCCGGCTGTCCAGACATATAACATAGAATGTGATCGAGGATTCATATATGGCAGCCCGTCCAGCAAAATAAGTGAGCAGAGTTTCATCTGAAAATAATACTTACACAACTTCAAGTGTAGCAACAAACCCAAGAGAGTCCGGGATATCCCCGGTGAATTTATTTCCATCAAAAAGCCTGCACCAAATATCTTAAGGTGTCAGTAAGATTTTCTTCTTCTTCTAGTAACAGGGCTTGAAGAACTCACAGATGAATCAGTGTCATCTCAGGGCTGAAGAGAGCATCTGGGATTGGACCAGACAGCTGGTTCTTGTTGAAGTGGCTGCAGAGAATCAGAAAAAGTATGGTTATAGATACATTCTGGTTTTTATTTCTGCTTCAGAAATGGTGATGAATAATTTGTGTAGAGCATACAAGTGTTTTGTTTTAGTAAGCTTGTCTAGACCCATTCCACCGTTCGCTGAGATCGGTATGGAACCGGTCAGTTGATTGTTGGCGACATCAAACCAATAGAGACTGGAGAGATTGCCCAGAGAAGCTGGTATTTTTCCCGAGAACTGGTTTGAGTTCAGAGCCCTGAAAAAGAGTTTGATGTCATCTTAGTTTATCTGCAGACTGTACCACAGAGGCACAAATGCGCGGTATCATCTAAGCTGATGGTTGATCCCTTACATGTAAGACAGTCTGGGAAGACTCCCTAGCTCATCTGGGATGTTGCCATGAAAGCTGCAACCGGCTAGAATCCTTCAAAGCAAGCGGTGCAAGACATGAGCGTAGTGACATCTCTGGAGGCGGAAACTTAACACAGATCACATTCAGGAACTTACAAAGTGGTGAGCTGCTTTAAGTTACCGATGGTGGGAGTGAGCACACCGCCAAGCTCATTATTGAACGAAAGGTCCCTGCATACGTAACGTTATTGCTCATGTCATGGTTCAGTGATGCAAAGCAGAGCTGCGAGAACAGAAATGCTTAAGAAAAGATTTAGCTTGACACTAGCTGTAGTGCCACGTACAGTGATTGAAGGTCGGTCAGCTGCCCGATGTCAGCAGGAAGAACTCCTTTGATGCCCATGGTTGACACTTTGCTGAAGGACACGGTCGGATGATAATGGTAAGCAAGACTTGGCGGAGTGTGCAGTGAAATTTTGGTTGAGCTCTGCGGACACTTACATGGAGATCACCTTGTCGTTGCTGCATATCACTCCGTCCCACGGCGATCCGCCGCAGGGATCATCGGACTGCCCCCACGTCGGCGGCGCGTTCTGCCACTGATCCATCAACGCTCGGAGAACAGAAGCTGCAAAATCAAATTCCACAGTTAAATGTCTCAAGTTGCAATTGAATGGGAAGAGGCATGCTCTCATGTGTGGCACTCACTGTCCTGGCTGTCCGTCACGCCATGGCTTGCTCGCACAAACACCGAGAGCACCAAGGCCAAACCGAGAAGCACTTCTCTCAGTCTCACCATCCTGGCAGAGCGTGATCCAGGCGCTGCAGCCTCCTCCATGCTGACTGAACTGCGTCGAGCTCTGAGGTGTGGTGAGGTGCGGTTTTAGGTCGGGGAGCCAGTGGGCAAAAGCTCGTGAGCGCAAGGCAACCACCGGCACCACAACCGCAGGCCCATGATGCGCCTCATGATGGGACGTGCATTCGCCAAGGCAAAATGATACTAGGATTGCAAATTCTGGAGAGAAAGATACGGGAGGAGACGGAGACGGTGCCAACGACTTGACTTGAAAGCAAGCCAAGCTAGCTAAGCTCGCTCGAGAGCTCTCACTGTCCCAGCCCCAGCAAATTCCCTCCGTGGATGGCTGTAGCTAAGCACGCCTAGCTTAAGTGGCCGTACCTCTCGCTGCCCGCGGAAGGCACCGCGCGAGTGGTCAAAACTCGAAAAGGGAGGATGGATACGACGAGCGATACGGCCTCGTCAACATGCCCCTCGCTCTACGGCAACTCCTCACTGTTGAGTTCAGTCGGTAGTAGTGCACTAGTGTGCTGGTGTTTCATGTCATGGTGATTCTTAATTGAAAATTTTGTTGCATGGGGTCTAAAAAGGGAGATGATGTGGGGGGATTAGTGATGATTAGGGGTGTGACTCAAGGCACGTAAAGAGGGGAATTTGGTGGGGATTAAACAAATGATGTCCATGATTGACATTCCTTTTCAGGACCTTTTGCATTACAAGGACGGTCTATGCTGCGAAACCATGGCTTGTTTGAAGCAAGGTTAATGAAATTGATAAAAGGGCTTTCACAAGAGATAGGTTTAGGGAGAAAACGCCACTGCAATTTTTAGTTACCGTACGTGTGCCCGCACTGAAGTGACAGCGAAACTCATGCTACGGTAAGAAAGTGCAAGATTCAACAAACCTCACAAGAATGGAGAAGATAAAAAAGAGTTTTTTCGCTTGAAGGAGCGGATTTGGTGCACCCAAGCACCGGTGTTTCTAGTTTTTTTGAAATATTTAAAAATGTATTTCTGTGTTTCAAAAAATCATAAAATTTATTCCATGAACATATACACATCTCTTGAATAATCATGCAAAGTTTCAGTAGAAATTGGGTTGTATTTTTAGCTACAGAAAAATAACATATTTGATGCTGTGTATATGGATAATTTTTTGTCAGAAAATTGTCTTTTTTATAGCTCAAATACAAAATATTTTCCTCTAAAATTTCTACCATACATTTGGAATGTTCATATATATATATATATATATATATATATATATGTATGTATGTATGTATGTAATTTAATATTTTTCAAAATCCCAAAAATATGTTTTTTAAAAACTGAAAGCATTGATGGTCATGTGCCAAAGACACTTTTCGCTTGATCTAACATGTTTTTTCAGGACAGGGCTAATCTTTCTTGCGTCGAAGTGAGGTACTCCGGCTACTGGTTACTTCATTAACGCTGAAAATATGATTTGCGTCTACTGTACAAGCAGTTAAAGTTTAGAATTCCAGTCCTGTTTTTACGGATTAGCTTGTTTTTAGAGACATGATGGTGATTTTTGTCGCTGATGATGAAAGGCTGTGAACCATGCATGGTAGCAGTATAATTGGTCTGGACCAGAGTAAATTTCATGGCATGATTGGATTTTATTGCAGGGACACTAAGATTACAATACGAAACTTGACCAAAAGTTGTTAGCCTGGTTTAAACGTCGGAAAATATTTACCCGGTGATGAGAGTGTCCGGAAGAACCATAACACAATCACGACGTCTTTACACGGTACAACTCGCGTGCCTCCGAGAGATGATGCCAGTGTTGAAACCAAAGTTATTAACCACACCTTAGTCACAGTCACGTTATTAACCACACCAAGTGGTGTGAAGGCACAATGCCCCCAAAAAATGCAACGATGGCTCACCTTATTCTTCTGACGCTCTCGCACATTGCCAGATGCCACGATCTACTAGAGGACCCTTGGGGGCAATCACTGAGCCCGTACAACAAGCTTGGGCAATCTCCTCAACTTAACCAGAGACTCCCAAGAATCACCATCCAGCTTTATACCATGACGATTGAGCTCCGAGACAACTCCAACCAACCATTTAGGATTCCAGAAACCCAAGAGGAATAAGCTACGGTCTCCAAGATCCAAGAGTAATAAGATTCTAACTTTCACACGGCTAGATATTGGGACATCTCTGGGTTTTCTTTACTTTTATTACTTTGTTGCTTAAAGGGGAGAGGCTTTTTTGCTCTAGGGTGCAAATGCTCCCTTTATTTTAAATGTAATTTAAACATATTTTAAATTGTTAAAAAAATTCGAGAAAAATGTTGCATGTATATCTTCACAATCTATGCATAAGCCAAGTTGTTTCACGAAAATCCGACTCTTTCCATGAGCTAGGAAAAAAAGACAAAAGTCGATGGTAAAATAAGGGTTTGCACGAGACATTTTTTTGTCCTTTTTACTCACAACACTACAAATATAGATTTACCGGGAAACTTGATCATGTGTACATAGTCTGTCGAGATGTACACGCGGAATTTTTGTTCGGGATTTTTTCATATTTTCAAATATGTTTTTTGAATAAAGGGAGCATATGGACCCTAGATCAAATATGCATTTCCCGCTTTCAGTCACCAATTCAATCTTTGTTGTTTATTTATTTCGTTCAGTGTGCATAGATAACTAGAATTGTGATCCTCTAGTTTGAGAGAATATATTGTTTTACTTTCTTGCTCCTGCGATTCGATACCGATCCCCTACACTTGGGGTTATCACTCACTCAATCTTCTTCTTCAAGGCATACTAGGCATAGGCTTAACTTCTCATGACCAATCTTTGGACCACTCCTTGAGTAACACTTGGCCATCACTTAATATGAGTCATCCAATCGTACACCCGATGGAGGTGGAGGAACTAGCACCGAGTGTTCTGGTGAATGGTGAGGCATCATGATAGGGTGTGGTTGAACAATGTGCTAGGCTCGCTCTTTCGCCTGAGCTTTCGCTCTACGCACTTCGTCTCTGTTACCGTTGTCGTGGTTTCGTCAACAGATCTGCCATATGGGTAGGTGTATGGTGGTTTGTGGAAGGGGGTGAACACGGCGGAGCGATCCGGGACGGTGATAGCACGAGTTTACCCAGCTTCAGATCCCGCAACAGTGGCGAGACCCTACGTGCTGCTATAATTCACTATATGGCAACAAGTGCTTGGTTACAATGATGAGGTTGGCTGTTTCGCTATGCGATTGGCCGTATGTCTAAGTTGTGCCTCAAGGGCTCCTCCACGCCGGCTTATAAAGGCGCCTGGCGTGGGCAACACGATGGTACCGGAGCGGATACAACTTGGAGTCCTAGACTAAGTCCTATGCGTGTACTACAAGGCAACCCGCCATGGGCCTGTCTACGGATCCGCCATGAGCTCCTGCGTCCAATACCGCCATGGTCTTTCCAGCAACTGGACCGCCCGGTAGGCAATCCGCCATACCACCCTGATGGGCCACCCTGGCTTGCTGGTTTAGGACTACGTCGTTGGTATACCTATTTGGTATATCCCCACCAGTAGCCCCCAGGGAACTTCAAGATCGCCATCTCTATCCGCCATGCCTTGTTTTTGGTGAAATCCATCCGCCATAGCTCGTCTTCTTTCTTGCGTCTGGATGGCGGTTCTTGATGTCCCTCTTTTCTCTATCTCTCTATCCGCTGTAGATAGCGGATTATGCGGCGTAGTTTCAATTCAGCGAGATTTCTAGGATCCGTTGGATCATACCATAAAAATCTGCCATAACTTTCGGCACGTAGGTCCTTCTAGGGCAAGATTCACAGCACACGCAAAAGTTACTGTTTTACCCTTGGACACATGTAGCCGTCTAGGGTTTTTGCGATTAGGATGAATGGTTCTGATGGTGGGCACAAATCTCGAGGCATGAGGCCTATATATACCCCAGCCGCTCACCCCCAGCCGGTTCACACCTCATTCACCCCCGTGCATTCTCTCTCCTCAGCGCCATCACGAGAGCTTCGTGATCTCCGACGAGCCACCGCCCGGAGTTCTTTGTCGCCGGTCGTTTTTCCGCCGGAACAGTTCATCCAAGCTCAGAGCATATTTCGTAGCGGGAGTCAACCCCTATTCGCCGCCATGAACCCCGGATCTCCTTCCTGCCATCCTTCCGAAGCTGAGGAGGAGGATTCTCCTCTGCAGCAATCTACTCAGGCCTCACATCCTCAAATGGTGGATTCTTATCCGGAGGACATCACATCCGAAGCAGAGGAGGAAATGGCGGGACAGACCACAGAGCAGGCTGCAGAAAAAGAAATGGATGGCGGAGCCGAGGAAGAAGAACAAGATGACGGAGCCGAAGCTAAAGAAGAGCAGATTCCCAGAAACCTTCACGGGTACTGGGTAAAATGCCACGTGAAAGATATTCACGTCCAAGCCCTAGAGAACGAGGGCACCGTGGCCCCTCAAGCTGAGTCTCACTGGCGGACTGACTTCAAAGCCTTGGTGCCGGCCCCAAACTCCACTTAGATTGTGATGCTTAAATCTCACGTGGAGAGGGGTCTCAACATGCCGCTATCTTCTTTCTTCACGAATCTCCTGAAGTAATATGGGCTGCAGCTCCACCACATAGCTCCCAATAGCTTGGTGTCTATGGCGGGTTACGCGGCCTTGTGCAAAGGATTCCTCGATATTCGTCCCAGGGTAGACCTCTTCCAACTTTACTTCTCTGTGCGGGCCAACTACGAGGATGACGGGTTTCTCCGGACCTGCGGAACAATATGCTTTCTTCCACGGAGGTCTAAAGAATATCCCTTCATCAGGTCCTGGCATTTTCAGCTGGTTGTAGATGTAGCACGGCCTGGCGTGAAAGCTGTGGAAGGCGGGGCGGCCGAAGATCACGTGGTATGTACTCTTGAAAGGGACCACCTCAAAGGTTATGGGCTCTTCGCGGTAGTTATTTTCATCGCCGAAGGCAACCTTGAGGGTGATGGACCCGAGGGACTTTGCTTGGCGGCCGGGAACCACTCCATAGAAAGTGACAGCACTATGGCGGAGTTGGGTCTTGGTAAGGCCTAGCTTTGTCAGGGTTTCTACATACATGATGTTCAGGCTACTTCTGCCATCCATCAGGCACTTGGAGAACTCGTAGCCTTGGATTAGGGGGTTAACCACCATGGCGTAGTATCCATCCGGGATGTGCTCTGGGTGATCATCGCGGCTCCATTGCACCGGCATCTCGGACCATTGGACATACTGGCGGACTTTAGGTACGGTGGCATTTAAGGAGCGCATGGCGGCTCGCTGTGCCTTAGCCGTGGGAGGTCCAAGGAAGGTGTGGAATGCTCCCTTCTTGGTGCTCTTGTATGGGTTGCCCGTGCCAGTTCCACCCTCTGCCTTTTCAGTGGGTTTTGGCGCAGGGTCTTCATCCATGTCACTGCTATCCTTGGACTCCTTTTCCTTGTCCGCTTTCCCTTTGCCACGAGGCCGTTGTTGCCGGGTGCGTTTGTAGCCAGCTTCTTGGTCCGCCTTGAGGTCGTTGACAAATTTGCAGTTCCGGTTGGTGTGGTTGCACTTTCCTGAAGCGTCCCGATGGGCGAAGCATGGCATGTCGCGGTATTCGTCGTAGGACATAGGTGCAGCTGGCACTGTAGCGGAAGCTGGGGAGCTTCGCGGCTGGCCGCTGCTGGAACCTCGTCCCTGGCCGCGTTGGCTGCTCTGTCCTTTATCGGAGAAGGTTGTGGCCACCATGTCCGGGGTTTGCTGCTCTTCTGGCGGATTCTTGCGTTTGTTGCTACTGTTCCACTTTCCGGTGTTCTGGATGGCGGAAGCCTTCAAAGATTCACGGGCATCATCGTCGGCGGCCGCATAGTTGCTTGCAATGGTGATCATGGAATTTAGGGTTAGTTTCCCTCCGTTCCTCTCTCGTAACAGGCGATGGCGGAGTAGCTGGCCTCTCTCCAAACTATCAATGAACACGAGGATGGCGGATTCATTGGTAACCCCTTCACAGGAGTTCTTCATATCCAGCCACCGTGCGAGGAAAGTTCGGGAGGTCTCGTCGTCTGCTCGCCGACACCGTTGGAGGTCACCTATATTGTGAGGTCTCTTGTAGGTACCCTCAAAGTTTTCAGTGAACGCAGTCTGCATGTCGAACCAGGTTTGGATGGAATTTTCCGCCAAGTCGTTGATCCACTGCCGCACTGTGCCGGACAGCATCAGGGGCAGATAGCGGACAGCAACATTGGGGGATCCCCCTGCGAACTGCACTGCGCTGAAGTAGTCTTGCAGCCAAGTTAAGGGCCTGTCAACTCCATTGTACTGGTAGATGTTTTTCTCGATCTTGAACCCATGCGGGATGGGCTCATCACGAATCCGTTGTCCAAAGCACTTCGGGCCGAGGAAGAAGGTTGTTTGAGACTTGGCAATCTCATTTAGGTGGGTTCGCGTGTCGTATGACTTCTTGTCCTGCGGATCTTTTTGGGAGGCGCGTGACCTGGCTGGGCCGCCACCGCCACCGCCGCCGCCATGGGGGCTGCTTGGTGGGGATGGTGAAGGGTCACACCTTTTACTCTCGATGTCATGCGATGGATCTTTGCAACTGCGACGGCTTCCCTCTGCTCTTTGTGGAGCTAGATCATCGTCAAGGCAGCGGGAGCCCTGCCCTTTGTCATCACGGCAGCGTGAAGAGCGATGCTTATCCTTGTCGCCATTGCAATGCACGCTGTCGTCATGGCGAGATGGTTCCTGATACGTCTCCAACGTATCTATAATTTTTGATGCTCCATGCTTATTTTTACACCATTTGCCTACTGTTTCGCTACACTTCGTGGCACTTTTATGCATTTTCCGGAACTAACCTACTAACAAGTTGCCACAGTGCCAGTTCCCTGTTTTCTGTTGTTTTTGTGTTTCAGAAGTGATACACAGGAAATATTCTCAGAATTGGACGAAACAAGTTCCTGAAGTCTTATTTTTCCCGGAAGCTTCCAGAGATCCGAAGAGGAGTAGGAGAGGGGCCACAGGCCGCCCTCACGCCTAGCTGGCGCGGCACAGGCCCTGGCCGCGCCGCCATGGTGTGAGGAGGCCTGGGGCCACCTCTGACATCGCCCCTTCGCCTATAAAGACCTCCCGACGGAAAAAACCTAAGTACCCGATCACTTTTCCAGAACACATCGCGATCCGCCGCCACCGTCGACCCGAAGATCGGGAGGGTCCAGAAGCTCTTCCCGGCACCCTGCCAGAGAGGGGAATCGCCACCGGAGGTCTTCTTCATCGCCATGCTTGCCTCCGGAGTGATGAGTGAGTAGTCTACCTTAGACTATGGGTCCATAGCAGTAGCTAGATGGTTGTCTTCTCCATCATATGCTTCATGTTTAGATCTCATGAGCTGCCCTACATGATTGAGATCACCGTTATGTAATTCTACATGTTTGGTTTGTTGGGATCCGATGAATATTGGTGTTATGATTGAGTTGCTATACTGAAATATATCTTATGTTATCTCTATGTTGTTTATGATCTTGCATGCTCTCTGTTGTTAGTAGCTATCTTGGCCGAGTAGTTGCTAGTGACTCCAAGAGGGGGTATTTATGCTCGATAGTGGGTTCATGCCTCTATTTAACCTGGGGGAGTGACATAAACCTCTAAGGTTGTAGAGTGACAGAAACCTCTAAGGTTGTAGATGTGATGTTGCTACTAGGGAGAAAACAACATTCATATGCTCAAGGGCATATGCTTTGTTTACATTACACACTTTGCTTAATGCAATTATCTGTTGTTCGCAACTTAATACTTGTGGAGTTCTCGGATTGATTCGCCACAAGTGGATTATTAGTCATAGATGCAGTTGGATGGCGGTCTATGTATTTTGTTGTAATGCCCAGAGTAAATCTCATAGTAATCTTCTTGACATATCACATTTATCTTTATTCTATCAATTGCCCAACTGTAATTTGTTTACCCAGCATGTGTTATTTATCTTATGGAGAGACACCACTAGTGAACTATGGACCCCGGTCCTATTTCCATCATATTGCTATCACCTGTTTACTTTACTCGCATACTTCTACTGTTTTTCACTCGATACGCTCATAACCTTTGTTTCAAGCAAACCGGTGAGATTGACAACCTCATCGCAAGTTGGGAACAATGTACTTGGTTGTGTTGTGTGCAGGTTCCGCGTTGCAGCTAGCAAGCAAAGCTTGGACGAGGCGCCATATATAAATCGTCCGAAGCTGTCGCAAACTAGCAAGCATCAACTTCAGTCGTTATTGTCTGCTCTTCTCCTGATCGATAAACCTTGGTTTCTTAACTGAGGGAAAATTTGCTGCTATACTCATCATACCTTCCTCTTGGGATTCCCAACGGGCTGGTCATTCACCACGCACAAGGAATCTTCTGGTGCCGTCACCCACGCGCCAGCAGCTAATTTTCTGGCGCCGTTGCCGGGGAAGAGTGGAAGACTTCTGCGAGGGGAGTTTTTCGCACACACATCCTTTACTTTGTTATTGTTTTGCTTTACTTTATTTATTTTACCTGCATCATTTTATATCAAAAACCCAAAAAAAATAGAATCCTTGGTAGTTGTTATTTCTTTACTTTTAGTTCATCATGTTGATCCCTAAGTACGTTCTGGAGGACCTCTCAGTAGGTAGTGGTTCAATTATTGGAAAAAGTAACATTGAGGAGTTCTTTAATCACATTAGTATGCATAAGGAAGTTGAGGAAAAGTCTTTGGTTGAGCTAGCTCCTAGTTATGAAGTTGCTTCTGCTTATGTAGTTCACATGTTAGAAGCTAGGTTTGCTAGCCTTAATCCTTTCATGCAATGCATGTTCCTTAAGCTTCACGAAATTGAGGATCCCGAAAAGAAAGCTTTTATCTTAAAAACTTTGCGCAAAGAATTTAGAGATGTTGCAATTGAGGCTAGGAAAGTTTTTAAGAAGTTTAATAAGCTTGGCTCGCCTGTTGAAATTGTTGGTACACCCAACAAAGATTCTAGATTGCCAATACCTTGTAAGCTTGTAGGAATTCATAATGCTTTGGTAACTAATTTTAGTTGGATTTGTCCTGAAAATCTTTTTGATGAAAATAGTGTACCAAAGCGTGACTATAAGGGATACTCAAAACCTCAATTGGATAGTATTCATTTCTTTATTCCTATAGTGGATCCTGATCCCCCTTTCATTATTACTTGATTCGCAATTTTCTGCGCCTAGCTCAAAGGCGTTAAAAAAGCACTTTTGGGAGATAACCCAATGTTTTATTTCCAGTACTTTTTCTTTTATTTGAGTCTTGGAAGTCATTACTACTGTAATGACCGCTCCTTATCTTGTTTATTTCGTTTTTGTGCCAAGAGAAGCCTCTAATTCGAGTGAGGTAAAGATTTGGGGATGTTGCTGTCCTGAAACTGTTTTCGGTGCTGCACCGTAAAAATTCGTATAAATTCTCTGTTTATCTTTTGGACCTACGATTTCTTGTGCATATGCCCCAGGTTATATCCAAACTTTAGTTAGTTGAACACTTTTTGATTTGAGCAACAGAAAACCCCTCAAAAATTCGGCCTTTGTCAGCTGTTCTGTTTTGACAGATTTCTGCCAATATTTGTGTTTGCCGCTTTATCGCTTTCTTTTGAGTTCTTTTGATCACGGAACTTTTGAGGAAGTCGCTACAGTAGTATGTGCTATATATGTGGTGGTTTTGAGTTGAAACCTGAAGCAAAAAGAGGTTCATTATATGTTATGGTACACTAATGTTGCTAATAGATTTGTGTTTAGTTTTGTATGAAGGAAGTTTTCAAGTGTAGGGATTGGAGAATGATGAGATGAGTTGAAGAATAGACAAAAGCTCAAGCTTGGGTATGCCCATGCATCACCCCAAGAAATATCCAAGAAGTACAAGCATCAAAGCTTGGGGATGCCCCCGAGGCACCCCTTCTTCATCGGCAAAAATCAGGTCACCTTTCAAGACACTATATTTTTATTGCTTCATGCACTATGTGTTTTTCTTGGAGCGTCAGTTGTTTTAGTTTTCTTAGTTAGTTTAGTTTTGTTTGCTACAATAAATGGTTGGACCCCAACAAATATCTTTTGGAGGTGATGTACTCGTTTTCATTTGCCAAGAACACTCCGTTTTTCACTCTATTCATTTCACCGAGTGTTCTTCTTTTTCCGCTACTGCTTTTGGTTTTCATTTTCGCCTTGATTTACGTTCAGACCTTGTCATATCTTTTCATCAAGGTGTATTTTTGCCTCTGATCTTTATTAGTTTTCATCAAAATAGGTGTCTTTAAAAATTTCAAATGGTGTTGGAAAAGAGAAAAAGCTTTATGCAAAAAAGTGGTACAAGAAAGAGCTTGTGTAGACTGCGGCTTAGGCTTTTTCATGTCATGCTTGATGTCTTTTTGATGGTATGCTTAGTGGTTTTGCTGTAGCATGACTTGTCTCAAATAATTGAGATTGCTTAATGAGCCTTTGAAAAAATCATGTATTGTTTTTAATTGTATGGAAGCATTATTTTGGTTTTCTCCTTGATGCTTTATTTGGGTTGACTTGGCGCATGCTCACACATGTTAGACTCTTACAAAGTCGCCAATAGCCTCTACGATCATTTAGTTTTTGACTTTTGATGCCATCTTATGCTTATTTTAATGTTGCTTTGTCGCTTTGCATGATTACGGCCATTATTGCTCTCTTAGTTGGTCGCTCCCAGTCTTTTGCTAGCCCTCGCCTTGTACTGAGTATGAGCTCTACTTGTGCATCCAACTCCTAAAAGCCAAAGTTTGCCAAAGTGTCCACCATACATACCTACTAGCAATTTGCTATTCCAAGTAAATTTGACTTGCTTTTATTTTCTCTTCAAATTAAACTCTTACCAGTGTTATGCAAAATTCGGTCAGTAAAGCTCTCATGAACCGGAAGGCACACTTTACTTTTTCCTGTTCTTAAAAATTTGACATTGTGATCTCTTATGTTGAGTTGTTATGCTTGCAAGTTGTAAGTTGAAGACTAGCCCAGCCATGCAGTCATGGGCAAGCTTTCAACATTGCACTTCTTATTTGAGTTGATATCGTGATCTTTTGTTTATGGATGCCCGCGGTGTGAAATGAATTGGGAATCTTGTGGGCATCATGGAGTTTGTATATGTGTTAGGGAAACGTCGGGCCGCTAATCTAAGCCATGCATAATTCATGGTGGAAATTTGCAGCATACCCATGGTGGACATTCGACGACGCATCTCACAATAAAAAGCTAAACAAATGGCAAATAAAAGAGATGTCGAGGTGTTCATTGTCTGCTTGTCCTGTCATTTTGATGTGGGCTTGTTTCATGTCATCGGGCACAGAGGTACCCCGTTGGCGGTTCTCAATGATATGCATATATTTACAATGACAAGCCTTGCTTGGGACTCTAAGTAAAGTAGCATGAGGTTTGGGTACTCGTATTCACGGGACATGAGGTTTTCAACTTATGATTTGTCAAGCATATGCATCATAATTGTTCTCGCATTAACTTTAACCATTCAAGATGCTTATGATGGGGGCAATGAGAGCTCAAAGCCGGTAAGTACCATAATTTTTGAAGGTTATAAAACATGCAATCACTGCTTCCCTCTGCGAAGGGCCTTTCTTCTACTTTTATGTTGAGTCACCACCTTCTTTCTTTATGCACCATTAAGAGAGCATAGTTGTCATTCTTAGTATAATGTGCATTGTCCCAAAGTTTTCATTGATTGATTCATATTGTTGGTTTCACTTGTTCTCAAATTATTTGTATCTAGTCGCCCTCTTAAACTTGAAGGTGTCCTATGCATTTATGTTTTGCTCTCTTTGAAGGACAAGCTGAAAACCATTTGTATGTTTTTCATTATGATTTGAACACATGTTTGACTTTCATTTTTTCATTTTCATGATCTTTTGTTTGTGTTCATTTGCATGTTTACAACATGGTTGCTAAGTTCTTATTGTCAAGATTATATTTTCATGCCCATGTTTTAAGTTCTTATGATCCCAGCTCACCAATGCTTACATATATGATCAAGATTGTGTAGGTGCATGTCACCTCAAAAATTATTCTTTTGTTATCACTTACCTACTCGAGGACGAGCAGGAGTTAAGCTTGGGGATGCTTGATACGTCTCCAACATATCTATAATTTTTGATGCTCCATGCTTGTTTTTACACCATTTGCCTAATGTTTCGCTACACTTCGTGGCACTTTTATGCATTTTCCGGAACTAACCTACTAACAAGTTGCCACAGTGCCAGTTCCCTGTTTTCTGTTGTTTTTGTGTTTCAGAAGTGATACACAGGAAATATTCTCAGAATTGGACGAAACAAGTTCCTGAAGTCTTATTTTCCCCGGAAGCTTCCAGAGATCCGAAGAGGAGTAGGAGAGGGGCCACAGGCCGCCCTCACGCCTGGCTGGCGCGGCCCAGGCCCTGGCCGCGCTGCCATGGTGTGAGGAGGCCTGGGGCCACCTCTGACATCGCCCCTTCGCCTATAAAGACCTCCCGACGGAAAAAACCTAAGTACCCGATCACTTTTCTAGAACACATCGCGATCCGCCGCCGCCATCGACCCGAAGATCGGGAGGGTCCAGAAGCTCTTCCCGGCACCCTGCCGGAGAGGGGAATCGCCACCGGAGGTCTTCTTCATCGCCATGCTTGCCTCCGTAGCGATGAGTGAGTAGTCTACCTTGGACTATGGGTCCATAGCAGTAGCTAGATGGTTGTCTTCTCCACTATGTGCTTCATGTTTAGATCTCATGAGCTGCCCTACATGATTGAGATCACCGTTATGTAATTCTACATGTTTGGTTTGTTGGGATCCGATGAATATTAGTGTTATGATTGAGTTGCTATACTGAAATATATCTTAAGTTATCTCTATGTTGTTTATGATCTTGCATGCTCTCCGTTGTTAGTAACTATCTTGGCCGAGTAGTTGCTAGTGACTCCAAGAGGGGGTATTTATGCTCGATAGTGGGTTCATGCCTCTATTTAACCTGGGGGAGTGACAGAAACCTCTAAGGTTGTAGATGTGCTGTTGCTACTAGGGAGAAAACAACATTCATATGCTCAAGGGCATATGCTTTGTTTACATTACACACTTTGCTTAATGCAATTATCTATTGTTCGCAACTTAATACTTGTGGAGTTCTCGGATTGATTCGCCACAAGTGGATTATTAGTCATAGATGCAGTTGGATGGCGGTCTATGTATTTTGTTGTAATGCCCAGAGTAAATCTCATAGTGATCTTCTTGACATATCACGTTTATCTTTATTCTATCAATTGCCCAACTGTAATTTGTTTACCCAGCATGTGTTATTTATCTTATGGAGAGACACCACTAGTGAACTGTGGACCCCGGTCATATTTCCATCATATTGCTATCACCTGTTTACTTTACTCGCACTGTTTACTTTACTCGCATACTTCTACTGTTTTCCACTCGATACGCTCATAACCTTTGTTTCAAGCAAACCGGTGAGATTGACAACCTCATCGCAAGTTGGGAACAAAGTACTTGGTTGTGTTGTGTGCAGGTTCCGCGTTGCAGCTAGCAAGCAAAGCTTGGACGAGGCGCCATATATAAATCGTCCGAAGCTGTCGCAAACTAGCAAGCATCACCTTCAGTCGTTATTGTCTGCTCTTCTCCTGATCGATAAACCTTGGTTTCTTAACTGAGAGAAAATTTGCTGCTATACTCATCATACCTTCCTCTTGGGGTTCCCAACGGGCTGGTCATTCACCACGCACAAGGAATCTTCTGGTGCCATCACCCACGCGCCAGTAGTTCCCTATGCTTGGACCCGCCATCTCGACTGGTTTCACGTCGTGGCGGCTCGTCTCTCCGGCCAGCGTCACGACTCCTCCCTCGCTTGCCATCATTATCGTGTATGGCAATTCCTTCCTATGGGATTTTGAACGTCTTGTACTTTGGTGGCGGCATGTTGGACTTATGGCGGGGTTGGGCCTTGTCTTGGTGGTATCCGTAAGCAGGGTAGTTCTTGTGGGGTGGCGATGGATTTCTTTGATGGCCCTTGCCATGTGGCTTATCATCGGAGGATATTGGGATGGCATCTTCCCTATTGCGAGCTTCTCTTCTTCGGACTTCTGAGGATCCGGTGTGAGATTCGTTAGCAGGGCGGGTACCATAGTTGCCATTACCCTGAGCTTTGGAGGCAGTACTGGACCTACATAGAGCGGGATCAGATTCAAGCCGTCGTGATGACGTAGCCTTCTCCTGCTGCACCAATGCTTTGGTCATCAGTTTTACCGCCGTCTCTAGGGCTGCTGGGCTTTTATTATGCTCTAATAGCTCCTTTGCGGCCACGATGTTCTCAATGGGCGTAGCCCTGACTTCATCGCGGTTCTTGTCCACGTATCGTGGATTCTTGATGTACATCCTGGCCAGAGTTTCTGCGGTTGGCACGGTGAACTCAAGGTTTCATGCCAGCTGCGGGTCGCCTCCCTCGTTTATTTGATTCTGGATGAGGGTAACGTACTTCTCCTCCATGTTCCTTGCGCGTTTCAGCGTGTCTTGAGCTTTAGCAATGTCGCCATCTAGCTTTTCGCCCATCTTCTCGGCTCGCTTTGCTTCTTTGAGGATTGCTCGCATTTTCTTCTCGAGATCGTTCACGTCTCTGACATAGTCAGGGGTGATTGGATCTCCTAGAGTTCCATAGACGACCTTGTCCATTGGGGTCGTGAAGTCTTCTGGGTGATGCACCACGGGGATGGCGGGTTGCAGAGGCCTGGGGCCGCCCTGTATCTCGGGAAGTTGTTCCGTGGCGGGATCGGCGGCTGGTGGCAGGTTACCCTGCTCTTTGCCGGCATCTCCGTCATGGGCTGCCTGAGATGGCGGATCACCAGTTGTCTGCCCAGCGTCATCTCCTTTGTTGGTCATGAACACCTGCTTGGCGGCTGCATTCTGCTCTTCAAGTGCTTGCTGAGCTAATTCCGCCTCAATCTTTCTCATGGCGGCGTCATAATGATCAGAGTCATAGCCTTTGCTATCTGATACGTCTCCAACGTATCTATAATTTTTGATGCTCCATGCTTGTTTTTACACCATTTACTTAGTGTTTCGTTACACTTCGTGGCATTTTTATGCATTTTTTGGAACTAACCTATTAACGAGATGTCACAGTGCCAGTTCCCTGTTTTCTGCTATTTTTGTGTTTCAGAAAAGTTACACAGGAAATATTCTCGGAATTGGACGAAACAAAAGCCGAACGTCCAGAAATTTACCGAAGCTTCCAGAGAACCGAAGAGGAGACGAAGAGGGGCCACTGGGGGGCCACACCACCAGGGGGCGCGGCCTGCCCCTAGCCCGTGCCCACCTATGGTGAGCCCCACCTAGCCCACTTCTGATGCTGCCCCTTCGCCTATAAAGACCTCTCGACAGGAAAAACCTAAATGCCCGATCACTTTTCTAGAATACATCGCGATCCGCCGCCGCCGTTGACCCGAGATCGGGAGGGTCCAGAAGCTCTTCCCGGCACCCTGCCGGAGAGGGGAATCGCCACCGGAGGTCTTCTTCATCGCCATGCTTGCCTCCGGCGTGATGAGTGAGTAGTCTACCTTGGACTATGGGTCCATAGCAGTAGCTAGATGGTTGTCTTCTCCACCACGTGCTTCATGTTTTAGATATCGTGAGCTGCCCTACATGATCGAGATCACCATTATGTAATTCTACATGTTGTGTTTGTTGGGATCCGATGAATATTGGTGTTATGATTGAGTTGATGTGCTGAATATTATCTTATGTTATCTCTATGTTGTTTATGATCTTGCATGCTCTCCGTTGTTAGTAGCTATCTTGGCCGAGTAGTTGCTAGTGACTCCAAGAGGGGGTATTTATGCTCGATAGTGGGTTCATGCCTCTATTTAATCTGGGGGAGTGACAGAAACCTCTAAGGTTGTAGATGTGCTATTGCCATTAGGGAGAAAACAACATTCATATGCTCAAGGGCATATGCTTTGTTTACATTACACACTTTGCTTAATGCAGTTATCTGTTGTTCGCAACTTAATACTTGTGGAGTTCTCAGATTGATTCGCCACAAATGGATTATTAGTGATAGATGCAGTTAGATGACGGTCTATGTATCTTGTTCTAATGCCCAGAGTAAATCTCATAGTGATCCTCTCGACATATGCACATTGTCTTTATTCTATCAATTGCCCAACTGTAATTTGTTTACCCAGCATGTGTTATTTTATCTTATGAAGAGACACCACTAGTGAACTGTGGACCTCGGTCCTATTTCCTTTATATTGCTATGACATGTTTACTTTACTCGCACTGTTTACTTTACTTGCATATTACTATTGCTTTCTACTCGATACGCTCATATCCTTTGTTTCAAGCAAACCGGTGAGATTGACAACCTCATCGTAAGTTGGGAACAAAGTATTTGGTTGTGTTGTGTGCAGGTTCCACATTGCTACTGGTTGAAGACGCGCTAACAAGTTATCGTTAACGATGCCCTTGTTGGAGTATCACGCAGCTAGCAAGCATCACCTTCTGGAGTATTGTCTTTTTCCTACTGGATTGATAACCTTGGTTTCATAACTGAGGGAAAAACTTGCTGCTATATTCATCCTACCTTCCTCTTGGGGTTTCCCAACTGGCCGGTCATTCACATCATCATCACCGCGCCACCAACAAGTTTTTCTGGCGCCATTGCCGAGGAAAAAGAAGACTTCTGCAAGGGTAGTTTCGCACGCACATCCTTTACTTTGTTTTAAGTTTTGCTTTACTTTATTTTTACTTGTTTCGTTTTTATCAAAAACACACAAAAATTATTATCCTTATAGTTGTTTTTACTTGGCTGCTTTTAGTTTTGCTAGAATGGCTACTCCCAAAAACACCAAGTTGTGTGATTTTACTAGCACTAATAATAGTGATTTTATCTGCACTCCTATTGCGCCACCTGCTCCTGCTGCAAATATTTATGAGATTAAGCCTGCTTTATTGAACCTTGTTATGAAAGAGCAATTTTCTGGTGGTAGTACTGATGATGCTGTAGCTCATCTCAACAACTTTGTTGAGCTATGTGAGATGCAAAAGTATGAGAATGTTGATGGTGATATTATTAAGCTTAAGTTGTTTCCTTTTTCTTTGAGAGGAAAAGCTAAGGATTGGTTGCTTTCTTTGCCTAAAAATAGTATTGATTCATGGGCTAAGTGTAAGGATGCTTTTATTGGTAGATACTATCCTCCTGCTAAGATTATAGCTTTGCGTAGCAATATTATGAAGTTTAGTCAGTTTGATAATGAACATGTTGCTCAGGCTTGGGAAAGAATGAAATCTATGATAAATAATTGTCCCACTCATGGACTGACTACTTGGATGATTGTCCAAACTTTTTATGCAGGACTAATTTTTTTCTTCAAGGAACCTATTGGATTCAGCTGCTGGAGGCACTTTTATGTCCCTTACCTTGGGCGCCGCAACTAAGCTTCTCAACAATATGATGGTAAATTACTCTGAATGGCACACCGAGAGAGCTCTACAAGGTAAGAAGGTAAATTCTGTTGAGGAAACCTCTTCCTTGAGTGATAAGATTGATGCTATCATGCTTATGCTTTCTAATGGTAGGACTCATGTAGATCCTAATAATGTTCCTTTGGCCTCTTTGGTTGCTCAAAAGGAGCATGTTGATGTAAACTTCATTAGAAATAATAATTTCAACAACAATGCTTATAGGAACAATTTTGCTAGTAACAATTATAGGCTGTTTCCTTCTAATGGTGATAATAGCTATCTCGGTAGACCTAAAATGCCTAGTGAAGAAAGAATTTTTAAACTTGAAAAGGATACCAAGAATTTTATGCAGGCGCAATATGAGCAGAACATGGCTTTCACCAAGACTATGGAGGAGCAATCAGCTCTGTTGAGGACTACTAGTCATCAACTTGAAAATTTAAACAAGGCTATTCCTGAGTTGCAAGCTAAGGTTTCCAAAGCTGAAACCGATATTTCGTTTTTATCTAATGCGCAATCTTATTTGGTTAACAGAATGTCTGCTAAGCCTGATCCTTTTGCTACTGCTAATGCTATCCAAGTTAGAATTGATGAAAATATTAGGATGCTAGCAGAATTGCATGCCAGGTGGGAAAGAGAAGATGATATGGCTAGAAAGATGAAGGTATGTACCATTACTACCTCTAATGATGTTATTCCTAATGCTAGCAATCCTCTTAATTTGATTGGTGTAGAGAAAACTCCCACTCCTAGTGTTAAAAAGCCCAAAACAGCTAAAACTTTTTCTCAAAAGAGTGCTGAAATTTTTTGGAGTGTAGGAGATGATAGCTCTATTTCCTTTAATAATTTTGATGTTGATGACTGCAATATATCTGAAGTTATTTTGTTCTTGCAAAAGCTTGCTTTGACTCCCAATGCTAGTTCTTTAAATGTTGCTTTT
Source organism: Dactylis glomerata (assembly GCA_007115705.1). Classification (NCBI taxonomy): domain Eukaryota; kingdom Viridiplantae; phylum Streptophyta; class Magnoliopsida; order Poales; family Poaceae; genus Dactylis; species Dactylis glomerata. The sequence goes on from QXEO01000734.1 coordinate 9,451,446, forward strand.
ACTAAGCATATTACCAATGCTCTTATAAAAATTAGGGATGAAAAGTTGAAGCAAAAAGCCTCTATTCCCAAGAAGTTAGAAGATGGTTGCGAACCCATCATTTATATGCATGTTAATGGTTTTGATTGCCATGCTTTATGTGATCTAAGTGCTAGTATTTCTATCATGCCTAGAAAAATTTATGATATGCTTGATTTACCACCGCTTGAAAAGTGTTATTATGATGTTCCTATTGCTGATGTTGCTAAGAAGAAACCTTTGGGAAGGATTAATGATGTTCTTATTATGGTTAACAATAACCTTGTTCCCATTGATTTTCTTGTCATGGACGTTGAATGCAATGCTTCATGTCCTATTATTTTGGGAAGACCTTTTCTTCAAACTGTAGGTGCCATCATTGATATGTGGGAAGGCACCATCAAATATCAATTCCCACTCAAGAAAGGTATGGAACACTTCCATAGTAAGAGAAAGAAATTGCTTTTTGACTCTATTCTTAGAGCAAATTATGAGCTTGATGCCTCTTTCGATATTACTTGATTCGCACTTTCTGCGCCTAGCTCAAAGGCGTTAAAGAAAAGCACTCTTGGGAGATAACCCAATATTTTTACTTTCAGTATTTTTTTATTTTATTTGAGTCTTGGAAGTTATTACTACTGTAATAACCGCTCCTTATCCTTTTTATTTCGTTTTTGTGCCAAGAGAAGCCTCTAATTTGAGTGAGGTAAGATTTGGGGATGTTGCTGTCCTGAAATAGTTTTCGGTGCTGCACCGTAAAAATTTGTGAAAATCCTCATAATATCTTTTGGACCTGCGATTTCTTGTGCATATGCCCCAGGTTATATCCAAACTTTCATTAGTTGAACACTTTTTGATTTGAGCAACAGAAAACCCTCTAAAAATTCGACATTTCTCAGCTGTTCTGTTTTGACAGATTTCTGCCAATATTTGTGTTTGCCACTTTATCGCTTTCTTTTTGAGTTCTTTTGATCACGGAACATTTGGGGAAGTTGCTACAGTAGTATATTCTTTATATGTGGTGGTTTTGAGTTGAAACCTGAAGCAAAAAGGGGTTGATTCAATGTTATGCTTAAACTAATGTTGCTAATAGAATTGTGTTTAGTTTTGTATAAAGGAAGTTTTCAAGTATAGGGATTGGAGAATGATGAGATGAGTTGAAGAATGGACAAAAACTCAAGCTTGGGGATGCCCACGCACCCCAAGAAATATCCAAGAGGTACAAGCGTCAAAGCTTGGGGATGCCCCCGAGGCACCCCTTCTTCATCGGCAAAAATCAGGTCACCTTTCAACACACTATATTTTTATTGCTTCATGCATTATGCGTTTTTCTTGGAGCGTCAGTTGTTTTTAGTTTTCAGTTTAGTTTAGTTTTGTTTGCTGCAATAAATGGTTGGACCCCAACAAATTCCTTTTGGAGAAGTTGCCTTGCTTTTCATTTGCCAAGAACACTCCGTTTTTCACTCTTATCGTTTCAACGAGTGTTCTCCTTTTCTAGAACTGCGTTTAGCTTTCGTTTTTCGCCTTGATTTGTGTTCAGATCTTGTTATATCTTTACATCAACGTGTATTTTGACCTCTGTTCCATGTTGGTTTTCATCAAAAGAGTTGTTTATAAAAAGTTCGAATGGTGTTGGAAAAGAGAAAAAGCTTTATGCAAAAAAGTGGTACAAGAAGGAGCTTGTGTAGACTGCGGCCTAGGCTTTTGCATGTCGTGCTTGATGTCTTTTTGATAGTATGCTTAGTAGTTTTGCTGTAGCATGACTTGTCTCAAATGACTGAGATTGCTTAATGAGCCTTTGAAAAAAATCATGCGTTGTTTTAATTATTTGGAAGCATTATTTTGGTTTTCTCCTTGATGCTTTATTTGGGTTGACTTGGCGCATGCTCACACATGTTAGACTCATACAAGTCGCCATAGCCTCTATGATCATTTAGTTTTTGACTTTTGATGCCATCTTATGCTTCTTTTAATGTCGCTTTGTCGCTATGCATGATTATGGCCGTTATTGCTCTCTTAGTTGGTCGCTCCCAGTCTTTTGCTATCCCTCATTTTGTACTGAGTATGAGCTCTACTCGTGCATCCAACTCCTAAAAACTAAGTTGTTCCAATGTGTCCACCATACATACCTATTAGCAATTTGCTATTCCAAGTACATTTGACTTGCTTTTATCTATCCTTCAAATTAAACTCTTTTTGGTGTTATGCGAAAATTGGTCAGTAAAGCTCTCACGAACCTGATGGCACACTTTACTTTTCTCGCTTTAAAATTTTGACATTGTGACTCTCTTATGTTGAGTTGTTATGCTTGCAAGTTGTATGTTGGAAATTAGCCCAACCATGCTGTCATGGGGCAAGCTTTCAACATTGCACTATCTTTCATTTGAGTTGATATCATGATCTTTTGTTTATGGATACTCGCGATGTGAAATGAATTGGGAATCTTGCGGGATCATGGAGTTTGTATATGTATTAGAGAAACGCCTGGGCCGCTAATCTAAGCCATGCATAATTCATGGTGGAAATTTACAGCATGCCCATAGTGAACATTCGACGACGCATCTCACAATAAAAAGCTATACCAATGGTAAATAAAAGAGATGCCGAGGTGTTCATTGTCTGTTTGTCCTGTCATTTTGATGTGGGCTTGTTCCATATCATCGGGCACGGAGGTACCCCATTGGCGGTTCTCGATGATACGTATATACTTACAATGACAAGAGCTTACTTGGGACTCTAAGTAAAGTAGCATGAGGTTTGGGTATTCGTACTTCACGGGACACGAGGTTTTCAACTTATGATTTGTCAAGCATATGCATCATAAGTGTATTCGCATTAACTTTAACCATTCAAGATGCCTATGATGGGGGCAATGAGAGCTCAAAGCCGGTAAGTACCATAATTTTTGAAGGTTTATAAAACTTGCAATCACTGCTTCCTTCCGCGAAGGGCCTTTCTTTTACTTTTATGTTGAGTCACCACCTTCTACCTTTATGCACCGTTAAGAGAGCATAGTTGCCATTGTGAGTATAATGTGCATTGTCCTAAAGTTTTCATTGATTGATTCATGATGTTGGTTTCACTTGTTCTTAAATTATTTGTATCTAGTCGTCCTCTTAAACTTGAAGGTGTCCTATGCATTTATGTTTTGCTATTCATGAAGGACAAGCTGAAAACCATTTGTATGTTTTTCCATATGATTTGAACACACGTTTGACTTTCATTGTTTCATTTTCATGATCTTTCGTTTATGTCCTTTTTCATGTTATAACATGGTTGCTAAGTTTCTTCTATCAAGATTATATCTTTCATGCCCATGTTTTAAGTTCTTTTGATCCCAGCGCACAACGCTTACATAGTTGATCAAGATTGTGTAGGTGCATGTCACCTCAAAAATTATTCTTTTGTTATCACTTACCTACTCGAGGACGAGCAGGAGTTAAGCTTGGGGATGCTGATACGTCTCCAATGTATCTATAATTTTTGATGCTCCATGCTTGTTTTTAGACCATTTGCTTAGTGTTTCGTTACACTTCGTGGCATTTTTATGCATTTTCCGGAACTAATCTATTAACGAGATGCCACAGTGCCAGTTCCCTGTTTTCTGTTGTTTTTGTGTTTCAAAAAAGTTACACAGGAAATATTCTCGGAATTGGACGAAACAAAAGCCGAACGTCCAGAAATTTACCGAAGCTTCCAGAGAACCGAAGAGGAGACGGAGAGGGGCCACTGGGGAGCCACACCACCAGGGGGCGCGGCCTACCCCTGGCCCGCGCCCACCTGTGGTGAGCCCCACCTGGCCCACTTCTGACGCCGCCCCTTCGCCTATAAAGACCCCCCAACGGGAAAAACCTAAATACCCGATCACTTTTCCAGAATACATCGCGATCCGCCATCGACCCAAGATTGAGAGGGTCTAGAAGCTCTTCCCGGCACCCTACCGGAGAGGGGAATCGCCATCGGAGGTCTTCTTCATTGCCATGCTTGCCTCCAGCGCGATGAGTGAGTAGTCTACCTTGGACTATGGGTCCATAGCAGTAGCTAGATGGTTGTCTTCTCCACCATGTCCTTCATGTTTAGATCTCGTGAGCTGCCCTACATGATTGAGATCACCGTTATGTAATTCTACATGTTGTGTTTGTTGGGATCCGATGAATATTGGTGTTATGATTGAGTTGATGTGCTGAATATTATCTTATGTTATCTCTATGTTGTTTATGATCTTGCATGCTCTCCGTTGTTAGTAGCTATCTTGGCCGAGTAGTTGCTAGTGACTCCAAGAGGGGGTATTTATGCTCGATAGTGGGTTCATGCCTCTATTTAATCTGGGGGAGTGACAGAAACCTCTAAGGTTGTAGATGTGCTGTTGCCATTAGGGAGAAAACGACATTCATATGCTCAAGGGCATATGCTTTGTTTACATTACGCACTTTGCTTAATGCAGTTATCTGTTGTTCGCAACTTAATACTTGTGGAGTTCTCGGATTGATTCGCCACAAGTAGATTATTAGTCATAGATGCAGTTGGATGACGGTCTATGTATCTTGTTGTAATGCCTAGAGTAAATCTCATAGTGATCCTCTCGACATATGCACGTTGTCTTTATTCTATCAATTGCCCAACTGTAATTTGTTTACCCAACATATGTTATTTTATCTTATGGAGAGACACCACTACTGAACTGTGGACCCCGGTCCTATTTTATTTATATTGCTATCACATGTTTACTTTACTCGTACTATTTACTTTACTTGCATATTACTATTGCTTTCCACTCGATACGCTCATACCCTTTGTTTCAAGCAAACCGGTGAGATTGACAACCTCATCGTAAGTTGGGAACAAAGTATTTGGTTGTGTTGTGTGCAGGTTCCACGTTGCTACTGGTTGAAGACGCGCTAACAAGTTATCGTTAACGACGCCCGTGTTGGAGTGTCACACAGCTAGCAAGCATCACCTTCTGGAGTATTGTCTTTTTCCTACTGGATTGATAACCTTGGTTTCATAACTGAGGGAAAAACTTGCTGCTATATTTATCCTACCTTCCTCTTGGGGTTTCCCAACTGGCCGGTCATTCACATCATCATCACCGCGCCACCACTATCCCAGTCATCCGATTCACCACTTTCGTTAAGTGCCTCTAGGATGGATTCACTTGGGCTGTCATCTCTATTGGAGACAGATCCCAAAGTGGTTCCAGCGAAAGCAACAAGGCAATACCGCGGTGCTTCTAACACCAGATTACTCATGGCGGATTCAGAGCGGTCCTCCACCACTTCCTCCACCTCTAGGGCGGGTTGGGCGGGATTGATTTTCAGATCCGATATGGATAACTTGGAAAGTTCCAGATCTGGATAACTTGGAAAGTTCCAGATCAGATGATTCCTCTGCCGTATCCAGCTGGAAAGCGGTCCATTTGGGGGTTTCGGCCATACCAATCCACTGGAAATTGGTTTCCGTGGCGGGGGTAAGGTCCGTTTCTCCGATGAAGATGTGGATGGCTCCGATCGGAACAACGGTAAATCGGGTAGGGTCTTCTCTAGCCGGCACCCAGAGATTATCCGCTGGGGCGATGGGGAAGCCGGAATCATAGAGGACACGCCCAATGGTGACGGTGTCGCCGATGCCTGCGAAGGTGGGTCCCTCCTGGATCCGCGCTCCTGACGCGTTATGCCCCACGGTGGGCGCCAACTGTCGTGGTTTCGTCAATAGATCTGCCATAGGGGTAGGTGTATGGCGGTTTGTGGAAGGGGGTGAACACGGCGGAGCAATCCGGGACGGTGATAGCACGAGTTTACCCAGCTTCATATCCCGCAACGGTGGTGAGACCCTACGTGCTGCTATAATTCACTATATGGCAACAAGTGCTTGGTTACAATGATGAGGTTTGCTGTTTCGCTATGCGATTGGCCGTATGTCTAAGTTGTGCCTCAAGGACTCCTCCACGCCGGCTTATAAAGGCGCCTGGCGTGGGCAACACGATGGTACCGGAGCGGATGCAACTTGGAGTCTTAGACTAAGTCCTATGCGTGTACTACAAGGCAACCCGCCATGGGCCTGTCTACGGATCCGCCATGAGCTCCTGCGTCCAATACCGCCATGTTCTTTCCAGCAACTGGGCCGCCCGGTAGGCAATCCGCCATACCACCCTGATGGGCCACCCTGGCTTACTAGTTTAGAACTACGTCGCTGGTATACCTATTTGGTATATCTCCAACAACCATCGTATTCACCTTCATGGCATCCACCAACATCACCTCTATTCCCGCAGTTTGGTTACTATCTTTATTGTTTTTATCTTTATAGTAAGGAACGGATTATCGCTCGCCCCGCCTCTTTGTTGGAACAATTCATTTACACACAGCCACGTTTTTGCCACCCTTGCACCAAATAGCGATGCACCGATGGTGTTCTGTCTAGCAATTGTGCCAAGTATAGATGATCCAAAAGCGTCATCTCCTCGCGCCGATTTCGCATGAGGAAATTCCTCACAACACCAGCGAGCAAAATCCCACTTGAAACCCAATATGCAAATAACACGCGCAAAAGCGTTTACATCACAAAGCGGTGCAGCAAAGCATATCCATGCTAGAAATACCTCCAAATCCGCTCATATTGCGTACACACTTTGTTGTCCTAGTCCTCCGGCCATTGGAACATAGACCAAGTGGGAGTCGATGTGTACATGAATATATGATTTTCTTGTCATAGATCACATCATTTCTCAAGACGAACAAATAATATGTTTTCTCCTTTTCTATAAAACGAAAGTCGAGGTAGGAAACTAGCGGCACTTTTGTATTTTTTTGGTTTCGCGAGCAATAATAATTTTTTCTCTACGAGGAACAATGTGAGTTTATCGGTTTATGATAAAACATAGTACATGAGATCCAAAAGATTAAAACAAACACAAATTATAAATATACATAGTTGTATGATAAAACTAAAACTCATATTTGTATCCTTCCAACTCGTCATAGCTTCACGATATGTATCTCGGCATTTCTCTGTGATCCGGTTGAAAAAATAGTACTCCATCTGTTTCATAATTTTCGTTGTGGTTTAGTTCAAAAACCACTATAAGATTTAGTTTACAAAACTTTAAACTAAAATCACGACGGTGTCAGTGGAGATTTGGTGCACCTGAGCATAGTGATCTCTTTTTTTATAAAAAATCATAAATCATATTTTTGAGTATCAAAAAATTTGAAAATTCCGGTTGTAGCCAACTATTTATTCCACAATTGTATAAAAAATAATTTCAAATACTTTGTATTTTGGGCTACATAAAAATAACAAGCATGTAGATCTGAGTATGTATGTTTCAAATCTATAAATTTTGTACTTTTGTGTAGCCCAAAATACAATGAATTTTGTAATGAAATTATGCATGCTTGTAGATTACATCATTAAGTAAGTCTAAATTTATTTTCATATTTTTTAAAAAATTAGAAAAATTATTTTATTTTATTTTAAAAAATGAAGGGATCATTGGAGATCGGGAGTCAAAAACACTTTCGAAAGATGGTGTAAATTACAAAAACTATAGGGCATTGAAAATCTGCATGAGCTTCCCACCCAAATTAGTGGGAATCTTTGATTTGCCGAGACAGAGAATTTGTAGATGAGTTGGGGGTCATTACTCATTACCCACAAGGTAGGCATTTGGACCCCGATAGACACAAGTTTAAGAGCATATTCAACCTTGAACCCGACGAGGCCCTCGGCAATCTTTTTTTCATCCGGACGGCGAGAAACGGTTCAGTCGTGCCCCAGGTTTCTCGTTTTCGCCCGGATTTGGGCTTTCATCCATCCGGCGAGCCCAGGCCATCCCGGCCCCCCGGAGCGCGCTCGGAGAGTCCAGAGGAAATAAATGCGCGGGAAACGCCGAAGAAAGTTCACGCGCGTCTGGTGGCCCCGACTTGTCGGCGAGAAAGGGCGGCCGTCGTCCTCATCGCATAGTCTTCCGCGTGCTGTAAATGCCTGCTGCCGACGGACGTGCAACAACGCGGCGAGGCGAGTTAATGCGCGGCCGCCTATTTATCGTGGCCTACCGCGCGTCTGGCCGCATTCACCCCCTTCTCCCCAGTCCACTCTCCAGCAAAACCTCTCAAGCAATGGCGGGCTACGGCTCCGACGACGGCGCGGCCAACAATGGCTTCGGTCGGCGCTCCCTGCACCAGTGGGAGGGCCGCCTGCTGTACATGGCGGGCAACCCTGCGCCGCCGGACTTCCGCTCGCCCGGAGGCTGGCGCCTGAGCGCGGGGGGCGTCCCAATCCCTCCGCCGCCAGTGGGCGCCGCCCTCGACGCCGCCATCGACGAGGTGCTGGAGACGATGAGCGATGAGCAGCGCGCAGAGCCGCGCTTCTACCCGACAACTACCAGGCGTGGACGGAGTTCTTTCGGCGCAGGTACGAACGGGAACTCGCCGTGTACGACGGCCCTCTCCCTCCTCCCGCGCGCAACAACGCCGCCGGCCGCCGCCGCTGGTGGAGCGCGCCGGGACGCACCCTCAAGGCCGTGCTCGCGCACATCGAGGGTGGCAACTCACCCGTCCTGGGGATGCCGCCGCCACCCTCTCTGTCGCGCCGCCGCGAGAGCTCGTGCATGCCACGGCGGATGGCATCCCGCTCCTCCGGGTCGGCGTCGTCTGGGTCGGCGTCGAGGTCGGCATCACGGTCGTCGGCATCGACGCCGAGGATGGTGAAGCAGGAGCCGCCGTCCGCACCGCTGAGGCGCAGCAGCGGCGCCCTCGTCATCCGCGAGGGGGCGCGCACCTCGTCGTCACCGCTGCGCGGCCGCAAGCGGAAGCCGAGGAAGGAGGACGCGGCGGCCGCAACATCTGACCCCGCCGACGCGAAGGCCGCGCGGGCCGAGGACGCAGCGCTCCGCGAGGCGATCGCGAAGTCCCTCGCCGACCTCATCCCCGCCGACAACTCCATACCGGGACGCGGCGCTCGCCTGGTCCAGACAGGACTGGGAGAGGGAGCAGGCGGAGCAGCAGCGGCGGCTGCTGGACCTGGCGGCCGCGCGGCGCCGCTCCGCCGCACAACCCGCCAGAGGTGCGCCGGTCGTCAAGCTGGAGGACTCCAGCGATGACGACTTGTACCGGCCTACGCCGCCACGCTTTGGCGACGCTGGACAGGGGTCAAGTCGTTGGACCCCCGGCCAGAGCAGCCAGCAGGCGCCGCCACCGCAGGACGACGGCGACGACTCCGGCGACGACAACAGCGGCGACTACACGACGTTCTACCGCCATTTCGGCATGTAGAACGCCGTGTTTTTAGTTTAGGTTATGTTAGTCTCTGGCCGAATTCAAATATATTACGAATTCGGTGTATATATGTAAAAACTCGCCTATATATATTAAATATCTTTAAATTTTGCCTAAGTTTGAACGTTTTTCGTCTACTGCTGTTTGAATTCGAGTTTTTCCTGGGCTCGTCGCGGGAAAATAGAGCTCCTCGTACCAAATTTTTCATTCATCCGACGATAAATAGCGTTAGATTTTGGCCCGACGAGCCCAAACGGCTGGAGATGCTCTAAGGGCCGTGAGTTTTTTAACAGGCCCATGGAAGCGTGTCCTTGGGTCGACGGCAGCCGAGCGAGGCGGAAAGATAGCAGGTGAGCGCGGCTGCGGCCCACGTACAAATCCTCTACGGAGGTGATTAGTGCAAGCAGATAAACCCGGAGTCCCCTGAAAAAAAAAAAGGATAAACCCGGACCGGCGTACAAATCCTCTTGGGAGGTTTTTTTTTTTTTTTGGCGTGCAGCACGTCTGCACGTGACCGTATATATCACATCAATAAATTCCGGACGCGGTGCAGCGCCAAATCCCCGTGAGTCCACAGCCAAACGGCGAGTCAGTCGACTTGAAGTGAAGTCTGTCCCGTGGCGCCGCCGTTCATGCTCGCGCGTGGCGTTTCTTCCTCCCAGCGCGCCTCCAGCTGTATCCACTTATTTTTCAGAAGTGACTAGCTAGACCGTGTCTAGTGAGGTTCAGAACCTGCTGGAAAACAGTCGCTTTGGTGTGATCGTTAGTAGTAATTCCGTTTATGTCACTTGTTGCTCTGTTAATCTCCCTACATTTGAGGCTTGAGTAGATCGCACTCACTCAAAGTCGAAACACCCAAACTTGAATTTGTTTTGGCGGGGGTTCCGCACGCAGTAGGCGATGCTTGGTGTGTATTCAGCATGCTCGCAATGATCAAGGTTAAAGAGGAATAGAACAGTTCACTGGCACATTGTTTTGGGCTAGAAAAGGAATGGTGAAAGTTCTTTGATAATCCAGATCCAGCGATAAGATTGCGCCACAGCTCGACACGCCAATTGCATCCCAAGTTAAGCAGCGACCGGGTGGGTAGAAAGCAGTAGAAACCAGAAAGTGCTAGCTAGCTTTCGACTCTCCATGACAAAGTAAAGAAACCCCCTCCTGCTCGAGAGAAGAAAAGGAAAGATAGCCCCTCTCGTTTCCTTATCCTGTGGATGATCATGTATGCAAAACTGTGTGCTGTTTCTTCCTTAAAACGTCTGAGAAGCCGCGTTGCCTTGTCTGTCTCCAGCCATGGCGTTCGTAGCATGCAGCTGTGTGCAGCTCATTTCACTAACCAAATCTAGGCGCTTCCACACTGACAGAGGCTGGAGCAAGGTGTGTTTGAACTCTCAAGTCTGAACAATTTGCAGACCTTAAATCACGGAAATGTTTTAGCAGTAGTACTACTCTAAACATTTCAAACCCATATAATTTCACGTGATTGCTGCGGAGATTGCGCAGGCTGATTGCAGAATGCCCGCACCGCCTCTAATATTCGGTCCCTTATATTCAACGGCGCTACAGAATGTCCTGACATTTATTTATTTATTTAGTAGTACTTCAGAACAATAAAACGGACATGATAAACAAACGGAAGAAACTCTGACAGAGATACAAGCGAACATTCAAACTTCCTAGGAAAACAATTGAATTAAAACTGTTTCCCCTCGCTAAACCAGACGACCAGGGTCAAACAAGAAAAAGGTTACCTCGTAAGCATCCATCGCTGTCGTCGCCGCACCACACTGAAAAAGTACAGTTCTTGGTTAAGCAAACGGCCAAAGTACCACCGTCCCCATCCCTAATACACTCCCCTCCCCCACACTAAAATCCCACCTCCCCACGCGGCTGCGCACGCCAAAACCCCCATCCTCCTCCTCCATTCCCATTCCAAGAACCACCACGGGGGCGGCGGAGGCGGCGGCGCGCCTGTGTCATTGCCGGAGTCGCTAGGGATTTCGAGGTTGGGGATTCGCGGGATCAGGCGGCGGGGCGGGGGGCGAGATGAGCATGTACGGGAGGGACCCGTGGGGCGGCCCGCTGGAGATATGCCACGACTCCGCCACGGACGACGACCGCAGCCGGAACATGGACCTGGACCGGGCGGCGCTGTCGCGGACGCTCGACGAGACGCAGCAGAGCTGGCTCCTGGCGGGGCCCGGGGACCAGGGCCGCAAGAAGAAGAGGTACGTCGACCTCGGGTGCCTCCTCGTCAGCCGCAAGCTCTTCGTCTGGACCGTCGGGGTGCTCGTCGCCGCCGCCGCGCTCGCGGGGATCGCCGCCGGGATCGCCGAGGCAATCCCCAGGCGCCACAGCCCGCCGCCGCCGCCGGACCAGTACACCGTCGCGCTGCGCAAGGCGCTCATGTTCTTCAATGCGCAGAAATGTGAGTGCTCCCCCTCTCTGCTATGTTCCGCATTTCCTTTGCGCAAATATCAGATTTTTTCTACCCGTTAGTTCTGCGGATGTAAATTCGTCTTTTGGGGTTTCTTGCCCATGGATTAAAATGCGTATTTGATTCCAAGGATTCAATTTTATATGCGTTACTAGCTAGCTTTTCTGTGTTGCGTTCCTGAAATTGCCCTCAAACCCCCCCAGCATTCAGAATTTCAGATCCATTAGGAAGGAAACTAAGAAAACATTTTTTTGTTCTGCAAACTTTCTGCAGCCGGAAAACTGCCGAAGCACAACAATATAACATGGCGCGGTGACTCGTGCCTGAAGGACGGACGCTCGGACCAGTCAATCCGGCGAGACCTCTCCGGTGGGTACTATGACGCCGGGGACGCTACGAAGTTCAACTTCCCAGCGGCCTTCTCCATGACTCTCCTCAGCTGGAGCGTCATCGAGTACAGTGCCAAGTACGAGGCTGCTGGGGAACTTGGCCATGTCCGTGACACAATCAAGTGGGGGGCCGATTACTTATTGAAGACATTCAACTCCACCGCAGATAAAATTAATCTGTTGGTTGCACAGGTAAAAGCAGCTACAGAAATATGTATACAAAGATGGTGTGGTTCTTGCTAGTCGTTCACTGCTAATGTGCATTCTGTCGACGGCGCAGGTGGGTAGTGCTGCAACATCGCCTGGTTCGACTCAGCCCAATGACCAGTATTGTTGGATGAGACCAGAGGAAATCGACTACCCACGTCCAGTCGTCGAATGCCAACATTGCTCGGACCTTGGTGGTGAGATGGCTGCGGCATTGGCCGCAGCATCCATCGTATTCAAGGATAATAGGGCTTACTCGCACAAACTGTTACATGGAGCTACCACCGTCTGGGACTTTGCAGATGACAAAAATCGCCGTGGGAGATATAGTCCACGCGGGACAGATGCTGCCAAGTTCTACAATTCAACCCGCTATTATGATGAATTTGTGTGGGCTGGTTCGTGGATGTACCTCGCAACAGGCAATTCAACATACCTTCAGCGGGTTACAAACCCCGGGCTTGCAAAGAATGCTGGTGCTTTCTCTGTTGGCAAGGACTATGGGGTGTTCAGCTGGGACAATAAGCTCCCTGGTGCACAGGTAAATATATTAATGTAGCTTGGTTTAATTTAATTCTAGAGACACTATCCATGTTGACCCGTGCTGGCATCTTAGTTTGTATATTACTAGTCAAGTAGATTCCATAATGTACATGCTGACCGTCAGAATATAGTACTGTTGGCCAAATCACCAATTTTCTTTATTATACCTCACCTTGTTTTGCTGCAGTAGTAATTTAGCGTGTAATCAACTTGTCCTACCACATGACAAGTATTGATTGGTGGCCAACTATGAGCATTTAGGATTATAGAACAAATGGTTTTCTATTGGTATCTTGTCAGTGTAGTCATGTTTTGGTCTTCTGTATTTCGTAGTTCTTTATCCTTGAAAAGGACAGCATAGAACCTGCATTTTGGACTAACTAGTTGAGAAACTCACTTTGCAGTTGGCGGACTCAGATGCATATAATTTACTGTCCTGCCGTCTGACATGATTTTTTTTTCCTTTCTGCTTGCTTGAGGCTTTTGACCCATGTGACAATCTAAGCAAACCACTGTCCATTAGCTATACAGTAGAATTTATATAAAAACACAATTCTGCAGGTTTCAAATTAAGTGCCATACACCATGCTAGCCTTGTTGTTTAAAAAAATATAGGGCTAAATTATGTATTATCATATACTCTAAGTTTATGAAAAATGCCTATATTGAATACATGACTTATTCTTACTTATTTTGAATTTGTTCTGGCGTTCCAGGTTCTTCTAAGCCGGTTAAGGCTCTTCTTGAGTCCTGGGTATCCTTATGAAGAGACGTTGAGGATGTTCCACAATCAAACAAGCCTTATCATGTGCTCTTACCTTCCGGTTTTTAAATCTTTCAACAGAACAAAAGGTATTAACTGTCAAGTCGCTAAATCACATTTATCGCCTATTGAGAATGTACTGAATCTTCTTGCTCCACAGGTGGTTTGATACAGTTGAATCACGGGATGCCACAGCCTCTACAGTATGTGGCCAATGCTGCATTCCTTGCTTCTTTATTTAGTGACTATCTCGAGGCTGCAGATACCCCTGGGTGGTATTGCGGCCCCCATTTCTACTCAATTGAGGTTCTTCGCAGTTTTGCAAGGACTCAGGTAGGTTTCTAGCATTTGGATATCTGAATATTTGTTTCTGGCAATTGTAATTTGCCGCACCCCTGGTTCTGATTATCTATTTCTGACAGATTGAGTACATCCTTGGCAAAAATCCTTTGAAGATGAGCTACGTGGTTGGGTACGGAAAGCATTACCCTAAGCATGTTCATCACCGCGGTGCCTCAATCCCGAAGAAGGGTGGTCACCGTGGCTGCACAGGAGGGTGGCACTGGAGGGACAGCAAGAAAGCCAACCCTAACATCATTACTGGAGCTATGGTCGCCGGTCCTGATCGCCATGACGGCTTCAAAGATGCCCGGAAGAACCGCAACTACACAGAAGCAACCCTAGCGGGCAATGCTGGTCTCGTCGCTGCACTGGTCGCATTATCGGGTGAAGGCCATGGATTGGACAAGAACACCATGTTCTCTGCTGTTCCACCGATGTTCCCTTCACCCCCGCCGCCTCCAGCGCCATGGAAACCATGATGAACTTGTGTTCAGAACAGTGAAGAAGACTAGATAACTGCTTCTTTTATTATGTTTAGTGTAGCATAATCACCATGACGTATTAGTATATTGCTATGTAAGAACCTATGACGTTGTATAAAACATTATGTTCTAAGTTAGTGGTAGTTTCCCTCGTGCATTTGTGGACAGTGAGTACTGAGATCTGACAGCATTGTCCCTCTCTTATCATTGACGTTACTTTTGCTAGGCGGACACGGTGGAATGACAGAAACGTATTTTTTATGGAATCTGGCCTTTCTCCAAAACTAATATCAAATCTGACCTCAGCTCTGCAGTGCCACCCTGTACATTCCTACGGTATCTAAGTTGTTCAGGTGGTTCCCTCTGCACTAGGAAATTTCGATATTTCATAGTATCAAAGAAGCCTGAAAGTCCATGGATGATGTAAGCTACAAATATGATTCTCTCTTTGCCTTTGTGACGTTTACGTAGAACTGAAAGGCGAGGCAGAAAAAAAATGCACCTTAGAGCACTAAATACATGATTACCCAAGATATCTGATCACGTTTGGGAGATGAGGAAATGAAGAGAAAATACCATTGACTACCATGCCACTATTTTTTTGTAGCAAATACTAATTGAATGGCTGTGTGCATCCCTTGATACAGAGGCTGGGGCTATGCTCCATTTTTTTTAAAGCAAATACTATTTGATTCCTAAATGTCTTAAAGCATAATTTTTCTTTTTAGAAAGAAGGCAATTCAGCCCAGGTTGAAACGGGTCAGTGGTACCACAAAGTTCATGGTGTGAAGAAAGGGGGAAAAGGAGAAAACGATGTAGAATGAAGGATGCAAGAGTCAAGAGACGTTCCACTTCAGAATCAGTTATGCTAGAGCCTGTTAACATGCGAGATATGGATGGCTTTAATCCTGATGATGAGATGATGTCTGAAATTGACAAAATAAAACTAAGGTATATGGGCCGTAGGCGTCCAACCCCGGCACGAGTAACTCGTAAAGCCCAGGTCAATGGGTTGACGGTATTCAGTCCAATAGCCTTGCAAGCCCACGCATGAATACGCGATCAGTGATCGCACACCACGGAAATGCTCAGAAATTTTATTCTTTACGATTCTATCTATATTATTACTCTGTCCCAAAATGTAAGCCTTTTTAGAGAGCTATAGCTCTCTAAAAAGGCTTACATTTCGGGAAGGAGGGAGTACTCGTCAAGCCATAGTGACAGCGCTGTAGAGAAACATTACCTGAGACAGACAATCACCAGGTGATCGGATCTCAGCTTGCCTTCCGTCATCGCCGCCGCTGATTACCATGTCTCTAGGCCTTTGAGATATGGAGGCGCGGTGGATCTCAATTTTTATTAGTGGGAGGGCTACGCTTTCTATTTTGAGGGCTTCTTTTTTGTTTTTAGAGTTAAGGTTTGTAGAGGTGGCAGTTCTTCCTTCTTCTTCGTCTTCGGGACGGATGTGGTCTTCTTGACCTGTTCGGCGACTTCCTCCCATCCACAACCAACAACATCAGGCTGACTCAGGGAGGAGCGGCTGCGGCGGCGCGTCGTCGACACGGTCTGAAGGTTGAAGATGAAGGGCTTTTTAAAGATCTTATTGTAATTTTCGTTTTTCTTAGGATGTTTTATACTGTTCGTTGTTTCTTTTAATGTCAGAGTCTTATTGGCAAAAAAAAATAGTGACAGCGCTGTGTTGCAACAGATGCATGGTTCGGTGGTTGAAACTGTCCCGGTGGTTGTAGCCCGGGCCAAGAAGCAGTCGAGGATGACAAAGTATGCACACCATAGCACGCCGCCATCGAATCACAGTCGCGCATCGATTTTGCATTGTCGTACACAACGGGTTGGTGTCATGGCGACGGGCATACGCAACCGTGCGAACCCACCGACGCGCACGACGCAACGGATGGACGGACGCCGCAGCCGTACCATGACGAGTGGCACGTCAGGGCAGCGCGGAGACCGCGCCGAAACGGCAAGGGCACCGGAGCACGGAACCCCAGCCCGCGGAAAGGGGAAGGAAAGCATAGACTAGCACTGCTCCATCGCTACTGCTGCCGCCGCCAGGGACCGGCGAAAGAACAGCCACCATGCCGGGGAACGGCGGAAAGAAGGCGTCCGTCGGTCCGTGGCGCGTACGGCGTACAGGCGCGGGTGCGAGAGCAGAAGCAGACACGCACCGTAGCACACGGTCTTCCACAACCGGATGTCCAGATTTGAATATGCGCGGTGGACTCTTGTATTGCCCAATCTATATAAACACACCAACGATCCTGATTAGGGCAACGCTTCTTATATGTTTTAATATGATATCACAGCCTCGCTCTGTTAAACATATCTAGATCGCCGCCGCCTCCAAGATCGCCACCGCTCCAAGATCACGTCGAGCTTGGGCGCCTCCTCTTCAACATCCGGCGGATCGTCTCTCAGCATCACCATCTGGAAGAAGGTACCCTAAGAAAATTTTCTATAGTGACAAACTCAAGTTCTATAAGAGATCCGTGGAGCCCAACTGTTTAGCTACCTCGATGTTCAGAAGCAGAACCAAAAAAAAAAAAGAGGTGCAGGTCAAGGACAAGGATGTGGTTGAGGTGAAAATTCCTACCGTGAATATGCGTGATGGGTCACGCAAGATCAATCTGTACTAGGTTTCCTCGTTTTGAAACACGGTCAAGGAGGTTCTCACACAGATGGTCGGCCTTTGTACCTCTACGGCAGTGTGGAAAGCTGTGATGGAGATGTTCTCCTTGTAGTCTCATGCACGGGCTGTTGCCAAGCTCAACCAGTGTCGCAAAGAAGACAAGACAGGACAAGCGCACCTCGATGAGATCAATAGTCTCTCTGATGAGATGGTTGCGGCTATCATGCGCATGGTACCTTGGATGCGATCTTGTATATCCTTGCAGGTCTTGATGATGAGTATGACGGATTTATTTTTTGCAATCACCGCTTTGATCAATGCGGAAAGGAACATGACTTAGAGTGATGTTTACTCACAATTCATACCGTATGAGGCTTAATAGAGTCTAGAAAATCTAGTGATGGATCGTCCGTTAACACGGTGACTTGTGGCAGCCATGGAGGTGGTCGTGGGCTAGGAAACTATCAAGACGAGTACCGTTACCATAGATCTGAGTACAATCAGCGTGGTGGTTATTTTTTTTTAGCGCAAACACCAGGAGCTCTGGCTATTCATTAAGAAGAGGGAAAATGATCCGGTTTATAGGGAAACCAGATCGAAAACCGTACAAAACCAAATCAGCGTGGTGGTTATGACCAGCGCAATAACAATCGTAGTGGTTTTGGAGGTGGTCGCGGCAATGGTGGCCGTAACCCACATGGAAATCTTCGATTGTGGTTCATCAACTTCTTTGAGACAATAATATTCTGCTTAGTGAGTCAAATAAAGTGTCTGTTTCTAATGCTTGTCAAAAGGTCAAGAGTCATCAACTGCGTACCCTAAGTACTCTAGTGTGTTAACTTTTCCTCTTGAACCTATGTTTTTTTTACATTTGGGGTTCTGCTCTAGCTTCAGTTGGAAGATTTAAACACCATGTCAGTTTTATTGATGATTACAACAAGTTTACTTGGATATATGTTTTGAAAATAAGTTTATTGTGTTTTAAAATTTTCATAATTTCCAACAGATGGTTGAAGACTGTTTCATAAAAATATTATTGGTATCGGGTGGGTATAAAAAACTCAACTCTTTCTTTTAGAAGGTTGGGATATCTCATCTTGTTTCATGTCCTCATGCGCAACAGCACAGCTAAACACAATATTGTTGAAGTTAGTTTATTAGCTCTTGCCTATGCATCTATATCTCTTAGTAGGATGAAGCTTTTCTAATTACGGTTTATTTGAGTAATTGCCTTCCTAGTCGGGTCATTGACTCCGATCCATCCGTTGAGCACTTCTTTGGTGATAAAGATGGCTATTTCTTTTTACGAAATTTTTAGCTATGCGTGTTGGCCAAATGTTCGTTGGGCAGGATGTGGGGACGCTAATTTTGTTGCCGCCTTTCACAAGAATATATTTGCGTTGGGCAGCTGGCTGTACCCCCGACGCGAACGAACAACGGAGGCAAATTAGACGATCTACTATCCGCATCTCAACCTAAACTGTCTAAAACGTAACACGAATTAGATCTAGTTTACACAGGATAGCACCGCCGCTGGAGACTCCTTCACGCACATTTTACCATGCCGCTCGTGGGCGGTGCTCGTTGTACGTGCTCAGCGACAGCCCGTCGCGGCCGGCCGGCCGGGCGCGCAGGGAGAAGATTCGCAGCAGTGTACTGTTCGCGGCTTATGTTCAACTTAATCAGCTTAGGCAATCTAATCCTAATGCACTCGGAAGCGACAATCCGATCCTCTGCGGCGGGCACAGTGCGCGGCACGGTCCGCACATGGCGGCACATGCGCGCCGCTGCGCGCGCACAGCCACACGGCCCAGCACGGCGGGGGGCCTAGACTGACGGCCACCCCCACCATGCCTGGCACACTTGCATCGTTGCTTCCATGCCATTGCCCGGGGGATACAAAACAAAATCCGGCAGTGCCGGCCGTGCTCCCGCGACATGGATGGCAGGCAAAAGCTGTGGCCAGGCACGGCCGCGGAGGCATTGGGAACGCTGACATGCGGGCCATGGCCCTGCATGTCCTCAACTTGGTTATGGGTGATAGCTTATCGTTGAGATCACTAACAATATGCTAAGCAGATTAGCATCACGCTGTGGGCACTACTAGATCTGTTGGTCACTGCCTTGGCTTTGACTGCACAGCAACGCAACTGCAACACTGCATGCAGGTCAGGTGGTGGTGACCGGGCAATGTTGCGTTTTGGGGCCTCTGCCCTCTGGGTTTGTTTATTTTGGAGCACCAGGGAGCGGATTTATCTACCCCTAGCTCTCCTTGATGTCTGAGCCCTGCTCTTTTTTTACCTGTTGGATGTGTGACGCGGTCCCACCACTTGGGTCATTGGGAGCAATGGGGGCAGTGGTATGCTACCGCCTTAAGCACGAACCTAAAAAGTAAATGGAGCAATAGGTGTGAAAAATATTGGTCCAACCCATGATATTTTCTCTCTCCCTCAAAAGCTGCTTTAGTTTCTCTCTTTGTCTCTCACCTTTTTCCCTCCCTCTTCACTTTTAGTGTTGAAGAGGCAGCCTCCTACAGAAGAGACTGCCTCCCTAAAAGTACATCATCCAAGCCTAAACTGGACCACCCGAACCTAGCTAAAGCTGTGAGGCAACACCCCTAGGGCTATGCATTGTACAATTGCTTGTGCATGTTCAGACAACTTTTCAGGCTTTAGACTAGGAGCCTTCGCAGTCTACAGTGTACTTTGGCAGGGAAGTCTTTTGGAGCCACCCTAGAGCTAGAGGAGGAGGGAGCCCTCGCTTTTCAAAAGTTGCCTTTGGTGTTGAGCTTGCACGCAAACGGCGCCTGCACATTGCTCTACTTCGAATAATAAATTACGGTGCAGACAAGGCGAATTTTTTTTTATTGCACTTTTTTGAAGCATTTTCAAAAGTAGCATTAATTAGGAGGGAATTGCAGATTTAGGGCACGGTCGAAACCGGCGGATTCGATTAGCACATATCGCACCCGGCGGATTCGATTCACCGAAATCGAGGCAGGTTGTCGCGTCGTCGGCCGACCGGGAAAAGTAATCGAAGCCAGCGGACTCGACTAGTGCGTGGGGGCCACGTCGACCGGGACAGCTGCGAGCAGAAAAGGTGCGCGCACCCCGGCTCGGCAGCGCACTCCCCCACTGGCCTTTGCTTCTCTTTCTCTTTGCTCTTTTCTCTTTTCTCTTCTCAGCTTCAGCTCAAACCTCTCATTCTGCTATCTAGTTTCTTCGATTCTAATATCATTTCTTGATCAAAATTAGTGAAATAATAGACAGGAAATAACGAGCGGGAAAGAATAGGCGGGAACAAATCGTCCGAAATAAATTGTGACAAATATATATGTCTCATACATCATAGGTGCATACAAATTATTATGATACAAAGATCACAAAGATCATCGGCGGCGCGGAGCACGTGGTGGTCCTCGTGGCGGAGGCGTCGTCCATCCATACCTGTTAGGGGCCGCTCGATAGTACTGAGTGCTCTCGACCTCCTGGTTGTCGGTCTGTGACTGCTGTGTGGGATCAGGTGGAGGAGTAGTAAGCAAGGCCAGATAACCACCCATAGGGTCTGAGTTAATATCGATGTCACCAGTCATCCAAGTCGATCCCTGCATAGGCGACGTCCCTCCCTGTGCTGTAGCGTGCAATGCAACAAAATATATTAGGAAATTACGGCTATGTATAACTTAAGAAATACAACAACTGTGAACTACACGTACCTTCTGACATGTCCATCTGTGGAGTATAACCAAAAATCTGTGACGCTATGCCTCCATACTGCGGCTGGCTCATGTAGTCATACTCCGGCTGCTGCATATAGCCTGAACCTCCAGCCTGGTAAGGATCAGGCTGCTGCTGATGCTGCCAAGCTGATCCTCCAGCCTGGTAAGGATCAGGCTGCTGCTGATGCTGCCAAGCTGATCCTCCAGCCTGATCAGGAGCAGGCTGCTGGTGAGGCCCAGCTGAACCTCCAGGCTGGTAAGGATCAGGCTGCTGGTAAGACCCAGCTGAACCTCCAGCCTGGTAAGGATCAGGCTGCTGCTGATGCTGCCAAGCTGAACCTCCAGCCTGATCAGGAGGAGGTGGCCTCTGTCTCGACGTGGAGCGCCGCGAAGCTGAACGTCTAGGCTCAACAGTAGAAGGTGGCCTCATACTCCCCTGTGGATCAAGACGTGGACGTGGAGCATGCCTGAGAGGGGCTGGAGGCGTAGGCACTTCTGGATACCGCGGTGGACGCGGCGTCCAAGTATGAGGGTCCATTTGTCCACTTCTCTAACGAACATCATCAGTAGTACGGCAAATGAGAGTGGAGTAAATAGAACGTAGCTTCTTCTCTAGCTTGCCCAGAAAGGTGACAACAGGCTGGCGTGGAATTAGAGACGACGTAGACTGAGTGCGTGTGAAGTTGTAAATATCATGAACGGCTCCGTGAACCTCATCGGCCTACAAAAATTGAACAAAAAATAATATGTACGATTAGCTACAAAATAGAGAGTTTACCATATCAACATTTAATTGTAATAACTTACAGCTTGTATTCTTGAGCCTGCCGACGATCCTGCATCATACATATCACATAGTGCTGGTTCGAAATATCCCTTGGGGTCTCTTGCCTTAGTGAGACATGTGCGGGTGCATGTGTTGTACCTCCTACAATACTCCTCAAAGAGTTGAGGATCGAATGAAACATCTGAGGACCAAACATTATTCTGCGCATATTCCCACTCTCTAATATATTTCCCAACAAATGTGAGCCACTTCTCCACGGTCCTATTTGTGCCCTTCTTTTTTAACCTGTTATTGCAAATTATAACATTAGCACCATAATAGCAGCAGTCTGCACGTATGTATCTTATAAAAAATAGAAAGAGTCTGCAGGTATGTATCTTATAAAAAATAGCAGCAGTCAACAGTACTTACTCGTGGATTTCTGCTAGTAAGGGCTCATCCGCTGGAGGTGGAACTATATCCTGAAGAAGATGAAATTGTCTCATAACCCTCTGTTGAGACATCTCCTCCACAAATATATCAAACACAATCTTGGACTTTGTAAGCCAGTATTCATGATCTCTTGTGCACAAATAAGAAAGCCCACCAGGATATCTAGCTGTGATACTTGCAGGAGAATATGGGTCCCAGATTACCGCATCGCCGGGGTAAAAATCCAATGCCTCGGTAATGGACTGGTAGCAGCCCCTAACCTGGTCAAAGGCAAACCGTCTCTGTATGTAAAAATTAAGAGTTAGTTTGTAAAACACGTATTTTAGCAATGCAAAATGAAAACAATATCGTTACGCATGTACCTTTCGACGTGTCCAAAGTGTAGCAATAGTTGGCTTATCGATGTCATCAGGATCCACCATCTCGTCAGCAGGAAATGGCTTACTCACTTGAATATCTGGCCGTCCAATAGCAAATCTCTCCCACGACCATGCTGAAGAAAAAGTGGGCATCCAAGGAGGATAGAACCTTGCTTACTCGCCCGGCAACTAATACACATAGCTCTGTACATGCATGCTAGCAAGGCAGAACCCCAACTCCTCGGTGTAATATCATCCGGAGTCACTGCATTAGCAATCTCAAGTGCAATAGGGATGAAACCCGCAGAAATAGTGTCTCCGTGACTATCTATGAACATAATCTTCCCAAACAACCACATCAGGTACGCCTCCAAGGACCGAGTAACCTGTTCTTCAGTAGTCTGTTGAAACTTCCATATCTGCAAAGATAAGAATGAGAAAACATATGAAATTATAGTGCAACCGAATTTCGAAATAGATTGCATGAAATAACAATGCAGTAATATACCTGAAACTCTCTCAACCAAGCATATTTAGGCCCATGCGAGGAATCTATATCCGGATATGCCACGTCTCCACGGACTCCGTTAAAACGAGCAATCTGATCCGCCGCCCAATTTCTAGGTGCTTTCAATGGCCCTATGGGATGACCAGCCAACGGAAGTCCCAATAAGTATGAGACGTCCTGCAAAGTAGGAGCCATCTCACCCCAACGGAAGTGGAACGTGTGGGTTTCCGGTCTCCACCGATCCACTAAGCCACTGAGCAAAGCCCTGTCCAAGGTTATCTTCCTCTCGGTCTCTATCACCTCATGACGAGGATGCTCCTCCAAGTCCTCGCGGGTTGACTCTACTAGTCGTGCGAAAGGTAGAAGTCCAGCCCACTTCAACCTACAAACAAATTTAAACATATTAGTAATAGATAATCAAAAGGCAAGAATTAATAGTAATATCAATACAAATGACTTTGTACCTGTCTACCCAAGCAGGGTGTATCATCCAGTACTCATTCGGAGTACGACACTGTAGAGGCTCGATACGATGAGTATTATCGTGGAATCCATAATATTTCAGCAATCTGCCCCGATGATCATATTCAACGCGATCATTAAGCAAAGATGGATAATCCATACCTGAACATATGAACAAGAAATATTAGTACAATATAAACAAAGTAACAAATATTTATGTAGTTCCTCACATATTACAAATTTTAACATAGTTCCTCACATATTACAAATATTAACATAGTTCCTCACATAAACCAAATACGGCGGAGTTCCTCACATATTACAAATAAAAATATAGTTCATCACATATTACAAATAAAAATGTAGTTCGTCACATAATTCTAATAAAAACGTAGTTCCTCAATATTATCTACGTTCTTCCTCTTCCGCGACCTCTTCTTCCACGGTTCGAACGTCCTCGAGTAGCTCGGTTAGGGTAGAAAGTGGGACATTTATCATCCTTATGTCCCCATGCATTGCATAGAAAGCATTGTCGAGTTGGTCCACCGGCTTCAGATTCATCCATGTCATTTTGGATGCGCCTACGCTGTCTTCTACCCCTGTTCGTGCGCTGCATCCAAGGATCTGGGATATACTTCCTTTCCCCTGGATCAACCGTGTTGAAATTACCGATAGCACGATATCCATGCATCTCGCCAGTCCAAGTATAAACCATAGCCATGCTCCCGTAGTAGGGGGACACGAAGGACATTGGGTCCATTTGAAGCATCCCGCACGCAGCCAAAACATGTGAGCAAGGTAAGTGAAGTAACTTTGGTTTGTTGCATGTGCACTCACAAGTTGGAAACTCCCCAGTTCCAATTTTCACTTCATGAGTTCTCATGATGTTGCCAGTACCAAACTTGTCCGTTTGTAAACGGACCTCAAACCTCAGTTCCTCATTTCCGGTGGCTACGACCGTGTGTCCTCTACCCTTTTCTATCTTCTTCTCCATGTATTTTGCTATCTTCTCACAGTATGGTGTGTTCGGATTTCTCAAATTATGCATTTCAGCCTCCTCCCGTCTCTCTTTGAAATATTTCAGTGTGCAATAGAAAATTCCCTCCACAATTGCTGTTAGTGGGAGTGCCCTATTTCCTCTAAGCACAAAGTTGTATGACTCAGCTAGGTTAGTGGTCATACAGCCGAACCTAGCTCCATGAGCATCGTGAAGCAATGACCACCTCTCCACAGGCTCATGCTCTATCCATTGTGCAAAGTTCTTTATGCGAGACCCAGGACGCCTCCTAAGAGGGGGGGATCAAATCCTGGCAGATCGCAAAGTCCAATTGGTTCTTCCTCTGGGGGTAATGTTGTTTCTTGTTGAGTTGCTACTAGAGCTGCATGAGCCGCTACTGCGGCTGCACGGGCTGCTTTTCTATGTTTAACATGCTCTCCAGTTAGTTCATGCAGCTTCTTTGTGAGAAATGCATACTTCCATTGCTGGTTTTGCTTGCATAACTTTTTGAATAGGTTCATAAGATTCTTACTCCTGAACTGTGAGAAAAAATTGGCACCTAGATGTCTTATGCACCACCGGCTCTGCAAGTCAAGCCATGGTGTTTCTTCATTGGGACCGGCCTCTTTCAGCGTCTTCACCGCCCTCAGTATACCAGCATGCCTATCATGAATGATGCAAACATTCGGCCTCTCCTTCACAATTGCTATCTTTAACTGTCTGAAGAACCACAACCAGCTCTCCGTGTTTTCGCTCTCCACAAAAGCAAATGCCAGTGGGACAATTTGGTTGTTTTCATCCTGTCCAATGGC